>JAUPFV010000002.1:329068824-329811593 GCA_036936605.1 Limnanthes douglasii subsp. nivea
CCCCTAACTTCCATATCTGAAGCCACTCATTTTGATAGACGGGGTATAGATATAGTAAGGCCATTTCTTATGACTTCTGGAGGGTGTTAAATGATTATTATGACGGTCGATTATTTTTTGAAGTGGGTTGAGGCTGGACCATTATCTGGTAGAAAAGCCAAAGATGTTATCAAATTCATTATGAATAATAATTTTTGTCGCTTTGTAGTTCCTCAGAAAATTACGACTGATAATGGTCCTCAATTTAACAATAGAGAAATGGCTTCTTTTTGCGCTTCAAAGGGTATTATGCAATGTTTTTCTACGTCTTTTCATCTTTAAGTAAATGGTCAAGTGAAGCAACTAATATGTCTTTTTTTGAAGGTTTAAAGAAAAATCTAACATGTGCTGAAGGGAAATGGCCTAACTGTTTACAAGGGGTGTTGTGGTCTTATCTTACGACTCCTAGAGAGGCTACTCAAGAAACTCACTTTCACTTCATATATGGTATGGATGTTGTAAGCTGTGTAGAGTCTACTTTACCTTCTAATAGAATACTTCATTATTCTGAAGAGCTAAATGGAGAGGCAAGAAAAACAGACCTAGACTTGATCAAAGAAAAACGAGTTATAGCACATTTGAATTCGAATCATTATCAAACTTTGATGAGGAGTTGCTATAATTCAAAGGTGAGAAAGCAGGATTTTAAAGGAGGTGATAAAATATTACGGAAATTATTTCTCTATAAAAATGGCAAGCAACTTGGAAAGAGGGCCTCGAGTTGGGAGGTTCTTTATGTGGTAGTGGAACGAATAAACTAGGGTACATATCGCCTTCCTGTTTAACTAGTCAAGTTACTTCAACATCCTTGAAATATAGGACATTTGAAACTATATTGGGAGTTTTCTTTTGATAATTTTTAAATAATTGACATAGTTTTTCCTATTCTCTTGGCCTGGGAAGTTTTTAATGATGTGTCATGTGTATATTCGACGATATTAATAAAAATATTTTTTGGCCAATGGTTATTTTTGATTAGGGAGAATAAAAGACATGGTAAAATCGTAAAGAAGAAGTTTTTTAAGGAGAAAATTGTAAAGAAGAAGTTTTTTAAGGAGAGAATTGCAAAGAAGAAGTATGTTAGGAGAGAATTGTAAAGAAGAAATTGTATTAGGGGAAAATTGTATACACTACTAAAGAAGTAGCCATTATGAGAAGATGAAAATATATAAGGACCAAAAATGTAATAAACGGGAATTAAAGCATGTGGGACCCGCAATTGTAGTTAAAAGGACCACATACACTTCATAGATCCCGGGATGAATATAATATTACTTTCTCTCTCTACTTAACCTAATTCTTACTTTCTCTCTCTAAAAAGACTCCTAAACGAAGTACTTAAGTCTATTTTGACACTAAGAAATCCTCGTATCACAAAATCACCCCAGAGTCTTCTTAAAACTCTTTAGTGGCGTCGTCTATGGGAAACGAAGATTGTTCTAACGACAATCGCTTCCTGGAAATAGTTCCTGATCCGAGTGGAATTATGGAAGAGCAAGGGCACGATTTTGTTCACAACTGCGAGGAGAATCTGGTAGGGGACGATTATTGGAATGACATGGAGTACGAGGCACATGGGGGCCAACGCGTCGGAGACACTTTTGATGAATCGGATTTGTTGGCTCGAAGGAACAAATTGTTGCTGGAGATCGAAAGATTGAAGGAAGAAAAGGAAACTGTTCGGGCAAATTTTCGCTCTGAGGTCAGAAGGGAGCCAGACAGTGGAAAAGAGGAGCGCAAAGCTGATTTTCGTCCTAGAGCAAGGGATGATAGATATAGAGGAGATGAACGACGATCTTCGAGGAGGAAATAAAAACAACGTCTGGAGTCATCTGACTCGAGCGATTATTCTCGCTACAGCTCGTCGGAGTCATCTCCAAGGAAAAATCACAGAAAGAAAAGACATGGGCGAGGACACGCAGATCAACAGAGGGGAAGGAGCTCGGAGAGGAAATATCCGAGGGAGAAGAGTTATCATACTCGAGTTAATGAGCGGGGTTATGGCCAAACGAATTTTCCCGCTGGAAACCAAAACTTTGGCCCGCGAAATTCGGAGTGGCAGCATCAATATACTCTACCGTCCGAGGAGGGATCCGAGCAATGAAAACTTGAGATCTAATGCTTATCGGACGGGTCATAATTGGAGAGCTTCTCCTCTGTCCCTGGAAATTCTGGTGGGCAATCTCCCAAAGCATTTCGATATCTCGAAGTTAGAAAAGTTCGATGGGACACAAGACCCTGATAACCACATCGAGCAATTCAAAAACTTCATGATTAATTTCGATGACGATGATAAATTGTTGTGTAGAGAGTTTTCTCAGACCTTCAAGGGGGTAGCTTCCAAGTGGTATAATAGACTTCCGCAAGGCTCGATAAAGAATTTCGACATGTTCTGGAATATCTTTAAACAGCATTTTGTGGGGATCAAAATGTTCAGAGCTAATGCAGATACGATAATCTATTGTAGACAAAACGTTGGGGAAAGCTTGAAGAATTATACCAACCGATTCGTCAAAACGAAAACAGACATGGAATATTGTAAAGACTCAGTCGCACTTGCAGCTTTCAAGATGGGCCTACTCCCCGGACTATTGAAGGACACGGTGGCGGAGAGTCAGGCCATGACCTTCGGAGTATTGTTGGATCAGGTTGAGAATATAATTTTAGTGGAAGAGACTCAGGCATCTAAGAAATAATCCGGTGATCAATTGGATCAGAACCTGTTTCAGAGATCCGAGTCTGGTAACCAAGGGCCTCGTGCCAATGTTCAAGCCAAAAGTACGGGTCAGTATCCGCCGAGGCAGAAAACAAACCCACAAAATTACAATCAAGGGGCTAGACCAATTTCGAACAAGTGGTTTCGACCGGAATATTTCGCGGAGTTAACGCAAAATGTCGCCAGGATATTTTATAAGGCAAGATCAACGGTGCCGTTCAGGAAACCTTTTCCTATTCAAACTCCGAGGGAAAGTAGAAGTGTTAGCAAGTATTGTAAGTATCACGAGGATAACGGACACGATACGAAGGACTCCATTACTTTGAAAAAATAAGTGCAAGCTTCGATTGAGAATGGAGTGTTGCTAGCGTTTGTAATAAAGCATTCTCAGAAAAATGCGGCGGTAAAGGTTGTTCTAAAAATCGCTGGCACAACTATGGTGATTTCCGAGGAAGTTGACGTTTTTGATATTGAGCAAGAGTATCTGGATCCCAATAAGGTATTACGAAACGCGAAACAATTTAAATGGACTGATGAGTGTTCAACAGCTTTTCGCCAAATTCAGGAATATTTGACATCCCCTGATGTACTGTCTAAACCATTGGTGGGGGAAAGATTAATTGTCTATGTAGTGGTTTCAAATTGTGTGGTCAGTGTTGTTTTACTCCGCGAAGAGGACACTCTTTTGAAACCAATCTACTATGTAAGTAAGAGTTTGTTGGATGCAAAGAAACGATATCTCAAGTTAGAGAAGGTAGCTTTGGCTTTGGTAACAGCTGCCCGAAAGATGAGACCTTACTTCTAAGCACATCCTATAGTTGTTCAAACGACATTCCCCCTAAAAGGTTTGTTACAAAGGCCCGATATCTCTGGGAGGATGACTAAATGGTCAGTCGAATTGGGAGACTTTGACATAGCATTTGAGCCTCGGACGGTGATAAAAGCCCAGGTTTTGGCTGACTTTTTGGTTGAATTCCACTCAAACTGAGAGGACATGGAGATCATTAACCATTCTGATGACACAGAATGGTTGGTTCGCAGGGATGGAGGGTCGAATAATTCTGGAAGTGGTGCGGGTGTCCAATTAATTTCTCCAGAAGGGATAGCTATGTTTCAAGCTACAAGATTTGGTTTCAAGGAAACTAATAATGAGGCGGAGTATGAGGCAGCATTGGTGGGTTTGCGTTTAGCTCGGATATGTGGGGCCAAAAAGATTAAACTGATCAGTGACTCACAATTGGTGATAAACCAAGCTCTGGGGAAATATGAGGCCAGAAAAGATTAGCTGATACAATATCTGCAAGCATTAAAAGATTTGGTTTCTGAGTTCGATGGGGTTACATATGAACATGTTCGAAGAGAGGAAAATGTCGTCCTAGATTCTTTGGCCACAGCCTCACGAACGAAGGAATTCCCATGGGTCTTGATTCAAGAGCATCCTTCGGTCATGATCGATGCGGAGCATTCAATGAATATTAAAGAAGTTAGCAATGTGATCACAAATGATTGGAGGTGAGAAATAATTTACTTCTTGGAAAAAGATACTTTACCCGCTGGAAAGTTCAAGGCTAGGAAGATCAGGTTCAAGTCTCACGGGTATATCATGTTGGAAGGCGTTCTGTATAATAAATCTTTGAGCCGACCATTACTAAGGTGTATGAACAAGGATGAGTCGCAATTTGTCTTGTCCGAATTTCACGATGGGGAAGGTTCAGCCCATTGTGGGTATAAGGCATTAATTCGACGGGTGTTTCTGGGTTGTTATTATTGGCCAACTATCTCTTCGGATGCGAAAGACTTGGTAAAATGATGTGACACATGTCAGCGCTATGCAAACGTAATTCACAAGCCTCGGTGTTATTGGAGAGTATTTCAGAGGCGGTCCCATTTGACAGGTGGGGCATTGATTTAGTTGGGCCCCTACCAATGGCATCTAGAGGCAGACAGACTATAATCGTAGCGGTGGATTATTTCTTTAAGTGGGCGGAAGCGGAACCCCTAGCAGGGACGAAAGCCAAAGATGTTATCAAATTCTTCATTTCAAATATTTGTGTCTCTATGAGCTAATCAATACAACTGCATTTTTTGCCTTATACTATTCCTTTCGAAAGCACATTTTGTGCCTCGAACTATTCATTATGAGGAAATATTTCACTCCTCGAGCTATTCTCTATGAGGCCGTGTTTCTTTAGACTATTCTGTGAGAAGCGACATTTTGTGCTTCGAACTATTCTTTATGGCAATTTTTTGGTGCCTCGAATTATTTTTAGCTAGCCTTAGTCCAGCATACACTGAATATTGCGATGCAAATCGATTCATCAACAACTATTCAACGCAAGTTGGCATACTCATTTTTTCATAAGAGAGATATTGAGAGTCACCACTCATAAACTTATCATTCAGACAAAGTGGCATACACAAAATTTCGAGGAGCTAAAAGTTATAAAATGCTCCTCGACGAACATCAGATGGCTTACAAAAACTGCCTTACAAGGAATTATACACAAAAAGTGCCACAATGGCCTAACATCTTTTCCTAGTCATAGTTTTTCGAAGATGTGCTCTCTTCTGTGTCTGATTCTTTACTGTCACTCACCACAATGTTTGGAAGACGAAGGTCGGGGGCGACAAGCTTCCAAAAACTCTCCAAGTCATATTCAGTGTGTTCTGCATGAATATGGGTGATCAGCCCTGCCCGCATTGTACCATCTCGGGCATTAAGATTGTCTGTACACTTAGCCACATAGGCATTCACTACTTTTTCCTTCTCCTCCTCCACTTGCCTAGGAAAGTCTTCAATTCTTTTCACCAAATTTTCCCGGTCCTTCATCACTTTTTCATAGTCATTGCAACAGTCCTTAAATCCTCGGCAAGCTAGTTCATGAGCTTTTTGGAGTACCACCAGGAGTTTTTCTTGAGCCCCCGTCTTCTTTTGATAGAGATCTCTTTCTTCCTGGCAGCACCGTTCAAGCATGATGACATAATTTTCCAAGGCAGAATTTTTTTTGTAGAGGGCATGTGCTTGACTCTCCACAATATCATATTGTTTTTTTTCCTCTTCAAGCTGCGAAGTGATCAAGGATGCCTTAAACTTATAGTGATTTTTTCGATCCTCTAAATGCTGCATTTTATTTCCCTTGTTGCCAGACGTGTACAGCAGGCTTCGAAGACTTAGTGAAAATTCATCATGAAGAGGAACTTTGAAGGAACTGGTGGGTGAGCCTAAGGCTGCGGAATTAAAATCCGATGACTCTCCTACTAGAATATTAAGTTCTACATGTTGAGGAGGATTGCTTCGAGGAATGGGCAGTGGTGCCAAGACAGGGGTATTTGCGGTGGGGGCTGGATTTGAGGCCTGGGTAAGAGCAGAACTGGGTGTCTGATTTAAGTCTTGTTTGAGGGAATTATTTCCAACTTCTTTTTCAGGCTCACTTGATGCTTTTTGTAGCTCAATTTCTTGGGCAAGTTCTCGGGCATCGTCTTGTATTTTTCCGTTATCAGATAATTCCTGGATGGGATCTAGGACAGCTTTATCCTTTGTATCTTTTGCCTGGGAGTCTTTCTTCTTCTGAGGATGGACAGACTTTTTTGGGGGAGATTTGGTAATGGGTGTCACAATGTTGGCCGAGGAAGATGGCTCTTGGTTGGTGACTACTCCTTCAATTTTTGACTCATGATCTTTGGGGGCAACTTCCTCATCGGGTTCACCCAAATGACTTTTAGCGCGAGAACGCTTCGGAAGGTAAATTACTATGTCCTTCTTAGTTACTCGCTCCAGCACCTCATCTTGAGAAGGGGGGGTCATCAGTTCTTTTAACGACAACCGGTCAAGAGGGTTTAACCTCCAGAGTCTGCTCAGGGCCAAATTGATGTCCTTAAAGCATAGGCGGAATCTATTTTCCCAATTCTCCTTGGCCCATTCGCTCAGTTTGGTGAAGATGTCAGTGGCACTTTCTACGTGGTCTGCGTATGGTTTTGAGACATCAGTCATAGCTGCAAAAATATCAAATTAGAACATCATTCGAGCAATTTCCATAAGTAAAATAGTTCAAGGACTTACATTTGTTGGTCCACATGAGGGATAGTTTGTGAGGGTTTGGAAGGGTTGGCTCTGAGCCTGTCTCCCAATGGCCCGAGAAGTAGATGAATTGATGTCTCTAATTTTTGTCAGCCTCTAGCAAGTCCTTCAACACTTTCTGTCTTCGATTAAAGGTCAATTAATAAAATGGGAAGAAAGGATTTCTGGCTAGCCCAGATAGTCCGATGAGCTGCTCCAATGAAAGTTCTTGGCCTGAGATTCTCGAAGCCATGATACATGCCATCAAGGTGAACCACATATTGGGACCGGCTTGAGAGGGGCAAAGGTCAATCTTAGCAAAATACTCAATGAAAAATGGGTCTAAAGGAAATCTTAGTCCCCAATTCATGATTTCAGTATACACAACAAGTTCGTTATCCCTCACTGACAATGGGGTTTCGCCCTCCGAGGGGAACCTAATGTCGATGTATGAAGGAATGCACCACCGAGTCCTTAGCAACATTTCTTCCGAAGGCAAAAAATACTTGTATGATATGTTGCGAAGAGAAACCATATGTTTGTTCTCGATCCCTCGAATATTGTTGCCCACAATGGCATCAAGTTCCAAGGGAAGCGTTATGTCTCCTTTAGACTTAGGGGCAATTCGGATCGCTTGCTCTTCGGATATCGTTGGAGGAGCGATGGGCCTTTGGCTAGATGATTCTGTAGGAATTTCGATGACTTTCCTCTGATCAACAACCTGAATCGCTTGAGTAGATAGCTCAGGATTGTCCGAGGCGATGGCCTTCCCTTTGGCAGCTAAGGCTTTGTTACGTAGCTCTCGAATCTCGTCTTTGGTAATGATAGTCTTTCCTGGATAAAATCGGGGGCTTCCCGTTGCTGTTATCGACGGAGTGGCTGGAATACTTGACATAGGATTATCGGTCTTCAGAAAAGAATTGTCCACCACCACATTTCGAGGAGGTTCGTCGGTAGTTGGTAGTTGGTGGCGCTTCTTTAGCACGTTTGCGCTCCTGCAAATGCTTTTTATCTTTATGATGTCTCTTCCTTTTTCCAGATGAATGCTTGTGGTGTTTTTCTTTCCTCATTAGTCCAAAGGTGCTGTGATTCGAAATTTAGTCCAAAGGTGCTGGGTAGAAAGTTTGAGTTATTAATGAAGGAGATCAGTATTTATAGAAGACAATGGGGTTTTAGGGTAAGTCAGGCATGGGGACATTTTCTCTTGTTTGCCTAGGGGCATTACGGGAAACATAGGTGCACAATGGTTTATAGAAAAAACGCGGGAGAAGCTGCAGAGGCATAATCTATTCTGGGGAATACGAAAAGGTCTCTAACAAGATGTACTGGCAGGGAAGTACCATTGCTGACGTCAGTTCTTCTTGATCCAATCATTGCAATTTCTTAGCCTCGTATTGGTGGCTTTGATATGCTGATACAGTGAATTCTGATGCACGATGTTACCAATGCATGAGTCAAGCCTTGCTAAGACATTGCAAGGATTAGGGGGCTACTGGTTAGTGTGACCTAAAAAGTAGTTTGTATTCGAAGGATATACTTGTTAAGAAGACGTTTTTTCAAGAGACATGCAGCATTTGAAGTATTGTTCAAAAGCATTATTAAGGAGGAAATTTTACAGTTGAAGAGGAGTTATCCGAGGAGAAGATGTTCGAGGGAGTAAGGGAGACTTCTTTATAGTCCCAGTAAAACTATTTTTACTAGGACTTGGGGCTACTGATGAGGGAGAATAAAAGACATGGTAAAATTGTAAAGAAGAAGTTTTTTAAGGAGAAAATTGTAAAGAATAAGTTTGTTAAGGAGAGAATTGCAAAGAATAAGTATGTTAGGAGAGAATTGTAAAGAAGAAATTGTATTAGGGGGAAATTGTATAGACTAATAAAGAAGTAGCCATTATGAGAAGATGAAAAGATATAGGGACCAAAAATCTAATAAACGGGAACTAAAGCGTGTGGGACCCGCAATTGTACTATAAAAGGACCACATACGCTTCACAGATCCCGGGATGAATATAATATTACTTTCTCTCTCTACTTAACCTAATTCTTACTTTCTCTCTCTAAAAAGACTCCTAAATGAAGTACTTAAGTCTATTTTGACACTAAGAAATCCTCGTATCACAAAATCACCCGAGAGTCTTCTTAAAACTCTTCACTTTTAAATACAAGTGTTTAAATTATTTTGGAAAGTAGTCAAAGACTGATCATCTTTGAAGGCCTTGACCAAGAGTAACTGTTTTTATTCGAAGTGTTATACGTTTATTGAAAGCACTGTCAAAAAAGACAACTATATTTGAGGTGTTAACGTTCTTTAAACACACTAGTTGTATTCGCGGTGCTAAGTTTTTTTTTAAATGCACTGGTTATATTCGATGTGTTATATGTTCTTTGAAATATTGTTTGGAGAGACAATCGTAGTCGACGTGCTAACGTTATTTAAACGCACTAGTTGTATTCGAAGTGCTAACGTTCTTTAAATGATACGATTATATTCGAGGTGTTATACGTTCTTTTAAAGTATTTTTTGGAGAGATAATTGTATTCAAGGTGCTAACGTTTTTTAAACGTACTATTTTTAAGATATACTAGATTCAAAGTGTTAATGGTTTATCCATAAAATAAAAATTATTCACAATAAATTAAAAGCTGGAAAATAGTTGATAAATAAAAAAGGTATTTGATCATTGAAGCGCATTTTCCGATCGTACAAAAAGAGTTTAAATGCTAAGTGGTTAAGCATTGACAAAATATGAGTCATCGACAACAATTTGATAACTTTATAGCACAAAAATTAAAACAACAAATACAAAAGATGTATTCTAAATTTTCTTAATCTTCAGAAGAATTTCCTTCTTGCTCATAGGCATCCTCATCTTCTTCTGAGTTCGTCTCTTTGGAGTAATCAATGGGTACAGGTTCAAAGGTTTCGTTGTGATTATTCTCTATGGGGACTAATTCCCAAAATCCTGATATATTTTCTTGTAGAAATGATGCATGAAATTTGCGGAGCAAAGTGATTATTTTTTTCTCCTCGACATTTTTAACCGCAACGAGGTTGTCCAGTCCACATTGAGTTTTGGAAACTTTCACAAAAAAAATTTCTCTCTTTGGAATGCTGTCTCATGTGATGCCATTCCGTTAGCCAACTTTTTATTTTCTTCCTTATTCTTTTTCAGAGATTCTTAAAGAGAATAATACTTTCTATGTTTCTCGGATATTTCCCTGACATATTTCATGTTTGGCCTTAAGGTCATCTAGCTCAACCTGATGGGAGGTATTTAGTTTGATTGTTTCTTGATTATGAATAACTTTTAGATGGATTACTTATGTTATGAATTCATATTTATCAGCTTGGAAACTTTGGAATTGATCAAGGAGTTATGGATCAAAGATTTCCCTCATTTGTTTCTCTGCTGCAACATCCTTTTTGTACCGAATCATGTGTGTAGCCATCACCTCGAGTTTTTTTTGAGCATACATAATTTATGTGCTCTAGACTTTTGTTATTTCCTCAAGATTCGAGAGTGGTCGAAGAATATTTGATACCTCTTCAGAACGATCCTCTATAGGTAAAATAAGAGGAGTGTGAGGACTATGGGGATTTCCATAATGCCTAGGAAGGGTAGAAGGTGAACTTAGTGTAAGATAAGAATTCACAATTGCTGGTAGTATTAGCATAGAAGCATGATGATATATTTCTTTAAGGTTTTATAGGATTCGTTGAACTTCAGGGTCCATACCATTGTAAAGATCCTGAATTTCATCTTCATCAATATTCTCATTATTGTTGAAGTCATCATCGCATCGAGGGTCTGTTACCACAATCTATTATATCTCTTTGATATTTGCATTTGGACTCGAGGGAGTAACATCAAAAAAATTATTTGAAATTTTTGGGGCATTTTGAAGAGTGTTTCTTCTTTTTTGCAGCAACGGTCTTTTTTTTCTTGGGAGAGGGTTCTGCCTTGACTCCTTCTTCAATAGTTAGAAAACTAGCTTCATTTTCCTTCCTCTTGTTTTTCTTTTGAATCGGATATGTTGAAGAGCTACCACTAACAATATTCTTGGTAGCAGTTTCTATTTTTTTTACCATTCGAGGTCAAATGACTCTGAGACATATTTCGAATAGGAAGTATAGCTTTGGCTTCCGTCGCTAGTAATCTCTTTACAACGTCATCTGGATTTGGAGGTTCCATCAAGTCATCTGAGAAAATGGTATCTGAGGATATTCTCCATAGATGACTATTTATGAAATTTACGGGCATAAAAGATCTATGAAACTCATTACTTCATGCATTTTCTGCCCAAGTAGCTAGCTTGGCAAATATGTTCTTAGTAGTTTTCTTGCGGGCTTTGTACATCCTCGAAATTTTTGCATACTAATACGTATAAAATAAGTTATAAATACCATAAGAAAAGATAAGATAACTTACTGGTACTTTCTCTAAACAAAGTTGAGTCTTGAGGGGTTCTCTTCTGATATTTTCTTGCCATTCTCCCATGCTCCAGAAATGAAGACGAGCATTTGCTTCCAAAACTTGTCAGCCTCGAGAAGATCATCAATTATTTTGAAATCATATTCAAAAGTCAGATAATAGAAGGGCAATACATGACATTTGGAAAGACTAGTCATGATAATAAAGTCAATAATGAAGAGAGGGGTCTGGCTCAGTCTAGAATCCATACTCACTGACATGAGAGTGATCCATAAATTTGGGGTTGCTTGTGTAGGGTAGAGATCCTGGAGTTCGAAATACTCCACTATCATTGGGTCTAGTGGTAACCGAATTCCTAGTTGATGATCTCAGGATAGACCCTCAATTCATCTACTCCACAATCAAGTTGAATATCTCATTCTTTTGATAGTCGAAGTACTACATTGTCTTTCAGTCCCCCATTGTTTCTTTAGACGTCTGACAAGATCTTGAATGTGATAGTCATATGGCATATTCTTCAGCACCATGATATATTCAAGGAAGACTAGTTTTAAATTTACATTGAGAGTGGCAGCAACATCTTCAGGAAGTGCAGTTGGCACTTTCTTTTTCTTCTCTTTTTTCTCTACTGCCCCCTTCTTCGAAGCATCATCTTCAATTTCAGAAGCAACACCGTTTTCTGTAGCTTCGACATTTGAATTTGTTTCCACCCTTTCATCTGAATCAGCTTATTTTCAAAATCTTCGTCTAGCAGTTACGAGGATTTGAGCTTGAGGCCAGATTTTATTATTGGGAATTCTAAGGAGTTTGTTATAAACCCCAAATGGTTTCAACAATCTCTTTTAGAGAAGAAGAAGATGGTATAGGATTTTGTGAAACATTGTTATCCTCAAATTCTCCCATTGCTATAAATGGACTTTTTCTAACAGGATGGGTTTGGAAAGAAAGAAGCTTGGATTGAATTCGAGGTGATTCAGTGTTGACTATGGAAGAAATCTTTGTTTCTTTTTCGTAAGAATTTCTTTGTGTTACCTTATGATTTGTCTGAGGAGGAACATATATGTTGTCAGAAAATTTTAATGAGATTTCCAAGCGGTGATGGTGAAAATGTTCGTTAAGTAGATTTTGGTAAGCTAATATCAAGAACTGGGCTTGCTGAACTCTGAACCTATACGAATTCTGACTAGGGTTGAAATTACCTTATACGGTGGTTTGAGTTGAAAAGAATCTGGAGAGTCGTCTATTACTCATGATGCCTAGTATTCACCAGCCCTTTCACTGATGCACAAGTAATCGTAAAAGCCAAAAATGGGTTTTTTAGTAAGTGAGGATTTTCTCATAAACTCAGATGAAGAGGAATTTTCAAATTAGTTCGTCAAAGTTTGAAGATTAACTGAGAAAGATAAGTTTTCCGGCGAATGTAGCAAAGAGATTGGACTTTTAGATGATTCACTTTCTCTCACTAAAAAGTGTATGTAAGACAAAGTATTTAATAAGGGAGTATCTATAGAATACTGAGGAAAGAGAAAGAAGTCAGGAAAGGTGGAAAAGTATTGATGACTATTGGAAGGAAAAATAATCGTCAAACGGTTATTTGTTATAAGGTAATGCGACACTTGTATTTGTCAGACCTAGTGGCAGGCCTAGTGAATTTTCACATGCATACTAAAGTATTCCAAATGTTTCTAACTGTTGTGAAAAGGCTAGTGAAAGACTATGTGTGTGAATATTCGAAGCAGAAATAAAAGGATTGTGTGAGAATTCAAGAGGACTTTAAGTACAATATTAATTGGATCAAATTCGAAGTAAACCTGAATATACTTTTGTTCGAGGATGACCAGTGTATAAGTTAGCAGTTTTGAGTCGTTAATAAATAGTCTATATTCGAGGTGAAATTTGGATATGCTTTTATTTGAAGATGAAAAGTGTTGAAGAAAAACATAATGATGAAGAGATGAGAAGATTAAATCCGAAGTGATTTAAAATTTGGCAATTAAGAGTTTTCATCTGCTGTGATTTCAATGATTACTAGTTCTTATTCATTATTAATCACAAGAACTAGGGGGCTACTGATACAGATATAGAATATTAGGAACTTAATATAATAATGATAAAGTTATTTATGATAAATTGTAAATTTATAAGAAAATATTTGAATTACTTGTAAATATAAGAGACTGTAAGACAATTTACCCTATTATATAGTTAAATAGGTTTTAAGGAAATGAATAAGTAGACGACTATTTTTTTAAGTCATGGTATGACACTTTGAATCACTTTCTCTCTGCAATCTTACTTAACCTTTCACTTAAGTTACATGATACTTCGAATCACTTTCTCTCTACAATCTTACTTAACATTTCACTCTATTTGTCTAAAAGAACAATTCACACTCAACAACGTATGATGGACGTATGATCTGATGTACGAGGGATGTTAAAGTGACTGAAAAAGTTTAGTCATTCCCTCTTATAAATTATATTGGTTTCAGACAATTATAATTAGGGCTGTGAATGGTTCATGAAAACCGAAAATTGAATCCGGATAAAAAAATCGGATCGAAAACCGGTAAGAAACAGAGATCGATAAGGAAGCGAACTGATAAAACAGGTTTGAAACCGAACCAATGAAATCGATTAACATGATAGAACCGATTTAAAACCGAACTGATAAAAGCGATAAACCTTATCCGACAGGATCGATAAAAGCGATAAACCAATCAATTTGTTTTTTAATTTATTTTTGTATACATTATACTACCAAAATGATTAGATAAGTCCGAATTAAAAAAAAGTCAAAATTGATTTTTAAAATTTAACTTTTATATTATATTATTGAAGTATCTGACAAAACGGTATGAGAATTTGTATAAAACTATTAGTGGTTTTTAAATCAATTTTGGAATCAAATTTAAACTGACCCAAGCTTCGGATTGAAATACTTATTGTTTCGGTATATTTCATGTTAAAAATATTAAATATATAAAATATTCTGAATGGATTCGAATACCCGAAGTTAAAGCTAAATTTTTTTCTTAAAAAACTTATTTGAATATGATATTCGTTAAACGTAACTGTCTATGATAAATTTAGACAAAATGATAATCATGACGAACTTGAACTTTCGTTGCAGCAAACAATGAAACTGATCGGAATGAACCTGCCATACAACCTACAGTAATTTATGCATATAAAATTTTAATATTTTGTAAATTTTCCAAATGTTGTGCTACGATGAATTAATGTAAAATTTGAACTTTAACTGCTAATCTTCTTGCGATCACAACAAAGATTTGTCAGATCGTGGTGAGGTTTGTGTATTTTTCAGAAAATAAATGTTCTTTGTAAAGTTATTTTTACGACCAAATATGGAGAACTGAGCTGGATCCCTGACAAAATATGGAGAAAATCCATGAAGCTATCAGTAAATACGTCGAGAAAAAACGCATAAACAATAATATGATAATCTTATATGTCTTGGACAAATTTTGGATGCCTTTTTGAGTCATCTATATAATTTTTACATAATTTAGCATCCAACATTGTAGATATGAAATGCACTTGAGGAGAAGTATAAAATAAAAAAAAAAAAACACATCTTTTTAACATATCATTATTTTGATTTTTAAGTTTGTTGGTGGAAAAAACACTTTTCTTCCACTTGTTTCAATCAAAATAGTGCTTTCAAAAAATTTAAGTTAGGAGTCATAGCAAAGTTTCCTCGATCTTAAAAATTAGCGGAAGAAGACACTTCTAAATTCTGAAGAGTATACTTTGAAGAAAATCAAAAAGTGCTTGAAGATTGATGAAGAATCGTGTGCTAGAGATGCGGAAGAATAATCCGCTATGGTACATTCTAGGAGTGTGGATGCAATACAATCGAACCCCAAGAGGTAAAAATTTATGTGAAATACATTTGGAAATAAGAACAAAAGTACATTGAAGAGGTTGAAAGTAAATGGTTTCGTGTGTGGCAAATCAGGTGACTTTGCTTGTAATTGGAACGTTAAGAAGAAGGATGATAACATAAATTTTATAGAAGAAAACATTGTTGCAATAGTGACCGAGGTTAATTCCATTGAAAATAAAACTTCAGGTTGGTGGTACGATACATGTTCATCTTTTAATGCCTGGCATAACAAACTCTTGTTTAAGATAATTGAAGAAAGTAATAGCAAAAGAGAGGTGCATATAACAAATATGAATATGTCCAAAGTGGAAGGACGCGAAAGTGTAAAGTTGATATTTAGTAATGGTAAACAAATAAATCTTGCAAATGTATTGGTGTTCAAGAGATACAAAAAAATTATTCGGTGATTTATTATCTAAGGCTAAAATTCAGTTTGTGTACAAATCAGACAATATTTTTTTGTCCAAAGGTGGAACTCTTTTATAAAATGGACACTATTGTAACAATATGGTTAAACTATGTACTCGTGATGCTAGTATTAATGAAGTGGAGAATTATATTTACTCTTGCTCTTGTAATGATTATTTGTTATGACATAGTAGACTTGCTCATATATGACATAACACAATAAATAGAAATGTAAAAACCGGACACATAAAATGTCATATAGGTTCATGTGAAAAATGTAAGTTATATGTTGAATACAATATGATTAAGAAGCCTTACAAATCCATAGAAAGGTGCAAAAAATTGTTAGACTTAATAAAGACCAACGTATGTGAGTTGAATGATATATTAACACGTGGGGTTAAAATATATACTATAACTTTTATAGGTGACTACTCTAGATTTACTTATATCAATTTACTTAAACATAAGAATGAATCATTTAGCATGTTTAAGATCTTTAAAGTGGAAGTATAAAATCAATTAGACACTAAGATTATAATATTGCGTAATGATAAAGATATGAAATATTTATTGGGATAGTTCTATTTTATTTTTTAAGAAAATAGGACAACTCATTGATATTCACTGCCTTATACATCGCAAGAAAATAATTTGGTTGAACGTAAAAATAGAAGTTTACTTAATGTCATGCTAGTTAATTCTGATTTGCATATTATTTATGAGGTGAATCATTTTCAACTGCTTGTCATATATGTAATCTTATTTCTTTTAAGAAATCAGAATATCTTCATATGAGATATGGAAAGCAAGAGAACCAAACATCAAATATTTCAAAGTGTGGGATTGTTTAAAATTTTACAAAAGCACAGATCTAAAAAGAATCAAATTAGGTCTTAAAGTTACAAGATGCATGTTTATTGGGTATCTAGCTATTAATACGTCTTATATGTTATTATACTTTGAGTAATTATTGATGAGTTTGAGTTTTTAGTCACTATAACCATAATTAAATCTGAAGGGTGATTCGGACTAAACCACCACACCAAATATCCAAACAGGACAAATGTACTAATAATTGACTAAGCTAGTTGCTAATCAACTTGAAACTATAGTACTAATGGATCCTTAAACTCAACCTGATTTCACAACCCGACCCAATAAGCCCATGAGTTAGAAATTAAGTATAAATACCTCAAATATTTTCAATAATGAGGGTGATCAGAATTTATTACTAGTAGGCCGCTTAATTATCTCTCTACTCTACACACTAAACACAAAACACCACAAAATTACCAAAACAATTTTAAAACACTTTACTAGATTGCTCTCAGACAGAAACAAACCACATCAAATTGGCGACCACAGCGGGAGGTGACGGTGCCTGAATTTTGTATTCAAAACCAGCAAGTAAAGCAGTTCAGATGGATCCGAATGGGCGGAATACTCCACCCCCATAGGTGGAAGGTGCAAAGGAAAATAAAGAGTACACCATCGAGGAGCGGGATCAGCTGAGAGCTGAAATAAAGGCGTTAAGAGCCATATAACAAGGAGAAAAAAGTATCAAGGAAAACTCTGGGGCGTCAGTACTTCACCACACTGACAATCCTGGGAAAATGAACAATCTTTGAAGACTCACCTTAGCTCAAAGAAAACACACCGGTCTAAGCCTGTTGAGAGTTATGGATCTGAGTCCTCCATTAGTTCTTTAAATGAGGCCGAACTTGAAAAGTCACTATCTTCAAGAAGTGATGAGGGAATATCTAGAAAAAAGATAAAATTAAGTAAAAATAATTCAAGGAAGAGGGACAGACATGGAAGGCTCAAGAGGCACCAGGGAAAAGGATCATCTCACAAGTATGTTGACCAATTGTTGATTGATCCATTTTCCTTCCAGTCCGAACCAGGTATTTTTGCAACTCCTAATGAAGATACTATTTTCGAACGCAGTAAGAATTGGAGGCAAACTCCTTTGTCCGTAAAAATACTCTTCAGAAATCTTCCTAAAAGGTTTGATAGCTCCAAGATGCAGAAATACGATGAGAGTCGAGATCTGGACAACCATATGGAACAATTCAAAAATGTAATGATGAACTTTGACGACAATGACAAGCTTTTGTGTAGAGCTTTCTCCTTAACTTTCACATGGAGTGCTCTTAAATGGTATAACAGTTTATCTCAAGGGTGTATTAGAAACTTTGATACATTTTGGGTTGTCTTCCAAAGGAAATTTGTTGGGAGTAACGAACTAAAGGGTAATGGGGACACCATTATCCATTGCACTCAGGAACCAAATGAGTCCTTGAAAGATTACATAAGTCGTTTTGTGAATACAAAGAATGGGCTAGCAGATTGCTTTGAGTAGGTGGCAATTTCTTCCCTAAAGAAAGGTTTGAATCTTGGAAATTTAGCTGATTATGCGACTCGGAAGAAGGCTATGACCTGAGGTGGCTTATTGAACCAAGTAGGAAAACAAATCAATGTAGAAGAAACAAAAAAAACAAGGATGCACTGTCAGGTGAATTTCACCACTACAACAACAGCCCCTCCAGCCACTAACCAATCCGGTTACAGGGCAAAAGAGACCGGGCAAGGGTCTAGCCGGTCCAAGCAGAATCAATCCAACCAGACCTAGAGGCAACAAAGTAGAAGTAAGAGGGGTCCCTGGGTCCAGCCTAAGTGGTTTGCTGAATTGGGGGAGAATGTAGCCATAATCTATGATAAGACCAAGAATGAAATGCACTTCCAAAAACCGATAGTACTGCAGTCCCCCAGAGAGAACCGGAACACTCGTTTTTGCGAATATCACAATGATATATTCCATGATACTCAGGATTTCATAACAATGAAACAAGAGGTTCAAAACCTTATTGAGAGGGGAAAGCTGGGATCCTATGTTAAAAAAGTGAAGTGGAAACAAACAGGATAATGCTCCCCGGACAGGTCCATCAAACAATCCTGGGACATCTGCTCAAGAGGGTGCGATGGTGATCCTTGAAAGATTTGATGTAGACTCTGAGTATCTGGATCCAGATCCAGATCGAAATAAGATGGGAGTGATAACAGATAAAACTAAGACAATTTCCGGACTGATTAGATTCTTCGAATCATTAACCATTTTTGGAGGAGATATTGTGACTGCACCTACCACTTCATCAAGAAACAGACATGTTCACAATTTGGCCACCCATTTAGAAGGTGAAATGTCTTCTCTTTAGTGTCAATCCCCATTCCCATTCATATTCTTTGATGAAGAAGATCTTAGAGACATTGGAGGACCTCATGAGGATGCGGTGGTCATAGGGGATTATATAGGGGGAAATTATATACGCCAAATTCTGATTGATATGGGCAGTTTGGCGAACACCTATTTTTAAGCTCGTACAATAAAATGAGGAATCTGGAAGTTATTCAACGTTCGAACATAACCATTGTAGGCTTCATATGGAGTTCTACAGATGTAACTAGGGAATTCGAAGAGGAAGTGGTGTTGGGAAATGGGCCCTTTAAAAAGATGGTAAGAGTACTATTTACTGTGGTGGATTACCTCACATTGTACAATGTAATTTTTGGGAGGTCTTGGCTTTCCAGAATGCATGTTTTAGCCTCTAAAGTCCATCAATTCTTGAAGTACGAAGTTCAGGGACAAGTAGGCGTTGTCCGGAGTAGTCAAAAGATAGCCAGGGAGTGCTATGCAACAGCTCTTGCTTCTAGAACATTAGTGGCAGTGAGGATTAACAAGGATTCGCAGTTCCTGGAGCCTTCTGCTGAGGAGAATGATATTTATGATCCCAGGGACGCTTCTAATGTTATAATACTTATTAAAGAGGTCGAAACTCACTCCCTCGTAGAGGGTAAGAATGTTAAGATTGGTTCCAAATTGGCGCCATAATAGAAGTATGATTTTTTGTCCTTTTTTATAAATAATCAACATGTGCTTGCATGGTGCAACAGTGATGTAACCGGAGTACCAGCATATGTTACTTCATACAAGTTGTCTATCTAGAGTGATGTTGCACCTATTGTACAGAAGAGGAGAGATTTTTCCAAGGAAAAAAACAAATGTGATTGTTCAAGAAGTTGAACGAATGACCAAGATGGGTCATATTAAAGAATCTCAGTACCATTTTCGAATTGCCAACCATGTGCTAGTTAAGAAAAACAATGGCAAATGGTGTATGTTTATTGATTTCACTGACCTCAATAGAGCATACCTTGAAGATCTTTATCCCGTTCCTCGGATAGATTAGTTGGTGGTATCTCCATCTGCAAATAAACTGCTGTCCTTCATTGATGCATTCTCAGGATATAAACAGATACAAGTAGATCTGAAGGATCAGGATCACACTACTTTCATCATAGATAGAGGTCTTCATTATTACAAGGTGATGCCCTTCGGGTTGAAAAATGTTGGGGCCACTTATCAGAGGCTGGTGAATAAAAACTTTGCTAATCAAATTGGCAGGAATATGGAAGTGTACAAAGATGATATGCTAGTTAAAATCTTGGAGGAAGATCTACATATATCTGACCTTCAAGAGACATTTTCCAATTTTAAAACTGTGAATTTGAAGTTAAACCCTGAGAAGTGTGTGTTTTGGGTCCGATCAAGATAATTCTTTGGCTACATAATATGTGAGAAGGGAATCCAGCCTGATCTAGATCAGCTTAATGCCTTATAGCAATGGACCCTCTTCAGAATGTTAAAGAAGTTCAAAGACTCACAGGAATTTTTGCTGCATCAAACACATTTATTTCAAGGTCATTGGACAAGTGTGCTCCACTCTTCCAAGTATTGAGAAATGTTAAAGACTCCAACTGGTCCCCACAGTGCGACCAGGATTTTACTGAAATAAAGAAACATTTGTCCTCACCTAAAACTCTTTTCAAACCTGTTCGGGGAGAAAATCTTTATGTGTATCTAGTTGTGTCGTAATATGCTATAAGTGTTGTGCTAGTAAGGGAAGTGGACAATTATTCCTGTCCAGTGTACTACGTCAGTAAAAGTTTACTAGATGCTGAAGGAATATACTTGAGGTTGGAGAAGTTGGCATTGGCTTTGGTAATTGCAGCAAAAAAATGAGACCATACTTCCAAGCTCATTTTATTGTTGTCTGAACATCTTTCCTTTGAAAAATATTCTTCAAAAAGCTGATGTATCAAACAGAATGACCAAGTGGTTGGTGGAATTGGGTGACTACTATATTGAATTTTCCCCTCGAACAGCAATTAAAGCCCAATCAGTAGCTGACTTCTTGGTAGAATTTCATGCTGACAGATCCTCCGGACAAGAGTTAGGAAACTGTTTAAAAAAAGGAATGGATGGTTCGAACTGATGGTTGATCAAGTACTATGGGTTTTGGAGCTGGAATTCGCTTAACCTCTCCATATGGTGATAAAATGTATCAAGCTATATATTTTGGATTCAGGTCCTCCAACAATGAGTCTGAGTATGAAGCAGCCATTGCGGGTCTTAAGCTAGCTCTCCTATGTGGGGCTAAAAGAGTCTGATTGATGAGTGGTTCTCAATTACTTATCCACGACGCTCAAGGGCAGTTTGAAGCTAAGAAAGAACAGTTGATCCAGTATTTTCTCATGTTAAAAGAAGTGGCAGCCAACTTTAAAAGTATTTGTTATGAGCATATTCCCAGGTCAGAAAACACTTTGGCGGACCCCTTGACAACTATAACCTATTATGAGTCCTACCCATAGATTTTTGTACAAGATCCATCTATACAAATAGATCAAAAGAAATAGGATGAATAAAATATGAACATACTGGTTTTTCAACCTAAATATTGGAGATACGCTCTTCTCCAATACATTTCCGATGGGATATTGACTTCAGATAAAATTGTAGCAAAAAAGATTAAGTACAAGGCTTGTGGTTTCTTGATAATAAGAGAGGTTCTTTACAAAAAAATCTTTCAACAGGCCCCTCATGCGTTGTTTAGGGTTTGAAGAATCCCAGCTTGTATTATCCGAATTATATGATGGGCAAGGCTCAGCACACTGTGGCTATAGGGCACTGACCCGGAGAATTTTGTTAGCTGGATACTACTGGCCAACCATAATGGCAAATGATAAAAAATGCTGAAGAAATTTGATCCATGTCAAAAATATGGGAATGAAATTCATGTGCAAGTAGTACCCATGGAGTCTATTTCTAAACTAGTACCATTTGCCAGATGGGGGATAGATTTAGTTGGCCCTCTTATTATGGCGTCCTATGGATGTAGAACTATTATAGTCATCATTGACTACTAAGTGGATAGAGGCAGCTCCTTTGGCTGGAACCACTTCAAAAGCCGTTATGAAATTTATCATATCTAACATATGTTGTAGGTTTGGGCCATAGTTTGATAACAAATACAAGGAAGCCTTTTGTACTTCTAGAGGGATTCAACATTTTTTTTCTTCTCCTTTCCACCCTAAAGCAAATGGCCAATTTGAGGTTGCAAATAGAACCATCCTATCCCGATTAAAGAAGAACTTGGTAGGAGCTGCAGAAAAATGGCCAAGTAACTTACAAGAAGTATTGTGGGTGTACCGAACTACTCCTCGGGTTCCAACACAAGAGTCTCCTTTTGCTTTGGTGTACGGGATGGATGCAATTACCCTCATAGAGGCTACTTTACCATCACACAGAGTCCAACTTTATTCTGAACATGCTAATGATGTAGCAGTTAGGAATCAGCTCGACTTAATAGAATAAAAAAAGGGCCAAAGCACACGTGAGAACAACACACTACCAAGGCTTAATGAGGAGAAGATTTGTTTCCAAAGTTAAAAGAAAAAAAATTCAAGTAGGGGTCAAAGTTTTAAGAAAAGTCTTTTTACATACTAAGGAGAAGCAGTTCGGTAAAGTGGCTCTATATTGGGAAGGCCGTTATATGGTCTGTGAAAAGGTCAAGCCAGGGACATACAGGATTCAAGATAAAGAAGGGATAGATCTAAAGCATCCATCGAATGTTGAGCATCTCAGGTTATATTTAGAATAAAACTCTTTTGTAACTATTTACTTGTTAAATATCAGTGTAAATATTAGGGGGGAATACTCTTTCCTACCATGGTGGTGCGAGGAGATTTTTCAATAATATATGATGCCTTTTTTAAAAGTTTGGTGTGATTTTGTTTCAATTCAGATAAAACTTGTTTATTCAACACCCCAACTCTCAAATTTTCTTGAGTTGATCGGACAGGTTTTGTACATGATCATAATTATTAAACACGTGTGATCAAAGATATTGGATACTTTTGTTCAACACTTCTGAAATATTAGGGGATACTTAAACATTAGCCATGAAAGATGTAAACAAAGTCTTAAACAAAAGGAAAATTGAATAATTAAACTTGATCAGACTCAAACCAAATAATTGTACAAAAAATGCATAGGCCATCCAAGGACTTTGGTGTTTCAAAAAACAAAATTACACAATAAAACCTTAGGGCTTGTTCCCTTCGGATGTTTCTTCACCACCATTGTTTTTGGGACTTTTGAGTTCAGTACTTGAACTCTCACCCGTTCCTTCATCATCATTAGTTGTAAAGTCTATTCCACTAGATTAGTTGTGCTTGTCGCCAAGGGATGGGATGTCATCATAATCTACATATTTCCATAAGGGACCAAGACTCCTCTTAGGAAAGGTCTCATGAAAAAGCAGGACCATATTAGATTTGATCTCATCATCCTTTTTCTCTAGGGAATCCACTACTTCATTGGCATACTTCTCTATACCAGCATAGACTGCTTGTTTTTTTTGGTGTTCCATGGCCTCATTCTCTTTAATCTTATCTTCAATAATGCTCTCCAACTTGGTCTTCTCATCAGATAAAGTTTGGATAACACCATCTCTAGTTTTCGATTGCTCCTTCAAGGTTGTGAGGTTTTGTGAAGAAGAGGCCTCCAGGTTTGAGTATTTGGTTTGAAGCTCCTTGTTGGCCGCCTCTGATGCGAGCAGCTTAGCAGCTAACTCTTTTTTATCCTTCTTCAACACCTCTATGCTTTGTTGAGCACTAAGAAGATTATCTGACAAGTTTTTCTTGTCAGTGGTTAGAGAAATAATGGTACCTGTTTGAGTTCTTACTTGCCTCTCTAGATCAAGTACTGGTCGGATGTGGCCTAGGAGGGCATGGCTCAAGGTGTCTTGCTCCCCGGATATCGAGTAGAACTTCCCATTATAAGTCACCATATTGGAGTAACTCGAAGGGCGGTAAGGACAAGCAAAGTTATCTTTCTCTAGATTATTAAAATAAATACTAATATTTTGAAAGGTTTCAAGGTCCACCTCATCGTTACCATCACTAGCAACCTGTCCGGACTGAAGGTCATTTGGAATTTCCTCATGTAAGATGGGATTGATAGGAGCTGAGGGAGGACTTCAGGTGGGTGAAGAATTATCTCTGCTCCCAGAGTGACCTTATTTTTCTTGGCAGCCTTCTCATCGTTGTTGGCCTTGCACTTTTTATCTTTCTTATGAGGCCTTGGGGGGGTCCTTTTACCTTCACTCCTTTCAGAAAAGCACCATTGATTCCTCCCTCGTTCTCCGAACCGGTCCCCTCTATAGTTGTTTGGGCTAGGTCTGTTGTGGCCTTCCTCTTCTTGTTATTCATATTGTTAGGGGCTTTGGCCCTGGAAGGCAAATACAACTTAGCATTCTTGGCTTCTTTCCTCTTCAAAATCACATCCGCATGAGGAGGGGTAGTTAACTCTTCCCATGAGAGATCTTTTCTACCTATGGTGTTCCACTGGTGAGACCTTACAAAATTTCCTGATTTGAAGCAATTGTGGAAGGAATTTCCCCGGTTCTCCGAAGTCCAAGCATTTGGCTTGGCGCAAGTATCATGCCCTGCCTCTAGATAGCCCGAGAACTCCTTCAGAAGAACTGGGAAGAAACATCAGTTAGTCTAAATTAAAAACTTATAACTTAAAAAATTAAAGAAAAAAGTAAAAGAAAGTCACCAATGCTCTTCTAGCGATTGGTTAAGAGGCGTAGGTCTGTGTCAACCTTGATCTTCCTGCCATTCTCCCAAGTCCCACTAATGAAGAAGAACTGCGTCATTCATGGTTTTGCAGAATCCAAGAGATCATCCACCACCTTGTAGTAATTATCCATGTTGTAATGGTAGAAGAGGATCTGATGGTTCTTTCATAAGCTTGCTACACAAGCAAACTGTTCCATTGGTAGTGGAATCTAGGATAGCCTGGACGCCATGAGGCGGGCTACAAGGGTATACCAAGCATTGGAGCTCAATTGGTTGGGACACAGCTTGATCCGATGGAAATATCTGACAATATCTGGATCCAAGGGGAACCGAAGTCCCCAGTTCAATCCTTCAGTATAGACTACCATCTTATTTAGTTTGTAGTCGATATGGTCTCCGGAGTAATCGGGATCCTAACTTTTACTGACTCTGGGATCGCCAATTTAGTTCGGATCTGATGCAACTCAGCTGTGTGGGTATACACATAGTTTATATTTTGAAGGGCCACGAGGTATTTGACACTTACCCTCTTAGTTTTTCCTTAGTTTTTCCTTTCCAGTCTGAAGTTGTATCTCCTGTTTGACTGGATACCTAAGCCTTGAAAGGGGATTTCTCTATACTATCTTCCATATTCTCTTCCATCGCGGTGGAAGGTTGTTCAAATGGTTTTGAAGGAGGCTATTCTGACGCCTTTCAGGGTGGCTGTTCGGGTGGTTTTGTAAACAGTTGTTCAGAAGGTTGGGTAGATGATGCTTATGATATTCTAGTATCTGGTGGAGGCTGCTCCTCGAATGTTTTAGCTTGTGGTACAATCTTTGTTACCTCCAAACTGGAGGGTTTTGAAGATGTGGATGTTAATTTGGTTTTGGATTGACGAGTAACCCTACGAGGAGTTAACTTGTCTGGTGATTTTTATGTATCTGATCCCATCGCAATAAATGATGAGGGTCTCTTGACACTAGAAACGACTTTCTCCTTGGGGTAAAGGGTTTTGCGATTCCTGGACTGAGGAATCAGGTGGCAGAGGTGAAATATCTATTCTAAATGGAAGTTTCTTAACTCTAGGTTTTTTTTGAAGAAGACCCCTGATCAGTTTTCTGGTGTGGCTGATTACCTTTCTCACTTGGATAAGCAAGAAGACCAGCAACAATGCGCTTGTCCCTTGCTACTTTCTATGCTCTTTCTAATTCAGACAAGTTCAACTAGCCTCCTTTAACTAAAGTATTTCTGGTTATGAACATATATGTCTCAAAAATAAATTGAAGGTAAAGTGAGCTCTCTCTCTCTGAGAATATTTGTGAGTGTTGAAGACAATGAAACAGTAGAACAGTTTATATATAACAGTAAAAGAAGCAGTTACATAGGGGAAGATGGCCTGAATTTTTAGCAATGATTAAAAGCTACAAAGTGTGAAAATTAAAGCCTAGGTAACTCTCTAGCCTAGTGGGTACGACATTCTAGGAAAACAATGGTTGGGAGGTCGAACTAGAGCTTGATACGTGTCCCACGATTCAAGAAAAACTCTTAGAATTCTGAAATGGGAAATCAGTTCTGACAAAGTTCGAACAAGGTAAGGTATTTGGGAAGAAACTCTTGCAGTTCGAACAACACGACCAGATCGGGAAAAGTTGGTATTAATTTTTTGAGTTTTAGCTCTTCCAAAGATCTTTTGCAATACCTATAAGGGGCTACTGATGAGTTTGGAGTTTTTAGTCACTGTAACCATAATTAAATAAATATCGACTAAGCTAGTTGTTAATCAACTTAAGACTATAGAACTAATGGGTCCTTAAACTCGACCCGGTTTCACAACCCGATCCAATAAGCCATGGGTCAGTATTACTAGTAGGCAGCTTAATTATCTCTCTTAAACACAAAACACCAAAAAATTACCAAAACACCTGTAAAACACTTTACCAGATTACCCCATACAAACATAAACCACTCCAATTATGGTGTTTGAATGAAGAGAAGATGAGTTCTTTGACTCTAAGTTATTTAACAATAATGGGACTCACCTCGTAGAAAACCATGTAAGGCTTTCTAAAGAATCACGTTTGGTTGGAGAATAACCACGTGAACCTCGTATGAGCTAACAAGAGAAAATACATAAACGTCTAGGATCCGATAAGGTAGTGCTTTATTTGAAAGACTAGCCTAAATCATATAAAAAGCAATAGGGTCCCCATATTATGTATTTTAGTAAGACGACATAATTGATAAATTAAATTCAATAGTATCATATTACACTTGGAACTTGGTCGATTTAACTTTAGGTTCAATATATATTGGTTTTAAGTGGGTGTTTAGGAAGAAATATCGCACATATGACATCATTCAAGATTTTAAAGCAAGATTAGTAGCAAAAAATTATTGACAAAAGAAGAATAGATTACTTTGACACTTATTCTCTCGTTATCACAACTACAAACATTATAATTCTCTTGGAAATTGCAACAATATAAGATTTGAATATTCACCAAATGGACATCGAAACGACCTTCCTAAATGGATATCTTGAAAGTGAGGTGTATATGGAATAAGCAAGCACTTAAGAAGTGGCATAAGAAGTTTGATCATGAAATTCTATATGATGGATTTAGATGCAACATGACGTTTAAACATTTATACACTAAAGTGTGTGGTGACATAATGGGATTATGGAGACAATGAGATTTATATCTTCTCCTTTTAAGATGAAAGATCTTAAGAAAGCTTACAATATTTTAGGAATAAAGGTATTAAAAAATAGGATGGGTTATGTCATAAGTCAATCCCATTATACATAGAAAGTGCTTGATAAGTTCAAATATTTTAAATTTAAAAAAGCACATACGTCATTTGATCATAGTTTGAAACTTGAAAAAAATAAAAGACGAGCGGTGGCTGGATTAAAATACACTAGTGCAACGAGAACTCTAATGTATGCAACATTATGCACTATGACAGATATATCTCTTACCATAAGTAAATTAATTCAATTTATAATTAATCCAAGTATGGAACATTAAGATGAAAATAGAAAAGTTTTGGGGTATTTAAAGAAAAAAAACACATGTCTCCAATATTCCAATTTTATTTGGGTACTTGTAAGATACACTGATGGAATTTAGATCACTAGTTTAGTCAATAACAAATCGACTACCTGGTGAAATTTTAATTTTACTAGTGGTGCTTTTATTGGGGATCAAAGAAACAAAGATCCATATCTTACTCAATTATGGAATACGAGTTCATAGCATTAGCCATAGTGGAAAAAAGAAGCTGTTTGCTTGAGTGATCTCTTGTTAAAGATATAGTTCACCTCTAATGTGAATATGAAATTCTAAATATATTATTATAGTTAAAAAAACCTTTGGTAAAGCCTACAATGGAATTTATAGACATATATATGTAATACATTAGTACGTTAGATAATCAATTTATCAAACTATCTGCTCGAGAATCGATCAACTCTTTTTTTAAGGTAAATCTGTATGTATATTGATGTGCCAATTTATGAAATCATTTAGAGAGGGGCTCAAAGGCTCTCTTACAAGATGACCTAAAAGAGTACATGTCAAGCTATGCCCAAGTGCGTTAGGCAATGTGAACTAGGGAAGGGCATAGTGGCAGCCTCAAACAAAATTGAAAATGCTCAAAACAAGTGAGCTAATCCATACACCAGTGCTAATACATAAGAAGTACTTAAGATGCTCTAACAAGTGATCCTATAGTGTGGGTAAATTTGGTAAAGCATCTTCAAGGTGGCCAAAGTAATGCGCATAACAATGGTGTCCTTAGTAACAATTTCTTCCTCAAATGCTAGCTTGTTTAATGTCCGTCATATCTCAAAGACAGTGGCTTGGAATGCAAGTATGGTTTCCTTAGCTCTGAATAAGGTGCCTTTGGTGCCCATGGTACGTGAGATGCCCAATCATGTACGAACGCATGTCTAGATCTACTTTGTATAGTTGCAAGCAACGAAAAGGTGCACGGTTCGTCATTGTGCCTACAAAATGAACAAAAGGTGTTTTCAAGGTTTAGGAATTGGAGGGTGTTCCTAGTGGCCATCATCTTCATTACTGCAAGCCAGACTGTGAATATGTACTTTTGTGGCACATATCTCTTCCATAGCTTTGCCTTGTGGATGTGCTCAACGCCTTTAATTCTCATGAGTTCATACATCTTTCCAGTAACCAACTTTTCCCCCAAATTACGGCTCGAGAATCGATCAACTCTACATATAGGAAATAGTATTTAAAATCTTAAATTATATTTTACAAATAATGGAAATCCAGTTCTATTATAGAGAATGTAAACACCAAATTTTCAAAGGATAACAACAAGTTGGTTGTTATATGTTTCATTTGTGATGTGTGTGTTATATTTTGGTCGTTATCATAACGGGTTAATTTCAAATGAACTTTTAATACAATTTGGTCTACGTGTGACACTTGTTTCTAAATATAACGAAAACACTCTAAGAATTATACCTATAATAATTTAGGGGTGATGTCGTCTCCCATAATAAAAGGATTTCCTTCTAAATTATGGTTCTTGAAATGGATTGAGCACACGACCAAGATAGTGTTAAGAAAATTATGGACAAATAAATTAATAAAAAAATGTGTATGTGTGTGTGTGTAAGATCGACGGTTAGGTCATATGGGATGATGGTTTAAACTTACAATCACTAATGATTTCTGATCTAGATTTGATGTCTTAACACTAATATAAAACTCAAATGGAAAGATATTATACTTTATGTTCAAAAGATTAGAAGACCTTCTAAGAAATTTTACTTAAGATATAATTTTTTCCATAACAAGGAACAAAGTTGGTCGCAACAAACTTGATCAAACTAAACTTATTATGCATAAGTAACAGGTCTCTCCTCGATCACCAAAAGGATGATCGTGACGAAGTTTAATTTGTTGCGTCAAACCAGAAGGCTGATCGTAGTGAACCTGCATAAGAAACATAATGTGACTCGTGAGCATGAGCTCGATCTAATCAAGCAAATACTTGAGATTTTATACAGTTTAAACTTTTTCGAGGCAAAAATAAGGCTCCCCGTGGCGAAGTAGTGTAAAATTAAAAATTTAATAGTCAAACATCTTGTGATCACAAAAAAGGTTTTCCTGATCAACTCAAACATATATATTTTTTTAACAATGTCCAGAAACAAAAAAAATTATTCAACCAACGTAACTTTGTCTAAGGTTTTATGAAGAGATGTATCTCTTAATAAGGATTTATCATCTTTATAAATGGTTAGATATTTTAAAATAATATATATAACATTCACAAATATTTCAAGCTATCTTAAAAACATATATATTCGTTCTATCAATATTTTAAGAGTATACTTTGGTTGTTGGAAGTCTTATGTATACTCAAGTATGTACTAGACAAGACATATCGTTTAAAGTATAAATATTGGCAAGGTACATGAACAATCTAGAAATGGACCATTGGACAAAAATCAAGAGGATCTTTTGGAATTTGAAGAACAACAAACACTAGAAACTAACATATAGAAAAATGGATAACCTGGAGATCGTAGGCCACTCCAATGCATGTTTTACCAGTTGTATGTATAAGAGACAATTCACATCCGGTTATTTTTACGTTATGGCTTGAGAGGCCATCTCGTAGAACATTGAAAAACAAACTCATATAACAGCCTACGCCATGACAGTTGAGCACGTTGCATGTTTTAAATCTTCAAACCATGTTATACGTCTTAAAAATTTGTCATGGGATTACATGAAATAGTAAAAATTAAAAATATCCCTTCTAGTTTTGTATGACATTAAATCAATGTTTTGTTTTCAAACAAACAACTGTAGATCTAGAAAGTCTAAAAAATATATGTGGCTAAAGTTTATGACTTCAGCTATACAATTTTTCTTTTGTTTATAATGATTAATTTGTCCTATATAAACTAGATGAAACTAACTCATTTGATACTAAAACTCTTCGATGATGTTTTAATTAAAAGAATGGTTGTGAGGATACGACTGAAATCTCATACATATATACAAAGTTTTGTTATTATGATATTTTTTCTAAAATAAAAAATATTTAAAATAAATAACATGCAAAATAATTAATATTCAATATAATGTGAAAATACAGTTACAAAATGAAAAACAAAACTATGATTATAATCAAAGTATTTTTGGAAAATAAAGTTAAAAGTATAAAAAATATAAAAGATCAAATTAGTATTAAACTTCAAATATAAAATTAATAAAATATATTAAAAGTTTTGCTTAGTTTTAATGTTAGTGGATGGTTCAAATTTTTTAATATATAAACTTATGTAAAACAATTTCTTCCGATAATTTTTAAAATTTTATATTTACTTTCTTGTCAAAACCTAAATCAGATTTTATAAAATCATAAATGTATCATTGTTGATTGTTTTGCCAAAAACCACGACACGAAGTTAATTGGTAACCCAACCAGATTGAAGTCTTCAGTCTTCAGTTTTTTTTACTATAAGAAGGGTTATATCATAAAAAGAAAATTCGGTTTATATATTTATTAGAAAAAAAATATAGACAACATATATACCGAAAAAAATATTTAATGAAAGAAAAAGTAGTTTTGAATTATGTAAAATATTTAATAATTTGAAACCACGTAGGTAACATACTAAATAAGATGGCTATGTTGGATTCTATCATCAAAATATTTGAAAATTTAACTCCCTCAAATAATATATTTCGTTTGAAATACAATACAATATTTTTCCAAATATAAAATATTTCGTTTGAAATACAATAAATTTTTTCATAGCATTTACGGTAAACATAGTTATCCTCTTCAGCTCAACTATTCAAAGAAATTCTCATACGTGGAAAAGATTTTCCAACATCAAGAACTTTGCTCAGGATTTATTAAGTGGAAGTTGGGTAAAGACAACCTCGATTTCTAACTTGACAATTGGTTTGGCAAATCTCCAATTATTGTTCACAAAGTCAACACTTTTGGGGATAACAATGCTTGGAATATGAACAAGATTAGTCCAATTAGTGTTCTACTAATATCAACTTAATCTCTAAGATTTCTAGTAATGCAGTGAATTTGGACAAAGTAAACCTATTAGGCATAAGTAATAGATATCACGATCATATACAAAGTGTAAATGAGGGTGTTAGTGGTGAACCTATCCATGCAACTTATTCTAACTTATAGATACGACTTCTCCACGATCAAACTTTTGTTTGTCGCAGCGAGCACAGATTCTAGAGATTTTCGATATTTTCCAGAATGTTGAAGTTTGAACTTTGCTGCGACCAAAACAACTCATCGCGATGGAGTTTGAACGACTAACCTTCTTGTGATCGCATAGAGGATTTGTCTGATCGTGATGAACTCCAATAGACATTTTTTAGAAAATATGTAATTTTTACAAAGTTGTTCTTACGACCAATGTAACTTTACCTAAGGTTTTGTGAAGAAATGTAATCTTCCATAAAGGTTTATGATCTTAATAAACAGGTATATTTTTCAACAGAAAGATACAAAATTTATAAATCTCCCTAACTCTTTTGAACTCATATCTGATGAGTCTGGATTCTGCCACCACATTTTATGGGAACCGGACAAGGTCAATTCGGATAATGTCCACCTTACCGGACAAGGGCAGTTCGGACACCATCATCCATTGAACTATCCGAACAGAACTAAAGTACTTAAAACCTAATCATTTTTTGACTAAGCTGCCTGTTCCCTTACTTAGAACGAATGGGTCCTTAAACTCGACCCGAATCCATTAAACACGACCCGAAAGCCCATGTGGCCCAAATATAAGGGTATAAATACCCAACCACCAACATTAAATGAGGGTAATGAAAATTAAATACAACCAGGCAGCTTAATTCTCCCTCTACATTCTACCCAAACATTAAATACTCACAAAACTCTACAAAACTCTAAACAGAAATTACAAACTTACCCTCAGACAAAAATAAACCACACCAATATCTATCTCATGTTATCAAATATGATCTTAGACTTCTAATTTCTTATATCTAAGATCACAATGTTTATTATCCTTCATAAAATATCCATTTAAGGATCAAAACAATAGAGTGATCAGAGTGATTATTTTTTTTAAATGTATAGAATATGCGTCTTGAACTTCCATAATTTATTGTGAAATTCAAGTGACTCTCGACTAAGAAGTTCATCATCAATACCTTTTAAGTTTTGTTTCTCATTCTAAATTCTAACAATAAAAAAGAATTAGTATCATGGGAGTGGAAACAACCATGGGCACCATCAAAGTGATAGACCACGATCTTATTCAGTTAGACCGGTTCGATGGTTCGAACTTCACCCATTGGCAAGACAAGAGAGCCTATTTGCGTACTGCACTTAAATTCCACTATATCAATAAATATATTCAAGATATCCTTGAAGCTATCGATAAATATATTGAAGAGATTAATGAGAAAACGCACAAACAAGAATATGATAATCTTATATGTTCGAGATATATCTTGAACGCCCTTCCGAATCATCTATACGATTTTTACACAATTCATCCTTTAACATTGAAGATATAGAATGCACTTGAGGAGAAGCATAAAACCGAAGAAGAAGGTACATCTTTTTAATATATTATTATCTTGATTTTAAGTTTGTTGATGTAATAACACTTCTCCTCCACATTCATGAGCTACATGTCATAGTCAGTAAAATCGTTTCCGTTAAAATAGTACTTATGAGAATTTTATGTGATGAGTGATCATAGCAAAGTTCTTTCATCTTGAAAATATTATCGGGAGAAGATAATTCTAAAATCTGAAGAGTATATTTTGGAGAAAATCAAAATGATCTTGGGAATTAAGGTAGAGATGTAAAACAAGACTCAAATATGAGAGATTATATGAGTGTGAATGCAAATGAACAAAAATACCTTTAAGTGTATGAATGAAAATATTTTTGTATGTGGCAAACCAGGTCACTTTGCTCGTAATTACAACCTTAAGAAGAAGGATGATAACATAAATTTTATTGAATAAAACATTGTTGCAATGGTGATGTAGTTCAATTCAATTGAAGATAAAACTTCAATTTGGGGGTACGATACACGTGCTTTTTTTCATGACTCTCATGACAAATTCTTGTTTAAGATAACAGAATAAAGTAATAGTATAAAATTTGTGCAGATGGGGAACATAAATAAGTCAAAGTTCAAGGATACTGAAGTGTCGAGTTAGTATTTACTAACGATAAATGGTAACTCTTGCAACTGTATTGGATATTCCCAGATACAAAAAAGACATCTTCGGTGATATATTAGCTAAGGCTGAAATTTAGTACTCTTACGAATCTGAGAACCTTGTTTTGTCCAAGGATGGAACTTTTGTATAAAATGCACACTCTTGCAATAATATGTGAAACTATGTACTCATGATGATATTATTAATAAAGTGAATAATTTTATTTACTTTTACTCTCGTATAGTAGACTTGCTCATATAGGACATAAAATGATAAATAGAATTGTCAAAACTGAACATATAAAATGTGATATATGTTCATGTGAAAAATAGGAATTATGTGTTGAATAAAATATTATTAAGAAGCCATAAAAATATATAGAAATATGTACAAAATTGTTAGACTTAATATACATATATGTGAGTTAAATGATATCTTGACACGTGGGGCTAAGAGATGTTTATGATTTTTATAGATGACTACTCTAGACTTACTTATGTCTATTTACTTAAACATAAGAATGAATCCTTTAGCATGTTTAAGATCTTTGGAAATAAAAAATCAATTTGACACTAAGATTAAAATCTTACGTAGTGATAAAGATGGGGATTCTCAAGAGAGTTCTCTATTATTATTATTTTGAATAAAAATTGGATATACCCCACAACAAAATGGATTGGTTGAATGTAAAAATAGAATTTTACTTAATGACATGCTAGTTAACATTCAATTACACATTAATTTATGGGGTGAATATTTTTTAACTGTGTGTCATATATGTAATCACATTTATCTTACTAAATTAAAATATCTCCATATGAGCTACAGAAAGGAAAAGAACCAAACACCAAATATTTTTAAGTGGGGGAATATTTAAAATTTTAAAAAATATGGACCTAAGAAGAATCACGGTAGGTCTTGAGGTCATAAGTGTATGTTTATTGTGTATGCATGTAATAATAAGTCTTATATGTTTTTATATTTGGAGTCTAATATGATGTTTGAACAAAGAGAAACAAAGTTCTGTGTGTCCAAATTATTTAACAATAATGGGAGTGATATTATAGCAGAAAATGAGGTAAAGACTTCGATATAAGCATGTTTGGTTGAAGAACAACCACATGCACCTTGTAACAGTCAATACGAGAAAATACGTAAAGGTATAGGATTCGATTAGATCGATTCTCTAAGGATTTTGTTTTATTTAGTAGAAGGGAGTTGTAAATAAATCACTTAAAACTTTTGGTAGTGCATTCTTTGGAAGAAGACCCTAAATCATATAAGAAAGAAATAGAAATCCATTTTGCCTTTAATTAACACTCCTTGATTGGAGTTCTCCAATATTCTTCTTCTTCATCCTTTCTAGTTTGATTGTCCCTTCTATTTTGAAGGTCGTAAAGAATTGATTTGGTAGTGTGATTGAAGGTTTTTCTTTAAGTATTATTCCTGGAACTAAAGATGTGCAGGCCAAAGAGTGGAGTGCATCAGTTGTTGCATTTTTGGACCTTGGGATTTACTTGAATTCAACATGTTCAAATTGAGCAACTAAATGTTCTAATTCTTTTAGGTATTGTATTATGTTCTCATGTTTTGCCTTTGCATATCCTAATACTTGATCAACCACTAACTGGGAGTCGACTAAGAGTTGTATCCTCTTTACTCTACAAATATTTTCTAGGAAAAGTCCTATAATTGCAGTTTCATACTCGGCTCGATTATTAGATCTTAGGAATCCAAACATCATGGACTGATTTATGATACCTCATGTTAGAGATATGATATGAATTCCCGCTCTTGAGCATTGCTTGTTAGTTCTTCCATTGTTCTTACATCTTGAAGTGTCTTGGACTCATTACTTAGTGAGATAGGTCCCTCAGATTGCAATTTTCTTAAAAAGCTAGCCAATACATGTGTCGTTATTGTTGTTCTTTTCTCAAAATTGATATTGTAGTCTTTCAATTCTACCGACCATTTTGTCAATATTCTCTCGATATTAGGCTTTATAATAATTTCTTAGGACGAAGTAGGTTCCAACAGTTATAGCTTGGACATGCAACTCATTATCATGGTTGTGAATACTAGAGCTAATGCAAGTTTTTCTAATTGTACATACTTAATTTGTAATGGTAAAATATATTTACTTACATAATATATGGATATAGATTCACTTCATTTCCTCTGATTAGAACTGTAATAACTGCATAGTCCAAAACTTTTATATATGCTCTCTTTTAGCCTAGGCTTGGTTAGTACTTCATAGGTGGTCAAACAATTTTTGATGTTATTCAATGCATCGTCACAGGTCAGGGTCTATTGAAACTTTTTTTATTTTTTAAACAAAGACGATTTGAGGGTAATAGCTGGCCCTCATGAGGATGCAGTGGTTATAGGGGAAGAAATATGTGGGGTTGAAATTCGACGTGTTCTGATAGATACAAGGAGTTTTGTGAATGAGTTATTCAAATCTACGTATAATAGGATGTATAATCCTCTTCAAAATTTTCGATCTTATCGTACTATAATTGGGTTTATAGGGGTACAACTCAGGTGATTGGGGAATTCCAAGGTGAAATGTGTTTGGAAATAAGCTCTTATAAACAGAAAGTTCAAGTTTTGTTCATGGTGGTTGAATATCCAACCAGTTACAATTCTATAATTGGGGATCATGTTGGTGTTGTGTGAAGTGACCAAAAAGTAGCCATAGAATGTTATGCAACAACACTCCGAGTTTGATGCTCTAATTCTGAGGATTAGATATTTGAATACCAACCAAGAGGGTTGACCTTGGATGAAGAAATATTAGATGATCTAAGGGAAAACCCGAGTTCTTTAACAATGATTGAGGATACTAAAGAGCATATTTTGTTTCTAATGGGAAAATTTTACGAATAAGAATATTGTTGTCTTCTACTTTCAGTGATCAATTCTTACAATCTTGTTTGATAATTTGGATGTTTTATCTTGGAAAAACAGAAGATCTGATAGGATTTCCATCTCAAATAATATGTCATATCCTAGTTATAGATTCGAGGATAAAACCTATTATTCAGAAAAGCTGAGTTTTTTCTCTAGAAAAGTGAGAGGCTATTGTTCAAAAGGTGAATTGTCTCTCTAGGGTCAAACATATTATGAAGATACAATATCCTTTATGGACTGTAAATCCGCTGTTAGTCAAAGAGAATAACTGAAAGTGGCAAATGTGTGTTGAGTTCATAGATTTAAATCGAGTATGTCCAAAAGGTTCATTTTTTGTCCCTCGAAGAGATCAGCTGGTTGATTATACTTCAAGGAATATAATTCTCTCTTTTATGGATGCCTTTGCAGGTTATAATCAGATCCAAACAGATTCAAAAGATCGGGAAAGTATTATATTCATCATTGATCGTGGACTACTTTGTTATAGGGTCATGCCATTTGGGTTGAAGAATGTTCAAGCGACATATCAAAGGTTGGTAAATAAGGTTTTTGCTGCTCAGATTGGAAGTAATATGGAGGTGTATATTGATGATATGTTGGTAAAAACCTCTACAAATGATGAACACCTCGAAGATTTAGAGCATACATTTTTAAATTTGAGGACCATTCGTTTGAAGTTGAATAGTGAAAAATGTAGTTTTGGTATCCGATTAGGGAAATATTTGGGATATATTATTAGTAAAAACGGGATAGAAGCAAATCCTGAACAATTGAAGGCTTTGGTTTCGATGATATCCCCTCGAACTATAAAGGAGGTGCAAGTCTTAACGGGAAGGTTAGCTACCCTTAATCAATTTATCTCAAGGTTTTCTCATAAATGTTTTTCTTTTTTGGAGTATTACGAAGACCCAAAGAGTTTGGGTGCAAACTTCTTCCCACTAAAGAATGTATTTACAACGGCCAGCCAATTATGGTAGTATGACTAAATAGTCAATAGAATTATGAGATTTTGACATCATTTTTGCACCTCAAGCAGCTATTAAAGCTCAAGCTTTAGCTTATTTTATCGTCGAATTTCGTTCGAGCCGATCAGATGAGGAGACAGATAAAGAGGTCGTGCCAAAAACTTCGATGTGAGTGGTTCAAACAAATTGTGGGTCTATCATATTGTGGTGTAGTGCATGGGTTCAGTTAGTTTCTCATTCTGGGGAGATAATATATCAGGCTATTTGATTTGGTTTTCATGCATCGAATAATGAGGCCAAATGTGGGGCTACGTTGGCTGGTTTAAGACTTGCAAATATCTATGGAGCAACAACGGTTTGGTTTGAAACAAATTTACAACTAATAGCAAATCACATGGAATGTGTATCTGAGGCTAAGAAAGATCAATTAATTTTGTATTTACGCGAGCTTGGAATTTTGACTCTTTTGTTTGGCAAAGTGATTGTAGAGCATATTAACCTATGAGATAATACATTTTCTTTTTCTTTAGCAACAATTGATTAGACAGACGAATATCTATGGATATTATTACAAGAGAGTCCTCGATTTTCACACGATTTGAACAATTTAAATACGATGAGAAAGTATTTGTCACTCGAGATATAATTCAAGGTGATTGGAGTTCTGATATCCTTAATTTTATACTAAGAGGTATATTACCTCAAGATGCAGAGCTGGCTAAAAAGTTAAGATATAAGGCCTATGGTTATTTTGTATTGGATGGATTGTTCGACAAACAATCTTTAAGTAGATCATTGTTGTGTTGTTTGGGAAAGAAAGACTCTCAAGAGATCTTATATGAGTTGCATGATGATGAAGGTTCAGCTCACTGTGGTTTCAAGTATTTTACGCGTCAGGTTTTGCTGGCATGTTTTTATTGGCATTCATTTTATGAATGATGTTAAGGTCTTAGTTCAAGGTTGTGATACTTGTCAATGTTTTGCTAATTCTATTCGCAGACCAACAGTACCGCTTATTTTCATATACGAGGCTATTCATTTGGTAGCGCTATTTCATATGGACTTTGGAGGGCGTCAGATGATTATAGTAGCGGTAGATAACATTTTGAAGTGGGTTGAAGCTGATTGAAGGGTCCTTATATACAAAGATTTTCCCAAATTGGGAGGGTCCTTATATTGTGATAAAGAAAATAAAGCTGGGTACGTATCACATTTGTGATGAGCATGGAAGGATACTTCAACATCCTTGGAATATAGAACATTTAAAACTATATTGGGAATGATTTTTTCTTTTCACTACTTTTTTTAATAATCAACACACTCTTTCCTACCCTGTCGGCCCATGGAGGTTTTCATGAGGTGTCATGTACATATTCAAATTTATTAATAAAATTATTTTATGGATAACAGTTGTTTTAATTACAAGTAATTATATTATCTTGGTAACTGGTCAAAGATTGATCATCTTTGAATATATTGATCAAGAGTAACTGTTTTGATTTGAAGTGTTATACGTTTATTAGAAGCACTGTTCGGAGAAACAACCATATTCGAGGTGTTACGTTCTCTAAACACACTCATTTTATTCGAGGTGCTACGTTCTCTAAATACACTCATTTCATGCGAGGTGCTACGTTCTCTAAATACACTCATTTCATGCGAGGTGCTACATTCTCTAAATGCACTCATTTTATTCGAGGTGCCACGTTCTCTAAATGCACTCATTTTATTTGCGGTGCAATATTCTCTAAATGTAGTAATTGTATTCGAGGTGCTAACATTTTATAAGTGCACTATTTTTGTTTGGTAAGCTACAAATATATATATGTAATGTATATTGGAACTCGTGGTCTTTATGACTTGTTTATGAAATTAAAAGTATAGATGATAAGATAGAAATTGGCAAATAAATATGGAAAGAGGAATAATAGTTTTTCGTTAAAGTTAGAATCTGATCTTACAAAAAGATGTTTTTGAATGCTAAGAAATTAAGCATTCATAAAATATGTCATCAACGACAAAAAAATGACTTCAAAATACAGACAAAAAGAAATGATAATTAATCATCCTCCTGAGAGTTCTCTTCGGATAAATCTCCATCTTGTTCACTGGTATTTTCATTTCCTTCTGACTCTGTCTCTTCGGAAAAATCAGTTCGAACAGGGTCGAAGGCTTTACTGGGACAGTTATCTATGGGGATCAATTCCAAAAATCTTGACAAATTTTCTTTTGGGAACGATACATGAAATTCGCAGAGTAAAATGATAGTATGTTGCTCTTCGGCATTTTTGAGTGCAGCTAAGGTGTCCAGTCCACATTGAGTTTTGGAACTTTGCACAACAGCTTTCTTTTCTTCTTCAAATGTCGTCTTGAGTGCAGCCATATCATTAGTTAGCTTCTTCTTTTTTCCTTCGCTTTTGTTCAGAGATTCTTGAAGACGTTAATGTTTTTTATGTTCCTTGGATATCTCCCTGGAATGTTTAGTTTTAAGTTCATATATCTCAGCCTGATAATAAGTCTTGAGCTCTTTTGTTTGTTGATCATGGACAGAGCGTAGATGACGTTTCAGGTGGATGGCTCCTTTAATATATTGCAACCTGTCAACTTGGAACACATTAAATTGCTCCTCGATTTTTCTGCCAAATATTTCTCTCATCCTTTTCTCTGCAGTACAATCATTTTTATATCGGACCACATCTTTAGTTATGGTTTCCAAATGGCTTCGAGAATAATTTTCTTTTGTGCACAATGTTTTTCCTGTTGTTTCAAGATTGGGAAAAGGTTGTAGTGCAAGTAATCTTCTTCAGATGGCTCTTGGATAGGTATAACACTTTGATTATTATAAGCCAGAGAGCAGCCGAGGAAGCCAGGGGAATATTTGAATTCAAAATTTTATGTAAAAGAGGAGAAGTAACCTGCTGGCCAATTTTTTGAAGCTGTTCTTAGATATGTTCGACCCTCAGATTCATATCTTTGTAGAGGTCTTGAAACTTCTCTAAACTAATGGCATCATTAGGAAAGAAGTGGTAATGTCTTTTGTGATCTTCCACTACAGTTTCTCCTCGATGATCTTCCACTAAAGTTTCTCTTGGATGATCTTCCATTGCAGTTTCTTCAACTTCAACATTAGGCACTTATGAGACAACTTCTTCAGTATTTTTAGCTACTAAAGTTTTCGAAGTACCTTTTTTATTTTGGGCAATAGTTTTCTTTCTTTTTGAAGAATATTCCTTGACTTCTTCGGGAAGCTCAACTGGAGCCTTCTTTTTCTTTTCTTTCTTCTCAGGTTCCCCTTTTTTCAAAGCGTCGTTTTCTGTATCAGATGCAACACTACTTATTTTAGCCTCGATATTTGACATAGTTGTCTCTGATTTAGCTTCTTCTTCACAAGCTTCGTTTATTAGTCGAGGAGGATTCGAGTTTGACATTGGGAATTTTTCTTGTGTATTCGAAGGAGTTTCTTGTGACTCCACATTGGTCTCAACAATATCCCTCAGGGGAGGAGATGGTGGTGTAGGGTTATTGGTGATGTTTGGTGAAGTGTTGTCAGCCTTGACGTCTCCAATAACTATGAATACTGTCTTTTTAATAGGAGAACTTTGCGAGAGATGAGTTTTTGGTTGAATCTGAAAAGTTGCCTTACGCGATCTTTGAGGTGGATTAGACTTGATGGGTGATGAAGGTTTTTCTGATCTTCTATGAGTGTATGTACTTTATGTTACTTTGCGATTCTTTTAAGTAGAAGAATTTCGAGGCACTAACTTTGAAGCATTTGTTGGTAAAAGTTGTTGAAGTTGATGTGGTGAAGATGATTGTCGAAGAGATTTTGGTGAATGGACTCTTTCTGGGTTGGATGAACTTGGAAACTCAACGGAACTCTTATTGGGGTTGTAATTACCATAAACAGTAGTTTTAGTTGAGAATTGAGGAGAATTGTCTATTACCCCTGCAGCTTTATATTCAGCAGCCCTCATGTTGATACACAAGTAATCATAGAAGTTAAAATGGATTTTTTAGTAGATGGGGATTTTTTCATAAACTAATATGAAGAATAATCTTAAAATTAGTTCAAAAAATTTGAAGGTTGGCTTGGAAATATGAGGTTTCGGGTGAAGGTCGCCAAGAAATTGGGTTCTCCGGTGAAAGTAGATAAGGATTCTCTCAGGAAAAAGTTGCTTTCTCTCACTAGAAGGTATTTGTAAACACAAATGATGGGTGAGAGAAGTATTATAAAGGACATGAGAGAGAAATAGAATTATTAGAAAATAGAAGAGGTAGCGATAATTATTGGGTAGAAAGATAGAATATCAAATGATTGCTTGTAAATAAATAATGTGACACATCTTAGTTGTCAGAGTTAATGGCAGGTCAAGTGGGTCATCGCATGTGTACTAGACCATTCAAAACGTTTTTTAACGTTATGAAAAGTCCACCTTATGATTTTACGTATAATTATTCAAAGCGCAAACAAAGGGTCAAACCAATTTTGAGGTAAACATGTGTCCAAGTTCATCCAAGGAGGACAAGTATATGACCTGATATTCTTGAATCAGTTGATAAAGTATTTATATTCGAGGCAAATTTGAATGTGTTTTTATTCAGGACAACAATTGTTGAGAAAAATCCTTTTGACAAGAAGATGAGAAGGTCTAATCTGAGGCAAATTAGGTTTTGGCAAGAAACAGTTTTCGCCTACCATGATTTTTTATGATGACTAGTACTTATTCATTCAACTTCATAAGAACTAGGAGGACTACTGATAAGGATATGAATTGTTGAGAGCCTAAATGTAATACAATTAAAGTTGTATGTGATAAATTGTATAGTTGAAAGGGAGTATTTGAACTACTAGAGAATATAAGAGGTTAAAGGGAAATTTACCCCTTTATATAACTAATATTTATACTATGTCTAGTGCGCCTATAAATAAAGGTTGATACAATAAATAAAGGGTGACATTTTTTATTAGATAGAGCTTATGTTATATCTTACTTTCTCTCTCTACAACTAAATATTTTCTTGACCTTCTCTCTCAAGAAACCAGAATCATACTTAACAATGTCACTCGACTCATTTTTAGCCGGGGACTCAAGAAGTACCTATACATTAACCTTGAATCGTTCTCAGCATCATCTACGAATCGACCTATGAATCCTCCATCTTTCTTAAGAGGAATCTTCTGTGTCCCGTGTTTTAGCCCGAATATTTCCTTTACATCTTTTCTATGTAGCTTAAACAATTTAGAGCTGATTCGGAAAGGATTTTCCTTGACCGAATTCGTCTTCACAATCTCCTCGATCAACTTATAATACTTTTCATTATCAAATCTTGTTGTGGAGTTCGAACGATGCCTTCCAAAATATTTCGAAGGGAGTGTCTTTCGCAACTTATATGTGTTCGGCCGTAATTACATTTATTTTCATTAGATTACGATGCTCACTAAAACTTATCTATAAAAACATCATTTTGTATTCATATTGCATGCATGAGACATATATGAGTTGTTTTATATGCCAGCATCAACATTACTACGCAACTCGTACCTACGATTTCTTTAATCAACTAAAAAAACACTTCGTGAGTTCTATATAAATAACAAGCGATCGTGTTATTGCTTTCGAATAAACATTGTGTGTTCTTAAACAGATCTATCATACACAACCCCCATCTTGTGATTGCTTCGACCATACACATACAACCCCACCCTCACCCAAATATAACTGTGCGTGTTATTTATTAAGCATATAAATAGGATGCGAGATCATCCTATAAAGATTAGGACAAGATGTGATTCACCAACTAATTACACATGAACGTTCGCCGAATTGGAATTCCCAAAAACCAAACATAAACAAAAGAACTAATCAGTAATCTATAGCCTATATTGAGCTTCTACCAAACTTTGGAAACTAGCATGTTACTTAAATCCATAAAACTAAAAACGACCACTAATCGACGATATACCATGAACCTATACATACACTAATCATACGAAAACTGTAATGCATTATAAAAACCCTAAAACCTAACAATAACAAATGAAACTCGATTATTAAGAAACGGATTACGCTTACTTAAGTTTAATATTTCAAAATAAGTACATGTACTTATTTATCAACGTCTGAATATTGATTTAATCTTTGAATATACTTCACTGGTGGATGATAAGCGGTATGCAACGTGGTCAGCACTTTGCCAGAGTGAGTAACGGCGGTCGGTGGTTTTGTAGGAAGAACAAGGCAGTAGGTTGGTTACACGGTTTACTGGGTTGGTGATGTAGCTAAGAATGCAGCTAGATTGGTTTCGCTCAGGTATCTGAATTGGGTCAAACGAATTTCAAATCAAAGATTTCGACGAGTCTGTTAGATTTCAAATATGACTTATCACAAAGTGTGATACCTATATTCGACCAATAAATCCTTCAAAACAAGTTTTTATATTTACGTATTATTTTAATATTTAATTGTTATTTTTATTTAGTTTTAATATTTTATTTTAATACATTTATGTAATTCTCTATTTTAGGATTAGAGTTTTATGTATTTGCTATATAAAGCATTCTATACCATATTTTGTCGTCAAATTTTGATTAATTAAATGTTGGGAATTATTTCTGAGTCTTTTTTCCTCTCTAACCTAGGGTTAGGGTTTTATCTATTGTTCATTGGTTCTAATTTCTGTCACGCTATCAGTTAGTATTAGAGAGAAAAAAATTCATGCTACGCAGATACATGAATCATGTTTCGGACACCAATTGATTTGAGGACTAAAATAGATAACGATATTTTCCAATTTTCCTGCACAATTGGGGGCATAATTCGCAAGTTTGTAATCGATTCGAATGGTTATAAGAATCTGATTTCAGAAAAGGCTTCCCATAAACTAGCGTTGAAGAACATTGTTGTAATAGTTTCTAAAATCTATCTAATTGCATTTTATGTTGGTAATTACAAAGATACAACATGGTGTGACGTAGTTACTATGGACGTTTGACATCTAGTTTTAGGACGTCCATGGCGATTCAAGAGGATTTATACTTATGATGGTAGAACGAACCAATACACCTTGTGAAAGATGGTTGTAAGTTTAAATTGTTGCCATCTAGAGTAGTGTCTCCAAAACCACCACCAGTTAAGGAGTTTAATGCTTATATAGCACCAGCTACTGGTCCTAGTTTTGATGTTGAAACTATATCTAAGACCAAATTTGACAAGCTGATCTACGATAAGTATGTTGATGATAAAAAAATTAAAAACCTGAGAAAAATTAGAAATTTCAAAAACAAATTTTTCATCAAACGAAAGAAAGAAAATTTCGAATTCAAAATTTTCATTACTGGGTAGAAATCCTTCACCTACAATTAAATTGGTGGTTGAAGGCCCTATAATTCACAATGCTCAAAACAATTAAAAATCAGGAAAAAAATTATTACGAAATATGTATTTATTGAAAACTCTAAAGTATTTGGAGATCTTTTACCACCACCAAAGCCTCCTGAACTTACAAAGACTGAAATTGTTATTACAAATTACGAAGAAAAAACAAATAGAGAACAAATTGTCATAAAAGAAACTAAGAGACAACAACTTGAGAAGCCATATGCTATTCAACAAAGAGTAATTGTTCCTTTCTGCAAGGGCCTTGATGTGATATAGCACGCGCAGTCTAGAACTGGAAAGATATCAACTTTTTGGTATGGAATCTTGTAACATCTTGATTATGTTCTTGTCCAATATCAGGCTTTGGTTTTGGGTTCAACTAGGGAATGTTCATAGCAAATTGAGAAGGTTATGCGAGCATTTGGTGATTACATTGGTGTTAAAGTTCATGCTGATTGTTTGCATGTGAAAGAATCAGTTGCTGAACTACATTTTTTTCGCTGCCACATTGCAGCTCTGAGGATTAAATCTTATAAGTCATCCATTGATTGATTTTGTAGGAAATATTCTTGTCTACAATGGCCAAATATTTAGAGGACTTGTCATCGGTAATGACTGTAATGACACCAAAAAAATTATGGAAATTTTAGAATAGTGATGTTCTTGTAAAAAGAACAGACATTCGAGGACTTGCAACTACAAAGAAAAAGGAAAAGAGTCTATCTTAGATGATCTTTTGGAAACTAAAGGACCATGGGTCGTAATCTGTGGCACAAAATCAGAATGTCGTAGTACAGTTCTTTCATTTTTTTAATGTTTTGAATTTGAGGTCAAATGTTTCCCAACCGGGGATGAACGATGTAGTTAAGAATGCAGAGATGCTGGATTCTCGCTCAAGTATCGGAAACTGGTCAAACATGTACTCAAATTGAATATTTCGATGAGCCCGTCAGATTTAAAGATTGTGGCTTGTCACAAAGTTTGATACCCAAATTCGACCAATAAAGCGTTCAAAAACCAATTTTTATATTTACGCGTTATCTAAATATTTAATTGTTATTTTTATTTAACTTAAATTTTATTTTAAGACATTTATGTAATTTCCCTATTTTTTATTAGAGTTTTTTGTGGTTGTTATATAAAGCATCATATACCTTGTTTTAACAAAAATCTTGAAAATCAACAACCACGCTTTCTAATTATATACTAAATAGAGTTTTTTAACAAAATCTTACAAAATTTGTTTAAAACAAATTTCATATTTTCCAAACAAATGGAGAGCTTGAAGCTTATTGATGAAGTTGCAACTACAAATAAGGTAGTCTATTGTTTTTATTAAAGTTATAACTAGATTAGTTAGCTACATCTATGGAGTTTCTCGATTTGGAAAGTTTCTATGTACATGACAGTGGCAGTGTAATCCTTTTATGTTGTCGGTGTTCCTATATTATGCTACCAGTGACTAGGAAAGTGAGGATCTGATGTATGTTTTAAATTTGATGGCGATGTAACTTCAGTGCACCACCACTCTATACCACATAGTTGATCCATGTACGCTAACGAACCGAGGAAATCAGCTTGTACATTATTATTCCTAGTATTCGTGAAAATAGTACAACCGAATATATACAACATGTACGCTCGTGCGGCGTGTAATACCAACGCATCGGTACGATCCAGATTATCATTAAAATATTGGGGTGCTGAAAAAGTATTCCTTAGCCATTTTAGCCCAAAACTAACCCCATCTTACTTCTCCAATTCGTCTTGGATATCAATCTTCGTAACTCCCAACAATGAGGCACATGTACGTTTACGAAGAAAAAAAAAGTAAGACTCAAACCGGTTTGAAGTATAGAACACACCATCGGAAGGCCAATAATGACGTAAACATCATCTAAATTGATGTTCATATCTTCGAACCAGAACGTAAATATGTTGGTTTTTTTATGACAAACTTCAAGGAAAGTCTTGCTCACATGAGTCTTTCATCTAAACTTGCTCAATTTCCTTATAAGAGGCCAGAATTGAGTCCATCTAATAATAGTCTAAACAGCCACCTATTTCCTACTAAGGTCCTACTGACCTAACAATCTATACTTTGCTTGACTGTTAATACATTTTGTAACTGAAAATATGTACACAAAACATATTTTTATATTCTAATTATATAAACCAAATTAAATAAATAATTAGAATTTTAGGATGTTGAAAATCATATTCTCAAGGAAAGTGTTGTATGCCTCGTGATGCATGTAATCTATAAAAATTGAAATATTATTTCTGTATCAAAAAATATTCTTCAGACATTCATAACAGTTGAGATGCGAGTGGCATATCTGATGTTTTAGTAAGAACCTAAGGCGCTTGAGTCCAAACTTGTATCATCATCCCACAAAGATGAACCTTCGTCAATAGGTTCCCCAGCAACAATGACAACCGTTTGGTCTCTAACAGTGTCATACATACGATGTCGCATGGACCGTGACATGTGTTTGTGAACTTGTATTTATTTCATTTGTACGCCTTCATTTCATAAGCATTTTTCCCACCTTAATCAGTCGAGCATCCTTATTTCGGTCCTTCGACCTTACCTTCGTCGTACCAGTATGTTTCCTACAACCAAAAACAATTTAATACATTTGACCAGTATAGGCGGTCAAATAGTAGCAAGTAATAAGTAAGAAAGATCGTTTCCATGAAGACTAGGTGTATAAGACAAGAATTCACTTATGCAACAACGTACGATTATTAAACTAATGTTTGAACGAGTAATAGAGTATGAATGTAACTAAACAATTCAACTAACGAGATTATCTAACGAGTTTACTTATGCGAGAGAAAATATGGAACCCTAAATTCATTTTTTATTTTACTTAGAGTATTAATATGCTTAATTAATATGTGTGATAACAACGATTACTAATCATATAAAACGAAATCAGAATACACTACCTTTCAGTACACGTAAATCACACCACTTAAACAACCACAAAAGAGATAGCAGTTAAGCAGACACCGCTTTGCATGACAATCCTATATGTCTATATTAATTGAGGTACAATTGGTTTTAAGCACAAGTTATATATTTCGATTACATAGGGTAATATGATATGGTTAATGACATTTTACGAATCATGAACAATCACAATACGAATCATTCAAGAACCTATGCTAGCATGGCAAGTTCTAAACCCTTAAATCCACTTTCGCATTCATTAAAGATTAACAAACTAGCTGTTCGCGACGCATCTAACGAAAAGCACAACCATACTAGGTAACCGATAAACACATCTCACAAATCAATTAAGCAATAAACCCTAAATATTATTCATACAAATCCGCTAAGGTTCCATGACAACGATTAGTTCATAATCGACCAAATCATCATCATGGGTGCAAAAGTTAACATAATTATTTAGGAAGAATGTAAATAAACGAATAAAAGTTTAGAGAAAATCAAACCGAACAACTGCCTGCCTCCTGCCGACTGATTGTATGTTGCCGCTGCCGAAAGAAAACCCAAAAAAACAGTTGTCCCTGCCTTTTACCGAAAGAAATCCACCAAACCGCAAATTCTGGTTTCTTTACCTCTCTGTTGCTTTCGCCGTTCTATGTAAAATACAATTTTTTATCGTGAATCAATCAGTGCACCCTCTTGAGTTTTCTTCTTTAATTATTTGTATTCTGGCAGTAAGAAAAAAGACAGTGGCAAAAATCCGATTTTTCTTCCTGCTTTGGCTTTGTGTTATGCAGGAACGAAAAGTAGCCAATTGGCTTTTGTATTATCTGTTTTTATTTTTTATCGTTGTAAAAGAACTCAAAACAGTACTTTTTTGAATGAAAACCCAAAACGGCCGTAAATCGAGTCAGTCGACCACCTGTGTTTTTCTTTCTCGCCAATTGTCTTTTTTTCGTCTGTGTGTATCAAAGAGAACTCAAAGTCGGCACCCGCCACCTGTTTTTCTCTCTACGTTCTATGTTCTAATAGAGAACCCAGAGCCAAAGCAGACGTCCAAATCCAAAACAGGTAGTCAAATCCTTTTTTACTTCTTTTCTGTTTTGAATTATGCTGAAAGACAAAACCCAAACGGGTACACTTTTTTTCTCCTATCCGTCTCTTTATATATATATACTGTCGAAACCCTAAAAAAATATCAAATTACAAATCGTAAAATATTTATGCTAAATAAAAATAATATTTTAAACAATATAACTAAATAAAATCTTAGTATTAGTCTAATATTTTTTTCTTAATTTAGCGTTAATTTCATTTTGTGCTTAGTTTTAATATTTTATTCTTAATTCAATATTTTAAACAATATCTTATAAAATATATTTTCCCTTTTTTTTCAACTGTTCCAAAATTTCTCTCAAGTACATTAATTTTCCAGCTTCTTCAATTTCAACCCCAAATTTATTAATATTATCACAATTTATCCGCGACACAAGTGCCTTTAAGAATACTGGAAAAACACGTTAAAACACAACGAATACTTGAGAACCGGCGATAATTTTAAGAATAATGGAAGCGTAATAAATGACAAGAAAGGCACTTATCAATTTCCAAAATAAAAAAACAAGACAATCCTCCAACAGATATCTCAAAGCCATGCGAGTCGCTACTAGCGTTGTCTGTTGGCGGTGTAATGTGTTTGTGTTGCCGGCGTAGATGCATTTCACAGGTATCGTCGAAGACCATGGGTGAAGCCCAGACCTGTTAATCGAAAAATACTATAAATCCAACACCTGGACAATTAAAATAATTTTATACCATAAATCAACCACAACTAACTCGATTGTAATAGTAAAACTAACTCAGACTAAACTCAATTGTAACATTACAACTAACTAATTTCAATACTTAAACTTAGTATAATTAAAATTAAACCTTTAAATAAAAGAAAACTTACTCTTTTGATTTTCTTATTAACTGATTAGGGTATGAGTTTGTTATTTGGAGGTAAAATTATGGATTTTGGTAAGAACTTTGGTTGGGTTCATATTTCAATCACTTCCTACTAAGTTTAAGAACTTTCAATCAACTTACAATTGTATGCATGACAAATGGGCAATCAGTGATCTAATTTCTCATGTTAGACAGGAAATAGAAATACTTGAATGTGAACTGGATGAGGTGAATGTGGTAAGCTCGAATAATTGGATATAACACAAATGAAAGTTTGATGGCAAAGGATTAGGAACTGGTCAAATTAAGAAGAAACAAAAGAAGTAGACCAACGACCAATGATTTATCTGCAAATATAAAAGGCATATAAAAAGTATTGTAAAAAGCATCAGGTCTATATTAAATCCAAATATAATCTCACAACTTGGGTATGTTTAGAAATTAATCTTGTATTTTGTCAAAAAAAATACTTTGTGGGTTGATATTGTTTCAACCACTCATTTTTGTATTTCTTCGTAGGATATGTTAAAGATTCACCACCTTAGTTAAGATGAAAGGTCCATTCACACGGATGAGGAGAATTCGTGCCATGTTTTGTTTCTTATGATTTTTATATAAAATATTCCAGTAGACATGATTTATTTTTGGATAATATTATATATGTATCTCTTTTAAGAAGGAACTTGATTTTGATTTTTTTCCTTTAATAACGTGGTAGTTGGTATCGACAGTTTAATAATGAATGAGATGTTTTACTTATGAGATACAAATGAGCATCACAATATATAAATGAGCATACGAGAAATAAACAACAAGAATAATAAAACTGAAAATTAAGATAATCTTTGGCACAAACGCTTAAGTCATATCTCTAAACTAAGGATGGATAGTATTTTTGTTGAAGGTTTATTAAACCTACTTAATTATCCGTACTTCAGTACCTCTATAATGTACAAAGGAAAACATACCAAAATTAAAAGGGTAGGGGTGCATAGAACAAAAAAAATTCTTAGAACTGATTCATACCAATATATGTGGACCCTTTCTAAAAGAATTATCGAACGAACAGTGGTACTTCATATCATTAATAGATGACTTCTCTGATTACGAATACCTCTTTCTTCCTCATGAAAAATTAGAAGCCCAGTTGAAAAACAAATTTGTGAGATCATTAAGTGTGTTAGATCTGACTATGGTAGTGAATATTAAAGAATATATGAAGGATCAGGTTAACAACATCAATGACCATTTTCTGGAAACCTAGAGAAGTGCGACATACACCCTAAGTATACAATGTCAGGATCATCTAACATGAATGGTGTATCTGAGAGGTGAAACCGTACACTAAATAATGTAATAATAAGTATGATAAGTTATTAAACTCTACCATTATCACTATAAGGAGAAGCCATTAGATGTGCAATCTTATTATAAATAGAGTTTTCAATGAGTGAACTGTTAAGAACCCATATGAGGTTTGGACTGGGTACAAACCTATTTTAAAATGTCTGCATATATGGAGGTTTCCATCTTAAAAGAAAGTTTACAAGCCTCATGAAAATAAATTAGACCAAAAATGGTTTGTTTTTTTATTCGTTATTTTGATTATTTATTTTTAATTTATCTCTCTAAAATCAAACTCTCTCTCTCTCTCTATTTCACTCTCAAGAACTAGATTCACACAAATCAAACTAGCGATATAGTGGGAGATTTCTAGCGATCGGTACCTTGATTTCATAATCTAAAACCAAATAAAATCAAATTCCTGAATAATTACAGTTGTTCTTGATTGATAATGGAGCCAGGGAAAGAAGATGATCATTTGGTTTGAAAAGTGATCGAGACTATGAGGTCAGATTTACAGAAAGAAGTAAAGAAAATGATGATGATCAACTTTCAATTCAACAAATTCATTCATATATCGACGCTCGAATAAATCAGTTGCTGGATAAAATCACAGCGCTAAACGATAAATATGTTCAAAGAGAGCAAAATATTCAGTCAGTTAGATCGAAATATGAGGTACGACAAGTTAAAGAGAAGTACGATGTGAAACATCACTCTGATCGATCTTACACAGCTCATCAGATTCGAAGCGACCGGAAGAAAACTCATTTTGAGTTTGAAAATGAGCATCGAACTTCACGAAAAGAAAATAAAGACAAACATAGGTATATCACATCAAGTGATGATTAATTTGATAGCTCATACTCTGAGGAAGGGTCATCTAAGCAAAAGAGATACTGAGAATCTTCAAAAATAGAAGAAAGAAGTCGGCCTCAAAAATCACGTGAGGAAAATAGGTCAAAAAGAGATAATATACCTCATTGTTTAAGAGAAACAAAATGGTGTAAAGGGAATACATCTAACCAATACACAGGTTTAGATAATCAGAATTTATATGTTGTCATGGGAACATGAGGAGATGACCAGTATGTGCAAGAAGTCGACTAGAGAAATTCTTATTTAACAACTGAGATAAGGTCTATTGCTCTTCTGAAGCGGTTCGATATCTCTAAGGTTGAAAATTTTGATGGGATAAAAGATCCAGATTATTACATCGAGCAAAGTGTTTTGTATTGACAAAAGCAGGATTGGATAATTCTGAAGAGTTGGTTGGTACGACTGCATTTTGACAACGTTTATTTCCAGGTGATTTAGCAAATGAAATAACAAAAAGGAGAGCCTTGACTTTTGGAGCATTGATGGCTCAAGTTAAGGATCAAATTAAAGTGCAAGAATCAACCAGGGTTCGAGGAGCAGTTGGACCTAGTCAAAAGAATTTGGGGAAAATGTCAAATAATCAAGGACACTCTCCGAATTATCAACTACCTCGCCCAAGGAATAACAACGACTTTCGTCATCAAACCGGATAGTATCCAGCTCAATCTATAGGTTATCAGTTTCACAGACCAAGGACAAATCAATTGATAAGGCCAGAGTATTATGCTGATTTCACTGAGAATGTTGCTGCAATTTATGAAAATGCCAAAGGTTATGTGAGCTTTAAAAATCCAGATCCAATAAGCAGACCAATGGAAGAGCTTAACAATAGATTTTGCAAGTATCATAATATCTGACATGATATTACAGATTTCATAGCTTTGAATAAGGAGGTACAGGTTATAATAGAAAATGGCAAGTTAGTCGCTTTTTGTTAAAAGTCAAACTAGTGGTTTGAATATTACAATCACTTCAACACAACAGACAGCCAATCCAAATTCAAAAGAAGAAAGATCGGTTGATTGTGATGGTTGTAGATAAACCAATGGAGTAAGGAAGGGTTCAAAGTTTGGGGCAGAAGTAGCTGGGATGGAAATTTGACGTGTTCTAATAGATGCATGAAGTTCTACTGTTCATCAGTGTTTGAAGTATGTCATTGGAGACTGCATTGGGGTGGTCGAAAATGATCAAAAAGTAGCCAGAGAATGTTATACAACAACTCTTCGTATTCGAGGCCCTCATTATGAAGATCGAATGACTGAATAACAATCATGGGGGTTGAGCTTGGATGAAGAAGAGGAAGTCGATGATCGAAGGGAAACCCCAGGTTCTTTGACAGTGAGTGAAAATATGGAAGAGTATATATTCTCTAATAAGAAGACTCTTCAAATAGGAACATTGTTATAACAAAATTTACGTCATCAACTGTTACAATTTTTATTTGCTAATTTGGATGTTTTCGCTTGGAAAACAAAAGATATACGGGGGTTCCACCTAAAGTGATATGTCACAGCTTAGCTATAAATCCAAATATCAAACATGTTATAAAAAACGATGTGCTTTTCTGTTGAAAAATAAATGGCTATTGTGGTAGAAGTGGATCACTTGTCTAGGGTCGGACATATTAGGGAGGCACAGTATCCTTTGTGGACAGTAAACCCAGTAATTGTTAAAAAGAAAAATGGAAAATGGAAATTGTGTGTTGATTTCACGGTTTTGAATCCAGCTTGTCCTAAGATCCATTTTTTATTCCTCGAATAGATCAGCTGGTTGTACCTACTTCAGGGAATAAAATTTTGTCTTTTATGGATGCTTTTGCAGGGTATAACCAGACTCAGATGGATCCAAAAGATCAAGAAAGCACTAAGTTCATCACTAATCAAGGTTTACATTGTTATAGGGTTATGCTTTTTGGGTTGAAGAATGCTGGAGCCACATATCAGAGGTTGGTAAATAAGGCTTTTGCTACTCAGATCGAAAGGAATATGGAGGTGTACATTGATAATATGTTGGTTAAGAATTATGCAGATGATAAACATGTTAAAGATTTAAAGGAGACTTTCTTAAATTTGAGAGCTATTCGTTTGAAGTTGAATCCTAAAAAATGTACTTTTGGTGTCCGATCAGAAATATTATTGGGATATATCATTAGTGAAAAAATAATAGAATCAAATCCTCAACAATTGAAGACTTTGGTCTCGATGACATCATCTCGAACTATAAAAGATGTGAAAGTCTTGACAACAAGGTTAGCTACTCTTAATCGATTTATTTCAAGGTATTCTGATAAATGTTTTTCTTTTTTCCAAGTGTTGCGAAGACCCAAAGAATTTGAATAGACATCAAGTTGTGAATTAGAGTTTTCAAAGATTAAAGAGTTGTTGTTGTCACCAGAAATTTTGTCAAAACCTCCAATTGGAGAGCAACTATTGTTATACATAGAAGTCTCGAACTTTGTTGCGAGTGATGTTTTGATAGATGAGAATATAGGAGTTTCGAAACCGATTTATTATGTTAGTAAAAGTTTATTGTCAACAGAAAAAAGGTATTTGAGACTTGAAAAAATAGCTTTAGCTTTAGTGGTGGCTACTAGGAAGATGCGTCTTTATTTTTAAGCTCACACTATTGTGGTTCGAACTTATTTCCCACTAAAGAATGTGTTAGAACACCTGGACATTTCTCCCAGGATGACTAAGTGTTCAGTAGAGTTTGAATATTTTGACATCACCTTTGCTCCTCGAACAACTATAAAGGCTCAAGCTTTAGCTGATTTTCTTATCGAATTTCATTCAAGTCAGTCCGATGAGGAGACAGATAAAGAGAATTTTCCAGAAACTTCGGTGTGGATAGTTTGAATAGATGGTGGGTCTAGTGTATTGGGGTGCATCGTAGGATTTCAATTGGTTGCTCCTTCAGGGGAGGTTATGTATCAAGTTATTTGATTTTGGCTTTCGTGTATCGAATAATGAATCTGAATATGAGACTTGCTAATATTTGTGGAGCAACAACAGTTCAGTTGGAAACAGATTCACAATTAGTGGCAAAACATATAGCAGGTGTTTCTGAGGCTAGAAATGATCATTTCATTTTGTATCTGCGTGAGCTTTGAAATTTGGCTATCTTGTTTGATAAAGTGGCTATAGAACATATTAATCGAGTGGATAATACAATTATTGACTCTTCGGAAACTGTTATCCATTTTCTCACGCAAGTATACGCAGTCAAATAATATCAAGTAATAAGTAAGTAAGTTCGTTCCCACGAAGACCATGTGTATATGGCAAGAATTCACTTATGCAACAATGTATGATTATTAGACTAGTGCTTGAACAAGTATAAAGTTTGGGTGAATGATTATAGCTAAACAAATTAAGTAACGGGTTTACTTATGAGAGTGAAAACATGGAACCCTAACTTCATTGTTTATTTTACTCAGAGTATTAAGATACTTAACCAATATGTATGATAACAACGATTACTAATCAGATAACACGAAATCAGTATACACTACCTCTCAGTACACGTAAACAATCACAAAAGAGATAGCAGTTAAGCAGACAGCGTTTGCATGACAATCCTATATGTCTATACGAATTGAGGTACAATTGGTTTTCAGCACAAGTTATCTATTTCGATTACATAGGGTAATATGATATGGTTAGTGACATATTACGAATCATGAACAATCACAATACGAATCATTCTAGAACCTATGCTAGCATGGCAAGTTCTAAACCCTTAAATCTACTTTCGCATTCATTAAAGATTAACAAACTAGATGTTCGCGACGCATATAACGATAAGCACAACCATACTAGGTAACCGATAAACATATCTCACAAATCAATCAAGCAATCAAACCATAAGTATTATTCAAACAAATCTGTTAGAGTTCCATGACAACGATTAGTTCATAATCGAACGAATCTTCATCATGGACTCAAAAGTTAACATAGTTCTAAACGAATGTAAATATTTGAATAAGCGTTTAGAGAACGTCAAACCGAACAATAACCACCAAACATCGCCTGACAGAAAGAATCCATAAACTATCAATCTAAAACACCGTAGCTGTCACCTGCGTTTTTCAGTATCGCCTGTCAAGAGCAATACCTCTTCTGCCGATCGAAAACAAACAGCCGTCACCCGCTTTTTTATCTCCGTCTGGTTGTATGCTGCCGATCGGAACCGAAATTCCGTTGTCACCTGCTTCCTCTCCCTTCGTTGTATATTCTGATCGAAAAAACAAAATAGCTCGTGACCTACCGTCTCTCCTTCTCTTTGTACGTTGCTGATCGGAAAACCCAAAAGAAGTGTCACCTGCTTTTTTCTCTTTTTGGTTATCTGTTCTGATCGAAAAACCCTAAAACAGACGATTCCCCCCTTGACTTTCTTCCAGAGGAGCCTCTCTTAATAGCTGCTCTCCCCTTCCTGAATCTTTTATTTTTTTCGCGTAATGAGTGCTTAGAGCATCCCCAACAGATACTCTATTTAACTGTTAATAGTAAATTTAGCTATTATTTATTAAAAATCAGTTTCCAACAGATAGTCTAAACCGATAGCTATATTTAATTACTTTATTTTCGCTCTTTATATTTACCGAGGCGGTTACCCACTCTTTATAATTTTCCTTATTTTTCTCACATTATCTAACAAATAAAATAACTACCATAATATTAGCGTATCTGTTATAAAAAGTGATAATCTAAAATTATAAAGTAGTAAAATCCTCTCCATATTTATCTAAAATATAAAGAGACGGTTGGGGATGTTCTTATAAACTAGGCCCACGTAAAAAGTAAGATTTTGTTTGATAGGCCCACCAACACGAAACAAGGGGGTGATCCTCCAAAACCCCATAGGCCTGTCACTTAAGGAAACCCACCATGTACTTTATTGTCTTTCTCTTCGCATGAATATTAATATTTTTCGTCAACCTCTCCTCTAAATGAATGATTTGTGGGACTTGTTAAAAGCACAGCTTCCTTAAAAGCAAGCGGTTGACTCCGATCATCATTCCGATCAGTTTCCGTTGGCATCATCCTATGTCTACCGTTTGATATCGCCATATAAAGTTAAATATGTTTGGATCCAGTTTGAAAACAATTCTGATTTGATCCATATCTACATCGGGCCATCCTTCGAGCCTTTCTAATATACCATAGTCGTAGCTAGTAGAAATGAAAGGACCACCAGCAGTTCGACCAAAATTTGTTCCTCGGTGATGCATATAATAATTAATAAATGAGCCCCCTTTTTGTATGAATCTTGCAACTGAAAACGCCATGTCTATAGCTAACCGATACAGAACTGCACTTCCGAGCCCAAGGAGTAGCCGAGTTGGTTGAGTATGGTATTCTTATGACCAAAAGTCATGAGTTCGAGTCCCTCTACATACGCTTTCTCGGCTAAGTCTGTCACTTTGTATGGTTTACCTCCTGGCGTTGGTTTGCAGGCTATCGCGTCAGACTGAGGGTTTACCCTGCGGATTCCCTCCGAAAAAAAAAAAAAACAACAAACTGCACCTCCGAATTCAGTAAACCATCCACTCCAGGTTTCAGTCCACATTTTCGGTTTGTAATCCTTGTTTAATGATGAGGTGTTTTTTCGTATGTGGTCCTAAGATTGCAAGTTATTAATTACAGTGCCTTCTACATTCTCTGGTTCTAAACTAGAGCTGACCATCTGCTGAAAAAGATATTTATCAGATATCTTCATGTCAGTAGTACTTTGCTCCAGGTCTTCTAAATCATGGCCGCTCTAGCAGGTTTAGCGGTTCGGCGTGTGGTATAGTCGGATCCATCCCCTGTGCTTCATTAGATCCATATATCAGTTCCTGCGTAATTTCCTTAGTAATAGAGCCTTTGACCTCAGCCTTATTAGCTTCCTCCCGTAGTGCCTACTTAGAAACTGCACTGCCTTGTGCGGTCTCAGGTTTTGAGCTAGAACTCACCATCTGCCAACCAACTTAACTCCAGGAATTTCCTCCAACACTTCATAAGTATTAGCCAGCTTTTCCACCTTTACTTGCATGCCGTCCCCTTAAACAATTGCCATTAAATGTCTTTTGACTCCTTGTTTCTTGTTTAGAAGAATCTTTTCGCCCTAGCAACCTCTGGTCAATCACATTCCTTAAATCAAAACCTTTATTGCTCCACTTACTCTACAGGAGTTTAAATCCAACGTAAAGTCACAGAGAAGCGGTGAAATGCTATCGACGAGCATCCTATCAGAATGAATGAAAAACACGTTAAAACACAACGAATACTTGAGAACTGGCGACGATTTTAAAAATAATGGAAGTGTAATAAGTGACATGAAATGCACTTATGAACAACAATTATTTATACAAAAGAATATCTTTGGATATTGTTACACGAGAGTCCCTCCATTTTTCCACGATGAGAGTAATGTAAATATGTTGAGGAAGTATTTGTCACTCTAGATAAAATTCGAGGAGATTGGAAGTCTAATATTTTTAATTTTTTACTAAGGGGTATGTTACCTCAAGATCCGCATGTGGCTAAAAAATTAAGATATAAAGCCCATAGCTATGTTGTACTGGATGGAGATACAAAAAATCTTTGAATACACCATTGCTACGCTGTTTGGAAAAATAAGAGTCGTAAGAGATCTTTCGAGAGTTGCATGATGGTGAGGGTTCAACACATTGTGGTTTCAAGTCTTTGATACGTTGGGTTTTGTTGGCAAGGTATTATTGGCATTCACTTATGAATAATGCTATACTTCTAGTTCGAGGATGTGATACTTATCAGTGCTTTTCTGATTCTATTCACAAACCAGCAGTACCGCTTATGTCTATTTCTGAAGCTATCCCTTTTGACAAATGGGGAATAGACTTTGTAGGACCATATCCTATGGCCTCTGGAGGACGTCAGATGATCATTGTGGCATCAAATTACTTTTTGAAGTAGGCAGAAGTTGAACCATTGTCTGGAACAAAGGTAAAAGGATGTTATTAACTTCATTGTGAATAATATTTGTTACCGCTTTGGGGTTCCTCGAAAAATCACCACAAATAATGGACCTCAATTTAACAATATGTAAATGACTTCTTGTTGTGCTTCGAGGAGAATAACACAATATTTTTTTTATGCCATTTCATCCACAAGAAAATGGTCAAGTAGAAGTGACCAATAGATCTATTTTGGAAGGTTTGAAGAAGAATTTAACATGTGTTGCGGGAAAATGGCGTAACTATTTGCAAGAGTTGTTGTGCGTTTATCGCACAACTCCTAGAGAGGCTAATCAAGAAACCCCTTTTGCATTGGTCTAAAGTATGGATGTTATTAGTCTTGCAGAATCTACTTTACCTTCTTATAGGTTACTTTAGTAGTCCGAAGAGGTGAATAAAGAGGCAAAGAGAACAAAGCTAGATTTGATCCAAGAGAAAAGAGTTACAACTAATTTAAATCTGACCTGTTATCAAACACTAATTTAAATAATCTTTCCTACCCTGTTGGCCTAAGGATGTTTTAATGAGGTGTCATGTAAATATTCGAAGATATATATAAAACATTTTTTTTTTCAATGGTTTTTTTAAACATAAGTATTTAAATAATTTTGGTAACTAGTCGAAGACTGGTCATCTTTGATGTTTAAAACCAAGAGTAATTAATCTGAAGTGTTAAACGTTCATTATCAACACTTTTCGAAGAAACAACCGTCTTTGAGGTGCTACATTCTCTAAACTTATTGTACATATTCGAGATGCTACATTCTTTAGATGAACTAGGTGTTAAGATTCTATAAACACACTAATTGTATTTGAAGTGGTAACACTTTTAAAGGCACTATTATTATTCGAGGTAAAAATTACTTTGTTCTTAAAATTAAAAGTTTTTATGATATGGAAAATGAATATAAATAAAGGATTAATGTTGATTCATAAAAGATAATCTGATTTTACAAAAAAATGTTTTTAATGCTGAACAACTAAGCATTCACCAAAAACAACTCATTACATAACATCAAGTCACTTGGACAAAAAAAATGAAAAACAACAGTTATTTTTCTTCGGGAGAATCTCCTTCATCAGTATCATTATCTTTTGACTCCGTCTCTTTGGAGGAATCAACGAGGGCAGGATCGAAGGCCTCGTTGGTTTGGTTGTCTACGGGGATTAATTCCCAAAAGCTTGACATATTTTCCTTAGGAAGCGTTGCGTGGATTTCACGAAGTAAATTAATTTATTGGTGCTCCTCGGAATTTTTTATTGCAGCTAATGTGTCTTTTCCACACTCAGTTTTGGCAGCCTCCATAGCAATTTCCTTTTCTTTCTCAAGATCAGTCTTGAGATCAGCCATATCATTAGCTTCTTCTTTTTTTCTTCACTTTTGTTTAAAGATTCTTTAAGAGTATAATATATTTGTTGATCCTGAGATAATTCCTTGACATGTTTTCTCTTAATATCTTCCATCTCATCTTGATGAGAAGTCTTAATTTCCTTCATTTGTTGATCATGCACGAAGCGAAGATGAAGTTTGAGTTGGATGGCTCCATGGATATATTGTGATCTGTCAATTTGGAATATATGAAATTATTCATCGAGATGTTTTCCAAAATTCTCTCTTATTATTTTCTCTGAAGCAACATCATTTTTATATCGGAGCATCTCCTTAGCTATATTTTCCAAATGGCTTTAAGAAGAATTTACCTATGTGCATAATGCTTTGGCTGCTACTTCGAGGTTGGAAAAACGTTGCACAACAAGTAAGACATCTTCTAATGACTTTTGGACAGAGATAAACCATTCATTATTGTAAGACATGAAAGTATATGAGGAAGCCAGCAAAGCATCTGAAGAAGGCAAAAGTTCATGCAAAAGATGAGCAGTAACTTGATGGCTAATTTTTGGGAGTTGTTCCTGGATTTGTTGAACCTTTGGATCCATATCTTTGTACAGAGCTGCAACCTCTTCTTCACTAGTAGGTTCATCAGGAAAGAAGTGGTCATCTCCTCGGTAAGTTTTCATTAGGAAAGAAGTGGTCATCTACTCGATAAGTTTCCGTTGCTTTCTCTACTGCAACTCCTCTTCGAAGATCTTTCATTTCAGTTTCTTCAGCTATGGTAGGAGGAATTTCTAAGAAAATTACTTCAAGGGTCTTTTCTACTACTTTAGATGGTGAAGTTTTTGCAGTTTTCCTTTTTCTTGGGGTATAAGTATTCTTTCTTTTTTAAGAAGGTTCAGCCTCAACTCCATCTTCGATTCTTGAAACACTTATTTCAGTTGCCTTCTTTTTAGTTTTGTTTCCTTTTTTCTTTTGTGCCATCGGTTTAGTGAAAAACCGAGTGAAACCCATTGCCCCATTCATTTTCTGTCCAGGTTGATAGTTGAGCAAAAACATATTTTGTATCGTTTTTTCAACTTCTGTACCTCTTCAAAGTTTCTAAGAACAACAAAAATATGTGTTTGAAAGATTATTTAAGTTATAAAGGATAAAAAGAGATAAAAGTGAAGAATTATTGTTGCTTCTCCAAACAAGATTAAGTTTGGAAGGATTCGTCTCGGATATTTCTCTACCATTCTACCAAGCTCATGATATAAAGATAAATTTTTGTTTCCAAATTTTTCAGCTTCAAGTAGATCATCGATTACTTTGAAGTCATCAGCCAGTGTTAGGTAGTAAAAGGTAGTACTGGTCCTTTCGAAGATGGGTTTGGCTTAGTCTCGAATCCATAATCACTAACATGAGTGTAAACCATAGATTCGGTGTCGTTTGTGTAAGGAAGATGTGTTTGGGGATGATTGGTTTCAATTTTACACTGATTGAGGTAGCAATATCCTCGAGAATCTCAATTGGAGATTTATTTTTCTTTCTTCTTCTCTTTGTTACTCCTTGTTTTGAGGCATTATCTTCTGTGTCAGATGCAACATCAATTTCCTTAACCTTGACGTTTGATTGTGTTGCTTCTCAATCAGCTTCTTCCTTAGACATTTCGTCTATTAATTGAGGATGATTAATATTTGAGGTTGGTCTTTCTTCTTACGTAGGTGACGGATTTTGTTGAGACTTTGTGTTGGTCTGATTAATCTCCCTTGGGGAATGATATGATGGTGTAGGGTTATTGGTATTCTTTTGTAAAAGATGTCAACTTCAAAGTCCCCTATATTTATGAAAGTCATATTTTTATTTGGATTCTAATCAGTGTAAATAACGACGTTTTTTGCGAGATTAGCGTTGAGAATATTGTTGTCTATGCATCAAAGAAATTAGGAGAACGTTACTCAGATAAATCAGTTGTGAACCGCGTATACTTGAATAAGCGCTTGTATCGTTGCAAGTTGAAAAAAGATATGTCTATAACTGAACATTTTGATAATTTTAGGTCAATTATTATAAATAATGAGAACATCGATATGATAATCGATGATGAAGATCAAACCTTATTTGTTTTGAAATTTTTACCAACTTTCTATGAGAATTGCGTGGATAGAATCATGTATGATTATGACAAACTATCGATGGCGTATGTCTAAGGAAAGCTGAAATGAAAAGAGTTGAGATAGTTGCAGTCAAACAATCAGGCATAAAAGAAAGTTGTCATGACTAGGGGGAGATCTACTCGAAAGGTGAGTTCTTCGAAGAAGAATAGTTAAAGGTGATCAAGTTCAAGATACAAGAATTCAAACTGCTATGATTCGTTGAACATGTTCATTGCAGGAGAGTCTACCTGAAGCTAATATAAAAAGGTAAATTAAATATAAAATATTATGAACCTATAAAAAATGTAAACAAGTGCGATGATAGTGGCAAGAGTGGTACCTAAGATGTGTTATGTGTTAGTTTAATTTTTGGGAAAAAACTCTTGGCTAATTGATACTCTCCCTACATTCCATATGTTTGAATTTAAAAAGTGGTTTAATACTTATAAACAAGCGCAAAGAACTGTTTATTTGGGGAATAATTGTTTGTTCAATGTTGGTTGGATTAGAAACATCATGAACAAAATGTTTTATGGTATTTTTAGAATTGTAACGTGTTAGCATGTTCCTAGATTAAAGAGGAACCATATTTATCGTGGGATGCTAGACTTTTGGGGCTACAAGTATCATAGAGATGATGTTTTAATCAATATGACAAAAGACGATGATCGAGAACCAGACCGGAAGATGATGGCATATTCAACCTTTTTAAAATGAAAGACAAGGATCGAGAAGCATACAATGAGAAAGATCAAACGTATTAGGACAAATAATGGGCTAGAATTTTCCAATTGTGAGTTTAATGAGTTTTGCGATGTTGAGAGAATAGTGCGTAATCGCATATGTTCTAGAGCACCATAATAAAATGGGGTCACATAAAGAATGAATAAAACATTTTGTGAGAAGGCACAAAACATGCTCTCACATTCTCGTATAGGAAAGGATTTTGGCCAAAATTATCAATATGATATGTTACTTGGTAAATCAATCTACAGCTTTTGATTGTAAGACTCATTTTGAGATTTGGATTAGATCATTGGCTGATTATGAACATTTTAGGGTGTTTGGTTTCCCTGTATACGCTCAAGTTAGAGATGGTAAACTTGAGTCGAGGGAAAAGAGCTGCATATTTCTATGATGTGCTATTGAAGTGAAGGGATATAGGTTATGGTATACCACTCAAAAGTCTCAGAGTTTTCTCATCAGTTGGGACGTGACTTTTAATGAGTCTGATTAAGTATAAAGTCATAAGAATGTAGGAGAAATGATCGAATCAGGATCGAGTGTAAGTAAACAAGTGGAACTTGAAGTATAATCAGTTTCTAAGAGATCCAATAATTCGAATGGTTCTGAGGTGGATCCATGATCAGAAGGTAAAGCGGAAGTATCAAATGATAGTAACGATGATGCACCTGAGGCAGAACAACAGCCTTATAGTCTAGAATTGGATAAATAAATAAGAGAGATTGGACCACCAAAAAGGTATGCGAACGTAATTGCATATCCTCTATCAGTTGCGGAATATTTTGAGATACAGGATCGTATTAACCATGGGGAAGTTATAGCTAGTTCAGAAGCACATTGGTGGATTGATGCTATGAGGATGAGATTGAATCTCTTCATAAGAATCAGACATGAAAGTTTGTTGATTTTTCCTAAATGACATAATGTAGTAGGCTGCAAATGGATACTCAATGAAAATTCATGTAACGTAGGGCTTGAGGCACCTTTGTTCAAAGGAAGACTGCTCGTTAAGGGTTTTACTCAAAGGGACAAAAATGAATTCAACGAATTTTTTTCTAGTAGTGAAACATAGCTCAATTTGATATTAATTAGCCATAATAGTTTTGCAAGACTTAGAGATTGACCACTTAGATGTGAAGACTATGTTTCTACGTGGTGAATTAGAGGGACTAATCTATATGAGACAACCAAGCGTATTTATTGAACCTAATATAGAGGACAAAATTTGTCTGCTAAATAAGTCATTATATGGTGATGAGGGTAAAAGGTTTTGTGAGGGTAGAATAGAAAGATATTTTGGTAATTTAGTGTTTAAGATTTTTGTAAAGAGTTGTAAGAGAAAATAGGTGTTTGCATTTAATACATTTTGAAAAATTCCAACCCATTTAATGTTGATGGTTGGAGTATTTATATATTTTTCTAGGATCCATGGGCCTTTCGGGTCAGACCTTATATTCGAGTCCTTCATATGATCCCCCAAGCCCAAGAGTTAAAGTGCTAGGCACACAGCTGAGTCATTGGTCTACTCAAGTCATTGTTCAATCAACGAGTTTTATTTATCATGTCCAAACTACCCCTTCGAATAAAAATAAAATTTCTATAGTAATCCTTCGACGATGAACGATCCGATCATATAGCCCCCGTAGCTCTTCCCGAAGTGTTTCGGAAGAGCTAACATCATAAAGGAAATCCAAACTGTATCTGAAGTGTGTTATCAAAACCATTTTTAGGGAAAAGTCACAACTTTAAACAGTTGGTTTTCTTATGACACCCGTCATTCAATTACATAGAAAAACCAAACGGTTTCTTCCTTGGAAACGGCATCTATTTACCAAAAAAAGAAAGTAACAACTATATTTCCTAGCCATCTCTAATTATCAAAATTAGCTTGTCTTCCCTAGTAAATCACTTGATTAGTTTTATTTATATATAAGATTAATCTTCATTATTTGTATCATTAGAGTAACAAAAAAGATTTATCTTCATAGTTTTAGAGAGATAAAGCTCTTAACTTTTGACCAGATTCTCCTCCAATTCATCTTGTTTGATTTCAAAGTTTTGTATGTTCACAGCTAGGGAATCACTTATTAAAAGACATTGGATAAATTTTTCAGAGTTAGAAGAAGAAAAGAAGCAAGCTAAAATTGATGTCGGATTACCCACTTCTCCGGTGACACAAATCTTATAACCAGATAGAAGCGCCTCATCTGGTAAGCGTCCATTCGTTTCTAAATTTAGCCATTGTGATCAATCTTTCATAGATTATTCAATCTTCTCAGAAAACTAAGGTTTTTACCAAACAAGTTATTAGTGATGACCTCGGAGAATCTTTAGTGAGACTCAGGAGCGAAGATGTTTGTGTGAGGGGGTCGGATTAGAGAATATCTGTGTGATGTGACAGTGAATAGTGAATTACTAGAAAAAGAAGAGACAAAAGGAATAAATGTTGCAATTATTGATCAATCATTGGTCCTTTTTCCCAAAAGGGAATGTCCTTTATATAGTAAATGAGGTCGATGGTAAAATTACATATCTACCACCGTAAGAGTGGATTTCTTACCCTCCACTATTTGACTATTTACAAACAAGTTCTTGGGGTCTATCATTTAAGTCCCTTATTTCTTATGTGTGTTTTGCTTTAGTCCTTAGTCATTAAATACATGGACCTTGATCTTATTTATGAGCTAAATTACATGTTAACCTCCTCTATTTTCCTTCCCTTATCAATTAGCAATCGTAAACCTATATCCACTTTCGTTGCCATGGGGCAGATGTTGGAGAAAATACTCATTGACGGCTCACCAGACTTTTAAAGGCCAAAAACAAGCCTTCCATGTCGGGAAAAGAAAGGAATAAACCATCAGATCCTATACCGATGTTAGTAATCCCCCCTCCCCTCTAGTAACAACCGATTGAAGGGGGAAATGGATTTACTCATCCAACAACTTCCTCTGCTGAGGTTCTTCCTTCTGAGAAAGATAACCTCGATAAACAAGTTGGTGATATAGTAGATTTGGGTCCCCAAATGATGGAAGAAAAAACGGACGATAGTGGTAACGATACGTCTTTGGAGACATCAGACTGCACTGATGATGATCAAAAAGAAAAACAACAACAAATAAAGAAAGCCACATTGGTAGAATCTGAACCGCTCCCAGAATGTCTGGTTGGAAAGGTCGGACCTAACGTTTCCAAATTTATCGTCAAGTATATGCTATTTATCCAAAGAATATCCTATGTATACACCCACCCAACTAATCTGAGTAAACTTTAGAGCAGATAGGGGTTCCCTGAATCAATCAAATTTAGGATTCCAATCTCTGAAGAAACTTTGATGGACTGCAAAGTGAGCGAGTTGGTGGTGTATCCCGATGTGCTCAATTGGGGTCTCATGTTCCCTCTGGACCCAAAGATTGTTAGGTATTTTCACTTAGTGAAACTATGCCCAAATCAACTCAGCCCCAACATCTGGTTTACCCTTCTGGCCAGCATTATAGCTTCAAGGCTATCAAAGATTCTGATACCCATGGAGTAGTTTGTTGTTGTGGCTGGTTTATGTCGAAACGATAACATTCCCTTCTATTATTTTAGCATGGGAAATGACTATAAACTAGTCAATGACTTACTAGAAGCTGATAAACTCTAGATAACCCAATTTATTTTTATTAGTGGGTCTTGGGAGAAAGGAAAAAGATTAGATCTAAGGGTAATCCGAGCATACTTACTAGATATTGGAAGTCTTCATATAAGTATTTCTTACTTTATTGTGTTTTTATTTTATATTCAATCATTCTTCCTCACATCGGTTCTTACATCAGATATATATTGTAATGTTTTCAAAGTTGTTCTCTGAGAATCTGGAAGATACGAAAGTCACTTTTACTAAACTACATCATTGGGCGGCTGAAAAATGGTCGAATGAATTTCATAATTGTTTTACTACATAAAATATGACGAGAGCTCAAGTAATCCCCAATTTGGGAAGCATGGGGGACCCGTATGAAATAAATGTAGCTCTCTTGGAATTTGTGGCAGCTACCGTGAAGGAGATTCGAGATCCTTTAAAATATTCACCAGTTCTGAAGAAAAAAGGTCGAAAAAGGAGTATTGAGGGTAGCGATAAGAAAGCAGGAAAAAAGAAGAAGACTTCTGATGGTTCGGAGATAATTATTCGAGTCGAAGCTCTTCCATCTATTATTCCTATAAAGGATCTTTTTCAAGAAGAGGTACATATTGACCCTTCCTCCCCTAAGTTTTCTAGTGTTAACTAACCCTTCATTGAGGGCGATGTCAATTTGGATGACCTTGGCAACTTATGAGTGAATTTGATAAGGGGAATTTTGAAAATTCTTTTCCCAGACTTCCACCATTACCAATGTTGTGACACATTATGGTGAGCCTTTCGAAGTATCTAATGAACATGACACGTTTGGATACATTATTTTGGGCTACATTAGGCCAATAGTTGACTTGGAGAGGTAGGTTAGATCTCAATCCACAGACATTACATCCCTTTTCAAAGAAAGATAATCATTCCTCAATAAACACCAATCTCTACAAGACACTATTAGTTCGGGGAAAAACAAAGTGGAGAGTTTAAACAAAGAAGCAAAAAATCTTAAAGATGAGGTAGCTCAGTCGAAGTCTACTCATAACCAGTTGCAACTCAAATTTGCTGATCTAGAAAAAAAATATCCTTTTTGAAAGAGAAATAGAAAAATGACAAAACTAGCTTCCCGAAATTATCATAAGAAAAGACAACGGTGGATGATCTTCTAAAGAAGAAAGAAGATGAAATCATCGATCTCAAGGGAAATACTGCCAATGAAATATATGATGTTATAAACACCTACGCTAAGGGTGTATTGAAATCTTTGGACCAGAGAGATGAGTCCATTAAATTTGAAATGATATTATTGTTCTATGAAACTTTCCCCAAACAGTACTCTTGGGGAACTGTGGAAATTCATGCCATGCGAAGAAATCTTGTTTCATACTATGTCGTTTGGCGATAAACTAGACATTTCTTCGGATGATTATGAGTCTGATGAGGCTGGGTAAGAATCTTATAATGGTGAAAAATAAGAACATGAGGAAGAGAAAGCTGAGAAGAAGAATGAACGAACTGAGCCCTAAAGGTTATCATTTTTATTAATTTTGTGTTTGGGAACCAAAGTCCTTGAAATGTTGTAAGGAAATTTTGTTATATTCTAAGATTGGATTTTTTAGTAGCCATGTTGGCATAAGCCCTTGTCGTACACAATGCATTTTTGTAATATAGATTGGGTGTCTTTTATGACCCTATCATTCTATGTCATCTTTGTTTTTATTCACTTAATATTTCTCTATATTTCCTTTTATACTTCCACTAATATCTTATCTTTCTTAAATAAATAAAAATAAACAAATATATTAAACCTAATTAATAATTGAAAAAGATAAATGTTTAATAGGTCTTTAATCCATCCGAAATACGTCTTTAATTCATCTGAGTCATTCAAAGGTAATCCATTTGAAGGCAATAAGTGTTTAATAAGTCTTTAATTCATCAAGTCCACTCAAAGGTAATCCATTTGAGGGGTAAAAGTGTTTAATAAGCCTTTAATTCATATGATCCACTCAAAGGTAATCCATTTGAGGACAATAAGTGTTTAATAATCCTTTAATTCATCTGATTCACTCAAAGGTAATCCATTTGAGGGCAACAATTGTTTAATAAGCCTTTAATGCATCTGATCCACTCAAAGGTAATCCATTTGAGGGAAACAAGTGTTTAATAAGTCATTAACTCATCTGATCCTAACCAAAACACTTTATTTAGAAGGAAAAATATAGTATATTGATTGAGATCTAGATATCATTAAAACCTCGCTGCACCACCAGGATAGGAAAAAGTATGCCCCCAAATATTTACATTGGATTAAAACAAAGTAAATATTTACAAGATGAGTTTATTCTAAGTATAACCTGAGATGCTAAACATTCCAATGATGCTTCAACAGAATGCCTTCTTTGTCAAGAATCTTGTACGTTCATTGCTTAACTCTTTCACATACGATGTATGGTCCTTCCCAATTCGGAGCCAGCTTTCCAAACTGCTTCTCCTTGGTATGCATGAACACTTTTCTTAACACTTTGTCTCCTACTTGAAAATCTCTTCTTTTTACTTTAGACGCAAACCTTATCCTCATCAAGCTTTGGTAATGTGCAGTTCTTAAATGTACTTTCATTATTTTCTGTTCAGTTAAATACAACTGAGCTCTCGTAGCTATCTCATTCTCTCTTTTGGAATAATTTTGAACTTTGAAAGAATGAGAGTAGCTTCTATATGTGTAATCGCATCTATTTCATAGACTAAAGAAAATAAATACTCTCGTGTGGCTGTATGAGGAGTGGTTCAGTATGCCCATAATACCTCTTGTAAGTAACTTGGCTATTTCCCAACTGCTTCTTCTAAATTCTTTTTTAGGCACGACAAAATTGTCCAACTTGTCACTTCAAACTCTCCATTGGCTTCAGGATTAAAAGGAGAAGAGAAGCAGTGTTGAATTATTCTTGATGTATTAAACACATCCATATCTTTATTATCAAATCGATGACCATTTTGTGTAGTGATACACTTGGGAATACCAAATCAGCAACATATGTTGGACAGAATAAACTTTATCACTTCCTTAGATGTTGTTCCAAATAAAGGTGTCGCTTACCCACTTGGAGAAGTAATCTATTGCCACGATTATGCTACGACAACCCTCAGAAGCCATTGGAAGGGGTCCAGCATTATCAAGTCCCATTTATTAAGGGTATTTGTTAAGATACTGATTACATGGGAGTTGCAGGCACATGGATTTCATTTCTATATCTTTGACAAGGATCACATTTTTTCACCAAATCTTTAGCATCTACCATATTAGTAGGCCAATATTATCCCACTAACAAGACTCTTCTAGTCAAAAATGTATAGCCACATTATGATGATCCTTCTCCATCATACAACTCTGATAGAACAATTTGAGACTTGTTAGATCTGAGGCAACAGGGTAGAGGCCTGCTGAAAGATTTTTTATAAAGAACCCCCGTTCGAACTCCATTGGTGATAAATTCTTGGACTTTATTCCTCAGATATTTAGAGAGTTCATCGGATAAGTGTAGGCTTTCTCCTACTTCACCCTAATTTCTAGTGGTTGCATCTATAGAGGGACATTCTTGCATAAGGATCCAAGGGTAAGCTTCAGAATATGTTATAGTGGATAAAGAATCTGTCATGGCGTTTTACGATCTGGGGATATGCTCATATTTAATGCATTTAAAACCAATGGTGACTTCTTTTAGCACTTGTAGATATTTTATCAAGTCGTCTTTCATGGTTTCAAATTGTCCTTGAGCTTGATGAATGGTAGTTGTGAATCACTTATCAATCGGACTCTTTTAGCCCCACATATTTGAGCTAACCTTAAACCAACCATGGTCGCTTCATATTCTAACTCATTGTTGGATGTTTTGAATCCAAAACATATAGCCTGATACATAGTATCACCATAAGAAGAGGTTAGGCAAATTCCAGCTTCACTCCTCATGGTACTAGATCCAGCATCAGTTCGGATCACCCATTCCTTCTTAAACTTACTAACTTGAGCTTCTTCACAAGACCTCTTAGAATGAAAATCCACTAAAACATTAACCACAACTTGAGCTTTGATTACTGTCTGGGGTGAAAAATCAATATCATAATCCCGAAGTTCAACTGACCATTTGGTAATTCTCCCCGATATATGAGCCTTTTGTAGCAAAACTTTTAGTGGAAAAGAAGGTCGAACTATTGCATAGTATGTTTAAAAGTAAGGTCTCATCTTTCTAGCTTCTATTACCAATGTTAAAGCTAATTTTTCCAGTTTCAATTACTTTTTCAGCTTCTATCAAATTCTTGCTTATATAGTAAACCGACCGGGGGTAATTAACCATTTCTCGAACTAATACAGCACTTACCGCATACTCTGATACTGCTAGATACATATAAAGTATTTCTCCTTCAAAAGGTGTGAACAACGTCTTGGGTGAAGATAAGTTTTTTTTAATTCAAGGAAAGCTTAAGCGCAGTTAGGAGACCAATTGAAGTCTTTAATATTTCTTAAAACTCGGAAAAATTGTGCACATTTATCTAATGATCTTGAAATAAACAGGATCAATTCAGCCAACCTTCTAGTTAACATCTGAACTTCTTTAGTATTTCGAGGTGGATCCATAGCTAACAAAGCGTTTAACTGATCCGGATCAGCCTGAATCCCTTTCTCACTTATTATATCCCTAGAATTTACTAAATCGGACTCCGAAGGTACATTTCTCTGGATTTAACTTTGAATTGATGGCTTCCAAGTTAAAAAAACGTTTCTTGGAAATTGGATATGTGATCTTCCTCCTTAGGGCTTTTTACTACCATATAATCAATGTAAACTTCTATATTCCTGTCGATTTGATTAGCAAATGCCTTATTCACCAGTCGTTGATAAGTAGCTCCAGCATTTTTCAACCCAAATGGCATTACGTTATCACAATGGAGCCCCATGTCGGTAACAAAAGATAGTGTGGTCTTGATCATTCAGATTCATTTGTATTTGATTATATACAGAAAAAGCATCCATAAAGGAAAAACAACTTGTTTCCTGATGTAGAGTCCACTAACTAATCTATCTGGGGCACTGGAAAGGGGTCTTTAGGACAAGCCCTATTGATATGTGTGAAGTCAATGCACATACGTCATTTTCCATTCTTTTTCTTGACTAAAATCGGGTTAGTTGTCCATATAGGGTAGTGAGATTCTTTGATATACCCTATTTTGGTTAATCGATCTACTTCTTTAACAATTACTTCAGATTTTCCTTAGAAAAAACTTCTTTTCTGCACTACTCGCCCAACATCGAATTTCACAGATAACTTGCGATTAATTATATTGGCTGGTACTCCGGTTATATCCTCGTTACACTAAGAAAATACATGCAGATTATAGGATAAAAAATAGTAATTTTTATTTTAGCTCTAACGACAATTTAGATCCAACCCAAACACTTTTGCTTCTACTAACGAATGAATTTCAACTTCTTCAACTGGGATTATCACACGAAAAGCCTCACTTGGATCATATCTCATTCATTTTAGCTGAAGGTTCCCCTGACTGATATTCATTATCAACCTTCACTGCTTCTGTAAACTTTGGAGCAAGAGCAGTGACATAACATTCACGAACTACTTTTTGTATCACCACTACTCCCTTGAGTTTAGTTATCCGTAATATTCCACATTTTGGGTTTGACCTAAACTCAAAGGACTAGTGGTGGTACAAAATCTGAGGACTATGGTGACAGGTGGCAGCCTCTCATGGATCAGAGGATCTGGTGGACTAACTTTATCCAAACGTGATAGTCCAGGGACTGTCAACGGACATTTGAAAGTCAAAGGACTATCTGCCACCAAACACAATAGTCGAGGGATGATGTATTGTTCAATGCACTGAGAGTGAGTATTAACTTGTCGGTTGCTTCCTTTCTTTTTAACAAAAGCTGACAACTTCCCTCTCTCAATCAAATTCTGCACTTCTTGTTTTAAGATGGTGCAATCTTGGGCATCACGGCCCACATCATTGTAGTACTTACAAAAATGTGTATTCAGATTCTCTTTAGGAGATTGAATTGGTATTGGTCTTCTAAAATTTACAGCATTCTTAGTTTTATCATAAATGGTAGCCACGCTTTCACTCAGTTCAGCAGACCATTGAGGTTGAATCCACAGATCCCTCTTGGGTTTAAATTCTTATGCTTGAATTGATTGGTTATGTCTTGGTCGATGTGACCCCTTTTTAGAATCTTTAGGCCTATAATTAATTATGGCCTGATATTGACTATTGGCTTTTGGAATTGACGTTGTAGGAGTAGACCTATTCTGGTGCGGTAGTCTAGATTTTTTATCTTCCTTCATCGTAGTCTATTTTCCGACCTGATTTAATAATCCACCCCATGTCATTATTATTTTTCCGAGTCACTGAATCATCCCATTCACCCGGATTCAATCTTTGTCCCAGGGAAGCAATGGCTACATGTTCAAAACAATCGGCCAATCCGTTCTTAGTAATCACAAAATGACTGATATATTCTTTCAAAGACTCTTTCAACTCTTATGCACAATGGATGATACTTTCACCATTCTCTTTAAGCTCCTTACTTCTCACAAATTATCTCTGAAAGCCCATCCAGAAAACATCAAAAAAATTAATATATCCTTGTGGTAAACTATTATACCGTTTTAAAGAACTCCCATTGAAAGTTTGTGAGAAGTCCTTGCATAAAAGGTCTTCGTCATCAAAATCATAAAATTCTTGAAGTGATCGAGGTGGTTATCGAGATCTTTGCTGCCATCGTATTTTTCTATTTTGGACCTGTCAAATCGCATCGGAAGATGTCCTGATAGTATCTTTGAGGACAAAGGTGATTTCCTCTAATTATGGTTACGACTAAACACATTGTCTCCATCAAGAGTGGAAAATATACTTGATTCAGACTGGATAGATAATTGATCACTTAGTAGATGATGAATATCATGATCTATCGACCGCTTTATTTTTCCTGGAATTTCATTATTCTTCATTTTCCCTTCTTGTCTCTTTTTCTATTATGTTTCTTGGTTAACCTCGCTTTCTTTTTCTAACGGCCCTCGTCGCTAATCAATGAAGAAGACCCATCAGAGTCAGATGTTGTAGTTGAATTTGCAGCAGAATCTGACGTGCTCATCACTTGTTTATTCTGATGCATCTTTTAAGAGTTAATATGAGCCTTTGGGACTGATAATTTTCACTTTTTTTGTTATTATCACCAGACTCATCTGTAGATATACCTCCCACATCTGATTTTATTTTAATGCTCTTTCAGCTTGTCTTTGGGCTCTCAGATCTTCAATCTCAGCCCTCAACTGTTCATGTTTATCTTGCATGAATGGTCTTTCCTCCTTGTTGTGACTGACAAGACACAATAGCATGCTCATTCTCATCTCTTATTCCTTCATTTTCATGAGGTAGCACTTCTTGCATATTGAGATACATATCTCAAATATTTCTGAACTTTGAACTATAAGTAAGGTTTTGAATAGAGCTATTCAGGTACCTTTAGCTCCCACTGTGGTGGCCATTTTGATAAGGGTAAAAAGTATTATGAGGGTAGAATAGGAAGATCTTGGTAATTTAGTATTTAAGAGATTTGTAGAGATTAGTAAGAGAAAAGAGGTGTTTGTATTTAATACCTTTTGAAAAAGTCAAACTCATTTAATTCTACTAGTTGGGGTATTTATAATTTTTTCTATGATCCATGGGCATTTCGGGTTGGACCTTATATTCGATTCATTCTTATTATCCCCCTAGCCCCAGAGTTCAAGTGCTAGGCACACAGCTGAGTCATTGGTCTACTCAAATCACTGTTCAATTAACGAGTTTTATTCATCCTGTCTGAACTGTCCCTTCAGATTAAAACAGAATTACTATAGTACTACTCCAACGATATCCAATCTGATCATATGGTATAAAATAATCACCTATGAAATGGTAAAAATGATTTGATACATTCATGTTGTCAACAAGGTTCACAATGAGTCCATATTATAGTTTAGTGTAGATGATATGTTAATTGTTACTTGTACTATACCACAAATTGTGATGATAAAGTATCATTTAGGATCGAGTTTGTGATGAAGAATTTGGGTAGGTTAAAGAATATTATAGGGATGGAGATTATCGGGAACATAAGTGTTGGATTGTTAGTAGGTACATGACAAGTCATAGGAAATAACCGTGGCAGACAATGTAACATATGCTTCAGTATCTTAATAATATTGCAGGATCAATGGTTGGTTTGTTTATTTTAATCTTGTAGGATATATAAATAAAATGATATCTTTGACATAATTTATTTTGATCTAACAAGGAGTGTGATCAGTTGGAAAGCATAGTTGCAAGCTATTGTAGCTTTGTCTACAGCAGAGGGTCAAAACATGGTTATCACAAAGTCAACTAAGGAGGTAATATGATTGCAAGATTTTATGGCAAATTTGGGCTTAGATCGAACTACCATAAAATTATTATGTGATAGGCAAAGCGGCATACACCTTATAAGGAATCAGGTGTACCACGAGCATATAAAGTACATAAATTTCAGGTATCATTTTATTCGTGATATAATATCAAAGAGAATAATTTATGTAAAGAGAAGTTTATACATACGATAATCGTAGATATTATGACCAATACAGTATCAGTTTGAAAGTCTATAGAGTTTCTAAACTGAATGGGTGTTTGCAATATCAAGTTAGGCTTAAAGCCTACAATGCCTAACCATAAATTATTGGATCCATAGGTAATGTATAGAATGTTGGCACCACACATCTTTGCTTATTATTATGATGAGTGCAGTACATCTGAATGCCCAATCACAACCCTTAATCTGAGAAAATCCATCCATTCTATGTTATATATATATAATGATAATATTTAAGTGTTGTAAGTATATAACATTATTATACCTTAGGTAACTTATTCCAAATTATTCATATATAATATAAAAAGTTATATGTTTATTCGATTGGAACACCTAGATATCTATAAAAATATGGTAATAGACTATTCTTCATAAAAGAGATTAGAAATCTAACCATAAACAGTGATGAAACTCCATAGAATATTCTCTAGAACATATCATGAAATATTTTCTATACAATTGTAAATTTAATTGTAAAATTTGAAAAAGTTTAGTGTTTCAATTCTTTAGTTTATCAAATAGTTGAATCGTGAATTGATGTAAAGTAAGAATTTATTTAAGATTAATGCTAAAACTTTATAAGAAATAATGTTAAGTTTGTTATAAGGTCAAGCTTTATACCTGATATTTGAAAACTTAATCCTTGTTTCTAAACATAAGTGAAATTTTTTATTTTTTGGTATTCATGAAAAGTGGAAAAAACAACATGAATCCCTAGCTTTCGAAGGTCCTGTCTTAGAGCTAGCTTATCTTATTCAGAGATCTAAATGATCATTCAGTTAGAATTTTGAATTACCGAGTAGTTCCATCCCATAAATTCATAAGTGACCAATAAAGAGACTTGGAAATTAAAAAAATTTAAAATCGTATATATATATATTATGCACAAAGTTTCAAACCTTAGGTAAACCTAATTTATATTTCAATTTATATCCAATTATAAGGGATCAATTATCCATATTCATTATATACATTAAATCGCCAAAATTAACTTATTGTAAACTATATTTACATATAGTGATGATTATAATATACATAACTATATAATAAATTTATTGTATAGCGCTACGGCGTCTACCATCTCCGCTAAGGATTGTATTTAATAATTTTTGCAATCCTGTTATCCTAATTTATGTATCATTTAGAAACTAAATTGAAATATTATGACAATAAATACATATTTATCAAAACAAATCAGGTCTTATCTTTCTAAACAAGGTGTGTAAGCTAGTTGATACGATGATTTAGAAATTGTTGAGTCTTTTGACTATTCATATATGATGTAAATGGGAGAACATACCAAATAAAGAAAATTATATGTACATAGAGTAATGGATCTTTATACAGCATAAATAAGTCCGAGGTGAGTTAACAATCCCGAGTGCACGAAGTTTGACTTAGGAAAGAGACGCCAAGATTGGTCACCCATCCTTAGGCAACCACATGGTCAGACTTGGCCAAGCTTGCCTCGGGACATGGCCAAAATTGTCTGGATATTGTCCTGACGGATAAAATTGGCCCGAGATGGAGGAATCCTCATCCCGAAGCCTACTCGACTTAGTCAAGCCTCATCTGGTTCCTCGTTTCCATTTGAAATGAGTGACTCGTAAACCCGTGCAGTAAGATTGCAACGAGTATGTTATTGAAATCTCTGTGATTATTAACCAACAAACTCTAAACCTCTATCGTTCCCCCTTTCCCGAGTTATTTCGAAGTGTACAGAAATGGTGTATGGAAATCCATGGAAGTCGTGTCTGGCAATCAACGGAAGTCGTTTCTGACATTGTATGATAAAGCAACCCCCAAGGACGTACCTCATCTGATGAAGCGTCTCGAGAGCCAGGAAGGCTGCACCAATGAGGAAAAAACAACCAAAGATCTCTCCAAGTCAAAACCATTATATAAAAAAATAGAGTATCTCATTTGCAATGCTAGGTGAAAATTAGAGAGAAAACAGTAGCAACAACAAGGACTTTGCTTTGTCATTCATATTATCAATAATAAGTGTTCTTCATTCCATAGCTTCAAGTGTTTGAAGATTTTAGCACAGATCTTTATCTACTCAAACATCACGGTTCATTAGGTTCGGGTGATTTCCCCCTACCATGTTGGTTCAATTGCCACGAACGAAATCAGCCAGTTATCCACCCTACGCACGGTTACAAATTTCAAAATCCGTGAAGTATTAATCTAAGATTGGGAAAAGGTCCATCACTGGACCATGAATATTAGTGCTGCATCTTACCCCTCATCACGAGGTAAGCGTCAGCGACGAGCCAATATGTCCCGTCAAAATAGAAAATCCTTCACATGGGAAACAACTTGTTGCCCCACCTGTCGCTCCCACATAAACAACTTATTGTACGCTCATGGTTAATTTATGGTACAATATAAAAGTATCTTAAGTAAATATTTAAGCGATTATAAGGATGGACCATGATACATATAATAAGTCATTCACTTAAGTATCTAGCATCACATGATGGCATAAAGAAAGTCATTAAATTAAAGAGATAATTTAAAATGCAAGATTGCATATGGTTGGTGAGGATAAAAGTAGCCTGAGGGTAGGCTGGTAATTTCAAGTGGAGTTTTAAGGCGGCGTGAGGGTGTTTCACGGTGGTGTGTGTGTTTAAGGGTGTTTCAAAGAGCTTTTAATGTGGAGAGAGAATTGAGCAGCTTGGCAGCAGTCAATTTTTGTTACCCATAGTTAATGCTGGTGGTTGGGTATTTATAGTATGTAGTTTGGGCCCTTATGGGCTTTCGGGTCAAGTTTAATGGACCCGGGTCATGTTTAAAGACCCATGAGTTTTAAGCAGATGTGCAGGTAGCTTAGTCAGATAGAGTTTAGGTTTTTTAGTACTTTAGTCATAGTTCGAACTGCCTTAAGTTTACAGTGTTCGAAATCATCTGTCCGGTCAAAAAGTCCTGTTCGAATTAAATACTTGGAGCCTGTCCGAATTTACGGGGAGATTTACTTTGGACTACCCTTCCGGGGAGCACTTCGAATTCGCACTCATCAGGAGCCCCTTTTTTAGGTATTTGAACAAGTGTCCTTGTTAAAGAACTGAAAAACAGTCCGACTTTGGAAGTGGTCTTCCAATTCGAAGAGAGTTGAGGACAGGCCCGGACAGTCCAATCGTTACGAATTCTAAACGGTTCTTGTCAGAGTTAGTGGGACACGTGTCACTCTCTGGTTGGTCACTTCATCCGTTTTTTCACCTTGAAAGTTGCACCGCTTTCTCGAACAAGCTACCTCTTTAAATACTATTAATGACATCAGCGCTGTCTTTTAATCATTGCCCAACGTTTCGGATTCTCCTAAGAATCAACCCCTCTTTTTTATATTTACTATAAATTCTATTCATTTTTCACAGCCTCATTATCACTTTCACTCTGCCATTTTACCCAAAGCTTCATCTCTCTAAAACTTCAAGATTTCCTTATTCGTTTATGTTCACAGCAAGAACAGCTCTGATCAAGGGTGGCTGGCTTAACCTCTCAGAATTGGAGAAAGCTCAAAGGGTTGAAAAAGAGAAAAGACTTGCAGCAGGGCTTCCAGCGTCGCCTGTCGAGAAACCAGCCCCTTCAATCGAAGAATCTGATAGAGGTTCATCTTCTTCTAAAGGTACAAAACCTAGAAAACTCTTTCAATCAACACTCTCTCCCATAGTATCTGGCTCATCAGTCCAAGAGTCAATCCCTATTGTTGAACCGGGGGTCACTGTCACAAGTGTCAGGAAGAAATCTACTTTCATTGCTATGGGGTCCGACTCCGACCATTCTCCAGATAAATTAATCATGAAAAGACCAAGCAGATTGGTTAAAGGACTTTCTTCAAAAAAATACCAGTGATTCAGGGTCCGGGGCAACTGTTAGGACTCTCCGGGAAAGGCCAGTCGGTCCGGGGGCTAGCAGCCCACTACCCCCTAAAGAAACTTCAACCTCAGAAACTCAAACTGAGATAAGAACTCAAACTCATACAAAGAGCCAACAGTCCGGAGGATCAGCTATGCCAAGCTTCATCCCTCCTCGGGCTGTTTCTGCTAAAGCTCCCCCAACAATAATGGAGGAGAGGATGGAGGACTCCACTGAGGAGGTTAGGTTTGAGTCCGAGTCTTCCGGACAAGCTGAAACTGCTATAGTTCTTGCCAAGAAGGGCAAAGAGGACTTGTATCTGAGGCGTCCGGACCTGCCGGAGAGCCTCGAAGGGAGAGTAGGGCCCTGCTTTCACAAGGTAGAGTTCAAATATCTTTTATCTTTGTTAAAGACCAAGTATGCGTTTATTCATACTAAAGATCTGGGACGATTTCGCACTAAGTGGGGGATCCCTGAAAATGTAAAAATCCGAATTCCCATCGATCCGGAGACCCCGATGGATTGCAAAAGGAACGAGATAGTCTTCTTTACGGAGCTATTCAACTGGGGACTTAGGTTCCCACTGGATCCAGAGATAGTGCGCTATTTCCACCTAGTCAAGCTATGCCCATCACAGCTAAGCCCTAACGGATGGTATACCTTAATGTCATGCATTATGGCGTCTAGGTTGTCCGGAATCCCTCTTCCAATGGAAGAGTTCGCTGCTGTAGCTAGTTGGTGCAAACATCATCAGTTCCCTTTCTATCACTTTAACATGGGGAACGATCTTAAAGCTGTGGATGATCTCCTGGATTCGGAGAGCAAGTGGAGGAGCCAGTTCTTGTTTGTAAGTGGCTCATGGGAGAATGGCAAGAAAATCAAGGCCGGGGAGAATCCTAGCCTTCTTCGAAGTAGATGGAGGAGTGATCGTAAGTTTTACTTTAAGTTTCTGTTCGAATTTCTCTTTTCATTTAGTTTATGCTAATCAGTTACTTTCTTGTTTTATTAGAGCTGCCAAAGGAGTTCGGAGACTACCTAAAAGCCGGACAGGTCACCTGTGGCAAGATAAATGCATGGGCCGCAGAGAACTGGGAGAACCGGTTTCACAAAGCTTTTACCCCTGGGAATTTAGCGAGATCCCATCTGTGGAACACCACAGGTCGAAGGGATCTAACCTGGGAGGAGTTCTCCACCCCACCTGATGAAGATGTAGTGCTCAGAAGGTCTCATGAATTGGATGTGACCCTCTTCCTTCCTGCCCGGGCCAAAGCCCCAAGTAAAATGAAGGGCAAGAAGAAGAAAGGCAGGAAAGCGGTAGAGAATACGGAGAAAGAGGCTCCCACAGGTTCAGAGGTGCCAGCTCAAGCTCAAGTCGATGCAAACCTTCTACAAGTGGTAGAGCAGGAGAGCGAGAAGCAAGGAGTGAATCCCCCAAAACCTTCAAGGGCTTCCAAACGGGCTCGTAAGCAAGCAAGTGACAGTGCTGACAGGGAAGTCAAAAAGAAAAAGACTTCCCAAGGAGAAGAACTCGCTCTCCGGGATCCGGAGCCCACTTTCCCAACCGACCCGACGTTAGCCGAAGAGATCCCAGGGAATCTTAATGAAGGGATTCCAATGGAATTCCATACTGATGAGGTCGAAAGGGGAGAGATTAACATGGATGAAGTGGATGTCACCGGTCTTGGTGAACTAGGTGATTATTTCCTTGGCCTGTCCAGAGATGAATTCGCAGGGCCATATGTCCCCCCAAGTAGTTCCAACACAGTAAATTTCAATGGTAGGACTTTCATGGTTTCCAGTGAGAGGGACATTATAGCCCATTCCCTCCTTAGCAACGTGCAGCCAGTACTCACTTTGGAGAGGCAAGTCCGAAGTCAGGCAACCACCATCAAGGAACTCAAATCTGAGAAGGAGAAGCTGTCCGAAGACCTCCGAGTTGCTGCCAATAAGGTTGATTTGCTCAAGGAGGCAAATGAACAGCTAAAGAAGAATCAAGATGAGAGTAATACAAAAGCTGCTTCCTTAGAAGAGACCGTGAAAGACCTCCGGGCTAAGCTGTCCGAACTGGAGAAGGACTTGACAGCCTCAAAAGGGGAGACTGCAGCAAAGGAGAAGATTGTTACCAATCTGACCACTGACAAAATTGCTTTAGAGAATGCAGTGAATCAGGCTGTTGAAGAGAAAGCTGCTTTAGTGAAGGATCAAGAGGCCATGATCAAGGCCAAAATTAATGCTTATGCCAGGGAGATGATACAGAGTGAAGAATTAATGATTGAAAAAGTGAAGTCCGATATGGTCCTCCTGTTTCACGAGAAGTTCCCGAAGAGGAGACTAGGGGACTTATGGCGCTATGTGGATGACGATGATCTCCCATACTGGACCATGGTTGATGAAGGGTATACTGATATATCCTCGTCTGGTGACGAAGAGGAAACCGGAGAGAGTCCGGGTGAGGAAGAGGTTGATCCCAAAGGTAAGAAGATCATTGAGGAAAAAAACGACATCAAGAACAAGAGAACAGATGAGGGTGAGCCATCTTCAAAGGCTCCACCCTAATTTATAATTTGTTTTGTTTATCCTTTGCTTGAACCAAAGTCCTTGGAAGGCCAAGGCACCTTTTTTGTGATGGTGTCCGAATTATTCGGACAGATTTTTGTACTGCACCCAAACTTGTTAAAAAAGTCCTTGGAAGGCCAAGGCAATTTTAAGTTGTTGAATGAATCATTCTCTTCTTTCATAGTCTGTTTAAATAGCTGGAGTTTAAGTAGTTTTGAGTTATTGTGTTGTGAGAGTGTTTAATTTCTCTGGCTAGAATTTAAGTAGCCCTTAGACCTTTCTGTCCGGATAGTATGATAATCAACAGAATTTTGCAAAAACTTAGAAAATTATTTAAGAAGGCTCCAAGTTTTATTGAAAGCTCTCTGTGGCACCGAAGAGAGGAAGTGGTATGCCCCCAAATATTTACATGGATATTTAAACAAGTAAATATTTACACAAGTTCATTCCAAGTACATTCGAAGGTGTTCAATATTCCAAGGGTGAGTTAAAACCCTGCCATCTTTGTCTTCTAACCAGTATGTCCCAGGCTTGATTCTTTCAACCACAGTATACGGACCCTCCCAAGTTGGGGCCAGCTTTCCGAAGAGCTTTTCCTTGGTATGCAGGAAAACTTTTCTCAATACTTTATTTCCTGGTTGAAAATCCCTTCTTTTAACTTTAGAAGCAAACCTGCTTCTCATCAAGCCCTGATAGTGTGCCATTCTAAGATGAGCTTTTACCCGCCTTTCTTCAATTAAATCAAGTTGATTTCTAATTGCCATCTCATTAACCTGTCCAGAGAAGTTATGAACACGAAAGGAGGGGAGTGTCTTCTCTATGGGAGCTACTGCATCCATCCCATAGACCAAGGCAAAGGGGGACTCTTGTGTTGCAGCACCAGGTGTCGTCCGGTAGGCCCACAAGACTTCTTGCAGATAACTAGGCCACTTCCCAGCAGCCCCTTCTAAGTTTTTCTTTAAACCGGACAGTATCGTTCTATTTGCCACCTCAACTTGCCCATTGGCCTGTGGGTGGAAAGGTGAAGAAAAGCAGTGCTGAATACCCCTTGAGGCACAAAAGCTCTCGATCTCTCTATTATCAAACTGTGGCCCATTGTCTGTTGTTATTTTCTGGGGGACACCAAATCTGCAACATATATTGGACAGAATGAATTTTATAACAGCTTTTGATGTTGTCCCTGCCAAGGGGGCTGCTTCTATCCACTTCGAGAAGTAGTCAATGGCTACAATTATGGTTTTACGCCCTCCGGACGCCATAGGGAGAGGCCCAACTAAGTCCAATCCCCATCGAGCAAAAGGGATGGGCTCAGAAATTGATTCCAAAGGAATGGCTGGTACATGAATTCCATTGCTGTACCTCTGACATGGGTCACACCTCCTGACCAGCTCCTTAGCATCTTTCATAATTGATGGCCAATAATATCCGGAGAGAAGCACTCTTCTTGTCAAAGCTCTAAATCCACAATGGGCTGATCCCTCACCATCATGCAACTCAGAGAGAACCATTTGTGACTCATGATCCCCTAAACAGCGTAGGAGAGGTTTGCTATAGGACTTTTTGTACAAGACTTCTCTAATCATGATGAAACCACGAGCCCTGTGTTTTAATGTTCTGGCTTGTGATTTATCCAAGGGCACGATGCCATCGGACAGATACTGCATAAGAGGAGACCTCCAGTCTTGAGGCCGGTTTACTTGTATTTCAAAGACTTCCTCTTTTTCACCTTCATCAAATTGAATAGAAGGGCTTTCAAGCAGATGGATCCATGGGTAGGACTCCGTATATGCTATCGTTGCCAATGAGTCTGCTAACTCATTCTCTGCCCGGGGGATGTGCTCATAGACAACAGCTTTAAACTTTGACGCTTCATTTTTAAGGAGGAGCAAGTATTTGATAAATTGCTCCTTTCTGGCCTCTGACAGGCCTAGAGCATGGTGGACAAGCAATTGGGAGTCACTTAGTAGCTTGACCCGTTTTGCTCCACAGATGTATGCCAATTTTAACCAAGCTATAGTTGCTTCGTATTCGGACTCATTGTTGGATGCCCTGAAAGCAAAACAAATAGCTTGAAACATGTTGTCCCCATAGGGGGAAGTGAGACATATTCCTGCCCCAGATCCCATGGTACTAGATCCTCCGTCCGTTCGGACAATCCACACTTTTTTGTCTTTTGAATCAGCAGGTTGTTCTGAATCCCTATCAGAATGGAATTCGACCAGAAAGTCAGCCACAGCTTGAGCTTTTACTGCTGTTCGGGGAGCGAAGTCTATGTCGAAGTCCCCCAATTCTACTGACCATTTTGTCATTCTTCTTGAAATGTCTGCTTTTTGAAGGACATTCTTTAAAGGGTAAGATGTCCGGACAACGATAGGATGAGCCTGAAAATAAGGCCTCATCTTTCTTGCAGCTATCACCAAGGCCAATGCTAGTTTTTCAAGTTTCAAGTAACGCTTCTCAGCATCAATCAAGCTTTTGCTGATGTAGTACACTGGGTGAGGATATCCATCAACCTCCCTTACTAACACAGCACTGATGGCACAACTTGAAACAGCCAGATACACAAAGAGAGTCTCCCCATTAATTGGTTTGAACAAAGTCTTGGGAGAGGACAGATGCTTCTTGATTTCATTGAATGCCTCATCACATTGTGGTGTCCACTCAAACCCCTTTGCACCCTTCAAGGTTTGAAAGAAAGGAGCACATCTGTCCGAAGACCTGGAGATGAATCTATTCAAAGCTGCTAACCTCCCCGTTAACCGCTGTACTTCTTTAATGTTTCGAGGAGGCTCCATTTGGAACAAAGCATTGAGTTGGTCCGGGTCGGGCTGTATTCCATGCTCACTTATGATATACCCTAAGAACTTCCCGGACTGCACTCCAAACACACACTTTTCAGGGTTTAATTTTAAATTCACTTTAGCCAAGTTGGCAAAAGTCTCTTGGAGGTCGGACAAGTGCAACTGCTCATCCACGCTTTTCAGCATCATATCATCAATGTAAACCTCCATATTTCTTCCAATTTGATCAGCAAATGCCTTATTGACCAACCTTTGATAAGTAGCCCCAGCGTTTTTTAAACCAAAGGGCATCACCTTGTAGCAGTGTAAACCTCTATCAGTGACAAAAGTGGTATGTTCCTGATCTCTTGGATCCACTTGGATCTGATTGTACCCGGAGAAGGCATCCATGAAGGAGAGTAGCTTGTTCCCAGAAGTAGAGTCTACTAACTGATCTATCCGGGGAACCGGATACAAGTCTTTTGGGCAAGCTCGATTGAGGTCGGTGAAGTCAATGCACATACGCCATTTACCATTCTTCTTTTTTACCAAGACAGGATTGGCAGTCCACAGAGGGTACTGAGATTCTTTAATGTGCCCCATCTTTGTGAGTCTGTCAACCTCCTTTACAATGACGTCAGCCTTTTCTTTTGAGAAAGCTCTCCTTTTTTGTACCACTGGTGCCACATCTTTTCGGACCGATAGGTGATGGGAAATCACCTCTGATGGAACTCCAGTAACATCAGCATTGCACCAAGCAAAAACATGCTGATGGTCTTTCAAGAATTTCAACATTCCTTCTTTCAACATCGGTGGCATTTTGGATCCTATCTTAACATTTCTTCCTTCTTCCAAGCAGTGTGTTTCAACCTCCTCAACTGGGATCAATACTCTGGGGGTCTCTCTGGGGTCATCAATTTCACCCTCACCCCCAGAAAGGCCCTCAAACTGCTATTGGTCATTTATACGGACTGCCCCCAGCGTTCGTGGAGCCAAGGCAGTGGCATAACATTCTCTTGCAACTTTTTGGCTGCTCCGGACAACCCCAACCTGCCCCTGAACAGCATATTTCAGACACTGATGGACTGTCGAAGCCACTGCATGCATCCTAGAGAGCCAAGATCTCTCTAGAATAGCATTGTAACAGGTGGGACAATCCACCACAATGAAAAGTATTCTAACCATTTTCTTGAAAGGGCCCCTGCCCAACAACACTTCTTCTTCAAACTCCCCGATCACATCGGCTGAGCTGCCCGTGAAGCCTACGATTGATCTATCCGACTTTTGTATTACAGCTGGATTTCTCATTTTCTTGTAAGTGTTCAGAAACAGGATATTGGCAGAGCTTCCAGTATCCACCAAAATTCTCCTTATCTCATTGCCCCCTATAGATGCTCCTATGACAACAGCATCCTCATGAGGGCCAGCAATATCTCTCAAATCATCCTCATCGAAAAATATGAATGGGAATGAGTTCGGAGATTGATAGGATGTCATGCCTCCTTCTAGCTGGGAAGCCAAATTATGAACATGCCTTTTTCTTGAGGAAGTAGTAGGAGCCGTCATAGTGTCCCCTCCGAAGATTGTCAGTGACTCGAAGAATTTAATGAGCCCGGAGACTGATCTAGAACGCTCCTCAATAGTACCCACTCTGTTTCTGGTTGGATCAGGATCCAAATACTCGGACTCCACGTCAAACCTTTCAACTATTACCATAGCCCCCTCCGGGGCAGCGTTGCTTGGACCAACCCTATGAATGTTGTCAGGCCTGTTGCCTCCTCTCCTTTTAACGTATGCACCCAACTTCCCTTTTTTAATCAAGTTTTGTACCTCTTGTTTTAACGCTATGCAATCATCGGTGGTATGGCCAATATCATTATGGTATTGGCAAAAGGAATTATTTCGGTGTTCTCTGGGAGACTGCAAGGTTGCCGGTCTCCGGTAGTGTACTTCATCTTTTGTTTTCTCGAAAATGGTTGCCACACTTTCTTTGAGCTCTGCAAACCACTCCGGTTGGACCCATGGCCCTCTTTTGTTTCTAGACTGTTGGCTTTGTGCAGGAGCAGCTGGTTGAGACTGATCTTTTCCCCTTCCATGCCCCTGCCCGGTTTCTCTTGCTTTGTTTCCGGACTGGTTTGGATTTGGAGTTGGTGCCACCGGGGTGGATCTCACCTGTCTGTGCACCCTGGTCTTTTTCGTTTCATCAACATTTATTTGCTTGCCAACTTGGTTCAGCAATCCTCCCCAGGTCATGGCTTTCTTCCTGGTCACTGAATCGGCCAGGTTGCCTGGGTTCAAACCTTGTCTCAGGGATGCTATTGCCACCTGTTCAAAGCAATCAGCCAACCCATTTTTTGTGTTTACAAAGCGACTTATGTATTCTTTCAACGATTCGTTTGGTTCCTGGGCACAATGAATTATGGTATCTCCATTACCCTTTAACTCCTTACTCCCCATAAATTGCCTTCGAAAGGCCACCCAAAAAGTATCAAAGTCTCTGATACAACCCTGAGGCAGGCTGTTGTACCACTTCAGAGCACTCCCCGTGAAGGATTGGGAGAATGCCCTACAGAGTAGTTTATCATCATCATCAAAATTCATCATGAAGTTCTTGAATTGCTCCAGATGATTGTCCGGATCAGTACTGCCATCGTACTTCTCCATCTTGGTGCTATCAAACCTCTTGGGGAGGTTTCCGGACAGTATTTTAGAGGACAATGGTGATTTCCTCCAATTCCTCCCACGACTGAACGCAGTATCCTCATTAGGAGTTGCAAAGATACCTGGCTCATCATGGAAGGCAAAAGGATCCATCAGCATCCGGTCTACATGCCTCCGGTTGTGAGATGACCCTTTTCCAATATGCCTTTTCATTCTTCCATGGTGATCTCTTTTTCTGGAATACTTTTTAACTTGCTTTTGTTTCTTCCTGGTTCGTCCCTCATCACTGCTAGAGGACAAGGACTTCTCATTTCCCTCACTGTCCGAAGAGCTGTCCGAAGACTCTGAACTCGAGTCAGAACTCTCCACAGGCTTGGACCGGTGAGACTTTTTAGAGCTGGCATGCGTCTTCTTAGTACTCTCATGAGTTTTGGAAACCCCATGCTCTCGAGGGTTATCAGAGCGATGAGTAACGGACACTTTGGATTTCTCTTTCACGCCCATCTTGGCCTTCTCAGCCCTCAGAGCTTCTATTTCAACCCTCAACCTGTCACGCTCTTGGACAGTATACTCATCGTTCTCTCCCACCACTTCAAGAAAAGCTGGTGGAAGCTCTGGATTATCCGAATTCATTCGGACAGAATTTCTTTACTTGGTTTTGAATACTTGATTCAGGCACCTTCGTGCTCCCACTGTGGTCGCCAATTTGGTGAGGATAAAAGTAGCCTGAGGGTAGGCTGGTAATTTCAAGTGGAGTTTTAAGGCGGCGTGAGGGTGTTTCACGGTGGTGTGTGTGTTTAAGGGTGTTTCAAAGAGCTTTTAATGTGGAGAGAGAATTGAGCAGCTTGGCAGCAGTCAATTTTTGTTACCCATAGTTAATGCTGGTGGTTGGGTATTTATAGTATGTAGTTTGGGCCCTTATGGGCTTTCGGGTCAAGTTTAATGGACCCGGGTCATGTTTAAAGACCCATGAGTTTTAAGCAGATGTGCAGGTAGCTTAGTCAGATAGTGTTTAGGTTTTTTAGTACTTTAGTCATAGTTCGAACGGCCTTAAGTTTACAGTGTTCGAAATCATCTGTCCGGTCAAAAAGTCCTGTTCGAATTAAATACTTGGAGCCTGTCCGAATTTACGGGGAGATTTACTTTGGACTACCCTTCCGGGGAGCACTTCGAATTCGGACTCATCAATGGTAAGTGGGTGTTATAGCGTGATTTAAACGTGCATATGTTATGGGAGAAAAATTTGTAGCTCGTTTAATAATTCAATAAAGAAAAAACATTAAGTTCCTTATAATCAATGTAATAAAGATGAAGCATATAAAAGAAACTCTTCTAATTTAGTTGGGATTACAGTAAAGTAGAAAATGTATTTTTCTATTTCCCATCTCTTTCTACTAATATTTCAAACGGTGAGAGTCTTTCATGAACTCAACATTCATGTGTGGGTTCTTAATCCGGAAAATTATGAGTGTTGTTTTAACTAAAGTAGAGCTTTTGATTTCAGTTCAGAATTGAATTTGAGTCAGTTTTTAATATTTCATATTGTTTTATTATCCTATGTATACACTTAAGTTATTGGTAATGCAATGATTCAGTTTTCAGTAGTCCAAATTGAATGAATACATTATTCAGTTTTCAGTTTTACTCCAAAATTCAGCGATCTCAAATCAATAGGACCAATTGAACAGTAGGCACATGTTGATTACATGATCGTGTCTTATTTTCATGTTACACTCCATAAGAGGTCAGGGTCGACTAAAATGGTAGTTAATAATTTGATTTATTGTAGAAACATTAGGCAAAATGAGTTATAGTACAACTCTTTGGTTGTTAGTTGTCGCCATACACGGATAGACGCTAACTGATTATTTGGATGAAACAACTTAAACTAACTGCATGTTAAGATGAATACACTTTAGTACACATAAATAATCCAAATAAAAAATTGTAAGAATCCTAAATTAAAATATATAATCGGTGTAATTTGAAGTCACCGAACCAACAAACTAAACTAATCAATTAAAATATTAAACCAATAAAAAGTAAAACAAACAATTCACACTACAGCAATGACTATTAAATCTCGTGATTATAAAATGAGAAGCCAGACCATGGATAATCTTCAATCATACGTAGCTATAGATTTGCACATTGTGATCAAAACTGTGAACTGTATGGATCAAGCTGTTTAAGATACAAAAGTTTCAATATTTTCTTCTTTTGGTTTCAGAACCCATGCGTTGAGACGATCCGATGTTTTTTTCACCTATTTCCATCAACCATAAAAAACATAACTTGTAAATAAAATATAAACCAACGAAAACATAACACTTTAAAGATTCATATAACTGTATATAGAAGTTTCAAAATTTTAATTACCTGTTCATCCCAATCTGTTTTCCACATTACGTAAAGAAAGAAGGATATTTGCACAACCATACCACTCAGCAACCCAATCCACAAGCCCTGTGAAACACAACAAAAATAGTTTTGACGGACTAAATATTACACCTGAATATCCAATGGTCCTAATTATATATGTAATTGTATTTAAGTACCGATATCGAATAATAAATTCTTACATAAACTTCAAGATGAGCAACATATGCAAGGAAGACCCCAAACGGTACACCGATCACATAATACGATCCGAGGTTAACAATCGCAGCTATACTTTGTAAACCAGCTCCTATCACCGCACCTGAGAATTCAGCAGCATAATTAGCACATCATAAGTTACATCAATAAGAATGATCTAACGTAGAATTATTACCTACGAGTACCGTCTGGACACTATTCAGTAAGACGGTAAAAGAAAGAAGAACTGAGAGGCTTGAGACTATTTTCGCAACTTCTTCGTCGCTCGTAAACAAATATGAAATTTTGTTACCAAAGGCTAGACACAGAATCCAAAAGATAACTCCTATACATCCATTGGTGAAAAGAGAAACTTTTATTGAAAATTTTACACCATCCGCGTTTCCTCTCCCTAGTCCATTTGATACGCGCACGCTGCACAAAGGCAAAAGTGCGAATGAGAATAAAAGAATATAAACATTAGAGAATTGGAAAAAAAATTGGTCAGTGTTATATAAGATTAATACCAAGCAGCAGTTAAAAACCCAAGGCAGATCATAAGCTCCCATGTACATATATTGAGACTGCAATAAGAAAAAACAAATCAAACGTTTTCGTCCTGTTGAGAAGTTGAAAATTTACCGAAACTACTATAAGAAAGAAACTAAATAAGCTAAAACTTACCAAATGGAGAAAGCAGAGATGGCAGTAGTTGCATTCGGCATATATCCAGCAACTAAAACAAGAACAGCATTGTACCATAGCTCCAAGCTTTTTCAAAACAAATATTGTACGTTTAACGAACTTTTCAACAACAACAAAATATAAATCATGTAAGAAAGATTAAGTTAGTTTTAATTACCAAAGCATAACACCAGAAGAAACGGAGAGCTTCACAACGGGCATAATATCGGAGAAAGCAGCCATTGAGAATCCAGTCCACGTATCAGGACACCAACCTCCAAAAACATAAACAACCTCTGCCAAAACCATCGACCAAGACGATATATTGAGTGCAGTGATTGCACCTTGAACGCCGAACCCAAGTTTGGTGACTAAAACCCATGACAATAACACATGAAGAACAAATGTAGCTGTGGCTAAACAACCTATGATGGTGTTCTTCAGTTGTGCTTGGAGAAACATTTGTATAGTCATGCCAAACACAGAACTATACACCAAAGGGATACACCAAATCGCGAGTTTTCCAGATTCTATTGCTAATTCATTTTCCAGACCAAATAATTTGAAGATTGGTGCTGCGAAAATAAACAAAGGGAGTAGTATTGTTGCTGTAACACTATCCACGATCCATGAACGTTGAAGGTATATACCCATCATGTGATATTGCCCTGCTCCAAATGCTTGTCCGCACAATGTTTCAGTCGCACTTGACATACCAAGCTGATTATATAGAAAAAAAATCTTATTAGAAGGCAAAGAAACTAATGGTCCCTAGATATATATTAAGCTTGGCTGACCAATAAACAAAGTTTGATGGCTTACTAGAATCCCAGTTACGAAGCGAAGGAAAATGCTTTGTACGAGCGCAAAAGCTGCAAGACTCAGATAATCGACATGTCCAATAAATAGCTGGGTGATCACAATGCTTCCAAATGTAGTTACGCTGTAGAGAATTGACGGAAGTACGATCTTCCATTGAATTTCTGATTCGATCAAAAATCTAGTTGTAAGATCATTTCCATCATCCTTAGGAATAAGGCTCTCTTTCAATGTAGCATACATGGCTATTAGAACCTGAAAACAGACAAAAAATGTATATTGAATACATAAAAGGTAAATGCAAGTTTTATATCTATATTGTATGGACCACTCTCATGATTGTAGTTAGTAAAATCATATTTCCTTACCATTTTGTTTTATAAAACTTGAAACACCCAGACATATTGATATACACAGTTGTAGGAATTGTTAAAAATGTATTTCTAACCGTATTTAACATTAACTAAACGATAACATCATCCATTATATGGATTTTATCTATTTTTACCTTTTATAGCTATAGATATTTTAGTGTACCAGCTCACGAATGTAGTTATAATATTCAATCAAACAAGTTGGAAAATGTAACGGAGCAAATGGATCAAAAAGCCTCACTCCTCGTGGGGTTAAGCGGCGGAATCCGTGGTTAGGTCCTCTTATAGGGCTATTATAAAAATATGTTTAAAGTTCGTATTTTTAAAAATAATCCATTCTATATTCAAATTTAATAAGAAAACCAAAATTGTTTATTTATGGTTGGATAAACATCTATATTGGTTGCTCCAAAGAGAGAAAATCGACAACAACTTTAATTCTTTTGTTCCGAACAAAATTCTTATTTTATCGATTGAAATTTTAGATAACCATCGAAATATTTAGGAACTAAAGTTGTTTACAAAAGTCGGAAGATTACCCACGAAATCAAAGACTAAGAATATTCCCTACAATAACTATCTAGCCACAGCACTTTATGGGTTACTAATACAATATCTTTGAGATATACTTTTACCGAGTTTTTTTTTTTTGCTAGATTCTTGTTCTTCTTGTTTTTTTTTTTCTTTATAAAAAGATTACCATAATCAACATATATGAAAGATATTAACATCCAAAAGAAGAAGAACTCACTTGTTTATCCTTTTCTTATGCTGCCTTCAGCCCACCTTCTGCTCTGCTTTTGAGATTCTAGTTTGAAGACAAAAGAGAAACGCTATGCAGTACTAGTTGATGTGAGAAGCAGTAAGGAGTTGGAGAAGCTAAAACAAGACTTTGACTTCTTCTGTTGTCTGAAAATTCTTATAATAAACTTTGTTAGTGTTTTATTAATTAAACACTATTTATTTTTATTTGGTTTAGTATATGTTTATTTAATCTATTCATTTATTACTAGATGTTGTGTTAATAATTTATAATTTGACAATAGAGAATCAGAATCGTGTACTTATGAGCTACACCTTATAACTTATAACAATAAATAGGGTAGCCAGTCACCTTTATACAAAATGCTATAGACTTGCATTAAATGACGACCTATCACCTAGCCATCCAGTATTATTAAATAAAAATAAGATTTGAAGATATTAGTAGATTATATAATTATTTTTATATATCATCTCTAGTGGAATAGTTATATATGTAAATTTGGTTATTGGTATAAAGTAATGTAATTAATAAATAATTTGTATAATTAAATAAAAATCGAATATATATCTGAAAAAAAGGTAAAATGTTTCACTTTCAACTAGTAATTTATGAACTAAATTAATTAAATTGAGTAATCAATTTGATAGATGTCGTCTCGTAAATTAAATTAAGTATAAGGTTAAAATGTTTTTTTAACTATAAAATTAATCCGCATTTTGTTGTACTAGAAGATCTATAATCATCGGGTATTTAAATGAGTTTAAAGAAACAATCAATTAAACTATATTTTTCAAAAAAATGCATCTTCAACCAATGTGAATCTACCTAAGGTTATGTAAAAAGATATATTTTCTCAAGAGTTTATCACTTTCATAAATAGATAGATGTTTCCATAGAAATATATGGCATTTATAAAGATCCTACTCTCTTGAAAACACATCTCTCTCATTTTATCAATACTTTGTCAACTATTTTAGATTTCTAGTTGCTTGTATGTAAGATTGGAAACCTTGTTATATCTGAAAAAAAAATTACATTTGAAGATCAAAACATAAAGTGATCGGAATAAAAAATAGAAAATGTATCTAATACGTGTTTCAAACTTCCATACTTTACGGTAAAATTCAAGCGTCTCTCATGTGAAACATTCATTATTAATATTTTGTAAATTATGTTCTTCACTTTATTTTTTAACATATTTATTTAAAATATTTTAGGTTTTAAACCAAATATGGTTCTTTTGACTAGGTTTTTGAATAGGTTAGTGCATGACTTACCTAACAATTTTTAGAAAGCTAACTTGATAAGTTAATGTGTGATAGTATGAGGGAATTTTTTTACCTGATTTTTAGTGATTTTTATTTTTTTATATTTTTTAAAAAAAAATTACTAAAAGACTACTTCATATTTTCTGATAGCTTAATCACTCAGAATATATGAGTTCATTAAGTTTAAATGTAGTAATAGAGATGACTATAATAGTTGATTTGTTGTATTATGGCCGAAAGATGAGGGTCTTACTAAAAATCAGAAATTATGTTACTAAGTGTGTTCGTATTGATTCTTTATAAAATATGAATGTTTCCAAAAAAATCTCATTGGGCAATACCTTATGATGTCCATCTTCATTTTTCAAAAACTATGGATACTTCCTGTGATGTTCGTGATCGTGAGGTTGTTTTCTTCAATTATGTTCTCGATTATGGAATCTGTTTTCCTTTGGGTATTGATATTATTAGCTCCTTCCACATCAACTATATATGTATGAGCCAATTGGTTCCCAAATAATGGTTTTATTTACTTTCAGGTATAATTTTATCAAAATGTTGTTTCTCATGTTTTTATGTAAACGAGTTCTTGAATGCTTTTAGATTTATAAATCGAAAGAGCAACCCTTTTTCTGTGCTATAATTACGACCTTTCCGAAGATTGTTACTTCTCTTCCTTCTTCTTTAGAATATTAGAATGACAACTTTGCGTCTGTTAATTGTAACATCCTACTGAGATTAAAAATGCTCAGAGTTCGATTAATCATACACGACACTACCAACGTCAGTACTTATTTTCTCAATTTCCTTTTATCTAACACTTTATTTCTTTAATCTATGTTTTTTTATTTTTCCAACTTATGTTTTGAAGATATATTTTGATAACCAAAGGTTGGAGAATATGCGTGAAAGGTATTTTATCTTGGGAAAAAGTTAGGAAATGTTCTTGTTCATGTTTCTCCATTATAGTGCCTAAGCAGTTTTTGCTCAATAGATTGTGGTCCAACCCATAAGTGAGAATTAAATTTTTTTATCTCTTTCTCGAAGGAGAGCTTGTTTAGTAAGTATTGTACAAAGAAAGTTATGGACGAAAAGCTGCTTGAGGATCAAGACTTAGGGAAATGTTCTTCCCAAATGGGACTTCGTAGTGACGTGAATGATCATTATTTATATAAAGCATATACTGGCTCTTCGAATGTTTATTATGAAGTATAAGATGTTTAGAGAACTATTGTAGAACACCCATCTTGTTTTTATCTTTTCTTAAGTAGATGAAGCAGACGAAGAGGAAGATTGTCAACCTCCCAAAAAGTGAAAGTCTTTATGGTTTAATGTAATATCTCACAGATTTAACATTTTAAAATATATTTAGTTTTTACCATGAAATTGTGTACCTATGTATTATGTAGTGTAGCATCATGGTACATCTTCAACTCATATACCTTATTTTTCTAATTATCAAAAATCTTTAGAAGATTTAGGGGTTGCTAATTAAAGGATACTTATCCTTGACTTTATATTACTTTTAGGGTGAAGTTATTTCCCCCATTAAATATGTTACTTCCTTCATATTTGAGAAAAGACTCCATGTGTTATTTCCTTCATAAAAGAAATGTCATATTTATCCTTTCTTTATTTTAATCATAAATTCCGATTTCTGCAGGTTTTATCAACAAACAACTAATTCCGAGATGGTATTTAGGAATCAGTTGTTTTGCACAAAACAACTGATTCCGAGGTGGCATCTCGGACTCATTTGTTTTTTCTCAGAACAACTAATTCTGAGATACCATCTCGGAATCAGTTGATTTTGCACAAAACATATGATTCTTAGGTGGTATCTTAGAATTAGTTGTTCTGTGCAAAAACAATTGATTCCAAGATTCCACCTCGGAATCAGGTGTTTGTCGCTAAAACCTGCAGAAATCGAGATTTATGATTAAAAAGAGTTTTTTAACACGGATTTTCAAATTACATGAATATACAACTTAAAAACAAGATTAAATTAACTTGTTGGTTGATTGTGTGATGTTTTGCGGTATTAAATCTTTGGTTTGGTGTCTTCCTCCTCTATGGATAATTTTTACCAAATTTAAGGGTTTTTTTTTGTTTTTAGGGTTTAGTTTTATAAATTAAAACATATATGTTGGATTCAATTGGGTTAAATCTTTTATTTGTTGATATAAGTGTTTGAGAATAGTTAGTGGCATAAAATTATAAATTAAAAGATAAAATGAGGGTAAAATAGTAAAACAAGTGATGAGTGTTTTTTAGAGTTTGAATTATGGGGGAAATAAAAAACATGATGGGAGAAATACCTTCACCTTTACTTTTATACTAATTTAATTGTTAGTTTTAATTAATAATGAATCAAATATTCTCATTCTTTTTGTTTAAGAGTAATTTGAAAATTAAAATAATAAAAAGAGCTAAATCAAAAAATAGAGTTAAAATTAAAAAAAACCAAAAGACTTGAAGAAAATAAAAGAGAATTAAAGATATGATTAAAGGAAAAAAATGAGAATTAAAATTAGAAATTTATTTCATTAAAGAAAAAATAATAAATAAATAATCTCATTTTGAATTCTAAATGATAATTAAAAGAGAAATAAATAAATCTGATTTTGAATGTAAAAACCAAAGTTGTTATCAATTTTTATAGGGCAAGGTTATATCTAGACCCGATTTGGCTATAATGAGACCTTAAATCAAACTTTTTATTTTATTTTATGTAAAATGACCATTTTACTCATCATATAAAACCAAGTTTTCGATCAAAAATCTAAACAATTTTCTTTCTCTTCTCCAACCAAACTTCTCTCTAAAACTAATCTAATACCCAAAGAATGAATTACATTAAAATCTAACTATTTTCTTCCTCTTCTTTAACAAAATTTCTCTCTACTTTTTAATTATATTTTAATATCGCCTTGTGCAACTTTCCGACTTTTCATTAGCGTAAAAAGAATGAATCACACTGGTCGAAGAGCCAATTGTTTTTTACCGAATTATATTACAGTTAGCGTAAAAAGAATGAATCACACTAGTCGAAGAGCCAATGTTTTTTTTACAGAATTATATTACAATGAAGTAATGTAGACCAAGTAATTTGTATAATTTTCTATTAAAAAATAAACTAGTAACTGTGAAAATATTTTCTATTAAAAAATAAACTAGTAACTGTGAAAATATTTCCCAGCCTGATGGTAATGACAATCTTGTTCGAAACCCGATCATCTTGATGGCAAGATAAGAAGCGAGCTGCAATTTTTGTTTTAAAAAAATCAAAGAAATCAATATTTGAAATAAAGATCTTTGATTAATAGTGAAATCAGAAACATCAATCAGATAATAAAACCACAAGAAAGAAAACAACATATCGATTTCTAAAAGTTTGAATTAAATTTACAACCAGAAACCCTAAATCCCCAAATTCCATAACCTAAGAACTTGTAAAGTTTGTAACAGCCTTCGTTCCTTCAGATACAACATGTTTAGCCAATTCACCAGACAACACCAACCTCATCGCCATCTGGATTTCCTTTGAAGTGATAGTCGGTTTCTTGTTGTACCTCGCAAGCTTTGCAGACTCACCAACCAATTTCTCGATGATATGTTGATGAAACTGTTCATGATTCCCATAGCTTTGCTGTAAATACCGATATGAGGATAAAACTGCTTCAAGACCTTGAAGATGTAGATCTTGTAGGTCTCGACACTTTTCTTGGATCGTTTCTTCTTTTTATCAGCTCCGGCGCCAGCTTCTTTTGGTAACTTCTTTCTGGCCTTTGGTTTCTTCTCAGCTTCTACGGCGGCCAATGGATATTTCTAGGCGACCTTCTTCTCAATCGGCTTCTTTTCTGCTTGGAGTACTATTCTTGATTTTAATTAGGAAATGAGTTTTCTAGAGAGAGAGATTAATTGGAGAAGAGAAATAATTTTCTGATTTGGATTGGTGAGATGCGAGCTGCAACTTGAATTTGATAAAAAAGAAAAAAAAAATAAAAGGGAAAAGAGAAAAGAGAGAAGAGAGATGAGAGAAGAGAAGAGAGATAGTCGGCTGAAAAAAGTTTATATATTATGGGTATTTTAGTAAAATTTGGGGTCTCGTTATAGCTGAAGAAGGTCCCATTATAACGGGATCTCATTATAACCAAAACGGGTCTCAGTTTAGCGTTGCCCATTTTTATAAATAAAGTCCATTCATATTTTAATATCAATCGAACTCGTTAATTATAAATTGATGTGTTTTTATAGCTAATAAGTAAAGGACTTTGGTTATATATTATTCTGATTAGATAAGGAACACATATCTTAGCAAATAAAAGAAAATTAGAGACGAGATCAAGACATAATTACATGTCTTTCTCTTCTTCTTCTCTTTTTGTATTTTAATATTTTTATTAACACTACGAACAAGATTAGCATGATGTTAAAAAAAACTTTTATATCTACATTTGTTATGAATTAAAGTTTTAATTTTAATTTCTTCATTATATTATTTTAGTATCAGTAGTGAACATAATGCTTTTAGTGTCCTACAGGATTAATTTATTGATAATAGATTTATATTGAACCCGAGAGGTAATGCATACTTCAGATCTATACTAATACCACTCGATTGAATAAGTAGTGCGTTACTTGAGGCCAGAGGTGACTGACATCACTTTGAAATCAAGCTTGTATTTCATCATGATCTAGAACAATTTCAAATTCTCATCTTGTTGGTTTCCTGGAGATGTATGACACATGCTAATATAAGAACGTCTCATTGGATGTTGTATAACTCGTACTTTTCTCATTTTCTCTCAAACAAAAAAGTGAAAGTATGGTCGCAATCATTATATCCACACTAAATAACATGTAGATAAATAGTTCACCTTATTCTGCCAAAATACTTACCACAAATGAGTTTAGCAAACTTTCAAAATGATATCACAACCTTCACACAAAGAAGTGATGAGTGTATGTATCACTCATGTAAACGTTACAAATATTTTATGCCAAGATGTCATCACCATGGTATCTTAACCTGGCTGATCTTCCAAACCTTTTTCAATGGAATGATGGGGAATTACAAATTAATGATAGATGTCGTAAGTGAAGGGTCTTTAACTAGGAAAAACGTCAAAATAAGCATACAAATTACTTGAATTATTATTAAACAATTATATGTGTGAAAAGAAGGTCAAAATATATGCATTTAATAATTAGACGGTCTTTCATGCCAAGATAGTTGCGCTTAAATATCAGATGCCCCATATAAATATGAATTTTGCTGCAACATATGGAGTTGATGCGTACCATCCACCGATTACAAATCAGTTCACAACATTTGAAGAATAGATTTATATAAGTAACTTCCAACAATGCCCTAGAAATTATTATAATAACAATCTTTTTGTAGCATGTTGTAGGAAACTTTCATTTTTTTTTATGAAAGAACAACGATAACGTGTGAAAACATAAAGAATTAGACAAGTTGGAAAAGAAATCAAAATTGGAAGAGAACATGAGACAATTCATGGGATACACTAACAATCTCTTTAATAGGAATGAGTCAAGTATGAAGAACCTAGAGGAGTTGTTTCGGAATTAATGAGAACGCTTGAAAATCTAGAATTTAGATAATCAGATACACTCCATGTTGGCTTCTCGGAATCATAGAATTTGGCCTAGCAATATTGATAATAACTTGAAGCAAGCAAATGCAATAACACTAAAAAGAGAGAGAACAATTTGGTCAAGAAACAAAGCAATATGGTGAAAAGCATAATGTTGATCACAACTAGGGAGGAGATAATCACGACAACATTACTAAAAATAAGAAGATTGTATTGAAGATATTCGTCTCGACCAGGGTACCAGTAATCACGGAAATTTCTTAAAGACAACCCTGAACACTCCAATTTCAAAATATGCACCCTGAGTTCACTACCTAGTACATGCTAGGCTAGATGAAACTAAAATTGAAAAGGTAATAGAATGTGTGAAGTATTTGAATACTACCTACTCAGCATTTGAATGTTCAGATTTAAGAACTAGAATCATAACTACATAAAATATCTAAGTTAGAGTAAAAATTTAACCTTCACGTTCACTGAATGTCTATTTAAATGAACCTAACAATTTTTCTCATATTGCAAATGTATCTTTGAGTGATACAGATATAGATAAATTGTTAAAGGTGTTAAGCAAAATTAAATAAGCCATAGATTTGACGATAACAGAGATAAGAGAGATCCACACTTTCAATCACCACATTAAGCTTTTAATAGATGAAGTCTACAATTCGTTACCCAACTATCAGAGGTGGTTAAATTCATCTTAAAAGAAAGTACGAGTTTTAGACACTTATTATGGTCTAAATTAGGAGAGATGTCGTGTTAGAGAAGAATATGGAATTGTGTTAGGACATCGTATTCTAATGACCTCATTAGGAGAGACGTTGTATCAGAAAAGTTTATCTTCTTCTTATATTCCTAACATATTTACACGTAATCCTGCAACTGGAACATATATTTATGAAACTGAAATACAGTTTCTTTTTAGCAACCAAATTATATGTAATTATGCAACTAGAACACAAAAAAAAATTCACACTTATTTGATAACCCAATTACATGTAATTACAAAACGAAAAATTAAAAAAAAATAAAAAAAATATCTTTCATAGATCTAGTTTTGTTCGTCCTAAAAAATAAAACCAATGTTATTTTAATATTATTTTAATAGAGATATAATTTATAATATGTAGCACTTTTTAAAAAATATTTAAATAAAACATGAGAGAGAAAATGGCTATGGGGGTTTCACTACTAGGTGCTTATATGTAAATACTTATTTATTACTAGGTGGTTATGTGTACTTTATCAACCTTTAGTTGGTTATTGGTAAATAAGTTTGATATTAAATGGTTATCGGTAGATTGTCCTTATTTTTATACTAATTCAATAGTTAGCTTTAAATAATAATGAATAAAATACTCTCATTGTGCTGTTTATTTATTTTTTTATTAGTAAATTGAGAGTTAAAAGATAAAAAAAACTAAAAAGAAGTATATACAAAGACGTGAGCTCAAACTAAAAACAATTATTAAAGTTGAAGACTTGTCATTTTGCACATTAATGCTTTAACTCAAAAGTAACTTTGCATATTGATTTTTTGGCACATAAGCTTGTGTAATTTAGTGATATGACTTGGATGAAGAAAATAAAAAAGAGAAGTCAAAAATAAATTTAAAATCTCACTGAAGCATAAAATAATAATTAAATTAGAAATTCAAGTCTGATTAAAACAAAAAAAAGATTAAAAATAAATAAATGTGACTTTGAATTTTAGATGAGAATAAAAATAAAAATAAACAAATATGATTTTGAATTTCAAAAACCAAAGCTCTTATAATTGTTTTAATAAGTCAATTCAGATTATAATATCAAAAAATGATGTTTTTTTATAATTAATGGCTAAAAGACTTTGGTTATAAATTCTCCTAAATATAGAATAAAAAATGTTTTTGGAAATAAAAAAAATCTACAAACACAAGAGATCATGATACAATTTTATTTTCTTTATATATATTTATTATTAATTAAATTTTTAATTTGAATTTTTAATATATATATATATATATAATATTGGTAGTGAACATAATGCTTTGAGTTTCTTACGAGATTGATTTATTGATAATAAATTTAGGTTGAGATCGAGATGTGATACATATTTTGGGTATGTACAAATACAACTTGGTTGAATGAGTAATGCAATGGTCATGACCTAATGAAGTATAAACTAGGTTCTTACATCTTATGATCCAATGTATGAGGCATGAGACTTGAGATATAACAGAGTCATACAAGAAGATTAGTTGCCTTCGATCGAGAGATAAGACAATACTCTAAAAGACAACCTCGTTTTGAAAAAATATGTTTAGACCTAATTTAATTAATTGTTTAAAATTCTTAAGAAAATTTATATAACATGTTTAAATGATCCTATAATTGTTTTAATTTTGATAATCTTAAATTTGACAATTAATTTTGTTTTATTATTTAATTTTTATATAAACGTCAAATCTTGATCTTTGGATCACAAATTAAATTAAATTTTTTTTATTTTTAATTAATATATTTTTATATTAAAATATAGATTAAAAAATATATTTTTTATTTACTTGTTTTCGATAATTCCCGAGTATATTATTCATCAAAACTACGATGGAAGTCGTACACTTGCGATTTTTTCAATTAGTTGCTAATTATTCCATTTGTACCTTTTTATCTTCGAACTATTGTTCCACAAAATTTGTAACCTTAGCATATGGTGTTGTTGACTCTGATGTTCTAAGCATGGGATTCATATCTTTGGTTGTGATCGATGATAGGAGTTCCTTAACTAGAATGTGATCGAGAAATTGTACTTGTGAATCTTATGAAGCCCGATTTCGAATCTCGAAACCAAAAGGCCTTTGGCGAGGTGAGTTTATCTATTAGTTGAGATTGTGATATAATTTACACTCTTGATGCAATAAAGGCATTGGTGCTTCTCCTATATGTGGACATATGGTACAGATTTGGCCCTCCCTAATAACTATTGAGGTTTCCCAAGAATCTGAGAATTTATGAGGTGGTTATATAGGACTGCAGGATACTTCAGGTTCTGGAGTTTTTTATCAACATGCTAAGCTAGAGAAAGATGTTAATATTTCCCCAAAAGGTTCCATTGCTTCTTTCACAATGCGCACTTTTTCTATTACTCAGCTTGACAATTTTTCCATATTTTATTAACGAATACTTCTAGTGACGTCTATTACTAGTATCACTTATTAATTTGGATCCAAAAGTCTCATGTCCTTTGATACATTTTCAGGTGAAGCTTGTGCTTCTTCTCCTCTCTTTTTTCTCTTAGTCAAATTCCTAAGGTAATGATTCAATTTTTCGGGTTAGCTAGTCAGAGGTCATCACACGTAAATCTTTCTCCCTTAGATCATAGGAATCGTCATTTAAACACAAAATTTATAGTAATCATGATTTCCTTATTTATTTATGTATTCTGGAGTTCTGTTTTATCATATTTATTGTATATTTTTATGGTTGCAACTCATCATGAATGGTTTGACCATGTTTTGTCAAGAGAAGGTTAATCCTTCAGTTCATCTTTCAGACCTTCAGACCCTTCTTAATGGTAATACCAACCTCATAGAAAGAGAATCTTCTTTGAAGGGTTTCGTTGAGTCCAAGAATGAGACTGAAAAAACGGCTACAAGTCAACCTCGAAGTTAGTCGAGAAAGAAAAAGGTTAGTAAACCTTGAATTAAAGTCTCAAGTTGAATTTTTGTCACAATGTAAATTAGATTTGACTACATGTACAACTAGAGTTATTATTTCTTAGGTAATATGTGATAAAAGCATACTCCCTCCATGGAATATCTTTTATATACGAGGTAAGAATAAGCTGGCTTGATATTAGTCTAGTGTAAAACTATAGAAAGCAAGTCATCATAAGGTAAGGAAATTAGACGACTTGATATAAATAATACAGTTTTATGCTTGATGGATGACGTTACATGTCGATATTAATAGTACAATTTTATGCTTGATTTGATATTGTTAATCTTGAAACCTATATGGAGAATCAAATGGAAAACGTCATGGTAGAAGTATCAGTTTTTCAAAAGGGCTATTAAGTAGTAAAGAATGTTAAAATAACACCTAATATTGACGGTGGATTTCAGAATTAGGTGTTTTTTTTAATCTAATTATGAGACCAACCATCAGAATTAGGTGATTTTTTTAAAGCATATAATTCTTTCGATTGTTGATCATTTTGATAAAGGGGGATGGAGAAAATGGACAAAACAGATTCGCATTTCCCAGTCGAAAAGATGGGTTCCTTTTTCGTCTCGTATTTCTCATCGAACAAATACGAAAAAAGAATCCTATTGAAAACGTTCCTAACCCAACCCCTTCCTTCGTAGAGCTGTGTATTATAAGTGATCTGAACCTTCCCGTAGCGAGCCCTCCATAAAGGCAAGTGAAGTTGGTGAGGCGTATGATGGACAAATATCTCATGCGGTTTGGAGAAGACTCGGTTGTTAGTTAGTATCCCCTTGGTTTCGAGGTGCACCCTTTCACTCTATTTCGCTCAGAATCTAATCTCTAATGTTGTGAGTTTTTTTAAAAGGTTTTTGGAAATCAAAGTTTTAAGATTTAATGAATTTAAGATTTAACTTAAAATAAATAGGTCTTGCAAGTCATTTGGGCGCCGGTTTACGGTGTTGATTCATTGTTTTTTTTTATTAATTTAATATTGTTTTATTTACGTTTTAATTTTTTTGAGTTTTTAAAATTTTAATTTTAACAATTTATAAATATAATTTAGGATAAAAAATTTAAATGTTTATAGAAAATTAAAATAAATATATAACAGAAATATAAGTTAATAAAATGTAAAATGATAAAAAGAAAATGTCATAAAATGATAAAAAGAAAATGTTGTACGAGGTCATATATTAACCACCCTAAAATCAGATATAAAGCGCATAAAACAAAAACTCGTTGACCTGAGTGATCTCTTTGGCATGATATCTTAAGTTTTGAAATAAAAGCAAGTATTAAAAATTCTTCTGACAGATAAATTTAGAGCCAAGAAGCAAGTATTGTGCTGCTCCAATACAAGATTCTTTGCTAAGATTAAAAAAAAACATAAAATAATTAAAAGATACATGATGTCGGTCTGAACGATTTGGACCGATTCGAATCTTTACTTCTTACGTAACGTCAATACTATTAAATTAAAATAAAATTTAACGATATAGTAATTTTACTCCCTCCATTACATAATATAGGTCATTTAAAATTTTGGAGTAGAAACCAATAAATATAAGGATGATTTCTCCTTCCTATAAAAGCACAATAAACAATCTAATTCTATTGGTAAAAATTATTAAAATTTAATAAAAAGAAATAACAATAAAATATCATTGGTTCAAACAAATTTAAGGTTTTGGAGTAGAAACCAATAAATATAATGATGATTTATCCTTCCTATAAAAACAAATTTAAGGTTTTGGAGTAGAAACCAATAAATATAATGATGATTTATCCTTCCTATAAAAACACAATAAGCAATCTAATTCTATTGGGTAAAAGTTATTAAAATTTAATAAAAGGAAATAAACAATAAAATATCATTGGTTCAAACAAAATTAATTGTTGTATTGATATTATAAAACGATAATTAAAATGGAAATTTTATATTTTTTTAAAACGACCTATATTGTGGAACGGAGGGAGTATAATATTCCCTCCATTCCATAATATAGGTCGTTTAAGGTTTTGGAGTAGAAACCAATAAATACAATGATGATTTCTCTCCCCTACAAAACAAAAGAAGTAATCTAATTTTATTGGGTCAAATTTATTAATTTAATAAAAGAAAACAAACAATAAAATATTATTGGTCAAAAACAATTAATTGTTGCATTGAAATTACCAAACGACAATTAAAGTGGATTTTTTTTGTATTTTCTAAAACCACCTAAAGATTTGTGTTTCGTTACTACCCTAAAATAATCTAATCTATAAGTAATTAAATTAATTATATTATAAATAATTAAGTAAAAATGAGTTCATCTATGAAAATGGGTTATAATTATTTGAACGGGATAGATGATACTGTCCTAAACTAATTCATTGAATAAATTGATTACATTTATTAGTTAATTTAGTAGTGGTGGTAAAGTTCGGTTAAAGTAATAGATTTAACAATTAAGATTTTTAACTATTTGTTTTATAGGTTAAATGAATCATCAATATTCGAATAGGATCTCATCCCAACCTAATAAGAGTGGTGAATAATTGGCGGACACCTACCAAAGAGGTCATATGAGGTAATATGAGTTTCGACCTTTACTTTATTTAAAGAACAAAGTTATCAAGAAAAACAAAATGTAAACAATCACAACAAGAGATTCACGTGGTTTGGATCGTGAAAAAACCATAGATTCACGGGCAACGGACACTCCTTTTATAACAAAAAGATATTCAGAAAGACTCTCAAATACAAATGAGTCAATCACTTTTTTATAACAAAAGATAACGTGATTCACAGAATCCTATCTTCCATGTTTATCTCTCACCTCACTTATCTTGTAAAACTAGTTTCTCTCTCCGAAGAAATATACATCTCACATTTCGTTACGCCACAAATTGCAAAGATATATTATAAGTCACCTATGATAAATCTTAATCCATTAATTAAAAAATCTAGTTAATATTGAAGACCAAATTAATAGGAAATCTAATTAATGTAGACATCAAATTAATATAAGATTTAATTAATATAGAAATCTAATTAATAAAGTAGTATAGAATGTCCAATTTAATATAAAAAAATCCAATTAATATAGAATATTCGGTTAATATAGGAAATCCGATTAATATTGAATATCTGATTAATATAAAAAAATCTAATTAATATATAAATCTAATTAATATAGAGATTGATTTAGAAAAGAATAGTATGCTTTGAGTTACTTTAAGCCTACATTTAACATTATATGTAAATGAAACTAAGGTTAAAATACTCTTTTCAATATAAATCTATCACGTTAGTCGTCATTTTGTTGTATTGGAAGATCCATAATCATTTGTGCATCTAATTGAGCTTAAATAAACAATCAATCAAACTATATTTTATGAAAAAACTATTTAAGTTTGTGTGAAGATATATCTCTTCATGAGGGTTTATCATCTTTATAAAGAGGTAGATGTTTTAAGAGAAAGACACGACATTCATAAAGATCATAAACTCTCTTGAAAACATATCTCTTTCATTCTATTAATACTTTGTCAAATACGATCTTAGATTTCTAATTTTTTATATCTAAGATCACAAACCTTCTTATATCGTGAAAATATTTAATTTGAAGATCAAGACAATAAAGTTATTGGAGTAAAAAAAATATAAAACTTATCTAATACGTGTTTCAAACTTTCATACTTTCCCGTGAATTACAATCGACTCTCTCATGAAAAAATCATCATTAATATTTTGTAAATTATGTTCATTACTTTATTTCCTAACATACTTATTTAAAGTATTTTAATCTGTAAACCAACTATGGTTCTTTTAACTATATTTTTTTATAGGTTAGTGCATCACTTAATTAACACTAGAGGTGTCTAATGGTTCTCGAACCACGGTTCAAAGCTGGCAACCTGCTTAAGAACTGGCGGTTTACCTGCGAAACTGGCCCATTAGGATTGCAACCTGGCAGGACCGCAACCCGCCAGGACCGCATAAGGAGCAACCCGGCAGGACTGCAACCCGGCAGGATTGCAACCCGACAGGACTGCAACCCGGCAGGACTGCGAAACCACGGTTTATTTGTAAAAAACCGGCGGTTTATGGGTAAATATTATGCTGATTTTATTTATTTTATAACCAAAATGTTATATTTAAAAAATATTGTGATATTGCATATTATTATAGAATTATTATTACATTTTTTTTAATATTAATTTGTTTTGGTTATTAATATTTTAAGTGTTGTAATTATTATATAGTCCAAAATTTTAAATATTACTTATCTTATTATCATATTTTGAATATTATTATTATTATGTTTTTAGATCTAATACAAAGCAAAACTATATCTTATCATGAAATATTACAAATTCTATGGTTATAATTTTAATATTACATTTTGAATTTTATTATTGTGATTTGGTTTTGAATATTACAAGTGTTATATATTATTTTTTAAACCAAAATCATATTTTATCATGCAAAAATATTACAAGTTATATTGTTATAATTTTAATATTACATTTTGAATTTTATTATTGTGATTTGGTTTTAAATATTACAAGTGTTATTTACTATTTTTAAGTTATATTGTTATAATTTTAATATGACATTTTGAATTTTATTATTGTGATTAGGTTTTAAATATTACAAGTGTTATTTATTATTTTTAAGTTATATTGTTATAATTTTAAAATTACATTTTGAATTTTATTATTGTGATTTGGTTTTAAATATTACAAGTGTTATTTATTATTTTTAAGTTATATTGTTATAATTTTAATATTACATTTTGAATTTTATTATTGTGATTTGGTTTTAAATATTACAAGTGTTATTTATTATTTTTAAGTTATATTGTTATAATTTTAATATTACATTTTGAATATTATTATTGTGATTTGGTTTTAAATATTACAAATGTTATTTTTATTTTTTAAACCAAAATCATATTTTATCATGGTAAAAGATTACAAGTTATATTGTTATAATTTTAATATTAAATTTTGAATTTTATTATTGTAATTTTAATAATGATTATAAAATTATTATTACATTTTGGTCGGTATTAATTTGTTTTGGTTATCACAAACACCATTCATTACAAGTGAAAATTAGCGGATTGGTGAGTATTAGTAAGTCTACGATTTATAGGCATTTTAAAACTTAAAACAACGTTTTTTTTAAATATGCAATAAAATACTAATCGAAACTAATTAATATCGCAAATAATAAAAACTAAATTTAGACTAATACCAACTAATACAACTAATAACAACTAACAACAACTAATAAAATTAGAATTAAAAGAACTAATTTAAATTACTATAACAATTAAATAACTTGATAAATTATATGAAGCTCTTAATTGAGCTATTATAATGTTATCCCAACGTTATTTAAGTGTTTTTATCAAATAGAAACAATTTGCGGAAAAAAAAAATCAAACAATTCCGAAAGTAGGACTACAATATGTAAAATAAGAAATTTGAGGTTTCTAGAATATTTAGAACAAGTAGAGAGATTTAGAGAGACGTAGAGAGGAGTATATGAATTTATGAGTGTGGATTTGGGGTCTCCTCTATTTATAGAGGAAACCCAAAAAAAATAAAAAAATAAAAAGAAAAATAAAAGGACCGGCAATTCGGACCATCCGGACAGGCAATTCGGGCCATCCGGACAGATCTCCGGATGGCCCGGACTTATGAATTTTTTTAATTTTTTTTTAAATTGTTAAAAACCATGTTAGGCATTTTAAGAAAATGTTAGGCATTCAAGTAGTTGCCCAAGACTACTTTAAAAAAAAAATTCGAAATTTTTAACTATTAACCACCATGTTAGGCATTCAAGTATGTGTTTGTGCCTCCTTTTATATAGATTGACACTTTCATCTTCAATGGTAACTATCGATGTGGGATTCTTTTAAACAAAACTCCTCTTTAATGGTAGTACTAACTATAGATGTGGGATTCTTTTAAACAAAACTCCAAATCTATAGTTACCATTGAAGAGGAGTTTTGTTTAAAAGAATCACATATCGATTGTTACCATTGAAGATGAAAGTGTCAATCTATATAAAAGAATCCCAAGTAATATAAGATTATCCACATTGTCAATGATCATATATTATTTAATTATTGATTATTCGGCTTTTATATTTTTTTATTTTTTTATGATTAACGTTTAATTATTATAAACATACTACTAACTTAGTTATTAATATTTGTCGAAAAAAAAACTTAAAATATATATTTCCTAAATTAATCTCTTATAATTTAAAATAATTTTGTTTGTTAATTACAATCGCAGATTTATTACGGCATAATATTTAAAATACATTAGTTTTAGCAAGTTTTTAATAATTTTTTATTTCTAGCAAGTTTTTAATAATTTTTTATTTCGATTCCGAATCGGTTCTAAACAATATACAAATCACCAATACTTTAAAATTAGAATACAATTATATGTCTAATAGGTATATATTATTTAATATGTACATAATATTAAATATAACATCTTAAATATCTAGTATGTTAAAACAATATACAAATCATTTTACAATTATATTGTTTACGATATCTTGTTTAAGACAATCAAATTTTTATTTTTATATTTTTACAATTATTGAAAGTTGTAATCGAAATACAAGTAGATGTACTTATTTTATTTAATATCTACATAATATTAAATAAAATATCTTAAATACATAAATATAAATATATAATCAAAATACATGAAATTATTAAGTGATGATTAAATATCTACATAATATTAAATAAAATATCTTAAATTACAATTATTATTTTAGAATGTAAGTGATGATTATAAAATTTCAATTAAAATGATAACATATTTAAATTAAAATACATGAAATAGAATAATTAACTCGTGTATATGGTACATATCTCAATTATTGAAATTATATTCTATTAACACTTACAAATTAATTTTAAATAACATTATAAAATATTATGATAAACGGTTCTTAAATGGTTTGGCTGATGGTTTGAACTGATAAACGGTTCTTAAATGGTTCGTCTGGTGGTTTGAACTGGCGGTTTAACTGTGAAACTGACCCATTAGGACTGCAACCTGGCAGGACCGCCAGACCATCAGGACCGCATAAGAGCAACCCGACAGGACCGCAACCTGGCAGGACCGCAACCCGGCAGGACTGCAACCCGTGGTTCTGATTTAAACGGTGCGGGTTGGTGCTGGTTCAACCCGTTTGACACCTCTAATTAACACCGCTTAGAAAGCTAACTTGATAAGTTAATTTGTGATAGTGCGGGAGAATGTTTTTACCTGTTTATATATATTTTTGAATTACTAAAAAAGTATTTGTTTTCTAATACCTTAATCACTCAATCCTTATAATAATAAGGCATGAGTTCATTAAGTTCACAATGTAGTAATAGTAATGAGATTATTTTTATCTTTTTATTTTATTTTATGTTAATAATGATGATGCCTACTACTTTCATGATGTATTTTCTTGACTTTTGTAGATATTCTTTTATTTTTCTTATATGTAATTGTCCTTACCAAACGAAATCAACATTCCTCCAATTCTAGAATTTTTACTAAACAATGATTTCCCTCCTATAAACTTCAAGTAAATTTGTTCCATGTTTTCTTTTTTAGTTGATTTTTAAATATGAAGAAAAGTATTAATTTTAAAATATGGAGTAACGAGGAAATTGTTGTATTAGAATATCATGAAATAAAATAAGTTGTGATCATTTAATATTATAGATTATATGATTTATGATTTTAGGAGCTAATTTCAAACATTGTGAATTAATTTGTAGTAATAAAATTAAATAAATACATGTTTAGATTTTTATTTTTTTAAGTCTTTTATATAGTTTAGATTTAAAATTAAACATTGCCTCTTTGATGACTTTTTTACATTTCTTAGCATTTTTATTTTTTTAAACAAATAAATTAGTTATCTTATATTCTCAAATATCATAGTCCTAGAATTTCAAAGAATGCGATAGCTTTAAGCTGATTATGAGTCAAAGTTTTTTCGAAATTTATTCTCTCTTTTTTCTTGAGAAACTCCTTAGCCATCAAATCCGCTATTTAGTTTTACTCTCTAAATACATGTTTAAATGTTAAACTATTTGTTAGAAGTTTTATATACAAATTAATCATATAAAATATGAACCATGGAGCTTTCCCTCGTGTAATCATTTCAAATAGAATCATGAAGTCTATATCAATTTTGAGGTGACCAAGTTTATTTCTCTACAAATTAGCAAGCCATCGAGCAGAACTCTACATTCTGCTAAAATTGTTTATTATTTACCATAGGTTATGTCATAAGCTAAGATGATCTATCTTTTGTTATCTTCCAAAATCCCACATTCACTAGCTTCTCCAAATAAACTACTAATATGATACAGAGTAAACGCTGAGAAGCAATGTAGGGGAAACCCTAATGTTTTTTTAATCAAAATTCAATTGCATTACATTATAAATAAAGTTTGTTTAATAAGGGTTCGAATGAAACCCCTAATATGAAAAATTATGAAAAAGCCCAAAAGTACTAAAAGTTCGAAATAACATATTAAATGACTCTGAAGCTCCGAAACTATTAATTCGCTTCATTCTTCGGGTGATCGCATGTCTGTATGAATTCTAGCGCTAGTCTGTCTGTATCATCCCCTATGGGGTAGAGAAGATTCGCCCTCGAATCAGAACCAGTCTCCTCGTCAGAAGAGTCACCTGCATAAGGAATCAGATGCTTAACATTAAAGACATCAGACGTACAGACATGGCTAGGCAAGCGTAGCCGATAAGAATTCGGGTTGATCCGCTCCACAATCTCCACAGGGCCAATCTTCCGAGCGGCCAGTTTTTTGTCCTCACTTGTAGGGTACCGAGCCTTGGTTAGAACGGCCCACACATAGTCACCAACTTCGAACTGTACATGACGACGATGAGAATCCACCTGCGCCTTATACTTGACGGTGTTCAAGACAAGCTGATCGTATGTCTTCTGGTGGGTTTGGCGAATCTGGAAAGGATAAAGACCCGTCGAGCGGTTAAGGGCATGGTTGTGGGCAAACTCTGCCTGTGGTAGGCGCTGATCCCATGCCTTCGGGTGATCTCCCACCAGGATGCGCAACAAGTTACCGAGGGGACGGTTAACAACTTCTGTCTAACCATCAGTCTGGGGTGGTAGGCACTACTGAAACTGAGCTGCGTATTCACCATGCGCCATAAGCTGCGCCAGAAATGACTCACAAACCTGGTGACACGGTCAGAAACAGGAAACACATCTGCAAACACATCAGTCCCAACAGGGCTAGCAACAGGAAACACATCTGCAAACACATCAGTCACAACAGGGCTAGCAACGGGAAACACATCTGCAAACACATCAGTCACAACAGGGCTAGCAACAGGAAACACATCTGTAAACACATCAGTCACAACAGGGCTAGCAACAGGAAACACATCTGCAAAGACATCAGTCACAACAGGGCTAGCAACAGGAAACACATCTACAAACACATCAGTCACAACAGGGCTAGCAACGGGAAACACATCTGCAAACACATCAGTCACAACAGGGCTAGCAACAGGAAACACATCTGCAAACACATCAGTCACAACACGGCTGGCAACAGGAAACACATCTGCAAACACATCAGTCACAACAGGGCTAGTAACAGGAAACACATTATTCTGCAGCCAGTCACTCTGATCAGGATCACGAGGGGAAAGAAAAGTGCGTCGTACCATCAAAACTGCACCAACATCACATGTCACAACCTCCACCGTAACTTCTGTTATATCATCATCATATGTATCAAATTTTAGGAGACCATCAGGAACAATGGGGGTCAGTTCAAATGCCTCGTGAGAGAAAATACCCCTAGCACCCGCAGCATTCAGACATTCTACCTAACGATGCCCTAATTCACCACAGCCAAAGCAACGTAACTTACCATCAGAACGGTTGGTCGCACCAATGGGAACAATGGGAACGGTTGGACGTGGAACTGGTGCTGGCGCTAAGGTCCCTGTAGGAGCACTAGTTCGTATGCCAATCTGGGTCCGTCGAGCTAACTGTTTTTCTGCCTAGAGGGCACGCCGATGTGCTTCAGAAATAGACAACGGGTCGAACATGTTCAACACATCCTGGAGTTGAGGGTGCAACCCCCCAATATAGCGAGATACCCGCTGATGTGATGACTCGTTCACCTTCGTACGAGCAAGCAACTGATAGAACTCCTCCATATACTCGTTCACAGAGCGTGGTCCCTAACGAAGATTCTGGAAACACTGGAATACTTCTCGCTCAAAATTATAAGGCAAGAATGCCTTGCGGATTTTCTTCTTGAACTTCTCCTAACTACGTACTTGTTCTTTGACTTCACACGCACAAATATTTTTCACCTGCTGCCACCAAGTTTATGCCATACCGCGCAGGTGGATGGTAACCAAAACTACCTGTCTCTCCTTAGGAACTTCCTTGAAATTCAGCACCTCCTCAACCTGGGATAACCAATCAACAAACTCCTCCGCCTGAAGGCCACCATCAAAGTCAGGAATGTTGACCTTAAATCCAAGCTCCCAGCGGCGGTCTGGATTAACATTCCATTCTGGCCTTTCGCCAAAAGGGTTATCGGGACCTTCAGCCTCCACACCGGGTTGCCTGGCAGTGAGTTCAGCCATCTGACGGGCAAGATACTCGACCTGACGGCGCAGATCGGCATTCTCGCGATCTTCGAAATCACTTGCATCTCCATCCACAGCAACGCCGCCGCGACCTCTGGTTCTTCCTCGCACCATCTCGCAGGACTGCCTGTGTCTGATACCAATATGATACAGAGTAAATGCTGAGAAGCAATATAGGGGAAACCCTAATGTTTTTTTAATCAAAATTCAACTGCATTACATTGTAAACAAAGTCTGTTTAAATAAGGGTTCGAATGAAAACCCTAATATGAAAAATTACGAAAAAGCCGAAAAGTACTAAAAGTTCAAAATAACATAATAAATGACTCCGAAGCTCCAAAACTATCAATTCGTTGCATTCTTCGGGTGATCGCTTGTCTGCATAAATTCTAGCGATAATCTATCTGCATCATAATATCATCAGTATTTAACTTTAATTTATTCTGAATAAGGAGATGTCATTTGATAGGAATGAACCCTCCTGTTATAATGTTATGATTATAGCAACCCAATTCTGAAGCAGAATTAACGTCTCATTTTCAATAAGATCTTTCAAGATGTTAGATCTATCTAACCTTGATATTATATTGTAAATATGCTCTAAAACGGATTATTGAAGTTATAGTTAGACCTTGATTCTTAGATTTTTTTCCGAGCATTCCATATTACCCAGCAAATGGTAAGAGAAAAGATAGTTCTTATGTGGATTTCCATATGAGTTGACCAAAACTAAGTTCTAATAACATGGACTAATTTCATACATCTTGAGATGTAATCTCTGAAAATCCCAGCATAGTGTTTCCAAATATCCCATGCTATTCTGCATTCTCCAAAGAGATGTTTGACACTTTTATTTTCATTGCAAAACTGGTATTTAGAAGCCAATAAAAAAAATTTGTCTACATTATAAAATCAACTAGGATCCATCCTCTCAAAATTCTCCAGAGAAGAAAAGAGAATTTCTAGGAAGTGGTATTGTCCCATAATCTTTTAAATAGCTTAAATTTATCCCATTGCTCTATAATTTATTTTCAAGTCTTTTTAGAATTGAAGTCTCCATTAGAAGAGAGATTCGAATTGATAATGTCATCATCATTTGGTATAATTCTTAATCTTACTATCTTATCTATGTCTGAAGTTAAGACAACATATCTTAGTTTGGAGATGTCCCAGTCACCAGCACTAAGAAGCTCTTGATCTTTTCCTATAAGATCAAATTAAGAAATGAATGGTTGTTTCTCACACCATTTTTTCAAACAGAAATTAGTCTCTCATTTGCCGATTTTCTAAAAGGTAAAACACTCAGTTGTTTTTCTAATTTTAATGAGTTTTTTCCATATTTGGGGCTTTGATTTATTAATTGAAATTTCAAAGGGTGATAATGTTTACAATGTATGAAGAACACATATTTTGACGAAAGAAAAGAATTTTCTGTAAAAGCAAACCACATTTTACAAGAAAATAAAGTTTGCATATCTTCTAGCTTTCAGATGTTAAGACTTCCTTCCTCCTATGGCTTATATAAATTAATCAAATTAGTCCAGTTTACAGCCTGTTTAGCATCCGTAGAACCTCAAAGAAATCTATTGCACATCTTTTTAATTCTACAAATCACAACATTAAGAAATAAAAAACTTTGTAAATGGAATATATAGAAAGTCATTAGAATATATTGTATTAGAATAAGCATTCCACGAAAAGATAAATGCTTTCAATTCTTAATCTAATTTTTGACACAAGTTCATCAAAATTTCCAATTTTGTTACTTGTATGAATAGGAATTCCAAGGTATTTAAAAGGTAAGCTTCCATGTTTAAAACAAGTAAGATTCTCATTGACTTTTGTTTGTATTTTTTTTGAAGGGCCAACAAAAATAGTTTTGTCTTTGTTTACCATTTGGCGAGATTTTATCTTCATAGTGTTTCATAAATTCATTGATTTTCTTAAAATTATGAGTTAAACCATTAGACAATATGATTAAATCATCCGTAAAATCAAGTCACAAAATAACCATTTGACTACATGTTCTAAATCGCATCCCATTATTTTCTTCATAAAGCTTTTTTAGACCTTTTATTAGATATTCTTCTACAAGAATGAATAAACTTTTTGTGATGCAATCTAGCCATCTTGGATTAAATCCAAAAGCCTTCAAAATATTCATGATAAAATTGAAAGATAGTCTATCAAAAGCCTTAGACATATCTATCTTGAGCATTATATTTTCTCTCTTATTTTCTTATTGAGGTCGTGGGATCATTATTGAGTCAATCATATATTCTCATGTATATTTCTACCTTTCAGAAAGCCACATTGCTCCTCTAAAATACTATTTGATAGAATTTCGGAAAGTCTTTTATATAGTATTTTGACGAAATTCAGTTTAGTACTGTGTATATACTAATTAGCATATATTGACTCCATGTTTTAGATGATTCTACTTTAGGCAGTAAACAGATAGCAGTTGCAAAAATCTCATGAGACACATGTTATCCTTGAAAGAAGGCTCTGATAGCTTCACATAGATTGTGAGATATGATAGGCCAACAAAATTGGAAAACTTTAGTATTGAACCCACTAAAACCAACTGCACTATTAGGTCTCAAAGATTTCACATAATTGTGAATATTTTCATCTAAAGGTAATTCCATTAACTTTGTTATCAGACTAGGAGTTATTATTGGAGATCTTCAAATTATCTTTGGTTAGGATGCTCATCTAATAGGTTTTTGAAACATTCATCGGTTGACTTGCATATTTGAAATTGATTACTTAACCATTTTTCAACATCCCTACTACCATAAATTATGCTCCTTTTTATTTTTGTTACCATAGTTATGAAAATATTGTGTATTTCTATCCCTATTTTATATCTAACAAACACCATTCTTTTGTTCCCCAAAACATTCATCCTTAACCATAAGCTAAAACATTATTTTCATGAGCTTTCATATATTTAATTTTATCTTTGATATTTTAGCTTGCCTTAAAGCAGTTTACTAAATATTTAACTTTCTCTCCAGACTGAGCAATAGCATCAAAGATATTTCCAAAGGTCTCCCAATTCCAACTTTTTAATCTGTATTTGAGTCTTTTTAATTTGTTTAAAAAAACTTAGAGGGAAGGACCCTGTATTTCTTTCTTCCAACATTACGCAACCACTTTTCTAAAATCTAGGTATAATGTCCACATGTTTTGGAACTTGAAAGAGGATTTTTTTGTCTATACCAAGTAATATGTTTATGCATAAATGAGAGTGAAAAGAGCCAGTTCCTGCTAAATGATTTACTTTTTCATTTTCAAAATGACCCAACCAAGCTGAGTTGTATAACACTTTGTCCAATCTTTGCAGCTTATGATTATTTGTCCAAGTGAAATGACAGACTTGATAACATTATTGCAATCATCCATACTTCTCAAACACCATATAGAACAACTCAATTGTTCATGTGAATTGGATATGGCATTAAAATCTCTCATAATAAAGCATCATTTAGAGTGGTCAGATACCTCTCTTAATCCATCCCAAGTATTAGTCTTGTGTTCGTTGGTATTTTTAGCATATACAACCATAAATAAGAACTCCATTTCTAGATCAATGTGACAAACTTTTAGATGTAGGAATTGTTCATGGTTAAGAATAATTTCTACTTTAAATTCTTTTTTTCAAAAGATCCAAACTTTGTTGCTTATATTGGCTGTACTTAGATGAAAACAAAGTTTTATAGTAATTTTTTCTAACTTTACTACCGATATCATAGGTTTTTGAATAACTATAATATCAACTTTTTATGCATTTCTATTTATTGTAAATTTATATTTGGATATAAATCTTTCTTATCTTGAGTAGAAAACTCTAGCAATGTGATCTCTCTTATTATATATAATTTACATTAGGGGGTCGAGTTTTTTTTACTATGAATTAGTAACTTAAGTGTAAGATCTATTATTTGATAAAGATTTGTTTATTTTTTACTTTTTTTAAAGTCTATATCCTGCAAACCATAGTTCGGAAAACAAATATGAAAATATCATCGGTTTTGTTTTTGTTAGACGAACAAAATTGTATCTATTGATGATATTTTAAAAAAAATTGTTGCCAGAAAGCATGCAAGACTGTTTATAACCAAACATACGAGACCAGATATACAAAACATGTGAGACCATGTATAATAAATCATGTGAGGCCAAACATAATAAATCATGGTAAATTTAAGAGACCAAACATTATTAAACTATGCGAGACTGGACAAGAAGAGAGTTGATAGATGTGAGACCAGACATTAATGAAGCGGAGATATGCGAGATAGGTACTACTTGATGATAAAGATACGAGACTGGGGATACTGGGTCTGGTGGAGAAAATATAAAAAAAAAAATTATCAATGGATCTAGTTTTGTTCGTCTTAAAAGACAATGCATGGTCTCACATGTTTTTTATGTCCGCTCTCGCATTTTTTTTATGTTTGGTATCGCGTGTTGATCAATGGTCTCGCATGTTTGGTTATGCTTGGTCTAGTATGTTTTTTATGTTTGGTCTCGCATGTTTTTTTATGATGGTCTCTCGTGTTTTTTTATGTTTGATCTACTATGTTTTCCAATGTCTAGTCTCGCATGTTTTTTATGCCTCGTCTCGCATGTATTTAGACAGTAAAAAAACTAAAAAATATCAAAAAAAATATCATCAATTGATCTAGTTTTATTCATCTTAAAAATAAAATCGATGGTAATTTTGATTATTTTTTTAAACTAATATACGATTTGTAAAAGAAAATAAAGAATATTTGGTTTAAAAAACGAAAAATGATTACTTGATAAAGTATAAATATTTGAATTATTATTTAGAAAATTAGATTTTAAGTTGGAATTAAATATATAAAAGGATATTAAATAGATGGTATTTAAGTAGGAACTTAAAATATGAGATTACAATAAGGTTTGGTGTTTCTTACCTTTAATGATATTATACATTAAACTACTATTGATATTTATGTTTGTCCTTTTGTTGTGCTGCCTTCAGCCCAACTCCTGCTCCTCTGCTTTCGAGATTCTAGTTTAAAGAGAAACGCTATGCAGTACTAGTTGATGTGAGAAGCAGTAAGGAATTGGAGAAGCTAAAACAAGACTTTGACTTCTTCTGTTGTCTGAAAATTCTTATAATAATCTTTCTCACTGTTTTATTAACTAAACACTATTTATTTTTATTTGGTCTAGTATATATTGATTTAATCTATTCATTTATTACTAGATGTTTTGTTAATAATTTATATTTTGACCATAGAGAATGAGAATCGTGTATTTATGAGCTACACGTTATAACAATAAAATAGTGTAGCCAGTCACCTTTATACAAAATGCTATAGACTTGCATTAAATGACGATCTATCACCTAATGTGCTTGTATAATAATAAATATATAGCTACTTGCACTAAAAATATTTGTTCGTGTAGGTTGCTTTGTTGACAAATACTATTCATGTTACTTGCAGTCCTAATAGATAGTAAGACTAAGAAATTTATTATAATCAAAAGTTGAATATATTTTTACTTCCCTTGTAGATTCATCTATATTTCCTTTGCGTATAAACTAAGTGTCAGAAACTTGCAAATGCATCAAGATGATGTTTCTTTATTTACGGGTTCCCATGTTTTTTATACGAATATATGAAAACTTGTAAATCAAACTAACTTTGACTAACTTCACTAATAATAATAAAGCACTAAATAGATTCAACTAACTAAAAAGTAACTCAACAATATAAGCTGAACTTATTAAAAGTTTCATATTACAACATCAAATCTTTGTCATTTTTTAAAATGCTTTTGTTTTCAAAAAATTTATTATCACGATGATCAGTCGTTCAGTGCTGCAATCGATCAATTTAACGACACGTTTTTTATCAATTTTTTACATAAATAGTATGCGATTTTTATGGGTTTTGACTTCTCGTGCACGACTGCATTTTTTTACAACTTGATAGTAGACGTGTTGTCGTAAAACAGAACAGTTTCTTCATCTTCTTTATGTCCGATTCCTTTCAATATCCTCACCATCTAAATGATTTGACAAGCACATGAAAACTTGTAAATCAAACACACTTAACAAGCTCGACTAATAATAGGAAAACAACAAACATACTCAACTAACTAAACTAACTCAACAATCTCTCTTTTGAACTGAACTTGATCAAAAGTTTCAGTTCACAACACTCATCTCAAACGTTTATGTGATCTTTTGAAATGATTTCGTCTTCAAAGGCTTTATCATCATATCGGCCAGCTGCTCTTCAGTGCTGCAATAGACCAATTTAACGATTCGTTCTTTTATCAATTTTCTGGAAAAAAAAAATAGTATCCGACCCTTATATGTTTTTGAATTCCTGTGTGTGACTACATTTTTTGACAACTTGATAGTGCACAGTCATAAAAAAAAACTGTATCTTCATCTTATTCATGCCTGATTTCTTTCAATTTCCTCATCATCTAAATGGTTTGACAAACACATGTAGTTGCTGCTACATGCTTTGCTTCAGTAGTTGACAGAATTATAATTGGTTGATTCTTTGAGGACCATGCTACAAATCCTCCACTAATCAATAAAATATAGCCTCAAGTGATCCTAGTGTCATCCTCGTCTCACGCATAGTCATTATCGGTGTAACCTAAGATTTCACTATTCTCTTCACGTTGATACCATATACCAAATTCCAGAGTTCTCTGCAAGTACCTCATGATTCTTTTTGTAGTAGCAAAATGCAACTGAGTAGGATTTTCCATAAAACAACTAATAAGACTTACCACAAACATCAAGTCAGACTGTATGGTTGTGCAATACATTAAGTTACCCACAATTTGCGTATATTGCGTTGATTCGACCGTCACACCAGCTTCATCTCGGCCAACCTTCTGTCTAGGGAATATCGGATTGCAAACAAATTTTTGATTTTACATCACAAACCTCTCGATCAACTCGACATCATTCTTTTACATATAAAGATGTCATCGGATTTCTGTATCACTTTAATGCCAAGAAAATATCTCATCTTCCCCAAATCAGTCATGTTGAATTCATTATTCATAGTGCTTGAACTCATTCAGTAATTCCTCATCATTACGAGTGAACGGTAGATCATCAACTAAATGCTTACAATTAGGATCTTAACTCCCTTTTGTTTGATGAATAATGTTTGTTCACTAGAGTTTCTTACGAATCCTTCATTGATGATATAAGCCTTAATGGGACTAAACGAAGCTCTAGACGCTTGTTTTAGTCCGTAAAGAGCCTTATGCAACTTATAAACTATGTCATTCTTTCTCGTTACTTCGTAACCTTGTGGTTGCTTTACAACTACAGTTTCCTTCAAATCACCATGTAGAAAAGTAAATTTATTGAGCTGATATATTCCACATCGTTTTTGTACTTCTACAAAAATGATCATCTTTACCGTATCCATTCGAGCCACCAGTGTGAATACCCTTATCCAATCTACTTCGTACTCTTGAGCATACCCTTTTACAATCAGTCGAGCTTTGAACTTGTCTACCTCTCACGGTTTATTTAATCTGGTCTTGTAAATCTACTTAACCTTAATAGCATTGGCTCCAACATGAAATGCAGTCAGCAATCACGTGTGGTTCCGTTTGATGCATTTTCTCTAAACATCCATCGTTTGTTTTCATTCACGGTGTTGTGCTGCTTCTTAAAAACTCATCGGATCTAATATGACCATGAAAGCTAGGTTTTCTTCTCGGCTACAACCACGTTTGCTTCTTTCTCTCTATCTGATATCCCTTCTCACATAATATACTTTGCATACCATATTGGTGATTTTCTCACCTTGTTTGTCGTTCATATTATTTCTCTAGTTGGTGGATCGTTTTTGAAGGAACATATCAGTGTATCCTTCTACTTATTTTACGTCTTTTGCATTCTCAGCATCTTTAGAATAACCAACATCTTCCCGATTCCACTTATGATCTTCCTCAAATATCACATCTCGGCTGATGTGAACCTTTTTTTCCACTAGATCGAGCATCTTAAAAACCTTTGATTCACTATTGAAAACTAAAAGGACACACTTCACGTTTTTTTCATTGAGCAACATCAGAGATATAAACATATTTGATCTAAAATCCTAAAATTTCCGACTAATTGATTTCATCCATTTCATGTTCTTTCTAGAGTCATATATTTTATAATGAATGTAGGAGATTTGTTAAGAACTTAATTCACCCATTGCACAACATTTGGCCAGAAAGCTGTTGGTACCTCATTCTCTAATAACACTACTCTCACCATGTTCATTATTGTGCAGTTTTTGCGTTCAACAACACTATTTTATTACGGCGTGAAGGCGGTGCTCAACTGTCTTTTGATTCTATGCTCTCTACAGAATTTCTTAAACTCATTTGAGTTATATTCTCCTTATGTATCCATTTTAGACAGTTGATGAACAATCTAGTTTGCTTTTCCACAAATGCTTTAAATGTCTTAAACTGATAAAATGCTTCTCAATTTTCTAGCATAAAATATATCCATGTCTTTCTCAAAAAATCGTCAATGAAGCTTATCAAGTATATTATATGAATATTTGATGATGGATTGATCGGAATACAAAGATCAAAGTGAATAAGATGCAATCTTTCAGTGGATCTTCATTTACTCTGCTTTGGAAATAGAACACAATAATATTTTCTTTTGACACACACCTTATAGGTAGTTTTCACATCTCCAATTTCAGGTAAACCCACAGCCATCTTCTTACTATTTTTTCTTTTGTCTTCAAACTGGATGTCTCAATCAAATCCGACATGGGCTTACCAAATGACACCTCAAATAGTAACCCGTGAATCACAGTTTGCCATGGTATACAGGATGGATGTCGTGACCCTTGCATAATCTACTTTTCTATCCTATAGAGTAGTTAATTACTCCGAGGATAGAAATGATGAAGTTGGAATGGGAGAGATTGATTTAATAGAGGAGAAAATAACAAAACCACACATAAGTTCACTCCATTATCAAACCTTAATGAGGAGTAGATATGCGCATAGAGTCCGACGTATGGAATTTAAAATGGGTGATAAGGTTTAAAAAATGTTTTATTGCATACTAAATAGAGTAGTATTGGGAAGTTATAGCCAGATTGGGAAGGCCCATATTTAGTAGTTGAAAAAGTGAAGCATATGACGTATCGTTTAGAAGACTATGAACGGAAACCTCTTCAGCATCATTGGAATATCAAACACTTATGTATATAACTGGAGTGACTTTTCAAAAGTTGTATGTGTTGGATTAAAAGTCATTTTGTTTATCGTTTAGTCATGTGTTGGATTAAAAGTCATATCCTAATGGTGCATAAAAGGTTTTAATGAGGTGCCCACATAGCCAGTTGGTATATATATTTTATTTTTTCCATCTTTTATTTTTGTTCATGTCTTGGAAATTTCGACTACATAGTGATATTATTTAGTTGTATTGAAAACTTAGTATTTTAAATAAAGTAAAAAACTTCTTCCAAAGTCAGACGGGGATTGATCACCCTCGATTTGACAAAGCTGAAGACAAAAAAATTAAATGGGTGATAATTTATATAGTCATTAATTCTAAATTGGTGAAAATTTATATGGTGATTAATTTTAAATGGGTGACAATTTATGTGGTAACTAAATAAAATTTATACGATGACTAAGTTTGTATGGTGATTAATTCTAAACTAGTGGCAAAATTGTATGGTGACTTATTCAAAATGGTGATAAAATTATATGGTGACTAAATTTTGAATAGATAAAGTTTAAGGAAAAAAGTTCAATATTGCTTATATATTGGAAAGAAAGCACGGAGTGTTTCAGTTATATATAAACATTGAATTCAAAATACAAGGATAACAAAAATTAAAGCATATGAAACTTGTTCATTAAAAAAAAATTCGAATAAATTTCTAAGGAGATTTCATTCTCCAAGTCCTCATCTTCAAAACTTATATTTCCAAAATCTTCGTTTTCTTTATTTTTTTTAGTCTTCGGATTCATTAGAAATGGCTTTGAGAATATCTACATGATATTGGTTCTTGGGGACCATATCTCAATAGTCATTTCAATGGAGCTCCGGAAACCTGTTATATATTCCCTAGGGTGATGAAGTAAAATGAGATGTGTGAATTCTTTAAAATACTCGTTTTTTGTTATATATTGTTCCATCAAGCTCAATCCTAGATAGCCTCAAAGCTATGATACATGATAACAGAGTGAGCCATATGTTGGGATTGGTTTGACTTGGAAACATATTGATCAATTCGAAATTCCAAACGATGATTGGATCTAAGGGAAAACCAAAGACCCCAATTTAAGATTTATGGATGCACAACCAATTCATGTTTCGCACGGATAGTAGAGTCTCTCATTTTTTGGGAAAACGAATAATGATCGAGTCAGGAATCCTCCATTGTCTTTGGAATTTGGGTGCATCAAATTCTGGAAAATAATCGTGTTGGACCTTGTATAGTGTTGTAAGATATTCAGGTAGCACTTGGTTAATATTTTCTCCAAGAACGGTAGTTATCTCGAGAGAATGGTAACTTTTTCTTTGGTTTTTTACCCGAACTTCATATTTTTTTTCAAAGATTCTCCATGATATTCAACCTCAGCTTTCCTGGTTAAGCCACCAACTCTTGAGTCATGACTTTTAACTTCTTTATATGGTTCATCAACTAGTTGGGGTGGATTTATTTGGGAGGTCGGTTTTGTAGCTTTAGAAACAGAAAGTTCGTTTCAAGGAATGGTATGTTTCGAATGGACCACTTGTGGGTCTATAATGGTTTTCCCTTCGATTCGAGTTGTTCCATTCAAGTTACCTTAACCTTTTTACTCATTTCTCTTTGGAATCAAGTGTCTGACGTCTCGTTTTGAAAGGGGTTTTTGGGGAAGGGTTTTCGTTAGTTTCACCCATTGCAATAAATTGGGACCGTCAAATAGAGTTTTGAGATAAGCTTTTGGATTTAGTGATGGGTGGGGGTATAAGGTTTTGAGGAAAATTGAAGATTTAGTGTTTTGGTTTATTTCTTCTTCGAAGGCAAAGAACCGTAGGAAAATGTTTGAAACTTTTGAAAGGGCTGGTCGGAAACTATCTCAATAGCTTCTCTCTCAGCAGCCCTTTGAGGAATTGTTAGCCAATTCCAAGTGTGTTTATTCAAAGCATATACGAAGGACAGTAATAATGTAAAAACAAAGTTATCTCGAACAAATTGCTCGAATAACTACGAGTGGATTACGAATACTCACAAGAAATGAAATTAGAATAGAGTTTGGATCGGTACAGTGTTTCTGGCAGAATGTGACTGAAAGCTAGATTTTACGGTGGTGATCTGCTTAAAATCTCTATTTCTCTCTATCTCTAGAATTAAAAAATAATAGTTTATGAGAGAAAAGTATGTAATTTATATGAAAAAAAACTTTGAATTCCAACAAGCACCTGTTGGGAAGTGAAAAAATCTCAACAATTGTCAAAACACGTGTAAGAAGTGACAACACATACTGCAGGATTCACGAGACCAATGACATTCCTCACAACCAAAACCGAAAGAAAAATTGAAGGCAAAATCGCTCAATCCAAGGTAGAAGTATGGATCAAAATCAAAGATGCATGTAATCTAGTCATCTCTCAGATTTCTTCGCAAAGACTATGGGGGCTACTGATAAGGATAAGATTTATATGACCCACATATTGCTCGAGTGTAATAAAAGGGTTTATATTTAACATTGAGAGTTGATTTTTACATATGAGGACCATGAAGGGTATATAATGTAATAAGGAGTAAATAAGTTTATATTAAATAACATATTATGGTGAAATAGCCAAATAAAACTATTCGTATGGGCCAAAAGGTTTACCATATTTACCATAGATAGTTGTACTATTTTTTATGAATAATAATACAATTATTACTTTTACTTGTACTTTTGACACATTCTCTCTCTAGATTACTTAACACACTTTCTCTCTCTACCAATCTGATCAACTTCTCCAAAAATATTTTAGACCAATTATCTATTTTTCCCCTCAAACAATTCTGGGAGTGATCATATTCATGATTGTAATGTTAATAATAAAATTATGGTAATTTCTTTTGATAATGCATTTGCTAACACTGTAAGTATTGAGATACTTAAATTCGCATGCAATATGGATTTTGAGAAAAAAATCATACTATGTGTTCATGTTGGTGAGTTGATTACATAGATTGCCTAAGTAAATTAGGAGAAGTCAGAATGTATAGAGAGAAATAGGTTTTAGAGAGAGAAAATCAAATTGTCAAAGTGATCTATCTCAAAAAGCCAAACTCTTTATTAGATTAGCCTTGGCCTTTATATAGAGGCGCAAAGACTTAGTTCTTACTTAACACAGTTACATAAAAGGGATAATTACATGTTAGTCTCTCACTTAAATACAAAGTTCTAATTTCCTTTTTTAATTTTACAATCCGTCATAAGAAGTTTTATTTTTTACATTTCAGTCCTCGAAGTTCCATTTCGTTATCAGTAGCCCCATTAGTTCTCATGTAAGTAATTGAATGAGAACTAACTAGCCTCTAACATATTTGGAGGTGAATAAAATCCCCTTATCCATAACGCGACGTACTTCAAATAAGCTATTCCACCTTAATTTTTATAAGACACATAGAATTATTTCAACAAGAAATATTTTCCTTATATCCTGATTCGAAGCGGAATCCAAGTATAGGGTGGCACTCTAGATGCCAAGTCTATCTCTTAGCAAATAATTACACCCTAGGCATTAGGTCTGCCCCTAGACCCATAGCGTGACAGGCGTTAGATCTTTACCTACGTAACCGCTTCAAATTCTGCCCAATTAGTGTCTACCTTTTCAACTTCTCGATACTTCTTTTCTCTTTTTATAAATATCGATGCGACCCATTCTTTGTTTCACAGACAAAATTCCTTGAGAGAGAAACTGCAAAAGTTCAAAAATTTCTTTGCTACCTTCAACAGCTTCTTCAATCCGTTGGCTACCTTCATTGGAAAATTCAAAATTTATGTTCAATCTTCAACTAGTTTATGAGAAAGCATCCAAAGACTAGAAGATCTAAATCCATAAATCCTAAAAACCTAAATCTTCGAAATCAAATAACATCTTTGAAGCTGACGACTACCTCTATATTAGTGAAACGGCAGATGAATATAGAGCAACTGGATTAATAAGCAACACTCCTCTTGGTCTGTCTACAAAAACAATATACTACGATAACTTTGATCCTTCCAAAACTCCTGTTTTTTCACCCTCTCATCTTACAGAAGAAAGCCAGTCATCAAAAACTCAACACCAAAGGCACCTCGAATCTCACCCTCCCTTACTGGATCATCATCTTAAATTATTCGTGAAGTGAGCAAATCCTCCTCCAAAAATAGGAAGAGACTCCTTCCTCATCTAATCTTCCAAAAACTCACCCTCTTCGAAGTTAAAAAAAAAAGACTTTCATAGCAATGAGAGATGATGTTGATGTCACCTTGGATATTAATGTCACCTCGAATCCATCAACCACTTATCATCCCATGAGGGAGATTGGTGAGACAACAACATCGTCTCAACAAAATCCATCAAGTGATCATCCTCAACTCATGGACGAGGCATCTGAAGGAGAAATCGATTCTGACGCTACCCAGTCAAATAACAAAGTTGAAACGGAGGAAGAAGCTTTGAAAGAATCAGAAAATATTGTACAAAAAAAATCTCGTACACCGAGAAAAAATAAAAAGAAATCATAATATCCGACGAGCTGCGTGCATCAATAGGTGAGAGCTTGAGGCCTCTCGAAGCGCATTACATATTGGCTCTGAAAAATGTTCCCTAAAACATATGACAAGAAGAGCCAAACAGTTGATCTAAAGAAGAAATATGGAACGAGAGACAATATTACACTTCGTCTTCCCAAAGAAGGGGAAACATCTTTAGATTGTAAAAAAAACAAACTAGTGGTCTACCAAGAAATCATCAATTAGGGTCTTCGATTTCCACTGGACCCCATGATAGTTGACTACTTCAAGTTTTTGGGTTTGTGTCCAACCCATGTGATGCCAAATCAATGATTCACACTGCTTTTTGTGATCATGGCTTCTCGTTTATCTAGAATTCTGATCTGCATCGAGGACTTCATTTCTTTGACCAAACTGTCGAAGGGGCCGGTGCTTCTATTTTATTATCTTACCCTGGATGATGACTTAAAGATAATCGATGATCTACTGGAAGCAGACAAATATTGGAAGCAGAAATCTATCTTCATCTCAGGTGCTTGGGAGAATGGCAAAGAAATATCTGAAGCCAACCCGTCTAGATTGAACCTCGTTTGGAGGACTAATCTTAAGTTTTTTTTTGTTTTTTTTTTTATTATATTTTCAACCGATGCTATCTTTATTTCTTATTAAATTATATGTTCTGAACAGAAATTTCAAGGGGTTATGCACTTCGTCGAGAGAAAGGAAAAGATACGTTTGTCAAGCTCGCTGCCTGGGCTGAAAAAAATGGAATAATTATTTTCACGCCGCCTTAAAACCCATCAACTTCCTCAACAGCCACCTATTTCCGATCACGTTTAAAGCTACTGATAAGGAAGTTGAACTTCGAGGACTGAAATGTAAAAAATAAAACCTCTTGTGACAGATTGTAAAGTTGGAAGAGAAAATTAGAACTTGGTATTTAACTCAGGGACTAACATGTAATTATCCCTTTTTGTGTCAGTTAAGAAATAAGTTATTGCGCTTATATATAAAGGTCAAGGCTAATCTAATAAAGGGGTTGGATTTTTTAGATAGATCAATTTGGCAATCTGATTTTCTCTCTCTAAAACCTATTTCTCTCCACATTCTGACTTCTCTCAATTTACTTAGGCAATCTAAGTAATCAACTCACCAAATTGGCGACTTCACTCGGGATCTGATCAACGATTGGTGCCTAGTTTACTAGTTCGAATTTCTCAAATCTTGAAAAATAATTTTAAAACTTTACAATGAATCCAGAAAATTACCCGCTAGTTCGATTAGCTATTGAAACACTGAAAATGGATTTAAAAAGGACAGATGATAGACAAGAAGGATCTACTCTGATTCATCAAACTCAATCTCAGATAGAATTGTGAATGAATCAGCTTTTGGATAAAATAAATGCTTTGAACGAGAAATATGACCACAGAGAGCATGAGATTCAGTCAGCTAGGGTGAAATCGGAGGTGTGACAATTGAATGACCAAAATGATGCTGGTGGTCAATCTGATCGATCTTGCACTAGTCGTCAAATCGGAAGCGAGCAGAAAAATGAGCAGTTTGAAGCGCCAAAAGAACGTCATTCTTCTCGAAAGGAAAATAAAGATAAACAAAGGTATGTCACATCTAGTGATGAAGAAGTTGAAAGTTTTGGATCTGATTTTAAAAGATATCGAGGCTCTTCAAAAGAAGAGAAGGATCAACCTCGCAAATCTAAGAAAGAACATAAAGCTAGAAGACAAATTGTACGTCGATGTTTGAGGGAGCCGAACTGGTGTGAAGGAAATACATCAAACCAGTACAATTAGGATGGTCGGAATTTGTATGCAGTGATGGGAACTGAGGATCAGTATGTTAAAGGTGTTGATTGGAGGAATTGTTTATTGAAAAATAAGAAAATATCTATCATGCTTCCGAAGCATTTTGATATTTCGAAAGTAGATAAATTTGATGGGATGCAAGATCCAAACGATCACATTGAACAGTTCAAGAATTACATGATGCATTTCAACGATGATAACAGGCTAATGTGTCGGGCTTTTTCCCAAACTGTAAGGGAACAGGTTTAAAAAGGTATAACCGAATTTCGAGGGGATCTAATGCAAATTTTAAATACTTTTACACTACCTTTTGAAGACAGTTTGTGGGGAGTAAGAGATGAGGGTAAATGGAGATACAATCATCCAATGCAAGCAAGTAGTTGGAGAAAAGCTCAAAGATTATACGAAACGGTTTGTTTTAACAAAAGCGAGTCTGGATAATTGTGAAGAACTGGTGGCATTAGCAGCCTTTCGCCAGGGATTTCTATTAGGAGATCTAGCTAATGAAATATAAAAAAAGAAAGAGCCTTAACTTTTGGAGCTTCGATGGCTCAAGTTGAGGACCAAATTAAGGTTGAAGAATCAACCAGGGTTTGAGGGTTAGTGGTTACTGGTCAAAATAATTTTGGGCATGTGCCAAATAACTAGGGGCAATCTTTGAATTTTGCTCAACAAGCACGTTTGAGGAACAACAACCTACCACCTCGAACTGGAGGGTATTTGAACCAAGCTCCAGCATACCAATTTAATAGGTCGAGCCTCAATCAATGGATAAGGCCTGAATACTATGCATATCTGACTGAGAGTGTGGCTGCAATCTTTGATAAACAAAATCCTATGTAAATTTCAGGCAGCCCGCTCCAATCAATAGGCCTAAGGAGGACGAAACAACAGGTTTTACAAGTATCACAATGACATCAGTCATGATACCGTGGATTGCATTGGCTTGAAAAGGAAGTTCAGAATTTAATTAAGAATGGGAAATTACTAACTTATGTGAAAGCACAAAGCAACGCATCGAAAAATCCCATAGCATCGAATTCACAACCGACCAATCCAAATGCACATGCTAAAAAATTGATGATTTTGGATTCGAAGGTTGATGATTTTGATGTTGCATCGAAATACTTAGCCATTGATCCAGATCGGTTAATTTTGATGGCAGTAGAGGAACCAGTAAAATAAGGCCACGTTCGAAGCATGTGCAAGTATTTTGAGACCCTGGCCATTTTTGGGGGTAACTCTATGACTGGTAGCATTGATAGTTCAAGGAAAAGGCACATAGTATGTCAGGCTACTCAGATAGAGGGAAACATATCTACCCATCTGTATGGTAAGAAAGACATTCCCTTTATCATTTTCAATGAAGATGATTTATGGGGTACTTCATGGGCCACATGAGGATGCAGTGGTCATTGGGACAAATATTGTTGGCATTGAGATTCGACGCGTGTTGATAGATACTGGGAGTTCTGCAAACGTCCTTTTTAAAGCACCTTATGACATAATGTGTAATCCTCCTCAAATTTCCCAATCAGAGTGCACTATCATCGGATTTACTAGAGTGACTGCACGTGTAATTGGGGAATTTGAAGGGGAGGTAAGTCTGGGAAAGGGACCTTTTAAGAAGAAGGTTCTGGTTCTTTTTATGGTGGTGTACTGTCCAACAAGCTATAATGCCATTTTTGGAAGATCTTGGTTATCAAAGATGTATGGTGTTGTTTCGACAGTCCATCAATGTTTCAAGTTTGCCATCGGAGACCGAGTTGGGTCTTCTAAAGTAACCAAAAGGTAGCCAGAGAATGTTACGTCACTGCTCTTCGATCCGAGGATCTAGCAGTGGTGATATGATGAATGAATAGCATTCAAGGGGGTTAACCTCGTATTTTGAAGATATGGTTGACGATCCGAGGGAAACCCTAAGGTCATTGACAATAAGTGAAGAAATAGAGGAATACACTTTTCCTGGGGGAAGATTACTTCGAATAGGAACCTTACTGACCTCGATTCTACGTCAACAACTTTTACAATTTTTATCCCACAATCTGGATTTTTTCGCTTGGAAAACAGAGGACGTGATAGGAGTACCAATTGAAGTAATTTGCCACAGCCTAGCCATTAATCCAAAGGTGAAACTTATTATACAAAAGAGGTGGGCTTTTTCTTTTGAGAAAGCAGAGGCTATTGTTTCTGAAGTGGATCTTTTATTGAAGGTCGTACATATAAGGGAGTCACAGCATCTTTTATGGACGGCGAACCCAGTAGTGGTCAAGAAGAAGAACTGGAAGTGGAGAATGTGTGTTGATTTTACAGATTTAAATCGAGCCTATCCTAAAGATCTGTTTCTCGTTCCTCGAATAGACGAGGTGATTAATTACACTTCGGGAAATAAAATATTGACCTTTATGGATGCTTTTGCAGGATATAATCAAATTTAGATGGATCCCAAGGATCAGGAGAGTACCACCTTCATCACAGACTGAGGCCTACATTGTTACAGGGTTATGCCCTTTGGGTTGAAAAATATAAGGGCTACATATCAAAAATTAATGAATAAGGTATTTGCTTCGCAGATCGGAAAGAACATGGAGGTATACATCGACGATATGGTGGTGAAAATCTTAGCAAATGATGCACATTTGGAAGATTTAGATGAGATATTTTTGAATTTAAGGGCAATAAGTCTGAAATTGAATCCAGAAAAATGTACTTTTGGAGTTTGATCTGGGTTATGTTATCATGGAAAAAGGGATAGAAGCTGACCCATAGCAGTTAAAAGCTGTAATATCTATAAAATCGCCTCGAACTATCAAGGAAGTGCAAATTTTGACAGGAAGGTTAGCTGCACTTAACAGATTTATTTCTAGATTTTCTGACAAATATTTCCCTTTCTTTCAAGTATTACGAAGACGAAAAAAGTTTGAATGGACTTCGGATTGTGAAGCAGTGTTTTCAAGCATAAAGGATTTATTATCATCACCATAAATATTATCCAAGCCTCGAAGTGGAGAACAACTCTTTTTGTACATTGCGGTATCAGATTTTGCAGTGAGTGGAGTGTTGATAAGTGAAGATTCAGGAATTTCGAAGCCAATGTACTATGTCAGCAAAAGTTTGGTGGCAGCAGAAAAGAGGTACTTGAAGCTCAAAAAATTGGCATTGGCATTGGTGGTGGCTGCTAGAAAAATGCGTCGTTATTTTCAAGCTCATGCCATCGGATTTCGAACTTCATTCCCATTGAAGAATGTTTTACAACGTCTTGATATTTCAGGGAGGATGACTAAGTGGTCAGTAGAATTGGAAGATTTTGACATCACTTTTTCTCCTCGAACGATAATTAAAGCACAAGCTTTGGCAGATATCTTTGTTGAGTTTCACTCAAGAAAATTGGATAAAAAGGTTAGCAAGGGTGTTTTGCCAATCAATTCGATTTGGATTGTTCGAACCGATGGAGGTTCTAGCATTTTGGAATGCAGCGCTGGAGTTCAATCGGTGGTTCCATATGGAGAAACGATGCACCAATCTATTAAATTTGGTTTTTATGCGTCGAATAATAAATCTGAGTATGAAGCTGCATTAGCGGGATTAAGGCTTGCGAAGATATGTGGTGTGATTTCAGTACGATTAGAGACAGATTCTCGGCTAGTAGCAAATCAAGTGTCTAGAGTTTCCGAAGTGAAAAATGGTCATTTAGTTTTGTATCTTTGAGAACTTTGAAGTCTGATTCTTCTATTTGATCATGTTGTTGTGGAACATATAAACCGAGGAAATAACACGATTTATGATTCTTTAGCAACAGTTGCATACAAAGAAGAGTATTCTTGGATTTTATTATAAGAAATTCCATCGATTTTAACTCATTCAGAGCATTGTGAGCATATCGAGGAAGTGTTTGTCACCCCAGATACAGTATGAGGAGATTGGAGAGCTGAGATTTTGAATTTTTTATTAGAGGAGAGTTGTTTGAAGATGTGAAATTAACCAAGAAATTGTGAGGCAAAGCATTTTTTGCTATATAGTGTTAGATGAGATATTACGGAGTCGCCAATTTGGTGAGTTGATTACTTGGATTGCCTAAGTAAATTGAGAGAAGTCGAATGTAGAGAGAGAAAATCAGATTGCCAAAATGATTTATCTCAAAAAGCCAACCCTTATATTAGATCAGCATTGGCCTTTACATAGAGGCGCAAGGACTTAGTTCTTAATTAAAACAGTTACATAAAATGGATAATTACATGTTAGTCCCTAATTTAAATACAAAGTTCTAATTTCCTCTTCCAACTTTACAATATGCCACAAGAGGTTTTATTCTTTACATTTCAGTCCTCGAAGTTCTATTTCCTTATCACGTGTCATATACTTAAATTTGTTGCATATAATGGAATAAAGATTGTATTTAAAATTTATTAAGCCTATTAAAAAGGTGTTTCCATTATTAATCAACTAGAAAACGTGAATATATAGAAATGGTTAAGGCTAGTGGAAATAAATTCACAAATAATAATTGTGGATGTCGAAACTAAATGGAACTCTACTTATTATCTTTTTGTACGTGTTTGTTTGTTTAAGTACGTGTTTATGTGTATAATAACACTTATCACATATACTATAAGTATTCTATGTGATTATATTATAATCAAACTATAACAACACTTATCACATTTAAAGAGTGTATAGTATAAATTATTTTGAGTTTTGAACGAGTTGAAAAAAAAAACATTTTTCATATATATAACCGATACTTTTTGGATTACCGCGACTTAACTGCTTTTGTACTCGTAATAAACCAAAACAAACTGTCGTGCTTTGACGTTTCCGGGATAACCCTGTGAATCTACATGAGCTCTTGTTAATACGGATATCCAACGTGCCTAAACCCATCATGTTTTTAATATTCTTGGACCTAAAATATCCGTCATCTATAATACCGTGACAGACCTCTGTATCCCCTAAATTTAGATATGTTTAACTATCGTATGATAAAATACCACTACATTAAGACATATCTCACTATTATAGTAAAAAATAACACCAAACTAAATCAAAACCAATTATGATTTCATAATTCAGGTAACGTAAAAAACTTATAGAAAATAAGTAATGAAGCGGATTTATATTGTCGTATAAACACAAAAGAGCAAAAAAACTTGATAGAAAGCAGGTAACCTGTTTTATTTTAAAGTTGTTCTCAAGATTAAAAATTTGTAGATTTTGATGAAAACAAAATAACTTATAAAAATCAATTGGCACGAGTTCTAAACATATATAATATGTTAAAAATACATGTTTGTTAACTTTTATTAAAATTAATGTCAATCAACGTGTAAGTTTTAAGATTAACTAACAACAATAAGGAAATGTTATTATGTCTTCTAAATTTCGGGAGTCATTTAACAAGTCTACTTTATTTTTATTTTTATTTCGGAGGGAACCTGCAGCCGCTACTCAGAGTGCAATGAGTGCGCATAGGGTAAACCCTCAGTCTGACGCGATAGCCTGCAAACCAACGCCAGAAGGTAAACCACACAAGGTGACAGGCTCAGCCGAGGAAGCGTATGTAGAGGGACTCGAACTCATGACCTTTTGGTCATAAGAATGCCTTACTCAACCAACTCGGCTACCCCATTGGGGCTAAAATCATAACAAATCTACTTTATATATTTTTCTCCCCCGCTTTTTTTTTATTCACTTTCTTAAAAATAAATGGACCATCTTTTTTATCTTTCCAGTTTCTTCACTTATTCTTTTTCTTTTGTTTTCGATAAAAAAATGGATTATAATCTTCAATTTCAAAACTGTTTATTCAATCAGTAGTGTTCATCCATAACAGTTTGATGTTTAATTTGATTTTAAAAAAAATAGATCAACAATTTCTTCTTCTTTTTAAACAAAAAGAAAATCATTGAAGAAGAAAAAAAGCTAAAATGTCATTGAGTCACAAAGTGAAGAGATCAGTTGTGATCCTTACATTTGTGTAGAACATATTAAAAATTCTATCAACTGTTTGCTGAAAAAGAAATAATTTGAGTTCACTTGAAGTGACCTTTTTCTAGGGGGAAATAGGAAATAGTTTTCTCTAATGAACTTGGTACAAAAAATAATTATCTTGTAAAAGCTTGTAAATTTGAGAAGATCTTTAAGCTTTTATTCCAAAAATCCATCTTGATCCTTATGTTTGTCTCTAATCTTTTCATATCTCAGTTCTTCTTTGTCTTGATGTTGAGTTCTTGCTCATGGCCGATGATGCAGCAATTTGTTCAAACTACTTCGTTTGTCTTTTACTTTGTGGTTATTAACAATTTCTTTTTAATTCATTGTATGGAACAACTATTCAAACCTATGTACAAAACCAAAATCAAATTCAATATTTAGGCCATCTCTTAAAGGATATCAAGATATAAACGGAAAGTAGTGTTGTTTGAAAAATACATTTAGAACAAAATCCAAAATGCTTAATAGAAAATGATTAAATTTTTGTTTTTTTTAACGTGTAAATTTAAAACATATACAGTACATACTCTTATCTTTATTGTTTTATAAAAAGCTCCTCCCGATTGTCTGTTTTCTTAATTTGATTATGATATGAAGTAAAATTATAATGTAATTTATATATGTAATTTTTTTTCGAATTTGTCCGGCAGTAAATGTTTATAGTTTATTGGTAATATTTTCTATAGGTTTAGAATATAGTCCATAGACTATAATGTTTTCTTTCATTTAATTCATCGACTAAAAAGTTATCAGTTATGGTTTTCGGAATATAGTCCATAGACTATAATGTTTTCCATAGACTATAATGTTTTAGCAGCTAACGAAGCTGTGAGTGCGGCTACTGATACAGCTGAGTATAGCGTGCGTTTTCTACACGCGGTCTGTCTTTCTTTTTTGCTGCAGCTGTGCTGCTACTAATTAAATCTTTCTGATTATTATGGTTCTGATCGTGGTTGAACTATCTTCCGATTGTTCCTGTTTTTATCGCCAGCAGTGAGTGTGTAACTTTTTCTGCCCGAAAATCAGAAAACCCCGCAAAAATGGGTGTTTTTCATTGGAATATAATCAAGGTTGCAGCTAGTAGTAGTGGCTAACAAACAAATAGTTCGATTTTGACTCGGGCTCAACTAAAAAACCTCAGTTCGATTCAATACTTTCAAGTTCAGATTCACGCTCAAGTTATATATCTGAGCTGAGATTAAATTATCTCCTATAAGCAACTTGAAATCTGGATCAAGCTCAATATCATATAGGCTTGGCTCGGCCAACAAAAAAAAAAGTGATCACTTAGAAGTTTTGGAACCGAATAAGTTGTTTAACGGGACAAATAAAGAGAGTAGGACTAATAATGTTGGTATCTTGATCATAAACCAAAAACTTCTTGTGTTTCCAATTAGCTAAAGCTTTAGAGATTTCAGAAGCAGAGAAACACTTCAAAACCTTGACAAGCACTCCATCGGCTCTTTTGGTGTTTCAGGTTCAAGTAATTTTGTTGGAAATGAAAATTGTGTTGTTGTCATTAGCTCTCTTTCTTCTTCAGCATTTTCTAGTCCAGTTAAAAAACAACTGTTCTTCATACAAAAACGCACTCTCCATCTCGAATTTTCGACAAGTTTTTTCCTTTAATATTACCGGCTGGATTATGAAATCAAGATTCGTTTTGCTTTAGTTTGGTGCTATTTTTGTGTTATGATAGTATAGTTGAATGGCTTTAATAAGGGAGCTAGTGGTTAAATCATATGTGTAACATGTTATGTCCCATACTTTTGAGCCTTTGTTTGAAATCCACCACAGCCACCACGAACATTTGAGCGTCTGATCCCGTATTCGAGAAAAATAAATCGCGAGATGTACAGATTTTATTTGATATCGTAATAATTTAACTTGGCCTTATAAAATAACTATTTTGGACATAAACAAAGTATAACCTCCAACAATTCATACCTAGGGTGATTGTTACATTCTATACTAGATGTAATTCTTGAGATCATAACAGTAAACGTAAACTGTGTAGATTAAGTTGTTTGAGTTACAAAAGTATCCATACTCTCTTCTTTTGGTTTCAGAGACATTTTTTCGAGTCTTTCCGATGCTATTTTCACCTACAATAGTAAAAACAATAGTCATTATACTGCCAATTATATTTTTATTTTTTCTTTCGTATTTTCTAACTAAAATGAATGAATTGTAGGTTGGCTGCATAATTACCTGTTCATCCCAATCTGTTCTCCAAATGATATAAAGAAAGGAGAGTATCTGCACTACCATTCCAGTCAGCAACCCAATCCACAGCCCCTGTGAAATAATATAGTAATAATAGTAGGCTCATGAATGTAGAACTCTTACACAGTTTAGTAAATAGGTAACTTCTTACATGAACTCGAAGATGAGCAACATATGCAAGCAAACTTCCAAATGGCACACCGATCACATAATAAGATCCAAGGTTAACAATTGCAGCCGTGCTTTGTAAACCAGCTCCTACCACCACACCTTAGAATTCAACAATACGATTAGCCTTCAACTAGTTTAAACAAATTATCTGGTAATAAAGCTAATTTATGAAGTAGATTACTCTTTACCAATAAGTACGGTCTGTATACTGTTGAGTAAAACTGTGAAAGAAAGAAGAACTGAGAGGCTTGACACTATTTTCGCAACTTCTCCGTCATTCGTAAACAAGTATGAAATCTTGTGGCTAAATGCTAGACACAGCAAAAAAAAGAAAACTCCTATACACCACCCATTGGTGAATAGAGAAACTTTAATCGAAAACTTTACAGCTTTTACATTTCCTCTTCCTAATTCGTTCGATACGCGCACGCTGTGCAAAAGCAAAAACAAAAGGTTATTTGAACTATTAATGATGATATCCTTTCAGGTTAGTTTTATGTAAGTTGGATACCTTGAAGCATATAAGAAGCCAAGGCAGATCATAAGTTCCCACGTACTGATGTTGAGGCTGCAAAAGAAAATACGTTAAAAGTGCAACATTTTTTGTTTGGTTAAACAAAAACTTATACGAAATTCGATGAGAAGCAAATGCTAGAGCTTACCAAATGGAGAAAGCAGAGACAGCAGTAGTTGGGTTCGGCATATGTCCAGCAACTAAGACAAGAACCGCATTGTACCATATCTCCAAGCTTTGAGCAAATATGTAGTAAGTGAAAATCAGAAGCATGTAACTAAGAGATATATGTTTTAGCTAATTCGCAGCAAGTAAAACATTAGTCATTACCATAACATAACACCAGAAGAAATCGAGAGTTTCACGAAAGGCATAATATCTGAGAAAGCAGCCATCGAGAAACCATTCCATGTATTAGGACACCAACCTCCAAATATATACACAAACTCTCCCAACACCATCAACCAATACGATATATTGAGTGCAGCAATTGCACCATGAACTCCAAACCCAAGTTTAGTGACCAAAATCCACGATAAAAACACATGGAAAACAAATGTAGCTGTGGCTAGCCATCCTATGACTTTGTTTTTAAGCTGTGTTTGAAGAAACGTTTCCATAGTGATGCTAAAGACATAGGTATATTCCAATGGGATACACCCGAGCGCGATTTTCCCAGCTTCTACTGCTAATTTATCTTCTATACGCAGTAATTTAAAAATTGGCGTAGCGCAAATAAACAAAGGAAGTAGTATTGTTGCAGTAACACCATTTACTATCCATGAACGCTGTAGATATATTCCCATAATTTCAAGTCTCCCTGCTCCAAATGCTTGGCCGCACAATGTTTCAGTTCCACTTGACATCCCAAGCTATTTATTTTTTTCCACCCAAACCATATCAAATGAAAAGTTTTCGTCACCAAAATGTCAAAATAAAAAGTATATTGATATATTAATAACCTTACCAATATTCCCATTAGAAACTGAAGAAAAATTGTTTGCACAAGCACATAAGCAGCTAGATCCAGTTTGCTGATATGTCCGATAAAATACTGGGTGACGATAATAGCAGCAAACAGAGTTGAAGTGTAAAGTATTGAAGGAACTGCAATCTTCCATTGAGATTTCGATTCGATAAGAAACTTTGTTTTGAAATCACTTCCATTCTCATTTTGTTTAGTATCCATGATTCAATACTAAGAATGTAAGCTGAAACCTGAAATTATTCTCAAGTGTATGATAACATATAAGATTTCTAATCAAGTACCAACAAATGGATTAAAAGAAAACACTTACTATTACTTGTTGTTTACGTCTCTCTCGTGCTTATAGTTCCAAAGAGAAGAGACGGAGTTGCAATATAACATCAAAGTAACACAGTTTTTTATAGTATATAATTTATAAGTATACCTAGGAATATCTCCCCTGTAATACATATAATTTAAATATATATATATAAAGAAAATAGTAACAAAAACAACGTTTTAAGGTATTCTGTTTGTTTCATAGTTATCAATTTAGGCCATTAAACTATTTTGTATATAAAACAAATTAATATATGTTGTATTTTTTAAAGTTTTATTATTATTTGGACGAAGCTGTTTTTCCAATTACATTTTTTTTTATTTTTTTATAATTTAAAATATAAAAAAAATTATCACTTGTTTTTACTTTTACCTTCTAATTTATATTTTTCGAACAATGCACATGATAACGCAATATATATCCGATATTTATAATTTTTAAGCAAAGATTAAAATTAAGTTTTTAAAAATATATTTTTAAAACAAAAATCATAGATGATATGTTTGGAAAAAAATTATTTTTCAATACCAATTTTGCAAGTAAAGTATTTGTAATTTCAACTTAATTGTACATAATTTTTTTATATAAATTCACCGCAAAATTATACATATTTTCGCATCCAAATAACAGTTATTTTCACGTAACAAGTTTTTATTATATTTTTCACACGAGTTTTTATTTTCGCAGTTGTAATTGCGTTTTGGTTTTCAATCTTGTTTTTTCACAGCAACGAAATTATTTTCGCAATCCGTAAACCTAATATGTTAGTTTTAAACAAAGAAAACCAATAATAATTTTGGATATACTTTTTTGAGATTATAATTCAAAAAATATACATCCGAAACCCACGACAAAACAAATAACAAATAAAAAGAAAGGTAGCCAGCCAATGATCCACTAGTGTTACGTAAAAATTATTAATATAATATAATAGCATTAAACATAATTTAGATTGTTATTGATAAATAAATTTAATATATAGGTCAGGTTGCTAGTAGATTAATCCACGTTTAGGTTGTTATTGTAAAGTAGGTTCGGTTGTTATTTTGATAAATAAGTTTGATACCTAGATTAGGTTGTTATTGAGAAGTAGGTTATTGATAAATTTGGTTAGATTGTTACTGATAAGTAGGTTAGGTTGTGACTGATAAGTAGGTTACTTAAGTTAGATTGTTAGTAGATTAATGCACATTTGTAATAAGAAACACTAAAAAAATCTAATTAAAAAAAGTCTAAATTTACTTCTAACAGTTCCGGTAGTTAAATTTATATTCTGTTTATAAAAAAATATTAAGAAAAAATGATATGCAATGTAGGATAGATAGTTGTTTCTCAAATGAATTATATTCCCAAAAAAATCAATATAAAGTTTTCTAAAGTGAAACAAGACTAAGTGGTTATAATGATCATCCACCAAAACTTTTTTATGTCCCTAAGAAACCATAATATCACAGTAAGAAAAGCCATTGCTTTTCTATAAGACACATAATGGCTACTTTTTGTATAAGATTAGGCAGCTTCTTCGGCAGTAGTGTTAATCTCGCTGCTCTGATCGCCCTCACTTGCCTCAATTTCGCTTACCTCTGCTTCTGATGGCTCTTCTGCTACTTCAGTCTTAGCCGGGCCAGGACCAGCTGACACCTTTACCATTGCTGGACGCAAAAGCCTTTCACCGAGTTTGAAACCTTTTCTAAATTCTTCTATAACAACACCTTCTTCGAATTCTGCTGAGTCCTCTCGCATAATTGCTTCATGCAACTATTACAAGGAAATGAATTAGAAAAAATGTATTGGTTATGACTGTCCAAGATACTAGTCCTCTAATGATAAAGCATAGAACCAATCTTACTCCTTAGACAACATCTATTGCTGTGTTTAGTGAGTTTTATGTTTTTAATATCAGTTGAGCCTTCGCTGGTTCTAACCAAAACCTATATAGTCCACCTATTCTCTTTATTTCATTGGAGTGTGTGAACTCACCGAGTAGGCTCGAATCAATCAAGACTTGGATTTCGCATTAAAATCGTATCCAGGTCTTCAAAAAACCTGAACAAATTTGTTTAAGGTTTTGAAAAGTCTCATCAAGTACTCGACTGAATTTTGAGCCAACTCGGTGCTTCACCTGCATTGAGCCAATGTTCAATAGCGGCGAATGTCAAGCAAATCATCAGAATACATATAAGAAAACCATAGTTTCGGCATTCTTGATTCTATACCTAAGGTTTCGCTAATATTAGTAACATGCTTCTTAGGGTTGATTGATGCACTGCCCCTTTTTGGCTTTAGGGTTATAAACAAAAAGTTTGGTTTGTGTGGTCTAAAATCTAGGCTTATATAAGCTAGTTATTTAAAACTCTTTCGCTTAAAATAAGATTTTAAAAAAAAAACCTTAAAAAGAAGAAAACAAAGAAATTAGCTTCTTCTTTTTTATCTTTTTAAAGCTTATTCGCTAAGCACCAAAAGAACTGTGTAGTGACGACAATAAGGTTTTTTGGTACTTAAACAAAAGGAAACCCAAGTAACTCACCAGTGGATCAAAAGGTTTTCCAACTGTCTCGACGGAGGCAACACCAAGCGAGTTCAAAATTTCTGAAAACTGTTTGTATATACTTTGATAATTGTTACTAATCTTCTCTTCTCCTTCAGTTTCCACCTTAATCTGGGCCTTAGCTCTCTCAAAATTATCCAAGACTTGTAGTAAAGTCTCCACAACTTCACCTTGAGCATTTTTTATAAGTGAAAGCCGTTCCCTCTCTGTCCTCTTGCGGAAATTGTCAAAATCTGCACTTATCCTTAGTACACGCTCCCTTTCCACTGACAGTTCGTCAGACAACGACCCCACTTTCTTCTCAAGTGCGTCTTTCTCGTCTTCTACTGATTTAAAGAAGGCCTCTACTTCTGCAAGTTTTGATTCGTCGTTGTTTGCTAAGGCGTCTTTGTACGACTGAAGTGATTCCACAACAGGTGAAGTAGGTGTTTTCTCCTCATCAACAACCTCGTCACCGCCGGCACTGTCCTCGAGACCAGCAACACCATCCAAAGAGTCCTGTTACATGAATCCATTGGCGAAGAAAAGCATAAAGTTGCAGTTTTTAAAATAAATAAATATAGGAGGCAGCGACAAACGGAGATTGTTTGATCGAGAAGGTATACACAAAACATAAGAACCATGGGCATCAAGTTGACAAGACCTTTTACGACCACAATGATTAATATCAGTCAATTTCTCAACTATTGTTATATAATACAGTAACGTGAATAGATAGAAATACTGTTTTGAAAGTGCTATGCTTAAAAAGCCAAACTTCTATTTCATTTGAACGAACCTACAAGTATAGCACCACCTTCCTTCAAATACACATAGACATTCATTTTGACCATCCATAATCCAAAACACAGAACTCCACCAACTACCGATATAAATAGTATCAAGATTCTGGATTAGTAGATCAATTAGCATTGTATAAAACTTAAGCCAAAATTATATCTAAATTGTCCTGACAATGAAAACGCCATCTTCATTCTATTAAGCATGTCAATTGTCCCAAATTATATACTGCCTTATTGTTCCTCCAATTCACAAACCTTCATGACATTGATGAGTTGATGTTAAGGTTAAACAACGTGAATAAGCCGGTCGAATTTGTTAAAACTAGAATTAAGAATTTCAAATACGTGATTTATGTCGCTAGCAATTTGTAACAAGCCAAGTATACAACATATTCTATTCAATCACCATCTGCCCCACAGAACTCCGTAACACGCTTTAAAGCATAACAAGTATATTATCCTACTAGCATAAAGCTATATGGACACGAATTCCATTATCGGAGTGACATTGTTCTAAGAAACAAGATGACAAGTCCTCTTAACATATCCAAATAAGGTTTCACAAGCTAACAACCTAGTCGATATACAGCAAACAACACATTGATATTATAATCTTAAACCCTGTGAGAATAGTCCATATGGAGATACTTTCAGTAGAACTACATCACTTGATTTGAGGTCAACACATTTAACGGTGGGACAGATACAAATAAATTGAAGCATGCAATTCAGAAACCCTAGTAAGTTATACCCTTAAAGTTACTACTCATTCCTCTAATTAGATACCTATACTTTTACCAATACCACGCAAGCACTGGTCTTGTCTTGTAATACAGTGGAAACATATGAAAATTGAATCTTTAGCAATACAAACAAGATATTCAGATTACATGAAACACTTAGTACATTAAAACCTGAACCTGTTTGTACCAAGAAGTTCCAAACTAAGAGATTCAAAACAATTCAAACGAATGTGACACTTTTTCTTCCCAATTCAGACAGCTATAAAAATTCCAACTGATATATAGCTATCTAATAACCAAACTAGAAAAGAAGTTTTGACACGAGATAGTACCTCGACTTCGGGTTCAATAACTTCCTCTTGGGTCTCGGTTTCTCCTGAAGCAAAAGGCACGAACTTTACGAAGCGCTGAGAATGACTACCGGCACCACCACCTAACCGTAGGGAACAGAGACGCGAGCTTCTAGTGCTGTTGTTGAAAATTCTCTGTTTACTAAATGAAATAGAAAATGGTTTCGAGGGGTTTAAGGAGATGGAGGGTGAGAGAGAAAGAATGCGAAGCGGTGGCGTTTTGAGGACAGTGGCCATTTCAACGTTGAAGAGGGAGAGGGATAAGGAGAGAGGAATATATAGCAGTGAAGAGTGGAAGTAGGAGGAAGAGAATAAGCGACGAAGAGTTGAGGTGGGTGGGTAAGAGATGAAGAGAGCTCCAATCGAATTGATTTTGGCCGTTTGATTGTCTATGATATTTAGATCCAACGGTGGTTGGAGGTGCTTGAGAAACACGAAGAAGTGTCTGGATCTATCATAATATAAAATTTTGACTAAATATAAATAATGGGATTAGCTTTTGGGTGTACGCCAAAAAGTTAAAAATATGTAAAATTTTAATATTTTTTAAAAGTGTATAGAACTTTTACCGTTACAAAGCAATTTTTGCTTTTAAGCTACCGAACTAGAAAATTCAATTTGAATCCGAACAAAATTATGGAGTTTCACTAGAAAATGTAGGTTTCCTTAATTTAAGTGGATTCATCTTTTAGGGTTTTGTAAATCTTTGATCTACCATTTTTTTATGTTTTTATATTGTTTTGAGATATTTTTATGGGTTTACGGTTTAAATCGAACAGAGTCTTTTTTTATTGACGTGGTTAGTGAGTTGTTTGGTTCGATATAGTTATAGGTTTTGAACAGTGAGTTATCTCTCTCGACTATCGTGTTTGGTGGCAGATAGTTTCTAGACTTTCAAATGTCCGTTGGCAGTCCTTGGACTATCGCGTTTGGATAAAATTAGTCTCGAGGATTCTCTGATCCACCAGATGTTGCCGCCTGTCCCCGTACTCTCCCGTTTTTTGTGTCACCAGTAGTCCCTTGACTTTTGGTACGATTTTTCCCTTTGACCAAAATCTTTGTTGGCATAGTTGTTGATGAAATGGCAAATTTTAAATATGTGGCACCTTAATGGGTACATCCTATGTGTTATTGTTTAATTTTTATAAACATATATTCATAATTTCTTCTTCCTCGAACTCGAATGTCTTCTCTTCTCTCCTTCTTTTTGCTTTCTTCTTATTCTTTTCTCTTTCTCTTCTATTCGTTTCCTAAAGCCAGTAAAAAGATTTCATCTACATCCTCCATTAATGTCTACCAGCTCTACCTCTTTCCCTTATAAAAAACGGAGATTCGGTGTCGAGATGCTTTTGTGGAAAACCTTTGGTGATTTGTACCTCATGGACATAATCTAATCTAGGGAGGAGATTTTATGGATGCATAAACTATCGGGTAAGTTTAATATAAGCTCAATCTTCTAAAACCCTAATTTATGTTTAGAACCCTAGTTTTTTAAAACCCTATATCGATTTAATTTTACAGAGTATTTAAGGAAAATGTGGGTTTATTAAGTGAGTGGATTCACCAATTCCTCATCATTCCAAAGAATTAATTATGTCGTTGAAGAAAAATATACTCGAGATTGAAGGTGAGAATGGTAGTTTGAAGACCAAAAATAGTTTCTTGATGTTGTTTTGTTTCATTTCTTGTCTGTTTTTTTATTAGTCTTGTTAAGAACTAATTTACACTAATATAATTTATGGTTGATAAGCAATGTAATTTTTGGTTTGATTTGCAATGTAAGAACTGGTTTGGAGAAGTAATTTTATTAGTATTGTTCTTTGTTTGGTTTGGCAAAGTAATTTTATCAGTATTAGAACTGTTGTTGTCTCAACATTGTTGAAATGGAATTAGTATTTGTTTTAGCTTGTGAACCTTAATGGACTATTTGCAAATCTACAAATTAGAGTAGTACTAACACTACTAAATTTTGATTCAAAATAAGCCTTAAAATTTCATTCATAAATAGCCAAGCTTACATCATATTCCAACAGAATACATTATCAACAAATAATACAAAAAATTAAACAAGGCTATGAACACCTATTAACAACAACACCCTTAGATTTCAGACTTATAATTGTTAACAAAAACTGACCAAAAATAGTCTACTCTAGAACCAAAAAATTAGTTTCCAGTGTTCAACAGTCCATACACTAGACAATCCTAGAAGTATCATCTGGTGCAACAGATGAACACCCAACAGCAGATGAATTCAGGACTCGTCTTGGTCTCTTCCATCTCTCATTTGCCACTCTAGCAGCCTCTTTGAATTGAGGCATTTCCCTTGCCGGCACCCAGTTTCCAGTAGTTTATAGCAATCATACAGTACCTTATTAATTATAACTACTAGACCAACAAATATCAACAATGCCAACAAATGCAACAGCACTAATTAATACAAAAATAACAACACCAAAACCATTTTCTTAAAGCATACCTAAGAACTCAACAACACTATTGAATACTAATTAAATGCACACCAACACCACTATGAAACATACCATGTGACCAATTATTCCATTCAATAAAACAGGTAGAAAAAGCCAAAAAACAGCTTTAAAGTAAGAGAGATAAGAATCTTACATTTCTTCCCATCCCTCTTCTTGTGGCTTGTGCACCTTGTCCCCCAATAGCTCTTGGATCAACATAATAGGCAAGGCTCCCCTGCACCAAAAGGACAAAATCAATATCATTTTAAAAAATGAAGACTAAAAAAGAGAATACCAAATGTTAAAAACCTTACATCAGGCATTGTGTTAGCAACTACTCCTCTCCCAACCTATTTCACCACCAAAGAAACACAATCAGTTTCTATTATCCTAACTCTCTTAAAAATCAAAAGTATAAAGAATAAAAAAAAGTTACCGGGAGGTTAGCCACTCTTCTTGCTGCCTTTCTAAGACGAGCATTGAAACAGGCTTCATGTGCTCTGTTAACTCCATCAGCAGCAGGTCCAGGTCCTTCTGTGTTGGTTGCAACCCCACCATCAGTTGGCCCAGTCCCAACAGTTACCTATGAGCTGTCTGCAGCACCAGCATCCCCAGTCTCTAACCTAGCAGCAGCTTGCGAGGACTCTCCAGTGGTTAGGCAACTCTTTTCTGTCGTGTCATGGCTTCTTGCATTTTGTGCACTTTAATTGAATGAACCTTCTAGATACTCTTTCTCCAGCCGGTGGTTCAAGCTCGCTTCTGTCCCTCCCCTTTTTTATTACATTTTCCCCCTCTTGATTCTATAGGTGGTGGATGACAGGGAGGGAAGGCAGATTTCTTCCACAACAACTGCCCATTGATAGGGTTGATAGTATGTCTGTAGATGGCTCTGTTCGTTTCAATGTGGTAGCAAGAAGGAATGAAGTCTATGGGTTTTTTATTGTCAGGCCATATACCCGCAACAGCATGAGCGCAAGGTATACCACTCAACTTCCAACTCCTACACGCACATGTCTTTTGAGAAATGTATACAACAAATTGCCTTCTCCCTAATTTGATTTCATATTGTGGACCCCCAGATTCTTCAATCCAACACCTCTCAACTTCCTCTATACTCAACTCAATCTTCTTCAATATACTTGGACAGACTTCACCCTTCCAGGTAGCACTTTTCTTATTAAGCTTCGCTAGTCTTTTTATTGTCTGCGTTCTGATACCATCCATCAACGTTATGATGGATTTCTCCCTTAGGTGTAGAATAACCATATTGAAAGTCTCCGTTAAATTGGAGGTATGAATATTGCAGCACGTGTCTTCTTTGTAGTGACCTCTAGACCATTGGATTGGTGATTTATCTTCTAACTATTTGAAAGCGTCAATATTAACCCTTTGCATCTCTGCCATATGCACATCAAACTCCCTAGGGTATGTGGCTCTAGCTGCTTCCCAGAAGATCATTTTCTCTAGACGAACAGGGTGTGATTTTTTAAAGTTGGCATACAAATTCCTACAACAAAAACGATGTTCTGAGTTTGGAAAATCTTCCAACAATGCAGGGACCAATCCCTTATGTTTGTCACTCACAAACATCCACGCTCCCTAGTTTTGGATGTCGAGGTCCTCATCTAGCAAATGCAGAAACCAACTCCAACTTGATCTGCTTTCGTTCTCCACAACAGCCCACGCAACAGGGTACATTAGATCGTTAGCGTCTACACCAACAGCCACCAGAAGTTGGCCTCCAAAAGCTCCCTTCAAAAAGCACTCTCCAAGACAACAACTGGCCTACACCGTGCTTGAAATCCCCTTTTACCAGCACCCAAACACATGTAGAAGCGCTCGAATATATTGTTCATTTGCTTAATAATGCAAGTGGAACCTGGATTAGTCCTGATAATCTCCTCGATGTAGTCCAACAACCTCGTGAATTGCTACTCGTCATTCCCCAATATCATCTCATGAGCAATAGACTTAGCCATATACCCCTTATGCTTGTTAATTCGAACAAGGAACTCTCTACTCAAGGACGCTATTAACGATGTAACTGACCAGTATATATCTGTCTCCCACTGAGGCAGATAGTACTTAGCAATCCAGATGTCTGTCACATTCTTGTTTTCATTGGTTGTAGGACATGTATAGTTGTCAACCAATGTCTTCAACACCCACCTATTACTGCATCCCATTGTGGAGCAGTATGTTTTCTAAGGGCAGCCCTCTGCTAAACACACAAAGGAGATTCTTTCATTGTCATTTTTCTTCATAACAATGTACCTCCGCTACTTGATCACATAGTTTTTTATAGCCTCCTTAAGCTCAGTTGCAGTCGTGAATTCATGACATACATGTAGCTCTACACTGGCCAAGGGTACGGATGGATTGAACTCTGCAAAATTATACCACAACTCCACGTCAACGTTGATCTCTATATCGGAGTTTGCTGGTGTATTCAGCGCATCCGATGTCGCGTACTCTGTCTCGATATCCTATGCATCCCCTTGTTGTTCAGGTGGAACACACTAGTGTTGTTGCTCTCAAGCCTCATCATCTTCCTCTGCCGCTACTACTTCACCAGCATTTTTCTCCTGGGAAGATGATTCAACCTCAACTTCACCCCCCCCCCCCCGCGTACATCGGGCCCTAACTCATCTATAAATGCAGTCTAATTCGAAGACTCTTCAACGGGAGGTTGTTCAGTGGGCTCAGCATCATTTTCAACCGTCTGTGAAGTGGGCGCTTCAGTATCACCAGCCTCTTGTCCACCCCTACAAGCTTCTTCTTCATCCCCACCAACCTCTTATACACCCCTACAAGCTTCATCTTCATCCCCACCAGCATTACCAACTGAGTCTTCATGTTGATCAACTCTTGACCAGCATCTTTAGGACCATCACCATCACCCACTATTTCTTATTCTGCCGCAGCATCACAACCATTTTGTTCACCCCTACAATCAGCCACATATGTCTACACACGTCCTTTCTTCAACTGTTTCCGCCTCTACACCGGCCCTTTTACCATTCTGTTCTACCCTACAATCACCATCACTAACAGTTTCTTCCACCCTAGCCCTTTTACCAACTGTTTCCTCTTCCACACCAGCCCTTTGGTCAGCTTCTTCTTTGATCGTCTGTTTTCGAACCCTCTGTTCTTCAGCAGCCATAACCTTAACAAATTCATATGTATCCCTATCCAAAAGTTCTTCCTCACTACTCTCACTCTCTTTCTCTTTTTCTGAATTTGAACTTGATTCTGAAAGTTCAACCATCGGCGGAGTTTTAACTTTTGGTCTTTTTGAAGGGGAAATTATCTCCAGTGGCAAAACAACTTCTATATAAAGCTTTAAGAACCTGCGCTTGTCTACCAGCTTGCATATCTCCTGTGCATTTGCATCGCTAGAGACATTCATCAAAACCTTATCATCCTTGCGTGACGGCAGTTGGGAGGCAAAATTTAACACACCAAACTTCTGTCCAGGCGAGCACGTCATGTAAATGTGCTCGCTTAGGTAGATTAGTGACATCTTCTCGAGGTTCACATTATCAACTAATGTCTCCTTACCACCCATATTTGTTACGATGCCGCTTTTCTCATAGAATTTACGACCATGACGTACTACCATGGTGAATAATTCACGATTTATACCTGCAAATATCATAAACCCTTATCATTTAGCAACAGCCACTCAACAAATAACAAATGAATGCGACTGCAACAGCAACACTCAAACAACAGCAACACTCAAACGATGATAACACTCAATCTATACCAACACTCAAAGAACCATAACATTCAATCTATACCCTACTGCATATCTAATGCAGCAACAAACATCATTAATGCAGCAAAAATAAACAGCAACCATCTGTCTAGTCCTATGCGGAAAAAAACAGAGTAAAACAATTAAAACCAAATAACAAAATTTAACACTTTAACAATTAAAACCAAATAACGAAAAGCAAACAACAACCTAATCGATTCAGTCCCTACTATAGTGATTAAACTTCATTCAAAATCAAAATCAAAAGTTTATCATAGAAAAATAGACTAAAATATTGAAATAGAACACTTTAACAATCAATCTTCTAACAATATTGAAATGTAACACATAATATATTTATCATGGAAACACAGTGAAGCAATAAAACTCGATGTATTCTTATTTTAAAAACTAAAATTATACATCAATCAGACAAATATGGAAATCAACTAAATACATGTATATTCTTTAGAAAAATCTAATTCGATTTTGACCTTCTTCTGCTTCCTCCTCGAACCCTTCTTCATTGTTGAATCGCGTTTGCCACAAATTAGGGCTAGCAACAGGGAGTGCAGACTATGATTAAAGAAGATTATTTAGGGTTGTGTTTCGATATGGGTATAGATTTAGGACCAGATAGATTTGGGTATAGTTTAAGGTTTAGATTAGGGTTTGATTTTGGGATTTGATTTAGAACAAGAGAGAGGGAAGAGGAGAAAGTCGAGGGATTGAAATTCGAAAAGAGATAATCAGTATGTTCAGGGAGAAAGAAAATCTAGGGTTTAGATTTTGTTAAAGTATTTTAATAAATTAAATTAAATTAATTAAAAGATAAAATATAACGCACCGATTGATAATGTTATACAGGAATTTGAGGAAAATATTACACGTAGGCTAAATAATGCCACCTGGATAAACTTACTTAATTCTTAATGTCAAACTGGAAATTATAGGGGTAGGTGGGTCATTTAATGTTGCGGACTAAGTTTGGGATTTGACCTAAAGTCAAGGGACTACTGATGACACAAAAACTAGGGAGTATGGGGACAGGTGGAAACATCTGGTGGATCAGAGGATCCTTTGGACTAACTTTATCCAAACGCGATAGTCGAGGGACTGTCAACGGACATTTGAAAGTCCAGGGACTATCTGCCACCAAATTCGATAGTCGAGGGACGACTCACTGTTCAAAGCCTATAGTTATATATAATTGTCTATTGATAGATTTTCGATTTTAATCTTCTCAATAGTTTAGGGTTTCCGTCGATTTCAACAAGTTTATGTTTTTTTGTACTACTGCAGTTTTATCACAAAGTTATAGTTAATCGGCATTTCTTCTATTGTTTTTTTCAATTTTATAGTTATAATACTGATAGTCTAGGTATTGCTATGTATTTCAACGTTAGTGTTGAATTACTATGATTGGTTGATTTTATGCTTGTTTTAGATTGTTTGCGTTCGCATAACTGATTTTGCCAGTATTCTTGTTTGTCACTAATATTTTGATTTTGTTTGTAGTTTTCAAACTGGTGCTACTTCTTTTGTTTTAGAACACACAAAGCTTATTTTGAAATTAGATTATGTCTAACTTCTAAATAGGGTAGTGCTGAAATTTGTTAGTTTCTAACTAAGGTGGTAGTGTAGTTGTAATAATAGCACATAATTGTTTTAAATGTTACGATTTAACCTAAAATTAGAAATGATGGTTACGGTTATGGGTTATGCTCTGATTTTGGTTCTACTATACACGGAGCAAAATATCATGTCATGTATTTTTTCAACCAATTTTTTTATAAAACTGATGATCATGTTTGGTAAGTTATGTTAGAGTGAAAAACAAAAATAAACTTATATACACACTATTGGTTCTGTATATTTCATCTTATGGCATGTGCGTATTATTTTTCTCTTAATGTTATATTATCTTATGGGTTTTATAGGGAAACGTAATTATTTTTAGAAATACCATGTTTTTTAATAAATTTGAAAATACTAATTTTGTGTGTAATATCCTATCAAACTCTTCGTTAAATATTATAAAAAAATAATTTATAATGACATTTTTTATAATTTGAAAAGATATATTATCAAATAAACATGGACTATTTTTAAATAATATTGATACGAGAGTTAAGTTTTAATAATATTATTTCATAAATAAGAGTATTAATAGTGTTATTCATACTAAAAATATATTTTATATATGTTTGTTTTTTTGTGAACAGATTAATATATATAGAAGGAAATTATGTGCTCATATAAAGATATGAAAATTTTATAAGTGAAATTGAATGTCCACAACAGAAATTGGTTCACTTGATTGTAGTGTGATGGTATATATTATTTGCACGACATTTGTGACAATAAAATAATTTGAGAGAAAATATAAAGAAGAAATATGCCATGAAACTATGAAAATAGATGCAACGTAAATTAATGACAGTTAGATTAAGTGATATGTCCAAACACAGTGTAAAAATATTTTGTTTTAATTTTTTGTTATTCATGTAACGTTAATCAGAAAATTTGTCTTACTTTTATGTTAATGTTATTCCTAAGTATTTTGAATAACGAAAATCAATCATATCATTCATTAGTTTTATAACAGAGTTCATTTGAGTTATTTAGATTCACAAAAAAATCATGTTATTCATCAAAAAATACAAAAATTAATCATGTTACTCCTATTATGAATAATAGTAAAAAATAATTACCAAAATGAGAAATAACAGTGATAATGTTATTCTTAACAATAATAATAACAAAAGACAACAAGCATAGCCAAAAACTGGACATGATAAAACTAAACTAGAGCATAGTTTTCCATTTATAAAAAAAATTATCGTTATATTGAGTTATAGTCGGTTGAAATTGAGAAAAACCAAATTTTAGAATAAAGTCAAATAGGTTATAAGAATGACATAGCGGAATTCCTTTTGATATCATATTTTTATAACCAATGATTCACACCTTTACATACTTCCAAACATGGAAAGCAAATATAATAATCGAATGTGCACATTAAAAATTCAAAACGTGATAAATAGTATTAATAATTTTAAGTTCATATAAAAATTAACAATATAGTCAATTGGTTACATTTCTTTACCTTAAAATATCTATGATCTCAAGTTCACCAAAAATATTCCTCCAAATTCTTAACCAAGAATATTAAACTTTTAACAGCTTACAACTAAAAAATTTATTCTTATAAGAGTTTACCTCAACTAAAAGAACATACCTTTGATTACACAAGCATAGAATAAGATTGGATAATTTTGCTTTCGATAAAAAAAAAACCTAATTAATCATGTTAATATATTTAATTTTTACATAGGATTGATACCTTCAGTTATCTTACTTTCCACCACAACCCCATCAGTAAAAGGCATCTACAAGGTACATCAATAGCATCAACAATAGTGAAAAATTAGAGAAGCAACAAGTAACATTTTAGAATAGTCATGAAAGTAATTGAGTTAAAAAAATAAAATCATATGTTTATTAAAAGTTATTCAAGCTTACTCAGTCTCATATAGTACTTAATCAAAAATAAAAAAATAATATTGGTACATTAAATAAGAGAAAAAAAACAGTAGTAATACTCTAACTGAAAGCCGTATAGAAACCAAATTCAATAACAAACTTTAAATATGAATCACTAAAATAGGTATAAAAATAACAATCAAACATCATTCTCCATGAAAAGTAGATGATTTCACTTGTTCATGAACTAAAACATTAGAAATAAGAATCTTATAGTGCCCATAATAAACTTGTACTTATTAAGCTCAGCCAATATTGTGTTTTGTACTACAACATTCTTGGGATTAACATCAGCCTCCGCAATTAGCCAGTCGAGCTGTTTTTCTTTGTCGCCAACATGGCCACCAATTGAACCATTGTAAAGAAATAAATGATAATAACTAACATGGTAAATAGAACACAAGAGCGTACAAGTAAACACCTCAACAGTTAAATTAGTTATAGGAAGAAAAAAAGTCATCAACCCTAAGTCAAATATGTTATAATTATTATTTTTATATAAAAATAAATATATAAATGAGAAATAATTGTTTAGGAAAGTCACGGAGCATTCCCTGTATTATATAAAAGCAAAGATAAACAAGAACTATAATGGGTAGATTGTAACCCACATTACAAACTGAAAAGTAAAAGTAACTAGCGGACTACGTTGTAGGCCATCGAATCCTGGTTGCATAAAATTTGTATTTGATGTTTGAGAGGATTTTATGGGCAACTGAAAAGGCCAGTGAGCGTGTATCTTTGAATATTTTGACTTTTATTTCTTCCCAAATGTGATAGATAACAAAACAAAAAATAGTTTGCTAAATGTGGTCAAGATCATTAGTGGTGGGTTCCAACATAAGGCGGTGCGAAGCCACCGTCCAGCTCACAATGTGGAAAGGTATGTGAACTTTTTTGGTCATATTATCCTAGATATGCTTAGTGTATGAAAAATCAAGTAGTATATGTCTATAGTCTCTATATCAGAGTTACGGAGTACGCAATCAGGTGAGGCAAGGTAGCCTCAAGAAATGAGCTTATCACGAGTCGTCAATTTTCCATGGATAGTAAGCTAGGAAATAAACGAATATCTTGGTATATTAAATTTATTCCAGACTAATACAAGTCACGACACTTTATGGGTTGACGATCAGATGTGCTTATAGAGAAAGTGTCATTATATTAATATCATTAAATCAAACCATAAACACAAAGCATAAACATGAAATACATGATAGACGCAAAAAATTAAAAACCAAAACTATAAACGCATATAATAATCATAGAATTTACTTTCTTAAACAAAGCATAACGAGTGGCAACAAACAATAATGACATATTAATAATGTTAAATCAAATCATAAACATGGAATACATAATAGACTCAAAAAACTGAAAACCAAAACAATAACCTCAATCACTCAGATTTCAATAAGATTAGTTAATAAACAAAAACAAAATTTGTACATAAGCTACATGAACACGTGAAGTTAAGAAATGCCCACAAAATAATATATGAAAAGTTGAATCGCAATTTGACGTACCAAGTTTGATTGATCATCTTACACGAGAACATATAATCTCGATATAAAATCTTACCATTTACACGACATGTCATTTAGGACAAAAGCGCAAACTATCATTCATTATGACATGTATCTTCATACAATTTGAAAGAAACTAAAACTAATAATATGCCAACATCATTGGTTTGGTGTAGAAAAAAATCTAAGACTATATATTTTTATTTTTTGTCTTTAATTATTGAGTAGCTCAAGAAACAAAAGCAAAAACCGCCATTAAGTTGGTCCATAATCTATGAGAAAAAAAAAACAAATGATCCAAATTCTCAATCATAAATAAAATTTAACTTTATGTTCCAAGTCAAATTATATTAGTACCATTGACCTGATAAAAAAACATATGTGAAACGGTGATATTATTGACAATCGAATAATCTAAAATGTCCTAGATACACAATAAATACAATATAATTAGATCGTTTAAAATAAAAATCTAATATTGAAAGACAAAACATGAATTGTAGGATAATAAATAGATCCAAACATATATAATATAATAGATCTGAAAATTAAAAAGTCAATTAAATAATAAAGCGATTACTTACTCGTAAAAAATAGAGTGTGAGAACGGAAACGAGAACGCAAGTTTGAATATAAAGAGAAATAAAAGCTCAAGAATGCTAGTAGATTGGGATTCAACAACATTGAACAATAATGTAGAACTGGAATTGTTTGACGGAGTTAAAGGTAGACCGGAACCGGAAATAAGATGGAAACAAAATTTATCGACGAAAGTGGAACATTTAGGTTAGAATAGGTCATGAATGTTACCCTAAATTTAGGGGAGTATTTTTTATCATTAAAAATTAAAAATATATATAGTTGAAATTTAGAACACTTTGATGCGTTCAATAAGAATTAGGCATAGTAAGGCAGCCTCAATAAGAATTTTGAAAGTTTTTATGTATCTAACAAAAAAAATAAGTTTTATAAATAAATTTATTAAAAATTACTCACATTGTTTGTTTATAAATCCACGCGATAGCTACTTCGATCAATAAGTCGATGTTATATTGTTTTCTAATGAAATAATTTATGTTTAAAAAAATCATGTTAGTCTATTTTCATTTATTTTTAAATTTTTATAAAATGATACCGATATTAGGAAGTGAGAAAAATCTTTTTTCACTTTTTTAATTTTAAAAAAATATGACAAATTTAGACAACTAAGGTAGAATTTTATATATTAGTTGCTACTAATTAGAAACTACGATAGTTGATAAGCTAAGTAGATTATTAGTATTATCCATAGCACATGTAGTTATTTTCTATTTGTGGGAATGAGATAAAGTTTAAGGTATGAGAAATATATTGAGAGATAAACTCTTTTGTAACCCTAACAGTTTTAGGGTCATCGTTTTTTTTTAAAACCAAATCCTTTCATATGTTTTTATTATTGTGAGTAAACCCTCTCAAATTTATCATTTTAAGTAAACTTGGTCTTTTTTATCTTTAAATAAAAATTATAAGTTTTATTATCCAACGTCACCTTCCTTTTTCTCTCGTCGTTAACCATGGTATAATCAACAAAATGAAAGTGTAATGGTAAAAAAAAAACTCTCTAGAATACTTTAGACCTTTACCCAACCTGTCTCTGATAAGGAGTGGTGTTCGACTTAAAATCTCATTGAAGCATTCATGATGGTTGAACTTGTCATTCAAATTATGTTGGTCGGACGAGAAGTTAGTAACTTCTCCTCTTGTTGGTATCGACAAAAGAGTTCAAGCAACTATTAAGTGTAAAAAGTTTTCAGGTCAATGCTGATAGATGAAAAACTACTTTCTTATTATTCTTAAAGCATCAAATATATTTGTTGCATTTTATTTTTTATTTTTACTTTTCTTGTTATGATGTATGATTTTTTTTCTCCTTATGCCAAGTTAATTTAACATTAAAATAAGAATATAGAATATCTTAGTGAACTTTAAAATTTACTTTTTTTCATCAGAAAAAACAACTATATGTCTAATATTCTTCCTTTTTTTGTTTTAACACTACTTTATTTCAATATAATTGCCGCCACTGGTGTCAAATATGTCACCCTCGAGAGTTTAACACCACCACAAGCTCTGGTTCTTGCTAAGGCCAATGACTTCAATGTTTAAATTAAATCATATAGCTATATTTAGATGACTTGTTGGTTTCAAAACATTTCCACAATAATTATCTTTTTTGTCATCATTTTGAGATCAACAATTGTATTTTCTTTGTGTAATTATATTATTGGTTTGATCCAGATTTCGTAGATTTTTTTACACTATATCTATTTGTATTTCTAATGACTGTTTACATTTATTGGTTTTCCGCTAGTGAATGCCTCATGGCTTTTTAAAACACTTTAATATGTACTTAATGTTTCAAAATATCAAAAAATAAGTATGAGATATTATTTATTAAATATATTTATATTGAGGTATTTATTTTTTGATCGTGAAGCTTTTAGTGATGATTTTTTTTCTTTTTGAAATTTATCTTCTCTGCTTATGATACAAATATTTGGGCACTTATTCTTTTGTGGACCAGGTTAATTGGAGTGGATTAATTCCAACGTAACAGTAGCCCCACAGTCCTTACGAGAGGGTCCATGATAGACTAAAATTTTGTAGAACACATGGATCGCTCGCTATCTTTGTTTAACCAAGATGGTCAGCTATGTTATGCATCTTATCTATTCGGGTTCAATGTTATTTTTATTAGTTTGTACCTTATCTCAGGTTCATTTGTACTAGTAAAAGTCTTTGAATAAGTTTGTGTTACCTTCGATGAAATTGTAACTCACACTTGATGAGTCCGGATTTATTCACCACCACTCATTGAGAAAACCGGACAAGGATAATTCGGATAATAACTGCCCACTGAACTATCCCGACAGGACAAAAGTATTAAAACACTAAACACCTTTTGACTAAGCTAGGTGCTAATCTACTTAATAACTAATGGGTCTTTAAAGTCAACCCAGTTTCACAACTTGACCCGAAAGCCCATAGTCCATAATTAAGGGTATAAATACCCAACCACTTTCCTTAATGAGGGTAATGAACATTTAATACAACCAGACAGCTTAAATCTCTCACTACAAAACACCGAAACATTTAATACCTTTAAAACTCTTACAAACGTTGGACAAAATTACCCTCAACTCAAAATAATCCTCACCAAATTGGCAACCACAGTGGGAGCACGAAGGTGCCTGAATCTAGCATTCGAAACCAACAAGAAAAACCAGTTTGGATAAATCCGGACGAGCAAGCGGTGCCACCACCTTTGATAGAAGTGGTGGGTGAGAACAATGAGTACACGATCGAAGAACAAGACAGGCTGAAAGCTGAAATAGAAGTGTTAAGAGCTACCAAAACGGTAGAGATGGGTTTGAAATAAAAGTCAAAAGTGTCAGTCATTCACCATACTGACAACCCAAGGGAGAATGACCCATCAGCAAAGACTCACTTGAGTGCAAAAAAGACCCATGTCAATTCCAAGAAATCTCACCGGTCCAAGCCGGTGGAGAGCTCAGAATCTGAGTCCTCTAGTAGCTTCTCGAATGAGGATGAGCTCAAAGAGTCCTTGTTGTCCAGCAGCGATGAGAGCAGATCCAAGAAGAAGAAAATTTTGGTGAAAAAATATTTAAAAAGAGGGATAGGCATGGAAGGTTAAAAATGCATCTGGGAAAAGGGTCATCTCGCAGCCACAGCCATAGCCGTAGACATGTGGATCAACTGATGATGGATCCCTTTACTTTTCATGATGAGCCAGGAGTTTTTGCAACACCTAATGAAGACACTGTCTTTAGTCGTGGCCGAAATTGGAGACAATCCTCATTGTCTTCCAAGATACTGTCCGGAAACCTTCCTAAGAGGTTTGATAGTACTAAGATGGAAAAGTATGATGGGAGCAAGGATTCAGACAATCATCTCGAACGATTTAAAAGTTTTATGATGAATTTCTATAATGATGACAAACTATTGTGTAGAGCCTTCTCTCAATCTTTTACGGGGATTGCTTTGAAATGGTACAATAGCCTACCACAGGGTTGCATCAGAAACTTTGACACGTTTTGGGTGGCCTTCCGGAGGCAGTTTGTTGGAAGTAAGGAGGTGAAGGGCAATGAAGACACTATTATCCATTGTGCCCAAGAGCCAAATGAATCACTAAAAGATTATATAAGTCGGTCCGTAAACACAAAGAATGGGTTAGCTGATTTCTTTGAGCAGGTAGCGATAGCTTCTTTGAGATAAAAATTCAACCCTGGGAATTTGGCCGATTCAGTAACCAGAAAGAAGGCCATGACTTGGGGTGGTTTACTAAACCAGGTGTGAAAGAAAGTCAATGTAGATTAAACGAAAAATACTAGGGTGCACAGGCAAGTGAGGTCTACCCTAGCTGCACCAAACCAGAATCAGTCCGGATACAAGGCCAAGGAAGCCGGACAGGGTCCCAATAGGGCCAAGCAGACTCAATATCACCCGGCTCCAACTCAGAGCCAGCAATCTAGAAATAAACGAGGAATTTAGGTCCAACCGGAGTGGTTTGCTGAATTGAAAGAGAATGTGGCAACTATCTATGACAAAACAAAAGATGAGGTACATTTTAGGAAGCCGGTTACGCTTCAATCTCCTAGGGAAAGTCGTAATACTTGTTTTTTTCCAATATCATCATGATATTGGCCATAACACCAAAGATTGCATCGCCTTGAAACAAGAGGTGTAGAATCTTATTGAAAGAAGAAAATTAGGAGCTTATGTCAAGAGAAGAAGTGGGAATAGGCCTGACAATGCTCATCGGACTGGCCCTAACGAACAATGTAGGGACATCGGCTCCAGACGGGTCTATGGTAATCATTGAAAGATTTGATGTAGAATTAGAGTATTTGGATCTTGATCCAACCTGGAATAAAGTGGGTGTTATAACAGAACATACCAAGACATTGTCTGGGCTCATAAGCTTTTTTTAGTCGCTCAATATATTTGAGGGATACACAATGATTGCGCCGACTCCTTCTTCAAGGAACAGGCATGTTCACACTCTGGCTACTCAGTTAGAGGGAGGCATGTCCTCCTATCAGTCCCAAATTCCTTTTCCTTTCATTGTTTTTGATGAAGATGATTTGAGGGACATAGTTGTTCCTCATGAGGATGATGTGGTAATAGGAGCATCAATTGGGGGCAATGACATCAGACGAATTTTGATTGACACTAGCAGCTCAGGCAACATTCTTTTTTTAAGTTCCTATAAACAGATGAAGAATCCAGCAATGATTCAACGTTCGAACAAGTCTATTTTGGGCTTTACATGAAGCTCTTTGGTCGAAGAGTTTAAAGATGAGGTTTTGTTGGGCAAGAGCCTTTTTAAGAAAATGGTCAGGATACTTTTTGTTGTAGTAGATTGCCCCAAGTGTTACAATGCGATCTTCGGGAGATCCTGGCTCTCCAAGATGAATGTTGTAGCCTTAACAATTCACCAATGTTTAAAGTATGCAGTTCAAGGACAAGTGGGAGTTGTCTAGAGTAGCCAAAAAATAGCAAGGGAATATTATGCAACCGCGCTTGCCCCTAAAACTTTTGGGGCAGTCCGGATAAACGAAGATTAGCAGTTGTTGGGGCCCTTTAGCGGTGAGGGTGAAATTGATGACCCCAGAGAGACCCCTGGTATTTTGACACCAATTGAAGAAGTTGAAACCCACTTTCTGGCTAAAGGAATAAATGTTAAAATTGGCTCCAAGATGGCACCAGAATTGAAGAAAAAAGTGTTGACCTTTTTGGCAAACCACCAACATGTTTTTGCTTGGTGTAATGCTGATGTGAACGGAGTATATGCGAATGTTATATTACACCAACTATCCATCCAAAGAGATGTTGCACCTATTGTACAAAGAAGGAGAGCTTTCTCTAAAGAGAAAGCTGATGTCATAGTTCAAGAGGTTGGCCGACTTACCAAGATGGGGCACATAAATGAGTCTCAATATCCTTTATAGATAGCCAATCCAGTTTTAGTAAAGAAAAAGAATGGGAAATGGCGTATGCGTATTGACTTTATTGACCTCAATAGAGCTTTCCCAAAATATCTTTATACAGTCCCCCAGATAGATCAGTTGGTAGACTCCATATCTGGGAACAAGTTATTATCCTTCATGGATGCCTTCTCTGGTTATAACAAGCTCCAGGTGGATCCGAAGGACCATGAACACACCACTTTTGTTACAGATAGGGGCCTCCATTGTTACAAGATGATGCCCTTTGGGTTGAAGAATGTTGGGGCTACCTATCAGAGGTTGGTGAATAAATCATTTGCAGATCAGATTGGCAGAAATATAGAAGTATATATTGATGATATGATGGTAAAAAGTGTGGAAGAAGAGTTACACCTAGCAGATCTTCATGAAACTTTTGCCAACTTGGCAAAGGTTAATTTAAAATTGAATCCAAAAAAATGTGTCTTTGGGGCGCAGTCTGGAAAGTTTTTGGGGTATATGGTAAGTGAGAAAGGGATACAGCCTGATCCGGACCAGCTTGATGCCTTATTAAAAATGGATCATCCTCGGAATGTTAAAGAGGTGCAAAGGTTTACAGGAAAATTAGTTGCTTTAAATCGTTTTATCTCAAGGTCTTCGGATAAGTGTTTCCCATTTTTCCAGACTTTAAAGGGTGCTAAAGACTTTAACTGGTCTCCATAGTGCGACCAGGCATTTAATGAAATAAAAAAGCATTTATCTTCCCCTAAAACTCTTTACAAACCTGTTGATGGCGAAACTCTCCTACGTTGCTTGGGGATTGAAGAGTCCCAAATTGTGCTATCAGAACTACATTATGGTAAAAGATCAGCACACTGTGGCTATAGAGCTTTAACCCGAAGGGTTTTGTTGGTCGGATACTATTGGCCATCTATAGTGACAGATGCCAAGGAGTTGGTAAGGAAATGTGACCCATGCTAAATATATGGTAATGAAATTCATATCCCAGCTGTTCCTCTAGAGTCGATTTTGAGCCAGTGCATTTTGCTCCTTGGGGATTGGATTTAGTAGGGCCTCTACCAATGGCATCCGGAGGGTGAAGAATTATTATTGTAGCCATTGATTATTTTTCCAAGTGGATATGCAGCCCCCTGGCAGGAACTACTTCAAAAGCTGTCATAAAATTTATCTTGTCTAACATTTGTTGCAGATTTGGGGTTCCACAAAAGATAACCACAGATAATGGGCCACAATTTGATAACAAGGATATGAAGAGTTTATGTGCCTCTACGTACATTCATCATTGCTTTTCTTCTCATTTCCACCCACAAGCTAATGGTCAAGTTGAAGTGGCAAACATGACCATTCTGTCTGATCTCAAAAGAAATTTAGAAGAGGCTGTAGGAAAGTGGCCAAGCTATTTACAAGAAGTATTATAGGCATACCGGACTACTCCTGGAGCTGCTACACAATAATCTCCTTTTGCCTTGGTGTATAGGATGGGTGCAATTGCTCCTGTAGAGGCAACTCTTCCATCGTACAGATTCCAAAAAATTTCTGAAGAGGCTAATGAAGTGGCAATCAGAATTCAGTTGGACTTAATAGAAGAAAAAAGGGTTAAGGCTCATCTTAGAGCCACCCATTATCAAGGCTTGATGAGGAGCAGATTTGCTTCACAAATCAAAAGAAGGGATTTTCGACCAAGGGACAAAGTGTCGAGAAAATTCTTCTTACATACTAAGGAGAAACAGTTCAGCAAGATAGCTCCAAAGTGGGAAGGGCTCTATGAGGTCTCCGAAAAACTTAAGTATGGGACATACAGACTTCAAGACAAAGATGGAAGAATCTTAAACCATCCTTGGAATATTGAACACCTCCGGTTATATCTAAAATGAAAGTCGTTTAAATATTTACTTGTTTAAAGTCCATGTAATATTAAGGGGCATACTCTTTCTTACCCTGGTGGCGTGGGAGGTTTTAATGAGGTGTCCGGGTTTTTCAATAAAACTTGATACCTTCTTAAAAATATTTGGAGTGGTTTGATTACAGTTTCTTTAAAGTCTTTGAAGGATCTTTGGCAGATCGAATTGATCTGGTGGAATGATGACCATTTAACATTTATCATCAGAGATTTTAAACACTCTCATCATTAAATACTTGTAAAATTAAAAGGGGCTCTTTAAACATTAGCCATTAAATTTAAGCAAGTATGAAACATAGCAAAATTTAGCGGCGATAATATTAAAACAAAAAATACGCCTTGGCCATCCAAAGATTTTAAGTTTTAACAAAAGATTAACCAGACTCAAACCGGAAACGATTACAAAAATGCTTTGGCCTTCCAAGGACTTTAACAGTTCACAAGATAAAAGGAAAACAAATAAGGAAAGATAACTAAAACAACCTCAGGACTTATTCCCTTCGGATGTTCCTGCATCATCTTTTTTATGGGGAATTTTGAGTTCGGCACTCAAACTCTCACCTTCTTCTTCTTCATCAGTGGAGGAATCTATTCCACTACTTTAGCCATGTCTATCACACTATGGTGTGAAATTGAAGGTCTTCATACTTCACATATCTCCATAAATCTACAAGGGTTCTCTTCGGAAATTTCTGATGGAAAAGAAGTACCATATCAGATTTGACCTCCGCATCTCTTACTTCCAGAGGTCTCGATCACCTTGTTGGTATACGCATCAATCTTGGCCTGGATTATCTTTTCTTGCTCTTTGACCAAATCCTCATTCTCCATGGTTTCCTTGGATATATGTTCTTCAAGGGAAGTCTTCTCACCGGACAATGTATGAATGGCTTCGTCTTTAGTCTTCAAGTCGACCTTCAAAGTGGAGAGATCTTTTCTTGCTCTTTCACTAAATCCTCATTTCTCCTTCTTCAACTCCTCAAGTTCCTTCTTCAATGCCTCAATGCTCTGGTTTGCATACTCTCCTTGTCTGTGTTGAGGGTGTTGATAAGGGCATACTGACTTTTTACTTGCCTTTCCAAGTTGAGCACTGGCTGAATATGGCCCAGTAGAGAGTGACTCACCACATCATGTTCCCCTGAGATAGTGAAGGACTTGCCATTGAAAGTTACCATATTGGAAGAACTTGAGGGAAGGTAAGGACCACCAAAGTCGTCTTTCTCAAAATCATTGAAGTAGAGACCAATATTTTGGAGGCCACTGATGTCTACTCCATCAATATTAATATCCCCTCGTGTACCCTCCTCAAATTGTAGATCAGTATGGATATGCTCTGCGAAGGTGGGATCAGCTAAATCTGCCGGAGGTAGAGACTCTGAAGGGCGGAAGATTATTTCATCCCCCAATGAGACCTTCTTCTTTTTAGCAGTCTTCTCATCGCTGCTTGCTCCCCTTTTTCAGTCCGTTTTAGGAGACTTTGGTGGATTTTGAGGTCCACCTGCCTCCCTAACGGTCTCATCCTCAACTACTTGGAGCAAAGTAGCATCAATCCCTCCTTGGGACTGCCCTCCTTGATTCTCCGGAGCAATCTCCTCTGCAGCACCCCGAACAGCCTCTACTGCAGCCCTGTTCTTCTTTCCATTCCCTTTCATTTTTGTTGGGGGTTTGGCTCTGGAGGGCAAGGCCAGTTTTCCATCCTTCTTCTCTGTTCTCTTAAGTATAACAACTAGAGGAGGTGGTGTAGTCAGCTCCTCCCAAGTGAGATATCTCCGGCCCGTAGTGTTCCACATGTGGGATCTCACCAAGTTTCCTGAAGTAAAACAGTTGTGGAAGGCTTTCCCCCAACGGTCATGTGGTCTGCCACTCCTCCAAGTAGCCGGAGAACTCCTTCGGCAATACTGACATAAAAAAATGGGTAATTTAAGAGTGGAACTTTGGTAAAAATAAGAAAGAGAAAAAGACAATTAAAACCGAGTACTTACTTGTGCTCTTCCACCTGCTGGTGAGCATACTGGGGTTGTCGTTGGCCTTAATTTTTCTCCCATTCTCCCACATCCCACTGATGAAGAGGAATTGGGTCTTCCAATTTTTCTCTGACTCCAACAGGTTATACACTACCTTGAAGTTGTCGCCCATGTTGTAGTGGTAGAATGGGATGTGATGGTTTTTGCATATGCTGGCCACTGCAGCAAACGGCTCCATGGGAAGAAGAATGTCGGACAGCCTCGACACTATTATGCAGGCGAGGAGAGTATACCAATCATTTGGACTCGACTGGCTTGGGAAAAGTTTGATCAGTTGAAAATACTTAACGATCTCCGGGTCTAAGGGGAATCTGAGCCCCCAATTGACAGCTCTGTGTAAAATACAATTTCTTTAATCTTACAGTCCATCGGAGTTTTCAGTGTGACTCGAATTCTAACCTTTACTGATTCTGGGATCCCCCACTTAGCCCGGATCTGGCCCAGCTCCGCAGTATGAATATAAATATAATTGATATTCTGCATGGCCAACAATATATTTCACGTTGATCTTCTGAAAGCAAGGCCCTACCTTGCCCTCCAAGCACTCCGGAAGATCAGGATGGGTCATGCAGATTTTCTCCTTGCCTTTCCCCTTTTTGTCAGAGACAGCATCTCCAGTTTTCCCGGAGGCTTCAGTTTCAAATGGGGCCTCTTCGACACTATTCTCCATCACTTCTTCCATCATTGTGGAAGGTTTATCAGTTTTTGTGGATGGAAGAGTGTCAGCTTGTGGCTTAGTAGTTTGTCCGGACGGTTGAGCATCAGTTTCTCTTAGAGGTCTGGTGTCCGGTTGGGGCTCAGCTCCGGAGGACTTGGCATGAGAAGTAGTTCTGGTTGCCTCAGATCTGGAGGATTTGTCTCTTGGGGCTCTAATAGATACCTCTGATCCGGAGGGTTTATCTTTGGTTGCACACTTAGAGGCCCCCATTTTGGAGGGCTTGGGTTATGAGCCAGTTGATTGGCCTCTTACCAAGCTTGTTGTCCGATGAGGGTTGGCTTTTTCAGGGGATTTCTCAATATCATATCTTATAGCGATAAATGGAGAAGGCTTCCTAACACTTGATACTGCTTTCTCTTGTACGGTAGAAGGCTGAGACTCATGAACCGAGGAGCCTGACGGGATTGGCGAGAGGTTTGGTTGGAATAAACGTTTAGGTTTTGTGTTTTTAGCAGAAGACGATACTTGATCAGCTTCTAAGGATGGTGAATCAGACTTACTGCTTGGAGAGATTGGAATGTCAGCAGCAATACGTCTCTCACGCTCAACTTTTTGCGCTTTCTCTAGTTCAGAAAGATTTAACCAACCACCTTTCATAACAGTGTTCCTCGCTGTGAACATAAAATTATCCAAGATAATTTTTTGAAAGAGAAGGTTAAAATCTCTGAGAAAAGAAATTGTGAAGTAATGAAGATGGTAAAACATTGAAGGAAGGTAATTTATATCTAGTAAGGTAAAAAGTTACTGATACCTAGGAGAACATGAAAAGACAGAGGTAATGATTGGAGGCGGCGCTGACGTAAGAAACATTAAATACATGAGTTACTTTTTAGGTTTAGTGGGAGCGCCATTCTAGGAATAAAACGGCTGGAAGGACAAATCAAAATGCGACACGTGTCCCACGATTCAAAGAAAAACTCTTAGAAATTTGAGAAGAAAATCAGTTCGGATGAACCTTGAACCAAACGCATGAGCAACCAGGAAAATATTGTTACTGACTAAGTAAGTTTTTTAGTGGCTACTGATGAGTCAGGATTTATTCACCACCACCCACTGAGAAAACCGGACATGGGTAATACGGACAATAACTGTCCACTGAACTATCCGGATATGGGTAATTCGGACAATAACTGTCCACTGAACTATCCGGACAGGACAAAAGTATTAAAACACTAAACACCTTTTGACTAAGCTAGGTACTAATCTACTTAAGAACTAATGGGTCTTTAAACTCGACCCGGTTTCACAACTTGACCCGAAAGCCCATAGTCCATAATTAAGGGTATAAATACCCAACCATTTTCATTAATGAGGGTAATGAACATTTAACACAACCAGACAGCTTAAATATCTCACTACAAAACACCCAAACATTTAATATCTTTAAAACTCTTACAAACGTTGGACAAAATTACCCTCAGCTCAAAATAATCCTCACCAAATTGGCAACCACAGTGGGAGCACGAAGGTGCCTGAATCTAGCATTCGAAACCAACAAAAAAAACCAGTTCGGATGAATTTGGACGAGCAAGCGGTGCCACCACATTTGATAGAAGTAGTGGGTGAGAACGATGAGTACACGATCGAAGAACGAGACAGGTTGATAGCTGAAATAAAAGCGTTAAGAGCTGCCAAAAAAGGTAGAGATGGGTTTTTTTTATATATATATATGTTTAAAGTGGGGGTTTGATTTCTCTTGAGCCATGATCTGTTAACTATGTGGATTTTTCTTAACGAGCTAGTTTCAAACTCTTGGTGTATATTTCTTTTTTTATTATGTTATCACACAAGGTATACCAATAATTCAATGTCATGAGAATTTTAGGAATATCTTTGATTGACAGTCGAAACCGGAGTGTCTATTTTTATATCACCGTGCATAATAAGAAGAAGATACTTATGGATTTTCGAGGAAGCTATGAAATAAAGTTTGTCACCATATTGTCATCTTATATGTTGATATTGATATTGGATGTCACATGTGGTGTGGTTAATTTTTTCCTGAGGGTAAGTTTGTAATTTTCGTTTAGAGTTGTGTGGAAGTTTGTGAGTATTTAATGTTTGGGTAGAGTGTAGAGGGAGAATTAAGCAGCCTGGTTGTATTTAATTTTCATTGCCCTCATTTAATGTTGGTGGTTGGGTATTTATATCCTTATATTTGGGCCTTATGGGCTTTCGGGTCGTGTTTAATAGACTCGGGTCGATTTTAAGGACCCATGAGTTCTAAGTAGGGGAACATGCAGCTTAGTCAAGAAGTGATTAGGTTTTAAGTACTTTAGTTTTGTTCGAACAGTCCAATGGATGATGGTGTCCGAACTGATTCTGCCCGATTAGGTAGGCATTGTCTGAACTGACCCTTTCTGAAGTGATGACAGAATCCAGACTCATCAGTAGCCCCCTTTTTAGGCGGTGTTCAAAAACATTAGGCAAGACCTAAAAAACAGTCTGTTGCTAGTGACAGCTACATCCGGACAGGTCCTTCGAAGCGTGTCATAGCTTTATCCGGACTGAAAAAGTTCTTTGAATCTAAATGGTTTTTTGCCAGAGTTCGTGGGACACGTGTCTCTCTTTGGTTCGTTATTTCAGCCGTTTTTTCACCTTGAATTTCGCTCCCACCTTTTCTAAAAAACAACTTCTTCATTAAATGAAGGCGACATCAGCGTCGTTTCTTAATCATTGCAAATCCTTTTGAATTCTCCTAGGAATCAAAGCACATTTTTGGGGTTTACTATAAATTAAACATTTTTCTACTGTTTTACCATCATCTTCATATTCACTTTGCAAATTTTCAGAGCTTTCTCTCTCAAACACAAGTTCTTTTTTTTGGTTGTTTATGTTCACTGCAAGGAACGCTTTAATCAGAGACGGGTGGCTTAATTTATCAGAGCTAGAAAAGGCACAAAAAGTTGAAAGGGAAAGGCGTATTGCAGCAGGCCTACCTACCTCCTCCATCGACAAACCAGTAACCTCAAACACAGAGCCTGACCAGGGTTCCTCCTCAACAAGAAGTGTCAAACCGAGGAGATTCTTTCAAACCAACCTTTCTCCCATTGTTTCAGGCTTGTCGGTTCAAGAATCAGAGCCCACTGTTGAACCAAGACTAACAGTCATCAGCTTCAAAAAGCCTTCCCCATTTATAGCCATGGGGTCAGATGCAGATATCTCTCCCAACAAATTAGTCGATCGGAGAAAAGGTCGCCTGGTAAAAGGGCAGGCTTCCAAAAGCACCCCTTCAAAATCAGGGGCCAAAGACAGCAACACAGGGTCAGAGGCGCCCATAAAAGTACCTAAGGACAGACTGTCCAGACCGGAGGCCACCACATCTGCGCCCCAGCCAGAGGCCAGAGTTTAGGAAAGTATTGAGGCTCAACAGTCCGAAGGTCAGACTGATTCAACTTCTAACTCCCTCCTTCCAAAGACAACTGAAAATCCATCCTCGATAATGGAGGATTCTATCGAAGAGGCTTCGTTCGAGTCCGAACCGTCCGGACAAACTAGTGATGCTGCTGCTGCCAAGAAGGATAAAGGCAAATAAAAACTATGCCTTAGGCACCCAGACCTACCAGAAATTCTTGAAGGAAAAGTGGGACCTTGTTTCCACAAGGTTAGTGTTAAATATCTTCTTGCCTTATAAAAAATTACTTATGCTTTCATCTACACAGCTGAGTTGGGCCGGATGCGTACGAAGTGGGGGATTCCTAGAATGTGAAAATAAGAATCCCCATAGACCCTGAAACCCCAATGGATTGCAAGCTAAGTGAAATAGTTATCTTCACTGAGCTATTTAACTGGGGGCTAAGGTTTCCCTTAGACCCGGAGATAGTTAGGTACTTCCACCTTATCAAGCTCTGCCCTAGTCAACTGAGCCCCAACGCCTGGTACACTCTTATGGCCTGTATCATGGCTTCCAGGCTCTCCGAAATTCCTTTACCAATGGAGGAATTCGCAGCTGTGGACAGTCTCTGCAGAAACTACCACATTCCGTTCTATCACTTCAACATGGGTGATAATTATAAAGCAGTGGACGACCTGCTTGAGTCGGAGAGAAACTGGAGGACTCAGTTCTTGTTCGTAAGCGGCGCTTGGGAGAATGGGAGGAGGATCAAAGATGAAGTCAACCCGAGTCTCCTTACCAGCAGATGGAGAAGTGATCGTAAGAATCTCACCTTACACTCTCATTTTCATTTTTATCAAATTTGTTTAATTGACTGGTCTTGTCTCTTTTCTTGACAGAGCTGCCTAAAGATTTCGGTGATTATTTAAAGGCCGGACAGACCACTTGTACCAAGATCAACACTTGGGCTGCTGAAAAGTGGGGAAACCGGTTCCATGACGCCTTTACCGGAGGCAATCTCGCAAGGTCTCACCTCTGGAACTCTACTGGCCGGAGGGACTTGACCTGGGAAGAACTCACCACTCCACCCCTCCGGATGTAGTCCTCAAGATAACACACGAACCGGACGAGTCACTATACTTGACAGGTCGAGCCAAGGCCCCAAGTAAAATGAAAGGCAAGAAAGGGAAGGGTAAGAAGAGTGCGGTTGAGGCTAACCCTACTGAAGTGGAGGAAACTGCTCCAAAAACCCAAGAGAGGCCAGCTCCAAGTCATATTGATGCTGCTCTCCTAGAAATGGTGGAGCATGAGAGTACTAGGGAAGAGGTAGGGTCTCCCAAACCTCCAAGGGTCCCCAAGAGAGACCGAAAACGTGGAGCAGAAAACAAGGAGAGGGAGGCCAAAACGAAAAAGACCTCCAGGAGTGATGAACTTTCTCTCCGGCCTCCGGAGCCTCTCCCTCCTATTGACCCTACTGATCCAGCAAGAGCAGAGGAGATCCCTGGTGACTTTCAAACTGACGAGGTTGGAGGAGGAGACCTCGGCATTGATGGTGTTGACATCACTGGGCTTGAGGGGCTTGGTGAATACTTTGAGAACCTCCCTAGAGATGACTTTGCTGGGCCCTACCTCCCTCCAAGTACTTCAAACTCCGTTACCTTCAATGGTAAGACTTTTACTGTTTCAAGTGAAAGGGATATTATAACTCACTCCATATTAAGTAATGTTCAACCAGTGCTTGTTCTGGAGAAACAAGTTCTAGGTAAGGCAGATATTATCAAATATCTTAAATCTGACAAGGAGAAACTATCCAACGACCTCCTTACTGCCACCCAAAATGCTGACATTCTGAAGGGAGAAAACGAGGAGTTAAAGAAGAACCAGGAGGGTTGGGTTACAAAGGAGGCTAGCTTAGAAGATACTATCAGAGACCGCTGAGCAAAGCTGTCCGGGTTGGAGAAAGATCTCTCCTCTTCAAAAGACGAAGTGAAGGCCAAAGACCAAGTCATCCATACTCTAACTAATGACAAAATCGTACTTGAGGATTCGGTATCCAAAGCCGTACAGGAGAAAGCAGATCTGCGAAGGGAGCAAGAGGTCAGAATCCAGGCCAAGATCGATGCTTATTCCAACAACGTAATAGATACTCAAGAGCAAATGTACGGCAAAGTGAGGTCGGACATGGTCTTGCTTTTTCATGAGAAGTTCCCGAAGAGGAACCTGGGAGATTTGTGGCTTCATGTAGAGTATGAAGACCTTCCCTTCCACACTATGGCTGATGGAGACTTGCATGATTATTGTAGTGTTTTCTCTTTTGACGAAGAAGAGAACACCAGGGAGAGCCCAAATGAGGAGAAGGACGATCCCAAGAAGAAGAAGACAAGTGAGGCTGAGCCATCTTCAAAGGCTCAGTCTTAGATTATGAATTATCTTTTCACCTTTTACGTTGTCTGAATTAAAGTCCTTGGAAGGCCAAGGCATTTTTGTAATTGTGTCCGACATTTGACCGGATAGATCTTTTGTTTTATCTGACAGTTTTAAAGTCCTTGGAAGAATAGCAGTTTGAGGGGCTTTCTGGGGGTGAGGGTGAAATTGATGACCCCAGAGAGACCCCTAGAGTGTTAATACCGGTTGAAGAAGTTGAAACATATTCTGTAGGAGAGGGAAAAAATGTTAAGATATGGTCCAAAATGCCACCCGAACTGAAGAGTAAAATGTTGAAGTTCTTAAAAGACCATCAGCATGTTTTTGCTTGGTGCAATGCTGATATTACCGGGGTTCCAGCAAATATTATATCACATCACCTATCCATCCGGAGAGACATAACACCTGTGGTACAAAAGAGAAGGGGTTTTTCCAAGGAAAAGGCTTATGTTATTGTTCAAGAAGTTGACAGGCTTACTAAAATGGGGCATATAAAGGAGTCTCAGTATCCTTTGTGGACAGCCAATTCGGTCTTGGTGAAAAAGAAGAATGGCAAGTGGCGTATGTGCATTGACTTCACAGATCTCAATAGGGCTTGCCTAAAATATTCATACCCTGTTCCCCGGATTGATCAGCTGGTGGATTCCACTTCTGGGAATAAGCTACTGTCTTTCATGGATGCCTTCTCCGGGTACAATCAGATTCAAGTAAATCCAATAGATCAGGAGCATACTACGTTTGTCACTGATAGGGGTCTTCATTGTTACAAGGTAATGCCATTTGGGTTAAAAAATACTGGGGCTACCAATCAGAGGTTAGTAAACAAAGCCTTTTCTGATCAAATTGGAAGAAATATGGAGGTGTAAATTGATGACATGATGGTAAAAAGTGTGGATAAAGAACTACACTTGGTAGATCTCCAAGAAACTTTTGCTAACTTAGTAAAAGTAAATTTGAAGCGAAATCCACATAAATATGTGTTCGGAGTGCAATCCGGGAAATTCCTGGGGTATATAATAAGTGAGCAAGGGATACAGCCCGATCCGGACCAGCTTAATGCTTTATTCCAAATGGAGCCTCCTCAGAATATTAAAAAAGTACAACGATTGACTGGGAGGTTGGCTGCTTTAAATCGATTCATCTCGAGGTTTTCGGACATATGTGCCCCATTTTTTTAAACTTTAAAGGGTGCAAAGGGACTTGACTGGACTTCACAGTGTGATGAGGCCTTCAATGAGATTAAGAAACATCTATCCTCCCCCAAGACTTTATTTAAATCTGTTGATGGAGAGACACTCTTCGTATACTTGGTAGTTTCCAGTTGTGCCATCAGTGCTGTATTGGTAAGAGAGGTGGATAATTACCCCCATCCGGTGTACTACATCAGCAAGAGCTTGATAGATGCAGAAAAATGCTATTTAAAGCTTGAAAAAATAGCATTAGCCTTGGTAATTACTGCAAGGAAGATGAGGCCTTATTTTCAGGCTCATCCTATTATCGTCCGGACATCCTTTCCCTTGAAGAATGTTCTTCAAAAGGCATACATTTCAAGTAGAATGACTAAATGGTTAATAGAGTTGGGGGACTTCGATATTGATTTTGCTCCTCGAACGGCAATCAAAACCCAGGTTGTGGCTGATTTTTTAGTTGAATTCCACTCTGATAGGGATACAGAGCAAACTACTGAGATGAAAGATAAAAAGGTCTGGATCGTCCGAACAGATGGTGGATCAAGTACTATGGGATGTGGTGTAGGGGTATGCTTGACCTCTCCGTATGGTGACAAAATGTATCAGGCTATATGCTTCGCCTTTAGGGCTTTTAACAATGAGTCTGAATATGAAGCTGCTATAGCTGGTTTGAAGTTGGCTTTCATTTGTGGAGTCAAAAGGGTCAAGTTAATGAGCGATTCCCAGCTTCTTATCCATCATGCACAGGGTTAATCCAAAGCTAAAAAGGAGCAAATGGTGAAGTACTTACTTCTTCTTAAAAATGAGGCGCTTAAGTTCAAAAGCATCGTTTTTGAGCACATACCCCGAACAGAAAATGAACTAGCAGATTCCTTGGCAACCATAGCCTATACTGAGTCATATCCTTGGATCCGTGTGCTGGAGTTCCCTTCCATTCAACTCAATATGGGTAAGGAGGAAGAAATTTTTGATGTACAGATGAAACAACCACAAGATTGGAGGTTTCCTCTCATGCAGTATCTCTCTGATGGTATTTTGCCTCCGGACAAGTCGATAGCAAGAAAAGTAAAGTACAAGGCTCGTGGTTTCATCATACTAAGAGATGTTCTTTATAAGAAGTCTTACAGTAAACCCCTTTTACGATGTTTGGGGGATGATGAGTCTCAAATAGTCCTCTCTGAATTACATGATGGTGAAGGATCAGCTCACTGTGGATTCAGGGCCCTAACAAGAAGAGTTTTATTGGCTGGCTATTACTGGCCATCTATAATGCAAGATGCTAAGGAGCTGGTGAAGAGGTGTGACCCATGCCAGAGGTACAACAATGAAATTCATGTCCCAGCCATCCCTTTAGAGTCGATTTCTGAGCCTATACCTTTTGCTCGATGGGGGTTGGATCTGGTGGGACCTCTTCCGGTGGCATCCGGAGGACGCAAGACAATAATTGTTGTTATTGATTATTTTTCGAAGTGGATCGAAGCAGCCCCACTGGCAGGAACAACATCAAAAGATGTCATAAAATTCATTTTGTCCAATATCTGTTGCAGATTTGGCATCCCACTGAAGATAACAACAGACAATGGGGCACAATTCGACAACAAGGAAGTTGAGAGTTTATGTGCCTCTAGAGGTATACAACATTGTTTCTCTTCACATTTCCACCCACAAGCAAATGGTCAGGTTGAAGTGGCTAACAGAACTATAATGTCCGGTTTGAAGAAAAATTTAGAAGGGACTGCTGGAAAATGGCCTAGTTATTTATAAGAGGTTTTGTGGGCCTACCGGATGACACCTGGGGTTGCGACACAAGAGTCATATTTTTCCTTGGTCTATGGGATGGATGCTATAGCTCCCATAGAAGCAACTCTCCCTTCATTTCGAGTTCACAATTTCTCCGAACACGCTAACGAAGTGGCAATCAAGGGTCAGCTTGACCTAATAGAGGAAAGACGAGTTAAGGCTCACCTTAGAGCTGCACACTATCAGGGTTTGATGAGAAGCAGGTTTGCTTCCAGAGTTAAAAGAAGAAATTTTCAGCCGGGGGATAAGGTGTTAAGGAAAGTCTTCTCACACACTAAAGAGAAGTTGCTCGGCAAACTGACCCCAACTTGGGAAGGACCTTACATGGTCATTGAAAGACTTAAACCTAGAACATACTGGCTAGAAGACAAGGATGGAAGGGTTTTGAAGCACCCTTGGAATATTGAGCATCTCCGGATGTATTTGGAGTAGAAGCTATGTAAATATTTACTTGTTTAAAAATCCATGTAAATATTTGGGGGCATACTCTTTCCTACCCTAGTGGCGCGGGGAGGTTTTAATGAGGTGTCCGGGCTTTTTTATAAAACTTGATGCCTTCTTAAAAATTCGAAGTGTTCTTACTTTGTTTCTTGTCACACCATCCGGATTGAATTAAAGGAATGATGACTACTTAAACATTTGTCATCGGAGAATTTAAACACTCTCGCTTTAGAATATTTATGAAATGACTAAGGTCTGTTTAAACATTAGCCACCAAAATTGAAAAGCTATGAAAATGCAAGAGTTGTGCAAAACAAAGATATTCATTGAAATAACCCAAGTGCCTTGGCCTTCCAAGGACTTTAAAACTGTCAGATAAAACAAAAGATCTATCCGGTCAAATGTCGGACACAATTACAAAAATGCCTTGGCCTTCCAAGGACTTTAATTCAGACAACGTAAAAGGTGAAAAGATAATTCATAATCTAAGACTGAGCCTTTGAAGATGGCTCAGCCTCACTTGTCTTCTTCTTCTTGGGATCGTCCTTCTCCTCATTTGGGCTCTCCCTGGTGTTCTCTTCTTCGTCAAAAGAGAAAACACTACAATAATCATGCAAGTCTCCATCAGCCATAGTGTGGAAGGGAAGGTCTTCATACTCTACATGAAGCCACAAATCTCCCAGGTTCCTCTTCGGGAACTTCTCATGAAAAAGCAAGGCCATGTCCGACCTCACTTTGGCGTACATTTGCTCTTGAGTATCTATTACATTGTTGGAATAAGCATCGATCTTGGCCTGGATTCTGACCTCTTGCTCCCTTCGCAGATCTGCTTTCTCCTGTGCGGCTTTGGGTACCGAATCCTCAAGTACGATTTTGTCATTAGTTAGAGTATGGATGACTTGGTCTTTGGCCTTCACTTCGTCTTTTGAAGAGGAGAGATCTTTCTCCAACCCGGACAGCTTTGCTCAGCGGTCTCTGATAGTATCTTCTAAGCTAGCCTCCTTTGTAACCCAACCCTCATGGTTCTTCTTTAACTCCTCGTTTTCTCCCTTCAGAATGTCAGCATTTTGGGTGGCAGTAAGGAGGTCGTTGGATAGTTTCTCCTTGTCAGATTTAAGATATTTGATAATATTTGCCTTACCTAGAACTTGTTTCTCCAGAACAAGCACTGGTTGAACATTACTTAATATGGAGTGAGTTATAATATCCCTTTCATTTGAAACAGTAAAAGTCTTACCATTGAAGGTAACGGAGTTTGAAGTACTTGGAGGGAGGTAGGCCCCAGCAAAGTCATCTCTAGGGAGGTTCTCAAAGTATTCACCAAGCCCCTCAAGCCCAGTGATGTCAACACCATCAATGCCGAGGTCTCCTCCTCCAACCTCGCCAGTTTGAAAGTCACCAGGGATCTCCTCTGCTCTTGTTGGATCAGTAGGGTCAATACGAGGGAGAGGCTCCGGAGGCCGGAGAGAAAGTTCATCACTCCTGAAGGTCTTTTTCTTTTTGGCCTCCCTCTCCTTGTTTTCTGCTCCACGTTTTCGGTCTCTCTTGGGGACCCTTGGAGGTTTGGGAGACCCTACCTCTTCCCTAGCACTCTCCTGCTCCACTATTTCTAGGAGAGCAGCATCAATATGACTTGGAGTTGGCCTCTCTTGGGTTTTTGGAGCAGTTTCCTCCACTTCAGCAGGGTTAGCCTCAACCGCACTCTTCTTACCCTTCCCTTTCTTGCCTTTCATTTTACTTGGGGCTTTGGCTCGACCTGTCAAGTATAGTGACTCGTCCGGTTCGTGTGTTATCTTGAGGACTACATCCGGAGGGGGTGGAGTGGTGAGTTCTTCCCAGGTCAAGTCCCTCCGGCCAGTAGAGTTCCAGAGGTGAGACCTTGCGAGATTGCCTCCGGTAAAGGCGCCATGGAACCGGTCTCCCCACTTTTTAGCCGCTTACGAACAAGAACTGAGTCCTCCAATTTCTCTCCGACTCAAGCAGGTCGTCTACTGCTTTATAATTATCACCCATGTTGAAGTAATAGAAGGGAATGTGGTGGTTTCTGCAGAGACTGGCCACAACTGCGAATTCCTCCATTGGTAAAGGAATTTTGGAGAGCCTGGAAGCCATGATACAGGCCATAAGAGTGTACCAGGCGTTGGGGCTCAGTTGACTAGGGCAGAGCTTGATAAGGTGGAAGTACCTAACTATCTCCGGGTCTAAGGGAAACCTTAGCCCCCAGTTAAATAGCTCAGTGAAGATAATTATTTCACTAAGCTTGCAATCCATTGGGGTTTCAGGGTCTATAGGGATTCTTGTTTTCACATTCTCTGGAATCCCCCACTTCGTACGCATCCGGCCCAACTCAGCTGTGTGGATGAAAGCATAAGTAATTTTTTGTAAGGCAAGAAGATATTTAACACTAACCTTGTGGAAACAAGGTCCCACTTTTCCTTCAAAAATTTCTGGTAGGTCTGGGTGCCTAAGGCATAGTTTTTATTTGCCTTTATCCTTCTTGGCAGCAGCAGCATCACTAGTTTGTCCGGAGGGTTCGGACTCGAATGAAGCCTCTTCGATAGAATCCTCCATTATTTCCTCCATTACCAATGAGGGATTTTCAGTTGTCTTTGGAAGGGGGGAGTTAGAAGTTGGATCAATCTGACCTTCGGACAGTTGAGCCTCAATACTTTCCTGAACTCTGGCCTCCGGCTGGGGCGCAGTTGTGGTGGCCTCTGGTCCGGACAGTCTGTCCTCGGGTACTTTTATGGGTGCCTCTGACCCTGTGTTGCTGTCTTTGGCCCCTGATTTTGAAGGGGTGCTTTTGGAAGCCTGCCCTTTTACCAGGCGAACTTTTCTCTGATCGACTAATTTGTTGGGAGAGATATCTGCATCTGACCCCATGGCTATAAATAGGGAAGGCTTTTTGAAGCTGGTGACTGCTAGTCCTGGTTCAACAGTGGGCTCTGATTCTTGAACCGACGAGCCTGAAACAATGGGAGAAAGGTTGGTTTGAAATAATCTCCTCAGTTTGACACTTCTTGTTGAGGAGGAACCCTGGTCAGGCTCTGTGTTTGAGGTTACTGGTTTGTCGATGGGGGAGGTAGGTAGGCCTGCTGCAATGCGCCTTTCCCTTTCAACTTTTTGTGCCTTTTCTAGCTCTGATAGATTAAGTCACCCGCCTCTCATTAAAGTGTTCCTAGCCGTGAACATAAACAACCAAAAAGAAGAACTTGTGTTTGAGAGAGAAAGCTCTGAAAATTAGCAAAATGAATATGAAGATGATGGTAAAACAATGCAAAAATGTTTAATTTATAGTAAACCCCAAAAAGGTGCTTTGATTCCTAGGAGAATTCGAAAGGATTTGCAATGATTAAGAAACGGCGCTGATGTCACTTTTTTTTGAAAAAGTTTATTCTTTAATTTATTTTATTTTATTTTATTCTATTATTGTTATTTTTTAAAAATATTTATAATGATTGCTTAAGAAATTTTCGGAAGTAATAAACCAGTCTAAAAAGATTTCGAGATTAACTAATGAATTTATAGTGAGAAAAAGTAGTTATAATATCTTTTAGATAGGGAAAGTTGTCAAGTGTCAAGTCCAAAAGTAAAAGATTTTATTCGTTTTTCAAGAAAAATACATCGTTTTATAGGTGACTTGTTACAAGTAATAGATTAATGTTTGTTACGTTGGATATCTCACCCCACTTTAATATTTAATGTAACCATATTTATTACATATTACAATTCTAGTCATTTATACTTCTATTTTACAGAAAATCCACCTTGTATATAATTTATTTATACTTTATAATATACATATAATAATTATTCTTATTTTATATTAAATTTATTCTTATCATTAATTTCATTAGTCATTGCGAAGAAATATGATGAATGACTAAAATTGTTGCTCTTGAGTGAGATCCATCATCAGAAATAAACTAAGCATAATATTTCCTTGAAATTAAAGTCATCCTGAACTCATATTTCAACATCTTCGACAATCATACACCACTTCAGATTAAAAATATATTTAAACATCTTTTGGAAACCGTATACCTCATCGGAATTAAGTTGGAGTAATAATGTTAATTCTTATGAATCATATGAAAAGTAATGGAAGGTAGTAGGAGGTTCAGTCTTTTGCTCTAACACGCCTTACACCTATCAAAATACACAAGTTTTCATTCATGGGTACCCGTTAAATTTGACAAATCAGTGTTGGCTAATGGGTATTCTAATAAACTCTTCAGTTTCTCCTTGAAAAAACTCATTAACAATCCTCTTAACCTTTTCCTATAAATTCTACTCCATATCACTTAGTACCCAACTTAAACTAAATCTAAAGATAGAGAGAAAAAGTTATCCATTTGAATCCCCCCTCTATGATAATTAATCTTCAACATTTTCCTCACTATAAATCACCACCGTATTTTATCCATGTACTTCTATCCACTTTTTCTCCCAATCTGGTAATTTTCTTCTATTTATGTTTGGTCTTAAAAATGCTTTGGAGTAGCTTCTTATCGCAAAAAGGGTTGTTGAGAGAGAAGTTGTAAGGATGATGTATGATAAACCTCTTTAAGTTGTCCAAACTTTTACTTACAGTCCCTGGCCAGCTACGAATAAACAATCACAATCTATTGACACCAAATCTTCTTCTAAGAACCCTTCTTCTCTACCCTCCACAACTTGCTCTCGAAAATCTCCAAAAAAATCTAAATTCTTTGTTATGGATAAATCAGATGAACAAAATATCTTAAAGAAACAATATCACTCATCGAATTCTAAAGCAAAAAACCAAAATCATAAAAATACATGACAACTCAAAACCTCATCTGTCAAATGGAGTAGTTGTGATAAACAAAACTTTACAGGTGATTCCTTCGGTTAAAGAAAATAACAATAATCTAAAGGCCCCTCTCGAGCTCCAAGATGAACCCTCTGAGAAAATATATAGCCTTGAATTGAGAAGGTCTAGTAATTCAGACATTCAAATAGTCGATGATACTCTAACACCCAACTCCTAGGATAAAAACTTAGGGAAAAAATGCAAGGCAAAGAGGAATAAAACAGAGAAAGTTGTGACATTGCCTGCAGAGTTGGCTGATACTTCAAAGATGTGCTCCCCGAGTATCTCATTGCACTTAACAAAGTACAATATGAATACTTTGATGAATCAGAGGCACATGAACTTCAGAAAAATGGGGAATTTCTGAATCCATTTCCTTTCGCCTACCCTCTAAAGGAGAAATGCCCTTATCATGTAGTGTCAATGAGTTGGTTGTTTACCCATAGATGTTGAATTAGGGTCTTTAGTTGCCCTTGAATCCGATCATTTTCATGTACTTCGAACTTATTGATCTAGATCTGAGTCAGGAAAGTTCCAACTTATGGTTTACACTACTCTCTTGAATCATGGCTTCAAGACTCCCAAAAACTGAATTTCTAATAGAACAATTCATAGCAAAGACATGTGTGCCAAAGAATCCAATCCTTTCATTTTACTATACCATTCTTGAAAACACCTCAAATATAGTGGACGATCTCCTCAAAACAGACAATACAAGGAAGTAAAAATTCTTTTTCATAAATGCCTGTTGAGAAAATAAGAAAAGAATCTTCATTCAAAATCCACAGAAGCTATCGCTGAAGTGGAAAAACACAAGTAGGTTTTAGTATTCTTCGTATATATTATTTTTATAATTTTTACTAACTTAGTTAATACCATCTAAAAATTACTAAGCGCTACCAAAGACACCTTACTACTGCGAATAAAATGTTCTCACAGTTAAGTGAATGGCCAATAATGAGTGGTCAAACGAATTTCACCAATGATTTGATCCACTCAATTTTTTCAAAAGCCACTTATGGAAAATATCTTCAGATTCCGTCATTATTGTTGATAAACTAATGAAATCTCTTGCTCCAGCCAACATGGTGAAAATATTAGATGTCCTGGAAGCTTAGGTTATTCTTCCTGCTTAGAATAGATATTATATTCACAAAGTGAAGAAAAATATGAGGGTGAATCATCCAAAATAAAAAAGAAAGAATTCAAAGCATACTCCGAAGAAGAAGTCTGAAAGAAAAGCTTATGTAGTTATCAACCCTAACACTAAAACCTTTGTTCCCAAAGCACCCAAAAGAAACAAACCATTGCTTCAGAGAAGAAAAAACCCTGCTCTTCAAAGAATTCCAAAGAAGTTGTTCCAGACCAAACAATTAATATATTCTTCCTTAATCCAATACAAAAATCTAATGGAGCCGAGGAGGAAAATCAAGACAATCAATTTTTTGATTATGAACCACAATTTCATGAAATTAATTACCAGGCTGATAACCATATTGATAGGACTACTGATAATCCTATTGAGAATCCAAATAATCTTTGAGAAAATCAATCATTAGGTCGTTCAATAAGTCATGCATAGTCATCTACTTATGAAGAATCATTCCTACTGTATCACACCTATGAACTATCAGTTACTTTACACAACATGGTTCGACCTTTAGAAACTTTTGAAAGAAATTCCAAATAATTCGAGATTGATGCCAATAAGTTTAATGTTGAAGTACAGATTGTTCGGGAGGAATACGAAGTAGTTGTTAAAGAACTTGTACAACTACGAAACGAATCTGTTGCTAACAAGAGATGGGTTAAGAGTACTCAAAGAAATCTTATAGAGAAATTCCATGTCTTTCAGGAAGACAAATCAAATTTTCAGAGAGTCGTAATGTAGATAAGAAAAGATCTAACTTCCACACATCAAAGGAAGCTCCAAGAAGAACACTTTAACTACAAAACACTCAACATTTTTTTATCAAGAAAGTGAATATGTAAAAAAACAAGGCCCACAAAGATTTGAAGAGGTTCAAAGTCGATGCTAAAAAGGACAAAGATTTTGATATTAAAAGTTGTTGTGAAAAAAATGTGCTAAAGATCACATCAACACTTTAAAAGCTCATAAAAAAGCCAAAATTTTCATTACTCTTGACTTCTATCAAAATATTCTGAAGCTAAATATGGCAGATTATTGGTACATAATTCTTGAAAACCAACATCCAAATGAATCTTTCAAAACCGTCGTGAGTTACTTAAAGGACTCTAAATCTAAAGAAGATAAATAGCAGGTCTACTTCTTCAGGAATCGAAAAAATAGAGAATGAATGCATCTCCTTGAATAGTAGCTCAGGTAAGTCTTCAAAAGACAGTGAAGGCAAATAGGAAGTTATTGTATTTTGTCTTGATGATTTATGTGTTAAATTAACTCCTTGTATATTTTTTTGAGTAACTATCACATGCAACTGTTTGTATTATGAAGTTAAAATTTATTTTTGTTCTTTTATCAATTTCAAAACTTGTCTTAATATTATAAACACTTTATATCTTGAAAAAATATCACTTTACAAATTGGCACTTCAACAAATACCACTTCACAAATTGGCACTTCGACAAATATCACTTCACTAATTGGCACTTTAAAAAATATCACGTCATAAATTGGCACTTCAAAAATTGGTATTTCGAAAAATATCACTTCACAAATTGGCACTTCGGAAAATATCAAATCACAAATTGGCATTTAGAAAAATATCACGTCACAAATTTGTACTTTGAAAAACATCACTACACAAATTGGCACTTCAAAAAATATATCTTCATAAATTGTCACTTCGACAAATATCACTTTACAAATTAGCACTTTGAAAAATATTGATTTGAAAAATGTCGTTTCGTAAATTGTTACAATGATGATCAATCATTGTTTAATTTATAAAATGTCTTCATCCTTATTTTTTGAAACATATATAATTTTTAATTTAGTGGTTATTTTAAAATTCTATAGTTACCAAATTTCTCTTGTCATAATGATAAGGCACCACACATTTGACGTATTGGCAAAATAATTATTGTATTCATAATACGACTATATACGCACCTCGTTAAAATCATCCCAAGCTACCAGGAGAGGAAATAGTATGACATCGCTTATATACACATTGATAGTTCCATAAATCGTTAGAGGAGGTTTTAGAGTAAAACAATATTTAGATGATTAAATTCGTGATTCAAATTACTTTGTAAATATTTTAGAGAGAGAAAGTTGTCTTTTTAGAGAGAGAAAAGTAAAGAGTAATAATTGTGTAATCATTAATCAATCACCCTTTCCGAAAAAATGGGGTGGTGCTTTTATAGTACATATAGTAGGCTCCACATGTCTAACAATTCACTAATTATGGTCATATCCTTAAGTTTAATGTTTGCTATAAATTAGTCCTTCTACATTACATGATTATCTAATTCTCCTAAGAGACTTTCTTTATTAACAAAACACACTAACTTTCTAAGACCTTTATTCTTTATTTATCACACATAAGTAAGACAATGTCCAAATCGGTGTTCACAAAATTACTCACAATCGCAAATGTTCAATATTCCAAGGATGTTGTAATGGTTTTCCCTCATTATCTTCCATGCGATACGTCCCATGTTTGACCATTTCGACCACTGTATACGGTCCTATCTAGTTTGGACCCGGTTTATCAAGATTTGTTTCCTTAGTATGCAAAAATATATTTCTCAATATTTTATCTCCTACCTTAAACTCCCTTGAGCCATTAAAAGAGGTTGGCTCCTAGGAATTCCCCACTAGTTGTTATGTTTTCTTTGATAGATTCTCCTGAATTCGCTTGGACGATAAAGCGATTCAGTAGCATTCTCTATCCCTTTTTTGGTTGTTTCTAATTGTCCCAATATTGTTCCTCACAACATACTTTAGGAAATGATGAATTGTAGAGATAACAACATGCATATTTGACAACCAGGACCTCCCAAAGATAATGTTGTAAGATGTAGGAGCATCTACTACGATAAAGAAAATTTCAACTTCTTTTCTAAACGGTCCCCGACCTAGTTCAACCATACTTTCAAATTCTCCAACCACTTCAGCAGTCACCCATGTAAATCCCACAATAGTTCAATCAGATCTTTGGATAACAAGATGATCAACAATTTTTTTATAAGTGCTCATTAAATAAGACATTGGCAGAACTCCCTCTGTCAGTCAGAACTCTTTGCACATGATCACCGACTATACCTCCTGCAATTACCATTGCATCTTCATGTGGGTCAGCCACATTCCTCATATCATCATCTTCAAAACAAATTATTGGTAAATGAGCTCTATGTTGATGTGCCGACGCACCTACTTCTAATTGAGTAGTCAAGCTGACTATATGCCTTTTCCATGAACTGTTCGAATTTCCTGCAACAGTATCACCTCCAAAAATTGCCAATTATTTAAAATATGCACATAAATCACTAATATTTTTTCTTGGGATAATTTATTCCACCATGCTAATATCATTTCTCACTTCTATATCGAAAAAATCAATCTCTTTAGAAATAACCAACGTAGTTTCTTCTTCTTTTGATTTTTCTTTGACCGTTAGATTTTTGTGGGAGTGCTTCTATACAAAGTTTGTCAATTTATCATTCTCAATTAGCGCTTGTACTGCTTTTTTCAATGCAATACACTCTCTTATGGCATGCCCAACATCTTCATGATACTTGCAAAGCTGTTGTTTCTATTTTCTCTTGGAGTTTGAATATGGAAATGTTTACGAAATTGCACATGACCACGAGTTTTGTCAAATATAGTAGCCATACACTCAGTCATATCTGCAAAATATTATGGACGAATCCATTTGTTGGATATTGGCCTAACAACTTGTTGTGTACTATACGTTTGCTTATATAATTTACGCCTCAGAGGATACTGGTTTGTTGCTTTAGGTTGTACATTTATTCTAGGAGGTCGAGTAGTAACAACAGATCTTTAAAACTGATTTTGTTCCACCTGATCACTAGAACCTATTTCTGAAGCCTCAGTTTCTTCTACCTATATTCTTTTTCCAACTTGATTAAAAAGAGCCCCAAATGCCCTAACTTGACTTTCAGCCACAGTGTCTTTTAATATTTTGGGGAGAAGCCTCATTCAATACGCTGCTGAAGCCACATAATCTTTACACTATTCCATATCAGTTTTTGCCTTAACAGAACAATTGGTATTATTTTTCAGACTTTCCCCAACCTTTTGTCTGCAGTTTATTATGGTATCTTCATTAGCTTGAATTTTTTTACTACCCATGAAATGCTACTGGAAAAAATTTCAAAACATGTCAAAGTTTTTAATATAACCTTGCGGAAGTCGAGTATACCACTTTGAAGCAACACCCTTAAAAGTCTGAGAGAAAGCCCTACACAGCAACTTGTCATCACCATCAAAATTAATCATAAATTTTTTGAATTGCTCAATATGGCTGTTAGGATCTTGTGTCTCATCGAATTTTTCCACCTTAGAGATGTCAAAATACTTTGGAAGGTTTCCAGAAAATGTCTATGTGGATAAATGAGAAGACCTCCAATTATGGTCTGCTCTGTAAACATTGGCTTTTGGACCTTCATGAGCCATCACATAGAGACCTTCCTCGAAAGAGGCTATATATTGATCACTTACACGATACTTAAAATTTTGACTTCCTGATTGGTTTTGAACATATACAAAGTTATATTTCTTTGCATGATCCTCAGAAACCTGTTCTTTCCCTTTCAAGTCTTTAGTCTGATACCGCTCGATGCTCTTTTCTATATTTCTTTGCATATTTATTTTTTATGTCTTTCTTCCTATGATAATCCCTTTCTGAAGAAGATTCGCTTGAATCATAAAGTGAATAATCACTCGACTCAAATTATTCATACTTGTACCTTGGCTTTAGCTATTTTTATCGGAGAATAACGACGATGCCTATGGTATTTGTCCTTCCTATTGATTCGATGATGGTGATCTAATTAATATTTCTCAGTTTAATTTTCTTTTCGAACTTTAAACCGAATTTTCTTGGAAGCTATCATTGCATCTCTTTAGAGTTTAGCTTTTCGATTTCTTCCAACAATTCATTTCACTGAGCGACCAGCATAGAGTTTTCTAAAATTTCATCAGCGTTGATTATCATGTTATTGATCGATTTCTATATTATTCTCAACATGGTTTTTAACTCTTTTTCAATCATTAAATCATTATTCATGTCGAATTCTCCTCAAATTTCCATCATTTTTTTTTTCAAAATTTCAATAAGGTTTTGGAAGACGATTTGGGTACCAAATCGTTCCCACAGACGGTGCCAATGATAATTCTAGAAATCTTTGGAGGAGGTTTTAGAGTAAAACAATGTTTAGAGGACTAAATTCGTGATTGAAATTACTTAGTAAATATTTTAGAGAGAGAAATTTGTTTTTTTAGAGAGAGAAAGTAAAGAGTAATAATTGTGTAATCATTCATCAATCACACTTTCCCAAAAAGGGGGTGATGCTTTTATAGTACCTATAATAGGCCTCACATGTCTAACAATTCACCAATTATGGTCATATCCTTAAGTTTATTGTTTGCTATAAATTAGTCATTCTACAGTACATGATTATTAATTTCCCTAAAGAGACTTTCTTTATTAACATAACACCACTAACTTTCTAAGATCTTTATTTTTCCCTTATCACACATAAGCAAAACAATGTCCAAATCGGTGTTCACAAAATTACTCACAATACAGTCGCAAATTTTTAATATTCCAAGGATGTTGTAAGGGTTTTCCCTCATTATCTTCCATGTGATACGTCCCGTGTTTGACCTTTTTGACCACTGAATACGGTCCTTCCCAGTTCGGACCCGGTTTATCAAGTATTTTTTCCTTAGTATGCAAAATGATATTTCTCAACATTTTATCTCCTACCTTAAAATCCCTTCATCTCACTTTGGAAGCATAACGAATCCTCATTAATGTTTGGAAATGACATGAATTCAAATGTACTAGTATTCTTTTCCTATCTATCAAATCAAGTTCTATTATTCTAGTATATTCATTATCATTATCAGAATTACTGAGTACTCTATAAGATGGAGGTAGATTCAGATGGGCTCACTACATCTATTCCATACACCTGGGCAAAATGAATCTCCTGAGTTGCAGATGGAAGGGTTGTTTTATAGGCTTATAACACTTCTTGAAGATAATTAGGCCACTTTCCAGCTGCACCTTCTAAATTTTTCTTTAGACCATCCAAGATAGTTTTATTAGTAACTTCCAGCTTGCCATTTGATTTTAGATGAAAAGGTGTTAAAAAATATTGATTGGTTCCGATATAAGAACAAAAAGATTATATCTCTTTGTTGTTGATTTGAGGTCCATTATATGTGGTAAATATCCCGGGCACCCCAAATCTACAACAAATATTTGATAAAATAAACTTGATGACATGTGAAGCTCTTGTTCTCGATAAAGGTTTTGCTTTTGTGCATTTCAAAAAATAATGTAATATCGTAATAATAGTATGAAACCCTCTAGAAGCCAGTGGTAGCGGCCCCACAAAATCTATCAATTGTCTATAAAAAAAATAGTGCCTCATAAATTGAATATAGTGCTACAGCTGGTATATGAATGATATTTGCAAATCTGTGACATGTATCATAATTCCGAACTAGATTATTGGAACCAATCATTATGGTAGGCCAATAATACCCTGCCAACAATACTCTTCTTATTGAAGTATTAAAACCACAATGAGCAAATTCTTCCCCATAATACAACTCTGATAAGATTATTTGAGATTCGCTTTTCCTCAAACATATTAATAATGGTTGGCTCAAAGATTTCTTATAAAATATTCCCCCAAGGACTATAAATTCGTACGCCTTAAACCTTAGCCTTTGAGCTAATATTTTGTCAAATGGTAATGTCTCATCGAGTAAAAAATCTTTTAAATCGAATCGCAATCTCGCTCTTCTTCATCGACAACCACAAATATCTCTTCAGAATATTAACATTTCTCTGATTTCATCATTATGATCAACTTTCTTATACTAAAAATCCAAGGATATTCTCGGAGTTAGCAATAGTTTCTAGAAAATCTACAATAGTATTTTTCCCCTTATTGATATGATATGTTCAACCATTAAATCATCGAACATCACTACTAATTCTCTAAATTCTCGAAATACTTTATAAGTTAATATTTTTTAGCCTTGGACATTCGTGACATATGATTTACCACAAGCTATAAATCCGTCTACAAACATACTCTATTAGCCCCATAAATATTTGCAAGTTTTTATCCATCAAGTGTTATCGCATTATTTGATGCCTTAAATATGAAATGTATAACTTGATACATGGCCTCATCTGATGAAGGTACCAGTGAAATCCCGTTTCCGATTCCTAAAATACTTGAACCTTCATCAGTCATAACCAACCATTCTTTCTTTAAATCTAATTTGTCTGTGTCGTTTTACTCGGAAACTGATCGTTCCGAATGAATTTTGACAAGAAAATCAGCCAAGGCTTGGGTCCTGATTTATGTTCCAGGAGTAAAGTTGATGTCATAATCTCCCAACTCTACAGACTACTTTTTTATTCTCCTTAAAATATCTGGCCTTTAAAATATATTCTTTAACGGGAATGACGTCTGAACTATGATCGAATGGGCTTGAAAATATGAACGTACTTTTTGAGCAGCTATGATGAAAAATATCATTATTCTGAAGCAAACAAACTTTTACTTACATAATACACCAGACATATATAACCTTCTATTTCCCATACCCAAATTACGCTTACAACATAACCGAGACCACAATATAAAGGAAAAACTCCTCTCCTAAGAGTGGCTTACTTAAAGATTTTGGAGAGGACAAATTTTCTTTGATTTTTGCAAAGCCAAATCACACTCTGGTGTCTAAGAAAACTCCTTAGCCTGCCTTAAAACCTGAAAGAACAAAGCACACTTATATGAGGATCTATAAAGGAATCTGTATAAGGTTGCCATCCTTCCTGTTAAAATTTATCCTATTTTTATTGACCGAGACAGAGTCATGGTTATCAAAGCTTTCATCTGTTACGGATCATCTTCTATCATTTTCTCACTTACTATGTATCCTAATATTTTTCCTCATCGAACTCTGAAGGTACACTTTTTATGGTTTCACTTCAAATGAGTAGCTCTTATATTAGAAAACGTTTCTCCAAGTCCTAAAAGTGATCTTCACCTTTAGTAATTTTCACCAACATATCATCTATGTATACGTCCATATTTCTTCCAATTTAAGTGGCAAAATTTGTGTTCAGTAACCCTTGATATGTGGCTCCATCATTCTTGAGACCAAAAGGCATAACCCGATAGCAACGTAATAATCTATCAGTAATAAAAGTAATGCTCTCTTGATCATTAAATTTCATTTTGATCTGATTATACCTAGCGAAAGAATCCATAAAGGAAAAAAAATATTGTCTGATATTGAATCAATAAGTTGATCAATTTTTCGATATGGATCATTCAGACACGCATGATTTAAATTGGTAAAATCGACACATCCTCTACTTGTCATTATTGTTCTTCACAAACACAGGATTTGTTGTCTATACAAGGTATTGCACCTCTCAAATATGACCCACTTTTGATAGCCGATCTACCTCTTCCTCTATTTCCTCTAATTTTTCCATAGAAAAAGTCTTTCATTTTCTTATAATAGACATCATTTTCGGGTTAACAACTTGGATATAACAAATCTTATTTGGTGAAACCCCCACAACGGGATTAGACCAAGATGATTCGTTGGAGTCTGAGAGGATATACCGATATTTATCTTTCTTATTATTTATAGAAGAACGATAACCTTTCTCTAACGAAAATTGGACTTCCTCATGACTATCTCTTGCTCAAAGAACTTCATGAGTCTCATCGGAACGACCAAGTGAACTTCTGCTCTCATTCATTTTATGTACCTCAGATTGAACCCTACCTGGTATAACCGACTACTCCTTCTAAGGCAGCTCATCATCTAACTCAACTATTTGCTCTAGTAATTGATTTCTTCGATCCTATAAATCCAATTGATTATGTTGATCATCCACCCGTGAATGAATCCAAAATTCTATTAAACCAATCCTTGATTCCACCACCTCTCCTTCAATAAACATGATTGGGTTAATTGAACTTTGAGATATATGATATTGCTTTGGGTTGAACGTATATTCTCAATAATTTTTTGTTTTATATATGATATCTAGGTACCAAGCATACCTCTCACTATGGTCGCTACTGATTGTTTAAGATATTTTTGTAACTAATAAATTCGGTCTAAAAAGGGTGAACTATCCATAAATACTCAAAGAAGTATTTAATTGTTGTTTAATACCAATCATCCAACTCAACTATTATCTTTCTTATTATTTCTATAAGAACGATAACCTTTCTCTAACTGAAACTGGACTTCCTCACGACTATCTCTTGCTCAAAGAACTTCATGAGTCTCATCGGAACGACCAACTGAACTTTTGCTCTCATTCATTTTATGTACCTCAGATTGAACCCTACCTGGTATAACCGACTACTCCTTCTGAGGAAGCTCATCATCTAACTCAACTATTTTCTCTAGTAATTGATTTCTTCGATCCTATAAATCCAATTGATTATGTTGATCATCCACCCGTGAATGAATCCAAAATTCTATTAAACCAATACTTAATTCTACCACTTATCCTTCAATAAACATGATTGGGTTAATTGAACTTTGAGATCTATGATATTGCTTCGCTTTGAACGTATATTCTCAACAATTTTTGGTTTTATATATGATATCTAGGTACCAAGCATACCTCTCGTGATGGTCGCTACTCATCGTTTAAGATATTTTTATAAGTGATAAATTTGGTCTAAAAAGGGTGAACTATCCATAAATACTCAAAGAAGTATTTAATTGCTACTTAATACCCAAAAATTTCAAACTACCAATAAATACTGTGAGCATAAAATTTGACAAAAATACCCCTATTAGTATAAGATGTTTTAGGTTGACAAACGTTTTTTCCTTCTTTTGAGCTAAAACGTTTCGGCTTTTTACCAATTACTTCCCTTTTAAACCAGATGGTAAAAAAACCCAGAACACGCTGACGAACTCCGATTTTAGGTGTAATTCTTTATTCGCGAAAAAGGGGTTTTTAGTTGTAATCTTTGTTTGAACTAGGATTAACTCACTACATCCTCTATTGGACCTTTATTCGAAGCACGAGAATGTAGAAATCAGAAATTACTCGTAAGAACTAGATATCAGTTCTTTATTTTTTTGTATTTTGATGGTTAAGGTTTAATTAATTCAATATGGAAGTCTTGAATTAACATGATTTTTTAAAGTTAAACTCATGGTAAACACATGGTACCGTTGGTTAAAACTCACATTCGTACTGTAATTTTGGGTAAACACAATATACGAGTATGAGAAGGTTACAGTATTTGAAAATGATGTGTTACATTTTAGTAATTAGGTTCTAATGTATTGTTTGATGTTTTAATACTCTATTTTTGGTTTCTTTCAATAGGACGGTAAAAACGAACCACGTCTTGCATCTACTTTATCTAACTTACACACATCTCGCATCACTTTGCATTTTGTGATTTGTTTTACACAAAAATCACATAGTTGCACGCATGCTTGTGCATAACATGTTTATTCTAAAAACTTCTCTCATGTTATAAAATATTCATTATGTATGGTCTCGCAAGGTTATGTTACCTAGGTCTGCGTAATTGCTTATTTCATAAACCTGTCTCGTGTGATGCTTTTGTAGGATAAAATATTTCTTAGAGTATGTTTTTTTTAAATCAGCTCTAATTAACATATTGAATTTGATGAAACTGAAGAGTCAAAATATTACGAACAAATACATAGAAGCTTTGTATTGAATGTCTTTCTATATAATATTGAAGGCTTCTTAAGATCTTTGCAATAAGAGTATCTTGATAAAAAAACATTATTAGATTATAACCGAGATTATAAAGACATACTTGGTAGACAAAGGCGCTTTTAGAGTTAGGTCCAAACTTGTAAAACTAATGACTAATAAGGTAAATATTATTTTTGGGATTAAACATGGCGACAAGGAAATGCCTTTAAACTCATTTGGAGGTTTCAAACTTCACTACACCGATGGTCAAGAAACAGAGTCCAGGATCATGGAAACATATTTTTTGGATAAAAATTCAAGAAAAAATGGCAAAAACAAATCAAAACCATTATTAAACAATTTGATATATGTATGTATTTATCATTGGTAGAGCATGTTTGAAGACTGAAATGTATTTTTCTCTCAAGGATCGCATGGTTAACCTGCACTAGACTTGGATGTAGTTTTTTTACCATGATTACATGTTTTATTGTACTAGGATCATATGGTCTGTTTGATCTAGACTTATATGTATTTTTTCACCTTGATCGCATGTTTACATGCACATGGATTGCATGGTTAACCTGTACTAGACTTACAAATAGTTTTTTAAACCAGAATCACATGTTTTATTTCATAAGGATCGCATGGTTCATTTGATCAATACTAACATATGATGTTTTCAAAAGAATTGCATGGTTTATTTGATCCAATATGGCGTGTATTTTGATCAATACTATTGCATGTTTAGTTGTGTTGTGTTTTATAATAATAAATAAATAAAGCTATTAGTGGGGGGGGTCATGCTACAAAGGATGTGGTTATGTTATTCATCATGTTTATATGCTCTACCCTATTATATTCAGTATCAAGAGATATACTGGGTACAACAATGTTTTTTATGTTGAAGACCTTCAAAAAATGAACAACTATAATTGGTCCAGAGTAATAAAAGAGAAGCTACTTCGGTCAATTCGAAGTTGTGTCTCCGATAAACCTGATACAATTATCGGATGTGTTGAGCTTTTAATGGTAGGCGTATTGATACATAATTAAACAAGTTAAAAAATTTTAATGACGTTGATAATTTTTTGATGTAATCATTCATCATGGAGCACACGACCATAATCACGTGGTGTTTATTTTGAAATAAAATCGCATGTTGACTTGAACTAGTCACAAATGTTATTTACCGGCGATTTTTATCATTGCATAGCTTTTGAAAGGTTAATTAACATTAATAGCAACTGAAATAAGAGCATTTGGTGGGGATGAAGCGAGTGGGCATAATCTGGAAGATGAATCGGTTGGGAACCTAGATTATTTCCCAGAGCAAAAGCCTAAGAAGACCATCAAATATGTGGGAACAAAACTAAACATAAGGCCTTCACATCCCAGATAGCCACCAACTACCCTAACCCGAACACACCAGCCAAAAACCAGCCACCAAACACCAATCAAGACGTCTTTAACTAAAATCGAGGGTTTCAAAGATGACTTTGATGTTGGTTACACTCTAGGTGAATTGATCCAACGATAAAGGAAGACTTCAATCCCTTAAAAGAGCGTTGCAACCACCTAAAAAAACAATGCAATAACATCGAAGAAATATGGAACCACCTCCAAAAGGAAGAATAAGACCACCTTCAAGAGAAGTTTTCTTTTACGTTAGAGACTGAAATTTAAAAGACGAAGCAATACATGCAAGTGGTCTATTAAGTTCTACCATATGGAGCGTTTTCTTGAAAAACAGAAGAAAAAAATTAAGTATATATCCTTCTTGTAGTCTCGCTTATTATATCTATCTATTTGTTGCAGTCTCACACGTCTCATACTAATATGTCTCGTATTATTGTTACAGGTTTGAAGAGCAAAGGAAATTGATAGCCGAGTTATGTTGAGAGCTGGAATTTGGAGACTTTGACAGAACACTTTCTCTACCTATTTGTGATCCAAAACCAATTGAGTCAATACCACCACCACCTGTCAAATAAGAAGTCCCACTGTTACTACAAGAACAGTAAGTAATCCTAACAGTTCAACAAGTCAACCAAGCATACCAACTAATGGACCCTCGTAAATATTACGTGCAACTCTCATATCATTATTTTATAAATGGTCTATCCATATTTTTTATTGAACCAAAATCACATGTTTCATCATCCATATGTGCTTATACAAGTCTCATGTTATAAAATGAACCATAATCACATGTTTCATCATATATATATGTGTGTGTGTGTGTGTGTGTGTATGTGTGTGTGTGTGTGTGAATATAAATATCGTCCATTATAATTTTCTTGTTTGACATATATTTATTATTATTTTATTTCAAGTTTTTTTCGATAAGAAGAATAATAAGTAATAGATTCAGCCAACCAACAAGCAGATGAACAACCAGAACTAGCACAAGTCTACCCACAGCAGAAGAAGCCTAACAGACAAAAGAAGAAAAATAAAAAACCTAACATGTAGAAGAAGAAGAACCAGCACCAACCGACCAACAAGTAGAAGAATCCCAACACAGACAACCCAAATAACTAACACCACAAAAGCGCAAAAGAGAAGCATCGCCATAAACCTTATCTAATACGCCTAATAAAGGAGTACGTATAAAAGTAAAATAAAATGACTATTATTTGAAAGAGCTTATACAATCCTTTTATGATAAGATTTATCAAATTAAGGCTGATGCTCCCGTAAAAAAACTTGGGATGATATCGTTGAGGATCTGAAAAAGACATAGGCTAATACTACTGACAAAGCTGTAATGGAAAAGACAACATCATGATTACAAGTTCTTGAAAATGTAAGTGGATCTTAAGTAGATTGAGATTCAACTTTGAACATATATTTTCATATATTTTAGATTTTTACAGCATTAGATTTGTCATATATGGCGCTTTAAGTAGATTGAGATTCGACTTTGAGTATATTTTTTCATATAATGTTGTTTCATATTATACTTTGAATATTTTTCTTTTATTTAGATCACATGTTAGATTCAAGACTAGATCACATGTTTGTTTCTTGATGAAACATGTCGAAGCCTTGCATGGTTACTTAATGTATAATAAGATTCATATCTTTACTTCCAGGATAATTGGACATGCAACCAAAAAATCAGTGCAAAAGTCAATGAGTGGCCTAAATGATCATTACTTGAAGAAAAACAGTATGAGATACAAGAAGAGGACGTGACTTTCCCTTATTGAGAAATAAATACAACAACAAAGCTAATGATTATCTTCTGTGAATATCACAAAGTGTGTAAGATACAAAAGACAGAAAAATAAGAAGATCCAAAAGTGTCGTATTTACCATCATCATAGGGATCCTATAGAATGAATGGCTATGTAAGTGATCTAATGGCGTTATCTAATGAACACGACTTGGAATTTAAGGTAAAATATAAAAAAACAATTGTATAATAATAGCAGACTCTCAGGTAGAAACACATGTTAAATTGAAGTATAATTGCATGTTTAATTACAATATCAATGCATGTTTAGTTATAACAGAATCATATGTTTGGTTACTTGCATGTTTAATTACATATCCACCACTTATTGATTGGTAGATTATTGACGCTTGGATTTATAAGACTCTTAAACAAAACAATTGTAAAGTACCAGTCTAAGCTTTATATAATACTTACAGTTGTAAATTTCACGTGATAACTTTCTACTCATACAATGGTAAGTATACCTAAAATTAGGTATCAATTATTATAAAAAAAACCTATTTCTAATCCTTTGTATTAATACAGACAACATTGTCCTTAAAAGAATATCTAATAAAAATAGTTGACAAAGTATTCCTCATTATGCCACGAGACACGTATTATGTGTTGGTTCTAGTATGGACCATATCAAAAAATATATGAACCATTGGAACTTGTTGATTATTGACCTTGAAAAGTAAACAATCAAATATAATCCACTATTACCTCATAGTAAATACATACTAGACAAAACAAGAAAAAGTGATGAGCCACTGGTAAGTATTGTAAGTCATGTATGTTTCTTACTTTATACTGGTCTTGCATATAACTTTTTAACTGGTCTCAACTCTTGTTATCAGTTGGCGTACCTTATGAAAAAATATCATACATAATCAAAAAAGTCATACAAGATGAAACACAAAGAGATATCCCACAACAAAACCAAGAAGCCCTGACTACAGTATTTTTGTTTGCAAATACCCCAATGACTTTATCCATAATGGATTTATTCCTAAAAGATATTTTGAAGACATATGTCAGTATACAAGAGCTCAAACGTTTTATTATTTCTTAAATGATGAAAACACACACGTTCATTGGTAGTTCTCTTGATAGAGTATATTTTATATATTACATATTTTGTAAGTAATATATTTTGTAAGTAAAGAAACAAAATAGTTTTTCATATAAGTTACTAGTAGTCTCGCGTATTTAGCTAGACTAGAGTCGTATGTTTAGTTACACTAGAATCGCAGGTTTAGTTACTTCACAAATCACATGTTTGAATCCATGTAGTCTTACATATTATTCACATGGCTTACCCATTTTTAAAAGTAAAAATTGTAGTCGTCTCGATGGTAATTAATATAAATCACCATCTTCCAACCAATATAGTCTTATCAATATTTAAGCTTGCTAATCATTTTCCATTGGGTGATTTATTGTTTGATTTGACAAAAGCAGATAACTAGTGATAACTAAAGCAATAATACAAAAGCAGTAAAATAAATGGATTCTTTTATTAATTTTTTTGCATATAAATTAGGTTTACAACTTCAGGTGGGTTGTATACAAAAAAACCTCACAAACTAATCATAATTAAACTCACAAAATTTAAAGTAATGGATCTTTTCATTAACATATCCTCTAATTATTAGTATTGTTACTCAAGATATTACGATGATGACTTCTCTTATAAATGAAGGGAGTTACCATAAAAAATGACGACAACAGAGGAATACTCCTCATGCTTAGATGACGAGGAGAGCTTCTCGTTTGCTGTCCACTATTATTCTCCAGACTCTACTTCCTATTCTGGAGATGAAGAAGACATGTATTGTGCTCTTCCATCCATAAAAAGGAAGTTTAGTGTAGGACTCCAAAGATAAGGGGGGCATAAGAGATAAATAAATAAGATGAAGATGAAGCGTATGATAAGGAGGAAGAGGCTGACAATGAGTAATACAAAGAGGAAGATAAAGATAAAAAAGACTCTTATTCTGATATTTGAAAGTTTCTATTTTTTATGTTTTTGTTATTTTCTAGCACTGTAACTTGTTCAGCCCTAAAATATTTTGCTTTTTGTTGTTAAGATTAAAAGTATGAGATTTTCATGTTAGGGTTGAATGTTTTTGTTGATTTCTAGCATGTTGTAGTTTGGATGTCATAAATACAACAAAATATTTTATCTCATCTCGGTTTGTTTTAAATTTCCAATACGTCTGGTGTCGTGTAGTTCAGATGTTGTAAGTTTCCAAATACTCTCTTTTATATTTTCTCAAGTCTATAATACCTTTATGGAGAGATTTGCATTTCCAGTATGTCTGCTATAGTGTAGTATGGCATGTCCTATTATGTCTGCTTTAGTGTAGTATGACATATTAAAAAGCATGCTTTGTTGTAGTAACATCGTATGTTTAGGTTAATTAGAAACACATGTTTAGTTACAGTAGAATCAAAATCTTAATTCAAGGAGAATCAATTGTTTAGTTTAAGTAGAAACCTATGTTTTTAGTTGTAATAAAATCACATCTTTAGTTTAAATAGAATCGCATATATAGTTTAAGTGGAATGCATGTTTAGGTTAGGTAGAATCAAATGAATTGAATCACATGCTTGGTTTCAATAAGTATAGTCGCATGTTTAGTTTAGGTAAAAACGCATGTTATGTTTAAGTATAATCACATGGTTGGTCTCGGTAAGTGGAATCACATGTTTAATTTAAGTAGAAATTGCATATTAGGTTTATGTAGAATCTCATGTTTAGTTTAAGTAGAATCGCATGTTTATATAAGTAGACAAAGAAATACTTTGTAACATGAAAATTTATAGTATATCAAATCTCATAACATTTAGATAAGTTCCTCGTAGGTCTTTTTATTATGGACTAACTTCGAACAACAACTTCGAACAACAACCACACTTCATTTTGCATGGTTGTTATTTCTCCTTTAGACAGAATAAACTTCTTCTTAGGTCTTTCATCTCGTCCTTTTTAGGTTAGGACGAAAAACATTCAGAAATTCATTAGAGATTGACCATTCACAAAAATTGGTTAAAGCATGTATACCAAAATAGTAAGTTGACCTGTAATTGCTAACAGTGAAGAATCACTATATTAATGTTATAGGATCTTGCTGAGTCGAATATATTTTAGCAAAAGCATGAGAACATGGAAAAGATATTGTTTCCAAGCAGTACAAGAACACTTGAAATCTAACAAATTGGGAACCATAACATGTTCAGATAAAATTTCAACTATGTTTGTCGAAGACTTACGAACTAGTCAGGGACAACCTTTTTCCACGTTGACCTTTATATTTTTTTCATACTCAAGCCATAATTTACTGCTCCAGCTTAGCCCATCTAAATAACATCATGAAATTTGAGTCATATATATGAATCAAATATTGTCAATTAATTCAAGAATAGACTACAAATATCGTTAATCAGATGGTTAAAATATTTGACCGGAGAAGATACCATAGCACCATATTGTTTCCCTTGACTAAGTGTTTGAACATATTTGTCTTAAGGTAAATTATCAAGAAAGTTAATAAATTTATAACCGTATTCACTAATAAACACCTTGTCTACAGTTGAATTATAAGCTTATTGTCTAAGCTTATAAATTATTATATCTACACTAAAACTCTTCATCATAACCATTAAGATCATACCTCAAATTTTGAAGAAGATGAAAAATACAGTATGCATGATAACTGTTTAGATACGTGATAAAAACAAAATTAATGATACCTAAAGGACGGTCCAAAATAATTATGATTTGACGTTTTAATAAATGATGTTTCAAACTCCCATAAACCATAGCCAATTGTCAATATCTTTATAACCAACAATACCAAATGCAAGAACAAAAATATACATGAAAACAAATTAAACTGGTATTATATGTATCTATAGTCTCGCAACAATCGTTTCACAGGTCCCGGAGAACTATATGGTCACAACTCACATGTTTTATATATCATATCTCTCATGTTGGTAGGTCAGACTATTAAATATATAACTGATCACGCATGTTTTATACAGAACTGGTCACCCAAGACTAAATTATAAGAAACAAAAAAGTATGAAACTTCCCGTTGTTACCATCTTTTGATATATCAGAGATCAATAATCACATATACTTGTCGGTTGAAAAATGTTCCATTGATACATAAAAGTGGACGACAATAATGAAAACCTCGAAGACAAAAACCGAATGATATGAAACGTAGATTGAAGTTGTTTCAGAGAGTATATTTCAAATGATATACGGTCGTAATATCATAAATCTTCAATTTCTTGAAGTATCCCTTAAGTAGATTAAATGAAGTAAAACTATCTTAAAAACTCCACTTATTGCGTTCTCTAAAGCATTTCATGAGAGACAGTAAGAAACGTCTAAACCGTAGTCTTGTTTAATAAACAATTTTACATTTTTCCTATGTTGTTTAGAAAAACCGGGGCTGCAAATATGTAGTTGAAAAAACCGCTTAATGATCATGAAGCTGGTGATAGAATCAAGTGATGCATACAGTCTCAATTTACATCCATTTGAGACTTTATTTTCACAATAAGCAATTATCTTAGATATTGTTTTGTGCATGTAATTGAAACAAAAAAACATTATCTAAAGCATAACAATATTAAGCTTAACATGATCTAAAGCAGTTATCAACCTTATAGCTACAACACCTTGATAAAAAAAACTTAACCAATAATTGTAATTGCATCAACCCAACAATAGTAACAAGTTATTTTTTTATGATAAAAACAATTGAACCACTACTACTCTCTCCAGTAATTAATTGTTTATTTTAGGCTTCAAATAGATTTATGCTAGACTATTTACTCATTTCTTCAGCAACCTTATAAACTGCATACTCTTTTGTAAGAAAACTAACACTTGTTAAATACTCAATGTCAAGCAGTTCTAGCAAATCCATAAAATTTATATTTATCACAAATACACAATTCATATTTTGCAACAACAAGTAATATTGTACTTACCTTTAATGAACACATCCCATTAATTTTCAACATACTTTTAAACACTTTTGAAGTCTTCAATCTTGCTAAGGGGAACAATTACAGTTTGACCATTATGTTTGAAAATTCACACTTGAGCTTTAGATATTACTTACCTACACTAAACAATTCATAAACAATTATGATCAATTAATTTGTCTCGCATAATAGCCTTGTCTAATCTCGTATATAAGACACGTTAACATCTCGCATATGCAAGACGTATGATATTTCTAAACTTCTCACATGTTATATACCCACATGACTCACTTTTTCCGGTAGTATGATTTTATAAGCGTCTCGCATGGCCTACCCTCACATATCTCGCATCTTTTTCCCTAGTCAAGTTGCATTTTCAATAGAAAATACCTGCAAACTCTATAATCAACTCCCAAAGATTTTAAAAGCTAAACATAATTATTAACTAAAGGAAATACATTATACAATCAATTTATAACTTATTACAAAAAAAATAGCTTAACACTTACTATTATGAAATCAGTTTCTAATATATGTTTGTCAAAAATGATTTGTATAATAAACACCAAAGCTTCTCCTATGTCATTTTGTAAATATGTTATAATAAATCAAATGATACATAACAAACAGTTTACTTGTAAAAACTAGTTCAACACACTGATTAATCTGGTTTGTCTGGGTAAAATTTATCGAAATAGGTAGATTATGTAGGTATTATTTGAAATACAAAAAAATCTTATTTCTATTAGAAGTGATTATGCAGTTGAATGTGCTCTTATGTGATTATGCAGTTGAATGTGCTCTTATGTGATTATGCAATTGGTTATGGTTTCAGTTTTGAGTATGATTATGGTTTCTGGTTCCACTATAATAAATGTAGAAAGATGTGCTCTCTTTAATTTCAAATTTTAAATTGTGAAAAAGGGAAAAGTCGGCTTCTGAAAAAAAAACTTATATAGGTGACCGAGAGTATTTAAAGTATTATTATAAAAATTAGATATTTAGTTGGGGTTGGGTACATAACACGGATATTAAGTATGTAATAATGATACTTTGGGTATTAAATGATAGTAAAGTTTGGTATTAGATACCTTTGGTGACATTATCTAAAAATAAATGACCAAATACAAAAATTTAAAACTATATATGAAAAAATTATTTTGAAACTTTTCTTAATCAATTTTTTGCAATTTTTATCATTTTTATAAATAATTTAAATTAATTTAGTTAGGCATAAATTAAGTTTTTAAATACTTTATACCATATAAAATATTAGTTACTGTAGGAATTGCTAGATATTTAAAACATAATTTTAAAAACAAAATATGTTTAAAATATTTTTACTTGTGAAAGACCCCATAACAATTAAATAGAATTCATATATATATATATATATATTATAGTCTTTCGAATGAGGTATCAATATATAAATTGTTGAATTTATGTACTTTTTATACACAATTGATCCAAGAATAGTATGGATTCAAAATCTAAATCTTATACATACATAAGAAGACATTATTGATGCCAACGCAATTCGATCAAACATCATATATGGTCAGTGATTTAGAGATGGCATTGAATATCACTAAGTTATCGTGAAAAAAAATACATGATGTTGACCCATCCAAATAAAAAGATTGAGATCAGTCACACAATATAATCATAAAATAATATAGGTGTGATTGTTAGTTATGCTAAAAGACATTTGAAGATTTTGTGCAAATATTTTTTTTTAAATAGTGGGCATGGATAGATGTTGCTTAATCTCCAAATAACCCTGTTTTTGTTTATTAGCGGGTCGATAGTATGATAGTATTTATACCAGTCAATTGTTTGATCAACTTCCAGCAGTTTCATCATTATGTTATGAAAAAGTGGTTGATCATTGAAGAGACACATTTTTTGTATGCTATGTTTGTCTGCCAAATAATGAAAGTTTGGTCCAAATAATATATCATCGGACAAACATGTTTTTATAAATAAATAAATATGGACAAAATGTATATGAAATTGATCATTTATTAAGAATTCATTCATCCTCACAGAGCCAAACCTCACAGTAATGAGTAATATACTTTTAGTTATACACGTATAATCTATGCAATGAGTAATATTTTATGTTATGATTATTTCATATGAACGTTTACAGTTAATTAGCGTATAATGTTAAAAATGCAGACTACATAACAAGAATAAAATATATAAAATGATGTTGTTTTAAGAAAATATTCAATCATTTAACCAATAAGTTGGATTATATATGTGTTATTAATTATATAATTGGTGGAACTATATAAAATTATCGAATAATTCACGTGCACGATCATATTATGTGATGTTGTCAATATGTTAATAGATGAACATTATTATATGTGTTGTGGTAAACCAAGATGTTGTAATATTATTACTGAAATTTACATAAAACGTATATATTATAGCTACAAAAAATTATTTCTTAACTTATTGACATTGAATGTTGGTTGTTTTAACTAATTTATGAAATTATAGTTGGTGGGATACGACGATGGTCTTAGAGTTCCGTTTTAATCATTAGTTGTTTGGATTTTTATCTTTGAATGATCTAATAGTTGAAAGGAGATTAAACAATCATGTAAATTAAAATTTCGTATATGCATAAAAGGTCACTAAATCGCGCAAGGTGCCAGGATTTGTTCCTCGCACGACTTATTAGTTTTTAATGTTACTGGGGCTAAAAATTCAGTGATTTACATAAATATGAGGGTCGCTCCTTCGCACAAAATTTTAGTTCTTGGATTAAACGAGGGTGTTAGGTTCTTTTGGGCAAGGTGTGACAATATCTCCATCACGTGACTCTTTAATCTATGGACCAGTTAGGGGTTATGGGGTCATCGAGATTTTTGTACTGTGCAAGGTCTCGCACGAACCTATAACGTCTCTTTCTTTGGAAAAGTCATACTCTTTCACCAAATAAGGCCCATTTGGCATATTAGGCATATTTGTTGTCGCATGATTCATTGATCAATAAATATTAATCATTGATTTGTATATATATATATACTTACATTAATTTAATATTTAGTTTAGTTAATAAATGAATAAAGTATTTTCACAATTAATTTTATATTTAATAGGTATGTGAAAATTAATTGAAAACATTGGAGCAAATAAACTAAAAAAAGTTTAAATGAAAGCTAAATATTTAATACATAACATAAAAAATAATATGAAAAATCAATTTGAAATATTTATGTTTTTCATAACATAAATATGCACTTAGATCCATTATTTTATCTACAAGAGCATAAAATTCATTGGTTTGTTTATAAATATTTGACATTATAAAGAATGAGACCATATATTATTGTCTTCATAAATAATTGTTACAATGTTTGAAAAAATGTTAGGATTGTTAGAAAAGAGAAATGAACAATGAAAGAAATTAAGAAGTATTTTTATTTTTTTCTTTATCTTTTATTATAATACTTGTATTCATGAGTAACATGAGCTAAATATTTTTACTCTAAGATTAATAGAATTAGTCATGGTTGGCTATTTTTATGTATACATTGATTTTTATTGATTGAAACATTTTTATTTAAATATAAATTAGCAGTGCTAATATTAAATTAATTAGTTGTTCTGTAAGTTTTATTTACTCGACGAATAGCTATGTAGTTGTCTACGCAAGATCTAAGCTGAGACTGGAAGGTAAAATTCAGGTTAGGTCGTGTTAATATGACTATAAGTTATATTATTAGATAGAGATATTAAACACAACTTTATGAGATCTAAAGAATTATTAGATGTAATGGTTTGACACTATGTATGACTAAGGTTAGAGATAACTGATACAATATATGCGAATTGGTTAACGTACGAGATAAATTATTGAACACACTAATTTGATCTTTAAAAAGAACTAGTTAACTAACCAATAAATATACCTAACATTCAATGTAACGACATTGAAAATCATAAAACCCTCATAAATCTGTTTATAATATCTGCAATTGCTTTCTTTTCTTATTATCTTTGTATATTATATAACCAATATATATGGTTTCGTAAGTTAACCAATTTAATATACTAGATAGTATTTAGATAAATCAATTTTCATAAGTAAAATAATTAAATCTTATTCTCTAGGATTCGATACGTAGATCTTGAAATATTTATGATTACTTGATGATATTTCCCACTGTGCATTAAAGTTTTGACGTCGTTGTCACGGAGTAGTTTATATTTTTTGTTATTAATATAATTTTCTATGAATACTAACAAGTCATTTTTATTTTTATTTTATATTTACTTTAGTATCTAATGGATGAGAGACAAAACCATATTACAATTACTACAACTTATTCTAATATTAAACCAATCATTATCACAAAGATTGAACGATTCATTAAATTTGGAGGATAACCGAATGCAGGTCCAAACATACATATTTCAAATTTTTTTGAATTTTGTAATATGTTTCAATTTGATGGGTCCTCCGAGAATAAAATCAAAGTGGGAGTTTTTCTATTATCTTTTTGGGATAAAGCTAAAAGTTGATTGATTGCACTGTAATCTATTATAATTACCACTTTGAATCAATTAGTATGATTTTTGTGATGAAATATACTCCATTAATTATAATTTTTAAATTGCAAAAAAATCTCCTCATTTGTTGACCAAGATATAGGGTTGTTTCATGCTCATGTGAAAAGTTCAATGATTTATTACACGGATGTCTGAAGAGGAAAAATATTTCACGGCTTAATATTAAAGATGAAAAGATTTGTGATTTGAGTATTTGAAGAAGATGTGTTTTATTAAGCGAACTCTTTAGTGATACAAGTTTTCATATATTTAATATTAAATATGAGTTGTCTATTAATAATATAATGCATCATAGAAATAAGATATGCTGGACATGTGTTAAATTATACATGTGGTGGTTTTCCATTACATTTTCATAATATATACGTTGGGCCTTATGGGCTTTCGGGTCGTGTTTAATAGACTCGGGTCGAGTTTAAGGACCCATGAGTTCTAAGTAGGGGAACATGCAGCTTAGTCAAGAAGTGATTAGGTTTTAAGTACTTCAGTTCTGTTTGAACAGTCCAATGGATGATGGTGTCCGAACTGACCCTGTCCGATTAGGTAGGCATTGTCCGAACTGACCCTGTCCGAAGTGCTGACAGAATCCGGACCCATTAGTAGCCCTTTTTTAGGTGGTGTTCAAAAACCTTAGGCAAGAACTAAAAAACAGTCTGTTGCTAGTGACAGCTACATCCAGACAGGTCCTTCGAAGTGTGTCATAGCTTTATCCGGACTGAAAAAAGTTCTTTGAATCTAAAAGGTTTTTTTCCAGAGTTCGTGGGACACGTGTCTCTCTTTGGTTCGTTATTTCAGCCGTTTTTTCACCTTAAATTTCGCTCCCACCTTCTCTGAAAAGCAACCTCTTCATTAAATGAAGGTGACATCAGCGCCGTTTCTTAATCATTGTAAATCCTTTCGAATTATCCTACGAATCAAAGCACCTTTTGGGGTTTACTATAAATTAAACATTTTTCCACTGTTTTACCATCATCTTCATATTCACTTTGCTAATTTTCAGAGCTTTCTCTCTCAAACACAAGTTCTTCTTTTTGGTTTTTTATGTTCATGGCTAGGAATGCTTTAATCAGAGGCGGGTGGCTTAATCTATCAGAGCTAGAAAATGCACAAAAAGTTGAAAGGGAAATGCGCATTGCAGCACGCCTACCTACCTCCCTCATCGACAAACCAGTAACCTCAAACACAGAGCCTGACCAAGGTTCCTCCTCAACAAGAAGTGTCAAATCGAGGAGATTATTTCAAACCAACCTTTCTCCCATTATTTCAGGCTCGTCGGTTCAAGAATCAGAGCCCACTGTTGAACCAGGACTAGCAGTCACCAGCTTCAAAAAGCCTTCCCCATTTATAGTCATGGGGTCAGATGCAGATATCTCTCCCAACAAATTAGTCGATCAGAGAAAAGGTCGCCTGGTAAAAGGGCAGGCTTCCAAAAGCACCCCTTCAAAATCACGGGCCAAAGACAGCAACACAGGGTCAGAGGCACCCATAAAAGTACATAAGGATAGACTGTCCGGACCGGAGGCCACCACATCTGAGCCCCAGCCGGAGGCCAGAGTTTAGGAAAGTATTGAGGCTCAACAGTCCGGAGGTCAGACTGATCCAACTTCTAACTCCCCCCTTCCAAAGAAAACTGAAAATCTCTCCTCGGTAATGGAGGAAATAATGGAGGATTCTATCGAAGAGGCTCCGTTCGAGTCTGAACCCTCCGAACAAACTAGTGATGCTGCTGCTGCCAAGAAGGATAAAGGCAAAGAAAAACTATACCTTAGGCACCCAGACCTACCAGAAATTCTTGAGGGAAAAGTGGGACCTTGTTTCCACAAGGTTAGTGTTAAATATCTTCTTGCCTTACAGAAAATTACTTATGCTTTCATCCACACAGCTGAGTTGGGCCGGATACGTACGAAGTGGGGGATTCCGGAGAATGTGAAAATAAGAATCCCCATAGACCCTGAAACCCTAATGGATTACAAGCTTAGTGAAATAGTTATCTTCACTGAGCTATTTAACTGGGGGCTAAGGTTTCCCTTAGACCCGGAGATAGTTAAGTACTTCCACCTTATCAAGCTCTGCCCTAGTCAACTGAGCCCCAACGCCTGGTACACTCTTATGGCTTGTATCATGGCTTCGAGGCTCTCCGAAATTCCTTTACCAATGGAGGAATTCGCAGCTGTGGCCAGTCTCTGCAGAAACCAGCACATCCCCTTCTATCACTTCAACATGGGTGATAATTATAAAGCAGTGGACGACCTGCTTGAGTCGGGGAGAAACTGGAGGACTCAGTTCTTGTTCGTAAGAGGCGTTTGGGAGAATGGGAGGAGGATCAAAGCTGGAGTCAACTCGAGTTTCCTTACCAGTAGATGGAGAAGTGATCGTAAGAATCCCACCTTACACTCTCATTTTCATTTTTATCAAATTTGTTTAACTAACTGGTCTTGTCTATTTTCTTGACAGAGCTGCCTAAAGATTTCGGTGATTATTTAAAGGCCGGGTAGACCACTTGTACCAAGATCAACACTTGGGCTGCTGAAAAGTGGGGAAACCGGTTCCATGACGTCTTTCCCGGAGGCAATCTCGCAAGGTCTCACCTCTGGAACACTACTGGCCGGAGGGACTTGACCTGGGAAGAACTCACCACTCCACCCCTCCGGATGTAGTCCTCAAGAGAACATACAAATCGGACGGGTCACTATACTTGCCAGGTCGAGCCAAGGCCCCAAGTAAAATGAAAGGCAAGAAAGGGAAGGGTAAGAAGAGTGCGGTTGAGGCTAACCCTGCTGAAGTGGAGGAAACTGCTCCAAAAACCCAAGAGAGGCCATCTCCAAGTCAGATTGATGCTGCTCTCCTAGAAGTGGTGGAGCAGGAGAGTGCTAGGGAAGAGGTAGGGTCTCCCAAACCTCCAAGGGTCCCCAAGAGAGACCGAAAACGTGGAGCAGAAAACAAGGAGAGGGAGGCCAAAAAGAAAAAGACCTCCAAGGGTGATGAACTTTCTCTCCGGCCTCCGGAGCCTCTCCCTCCTGTTGACCCTACTGATCCAACAAGAGCAGAGGAGATCCCTGGTGACTTTCGAACTGACGAGGTTGGAGGAGAAGACCTCAGCATTGATGGTGTTGACATCACTGGGCTTGAGGGGCTTGGTGAATACTTTGAGAACCTCCCTAGAGATGACTTTGCTGGGCCCTACCTCCCTCTTAGTACTTCAAACTTCGTTACCTTCAATGGTAAGACTTTTACTGTTTCAAGTGAAAGGGATATTATAACTCACTCCATATTAAGTAATGTTCAACCAGTGCTTGTTCTGGAGAAACAAGTTCGAGGTCAGGTAGATATTATCAAAGATCTCAAATCTGACAAGGAGAAACTATCCAACGACCTCCTTACTGCCACCCAAAATGCTGACATTCTAAAGGGAGAAAACGAGGAGTTAAAGAAGAACCAGGAGGGTTAGGTTACAAAGGAGGCTAGCTTAGAAGATACTATCAGAGACCTCCGAGCAAAGTTGTCCGGGTTGGAGAAAGATCTCTCCTCTTCGAAAGAGGAAGTGAAGGCCAAAGACCAAGTCATCCATACTCTGACTAATGACAAATTTGTACTCGAGGATTCGGTATCCAAAGCCGCACAGGAGAAAGCAGATCTGCTAAGGGAGTAAGAGGCCAGAATCCAGGCCAAGATCGATGTTTATGCCAACAATGTAATAGATACTCAAGAGCAAATGTACGCCAAAGTGAGGTCGGACATGGTCTTGCTTTTTCATGAGAAGTTCCCGAAGAGGAACCTGGGAGATTTGTGGCTTCATGTAGAGTACGAAGACCTTCTCTTCCACACTATGGCTGATGGAGACTTGCATGATTATTGTAGTGTTTTCTCTTTTGACGAAGAAGAGAACACCAGGGAGAGCCCAAATGAGGAGAAGGACGATCCCAAGAAGAAGAAGACAAGTGAGGCTGAGCCATCTTCAAAGGCTCAGTCTTAGATTATGAATTATCTTTTCACCTTTTACGTTGTCTGAACTAAAGTCCTTAGAAGGTCAAGACATTTTTGTAATTGTGTCTGGCATTTAACCGGATAGATCTTTTGTTTTGTCTGACAGTTTTAAAGTCCTTGGAAGGCCAAGGCACTTGGGTTATTTCAATGAATATCTTTGTTTTGCACAACTCTTGCATTTTCATAGCTTTTCAATTTTGGTGGCTAATGTTTAAACAACCCTTAGTTATTTCATATATATTCTAAAGCGAGAGTGTTTAAATTCTCTGATGACAAATGTTTAAGTAGTCATCATTCCTTTAATTCAATCCGGATGGTGTGACAAAAAACAAAGTAAGAACACTTCGAATTTTTAAGAAGGCATCAAGTTTTATAAAAAAGCCCGGACACCTCATTAAAACCTCCCCGCGCCACCAGGGTAGGAAAGAGTATGCCCCCAAATATTTACATGGATTTTTAAACAAGTAAATATTTACATAGCTTCTACTTCAAATACATCCGGAGATGCTCAATATTCCAAGGGTGATTCAAAATCCTTCCATCCTTGTCTTCTAGCCAGTATGTTCCAGGTTTAAGTCTTTCAATGACCATGTAACGTCCTTCCCAAGTTGGGGCCAGTTTGCCGAGCAGCTTCTCTTTAGTGTGTGAGAAGACTTTCCTTAACACCTTGTCCCCCGGCTGGAAATCTCTTCTTTTAGCTCTGGAAGCAAACCTGCTTCTCATCAAACCCTGATAGTGTGCAGCTCTAAGGTGAGCCTTAACTCATCTTTCCTCTATTAGGTCAAGCTGACCCCTGATTGCCACTTTGTTAGCGTGTTCGGAGAAATTTTGAACTCGAAATGAAGGGAGAGTTGCTTCTATGGGAGCTATATCATCCATCCCATAGACCAAGGCAAAAGGTGACTCTTGTGTCGCAGCCCCAGGTGTAGTCCGGTAGGCCTACAAAACCTCTTGTAAATAACTAGGCCATTTTCCAGCAGCCCCTTCTAAATTTTTCTTCAAACCGGACAGTATAGTTCTGTTAGCCACTTCAACCTGACCATTTTCTTGTGGGTGGAAAGGTGAAGAGAAACAATGTTGTATACCTCTAGAGGCACGGAAACTCTCCACTTCCTTGTTGTCGAACTGTGGCCCATTGTCTGTCGTTATCTTATGTGGGATGCCAAATCTGTAACAAATATTGGACAAAATGAAATTTATGACATCTTTTGATGATGTTCCTGCCAGTGGGGGCTGCTTCGGTCCATTTCGAAAAAATTATCAGTAGCAACAATTATTGTCATGTGTCCTCCAGATGCCACAAGAAGAGGTCCCACCAGATCCAACGCCAATCGAGCAAAAGGTATAGGCTCAAAAATCGACTCTAAAGGGATGGCTGGGACATGAATTTCATTGCTGTACCTCTGGCATGGGTCACACCTCTTCACCAACTCCTTAGCATCTTGCATTATAGATGGCCAGTAATAGCCAGCCAATAAAACTCTTCTTGTTAGGGCCCTGAATCCACAGTGAGTTGATCCTTCACCATCATGTAATTCAGAGAGGACTATTTGAGACTCATCATCCCCCAAACATCGTAAAAGGGGTTTACTGTAAGACTTCTTAAAAAGAATATCTCTTAGTATGATGAAACCACGAGCCTTGTACTTTACTTTTCTTGCTATCGGCTTGTCCGAAGGCAAAATACCATCGGAGAGATACTGCATGAGAGGAAACCTCCAATCTTGTGGTTGTTTTATCTGTACATCGAAAATTTCTTCCTCCTAACCCATATTGAGTTGAATGGAAGGGCACTCCAGCACATAGATCCAAGGATATGACTTAGTATAGGCTATGGTTGCCAAGGAATCTGCTAGTTCATTTTCTGTTCGGGGTATGTGCTCATAAATGATGCTTTTGAACTTAAGCGCCCCATTTTTAAGAAGAAGTAAGTAATTCACTAGTTGCTCCTTTTTAGCTTCGGATTGACCATGTGCATGATATATAAGAAGCTGGAAATCGCTCATTAACTTGACCCTTTTGGCTCCACAAATAAAAGCCAACTTCAAACCAGCTATAGTAGCTTCATATTCGGACTCATTGTTAGAAGCCACAAAAGCGAAGCATATAGCCTGATATATTTTGTCACCATACGGAGAGGTCAAGCATACCCCTGCACTACATCCCATAGTACTTGATCCACCATCTGTCCGGACGATCCAGACCTTTTTATCTTTCATCTCAGTAGTTTGCTCTGTATCCCTATCATAGTGGAATTTAACTAAGAAATCAGCCACAGCCTGGGCTTTGATTTCCGTTCGAGGAGCAAAATCAATATCGAAGTCCCCCAACTCTACTGACCATTTAGTCATTCTACTTGAAATGTCTGCTTTTTGAAGAATATTCTTCAAGGGAAAGGATTTCCGGACGATAATAGGATGAGCCTGAAAATAAGGCCTCATCTTCCTTGCAGCAATTACCAAGGCTAATACTAATTTTTCAAGCTTTAAATAGCGTTTTTCTGCATTTATCAAGCTCTTGCTGATGTAGTACACCAGATGGGGGTAATTATCCACCTCTCTTACCAATACAGCACTGATGGCACAACTGGAAACTGCCAAGTATACGAAGAGTGTCTCTCCATCAACAGGTTTAAATAAAGTCTTGGGGGAGGACATATGTTTTTTAATCTCATTGAAGGCCTCATCACACTGTGAAGTCCAGTCAAATCCCTTTGCACCCTTTAAAGTTTGAAAAAACGGGGCACATTTGTCCGAAGACCTCGAGATGAATCGATTTAAAGCAGCCAACCTCCCAATCAACCGTTGTACTTCTTTAATATTCCGAGGAGGCTCCATTTGGAATGAAGCATTAAGCTGGTCTGGATCGGACTGTATCCCTTGCTCACTTATTATATACCCAGGAATTTCCCGGACTGCACTCCGAACACACATTTCTCTGGATTTGGCTTCAAATTTGCTTTTACTAAGTTAGCAAAAGTTTCTTGGAGATCTACCAAGTGTAGTTCTTCATCCATACTTTTTACCATCATGTCATCAATGTACACCTCCATATTTCTTCCAATTTGATGAGCAAAGGCTTTGTTTACTAACCTCTGATAGGTAGCCCCATCATTTTTTAACCCAAATGGCATTACCTTGTAACAATGAAGACCCCTATCAGTGACAAACGTAGTATGCTCCTGATCTATTGGATCTACTTGAATCTGATTGTACCCGGAGAAGGCATCCATGAAAGACAGTAGCTTATTCCCAGAAGTGAAATCCACCAGCTGATCAATCCGGGGAACAGTGTATAAATCTTTTAGGCAAGCCCTATTGAGATCTGTGAAGTCAATGCACATACGCCACTTGTCATTCTTCTTTTTCACCAAGACCGGATTGGTTGTCCACAAAGGATACTGAGACTCCTTTATATGCCCCATTTTAGTAAGCCTGTCAACTTCTTGAACAATAACATCAGCCTTTTCCTTGGAAAAAGCCCTTCCCTTTTGTACCACAGGTGCTATGTCTCTCCGGATGGATAGGTGATGTGATATAATATCTATTGGAACCCCGATAACATCAGCATTGCACCAAGCAAAAACATGCTGATGGTCTTTTAAGAACTTCAACATTTTACTCTTCAGTTCGGGTGGCATTTTGGACCCTATCATAACATTTTTCCCTTTCCTACAGAATATGTTTCAACTTCTTCAACCGGTATTAACACTCCAGGGGTCTCTCTCGGGTCATCAATTTCACCATCACCCCCAGAAATCCCCTCAAACTCCTATTCTTCATTGATACGAACTGCCCCCAGCGTCCTTGGAGCCAGTGCTGTGGCATAACACTCTCTTGCAATCTTTTGGCTGCTCCGAACAACTCCCACTTGTCCTTGAACAGCATATTTCAAACATTGGTGGACTGTTGAGGCCACTGCATGCATCTTAGAGAGCCAAGACCTCCCTAAAATAGCATTATAACAAGTGGGACAATCCACCACAATAAAAAGTATTCTAACCATCTTCTTAAAAAGGCCCTTGCCAAACAAAACTTCCTCTTCGAACTCCCCGATCAAATCTGCTGAGCTTCCAATAAAACCCACAATTGATCTGTCCGAACGCTGAATTACGGTTGGATTTTTCATCTTTTTGTAAGAGGTTAAAAAGAGGATATTGGCTGAACTCCCAGTATCCACCAAGATTCGTCTTATGTCATTGCCCCCAATGGATGCTCCTATGACAACAACATCTTTATGAGGGTCAACTATATCCCATAAGTCATCCTCATCGAAAACAATGAAGGGAAATGGAATTTGTGATTGATAAAAGGTCATGCCTCCTTCCAACTGGGTAGCTAAAGTATGAGCGTGCCTCTTCCTTGAAGAAGCAGTAGGAGCTGTCATAGTATCCCCTCCGAAAATTGTGAGTGACTCAAAAAACTTAATAAGCCCGGAGACTGTTTTACAACATTCCTCAATGGCACCAACTCTATTTCGAGTTGGATCAGGATCCAAGTACTCTGACTCTACATCGAATCTTTCGATTATAACCATAGCTCCCTATGGAGCGGATGTGCCTGCATTGTTTGGACCAGCCCGATGAGCATTATCAGGCCTATTTCATCCTCTTCTTTTGACATATGCCCCCAGCTTTCCTCTTTCAATTAAATTATGGACTTCTTGCTTTAAAAAAATACAATCGTCAGTGGTATGGCCAGTATCATTATGGTACTGACAGAAGGAAATGTTACGATGTTCCCTAGGAGATTGCAGTGCAGCCGACCTTTTATAGTGTACTTCTTCCTTTGTTTTGTCATAAATGGTGGCCACACTTTCTTTTAACTCTGCAAACCACTCCGGTTGAACCCAAAGCCCTCTCTTATTTCTAGATTGTTGACTCTGGGCAGGCGCACCTGGCTGAGACTGAGCTTTAGCTCTGTTATGACCCTGCCCGACCTCCCTTGCCTTGTTCCCAGACTGATTTTGGTTGGGGTTTGGTACAACCGGGGCAGACCTCACCTGCCTGTGCACCCTAGTTTTCTTTGTTTCATCAACGTTGATTTGCTTTCCGACCTGATTCAGTAGACCTCCATAAGTCATGGCTTTCTTTCTGGTCACTGAATCAGCTAAATTTCCAGGGTTTAAGCCCTGCCTCAAAGATGCTATTGCTACTTGCTCGAAGCAATCAGCCAACCCGTTTTTGGTGTTTACAAAACGACTTATGTATTCTTTCACTGATTCGTTTGGTTCTTGGGCATAATGGATTATTGTGTCCCCATTGCCCTTCAATTCCTTACTCCTAACAAACTGCCTTCGAAAGGCAACCCAAAAGGTATCGAAATTTCTGATGCAGGCTTGTGGTAGGCTGTTATACCACTTCAGAGCACTCCCCGTAAAGGATTGGGAGAATGCTCTACAGAGTAACTTGTTATCATCATCGAAATTCATCATGAAGTTTTTTAAATTGCTCCAAGTGGTTGTCAGGATCTTTACTGCCATCGTATTTCTCTATTTTTGTGTTATCGAACCTCTTAGGGAGGTTTCCGGACAGAATCTTGGAAGACAATGGAGATTGTCTCCAATTCCGGACACGACTGAAAACAGTATCCTCATTGGGAGTTGCAAAGATACCTGGTTCATCGTAGAAGGCAAAAGGATCCACCAACATCCGGTCTACATGTCTCCGGCTGTGAGATGATCCTTTGCCTATATGCCTCTTTAACTTTCCATGTTTATCCCTTTTTCTTGAATAATTTTTAATCAAATTTTGTTTCTTTTTAGATCGGCCCTCATCACTGCTGGAGGATAAGGACTCTTCAACTCCATCCTTGCCCGAGGAGCTACCAGAAGATTCTGAGTCTGAGTCAGAGCTCTCCACTAGATTGGACCGGTGAGACTTTTTGGAGCTAGCATGAGTCTTCTTGGTACTCACATGGGTCTTCGAAGGCTCATGCTCACTAGGGTTGTCTGATGCCTTTGACTTCTCTCTTATGCCCATCTTTGCCTTCTATGCCCTCAGAGCTTCTATCTCGCCCTTTAATCTATCACGCTCCTCGATGGTATATTCATCATTTTCACCCACCACTTCAAGCAAAGCTGGTGGTACTTCGGGGGTGTCCGGATTCATTCAGACTGATTTTTTTCTGATGGTTTCGAATGCTAGATTCAGGCACCGTCGTGCTCCCACTGTGGTCGCCAATTTGGTGTGGTTTATTTTTGCCTGAGGGTAAGTTTGTAATTTTTGTTTAGAGTTGTGTGGAAGTTTGTGAGTATTTAATGTTTGGGTAGAGTGTAGAGGGAGAATTAAGCAGCCTGGTTGTATTTAATTTTCATTACCCTCATTTAATGTTGGTGGTTGGGTATTTATATCCTTATATTTGGGCCTTATGGGCTTTCGGGTCGTGTTTAATAGACTCGGGTCGAGTTTAAGGACCCATGAGTTCTAAGTAGGGGAACATGCAGCTTAGTCAAGAAGTGATTAGGTTTTAAGTACTTTAGTTATGTTCGAACAGTCCAATGGATGATGGTGTCCGAACTGACCCTGTCCGATTAGGTAGGAATTGTCCGAAATGACCATGTCCGAAGTGCTGACAGAATCCGGACTCATCAATATCCTTGATGAAAAATGATGTTATCTAGAGTTGGTGTTGCCATACATTGTAAGTTAGCATTTATACTCCCATAATCTTTATATGTAGTTCGTACGTCATGTTCTCTATGACGTGCACCTTCATACTTTCATAATGTTTGACATGTAATCCTCATAATGGAAGGTATGATGTCAACCTGTCACAGTTAATGTATTGATGTGTCATACAAACACTTACCTCTAGTATTAAAGGTATAAACTTACATGTGTGATACACTCATATCAGGGTTCATCTCTATTATTAGAATTAAATAAAAACTATGTTTGTAAAGAGTAAAGTTGTAAATTTTACATGGTAAGGTCTGTCATCTTTTGTGATATTATTAAACCGGTGATGTGACATCCATTTTTCCACATGTCGTACCCATTTCTTTGAGAAGATGGTTATTTGATATAATATATTACATGCAAACCATTATATGTTATTTTAAATCAACGACAAAAAAAAATGCATTTTGTTAAGACTTGGGTGAGTTTCACATTTGCGATGACTCATGTGACTAGCCACTTATAAGTAGTTGATCATATATTCAAGTTGATAATGGATAATCGTTAATTAGTCAGTTCTATAAAGAAAGGGTTGAGGGTTTTTTTCTTTTTCAATGTTTCTCTATCTTATATATTTTTTAATCCCTCATAATAAAATATGGTACCCGTACATATTTATCATTCTTATACCTTGCATGGATTCATTTGGCGAAATATTCACGTACCCAACTTAGCTCGTTTATAACGATGTATCATCTTCCATAGTTTGCATACCCAATTATGAGCCATATATTATTCACTGTTCTCTTAGAATTTTTTTGTTATTATAATAGCTTAAGGAGGTAAAAATTACAGAAAGTTAGACATTACTCATTCATATAGTACACCGATCGATAAATCATACATGTGAACGATCATAACTATAAGATCTTTAGTTTTCGCCTAATTGTCTGGTTGCAACGGTCTCCACTCTTTTGATTTCAGGTACCCCTTTGACATGCGTTAGATATAAGGATAGGTCATAGGAAGTTGGTAACAATCTCAAGGCAAACAAAGGTTGATTCTCATCCTCAATGATCATATCAGTGTTCTCTAAATTTATAATAATTAATATAAAAGTGTCGAGGTGTTTAGTTATGAACATACTTTCTTTCAATCGTTTTTTCAAGTATAACTGAGTCACCTGATTTCTCAAAGTAAACTTCTCTTAACTTATTTCATGCACATGTAGAAGTCTTCTCACTACTAATCTCTTGAAGAACACTACCCTTTACACTCATTATAATCTAGCATAAAACCTTTTCTTGAAGATTTTGCTTCTTGTTTTTTTTATCTTTGTTGGTAACTTATTCTCCACAAGCTTCCATAAACCTTGTAGTACCAACAAATATTTTATCTTAATCTTCCATAAAGCATAACTGGATCCTCTCCCTATCAAATCTTTTAATTTTGTATTTTGTTATTGTAGATGCCACTGTAAACCCTAATTGTAAAACTTGATTCTATAACCTAGAGATCTGATACCAATTTGTTATGAATCATTATGCAGTATTTCATAAATGGCTCAAATACAAAACAAAATAAATAATATAAAAGAAAAGAATATAATATTTCAATGTGGTTCGACAAATATTTACATTCACAGACGCCGACAGAGAAAAGAGTTTCACTATGATAGAAAAGTGTTACATATTTTAAGAGAGCCTTTTGTCCATGGGCACATGCCTTATTCAGATCAGTAAATCGATATACATAATTTATTTCCATTTTTTCTTTCTGACCAACACCAGGTTGGCCAAACACGTTATGTACTTTGTTTGGTGAAAATGTTTTTTTTGTATCGAGTGAACTCTCTTATCAGTTGTAAAATGGTGGCAAATAATAAATTAACTAACCCATATGACGTCAAAAATATTCCATGCAAAAATTTACATACACTTTCTTTGAACTTTTTTTTCACTTGAGCTTCTATCCTTAATGTTTTCTTTTTTTTTCTAGTTCTAACTCAAAATTATAATATAAATATTTTGTGATTTAAGTAACTTATTTGGGTTCGTCTATCACCTATTTTTTAGTTTTTATTGTGGGGTCATTATCCATTTGTAATTATTCCTCCAACTCGATCTATAATTGTCACAAGTTAAATATTTTGGCAAATCAAATATTATGGCATAAAATTATCTCGGTGATCTCTAGTTGCTCCAAACAAACTTGACTCTGTCTAGTACAAAATGTTTGACGTAAATGATGACCTGATGTCCTTTATTTTATGAAGCCATAGATGTCCACGTATGGAATTATAATAACTTGGCATATCCAAAACTAAGAATAATATTATGATTATGGACAACTACGATATGTCATCCTGTGTTATGGCCAAATATAAAGCCCTTAGGCTATTAGTGGGCCTCTTATCAAATATATACAAACATAACTCGGTTATCTTTATCGGTGTGATACCCATTTCCTTGGTTTCACAAACTGTATAAACTTCTTAGATAAACACAAAAAATATCTCATAAAGTCAAATAAGAGTTTAATTAAGTTTTGAATGAACCTACTATCTTTAAGTATATCTATTTTAAAAAGATGTGAGTGTCACGCTTTTCTTGCATTTGTTGGGACTATTCATTTCTTGTATGAACCATTGTCCGTAAGTGAAAAATGTCTCATCCTACTTTTGGTGGATGGTCATTATGCAATATTTTTCACATTTAATAGTTCTTGACAATGAAGTGCTTATGAAATAGCTCTATATATCCTCATAATTGCTAATAAAGCTTGGCGGGGGTTAATTAAAATCAATTTAGAGTTTTTCCTCAAAATATCATGGAAGAACCTTTGCATAAAAAAGTATTATACGGATTAAAGTCGAGCATAATACTGTGAAACTATTTCAATTGGTGTTTCAGATCAATCTTCTTGCCATATTCATTGGGTTAGTATGGATCAAATTTATGAGGAAGCTTTTCTTCGAGAATACTTATGAAATGAAGATTTTGCGATAGTGTATTATGTTATTTTTACCTCTTGTGGACTTCATTTGTGGTATCTACTTATTTCTGCTTCCTACTTCTTTTTATTGGCCTCATACTAGGTATCAACATTTAGTTCGTTTTTTCAGTTGAGTTCTTTTGGTTCTTAAAAACTAGTATCCATTTAACAATCAATTAAAATTTTGTTTAGTTCGGTTCTTTTAGGTTCGGTTCGGTATGAGTATTCAATATGAGAACTGTAAAGAACCGGAAAAAATCGGTTCCATTCGGGTTCAATTCCAAATAGTTACTTTATAACCAAACAACCCGATTTGAACCGGAAGACCCAAAAATAGTCAAATAACTAGCAATTATTTTTAATACATACATAGCATTGTATTGATATCCCATTCAGAATCAGTAGCAATACAATAATATAATAGATTTAGTAATCCAAAATTGTACACAACTTCACACAACAATTGATCCATTTTATACAACAACTTCATAAACAAAACTTGATAGATAATTATTGGTGCATGACTACCTAGTGACCCGAAGGGGGGGAGGGGGCCATAAAATTTGCATAACCTTTATTAATATTAAATCTAATGAAAGTTAATATGCATAGCCTGCTAAAAGCATAAACAATAGATTTCACAAAAACCACTACGGAGTATACAATAGTGAAAACATGTTTTGAACTTTCTACTTATATGTGATACTGCATAAAAGCTAAAAATCACAATAGTGGTCACATATAGAAGAAAAGTGGCATACAGAGACTAAATTGTACCTCTTTGATAGTAGATTTGATATATACACGTAACATCATTGCTCCAACCCGTCTACCATCTTTAAAGACCTAAAAATAAATAAAAATTAGAGCAATGTTTTCTTTTTTAATCGATACATAATGCATGAAAACTAATTATACATATACGATTGATAATAAATCTTGAATATCCATTAAGTTTTGATAAATGATTTTATATGTCCTTACAGAAACATACATAAATCATGTAATATTCATGTTATAACATAACATTACCCTCGAACCATACATGCTCTACGTATATTTTTAATAACCAGGGTCTTGCAAAATCATTAATGCAGCCAATACATGAGTTCAGACCAACTTCTTGTATATGGTTCCAAAATGTTTATTAGATGCACGACGTTAGATCTTATTTTGGATTTTTGCAAAATAAATACGATTTTCTTTATCATAAAGATAAAAAAAAATATGTTTGATTTTAAAATGATGTATTGATATGGCTACTCGTACGATGCTTTAGGTCAATCATGTAAATGGGGAATTTGCGTATATTTTTCGTGGTTCAAAGGATTAATATTATGTCATTGTTCATGCTTCTCTAAGAGATCTTAATCAACTTTGATTTATTTATATCTTCGATCAAAACGACGTAAAGCTCAATTAACGTACGTGTCAATTATCATACTTTTGTAATAAAAAATGACTAAATTGGCAATTGAACATATTAATATTAATGTTAATATACCAGATATAAAATAACTCATTGATGACGATGCCAACAACTTGATAAGATAATTTGTAATTCTATAAATATTATCCAAACAATAGTATGTAATGAAAATCGAATGCTAAACCCACATGATATTTATTATTTTATCAGGTACCAAAACTCATATGTCAAAATCTTATATAACATGGTCAACGATTTGATTGAAGTACTAATATATATGTGTCAAAATACTATATAACCTCATCAAAAATTTGATTTGTAACCAATAAAATTTTTGGAGATAGATATAGAAAAATAAATAAAATGAATAGACTAATTAATTAGGGTGTATTTTTTTTAAAATAAATATTTAAGATTTTGTATGTCGTCAAGTTGAATGATTATATGGTTTCAGAATTGACCGATTTAATTATACTTTTAAATACCAAGTTAGCTTAGTTTATATTAAACAGTATATCTCAAATAACATTAAAATAACAATTTTATATTATCTAATTCATCTTTATCCTTATTCATACATATAAATGTTCAAGTCACAAAGTTTTCAATTATTCTTTCACGTCTATGACTATGTTTGATACATTTGTTAAACGCATGATATATGATTCTATAAACTACATTTTGATCTGATATAACATATTAGTATTAAACTAAAATCATGGATAAAATTAATTAAGATCAATGCAATAAATTCCTTAAAGGCAATAATAAAAGTAGAAAATATATTCAATTGAAGAACAATCAAATATACTATTTAATTAAAAAAATCTATCAATTATATTTTTAATAAATTTGAAACCAATCAAATCAATTCAAACCCATAATCATTCGATCAACCAATTTACTAACTTAAAAACATATCTATTAACTAGATCCAATTATGTCAATCAATCACAAATACTAGGGATAATAAAAAATGACCATTTTGATACAAAGGTAACACCAATGACTGTTTTGAGACAAATGACCAACTCGGGTGATTATCATGATTTTTAGCCTTGTTATATGTTTCTCGATACGTACTCTAAGCATGTTTAAAATTTTCATGTTTAGGATGGCATGTTTAGTTGTTTTCCCATGGTTCGATGCAATTCTATGTGTTTAAGCGTGTAACGTCATGTAGCCCATTCTATGTGTAAATTGAGAAAAATCTAGTAATTAAAAATATATGACATTCATGATGAGAAGTGATTACCCATTATGGTTGGCACATAGACTTTGGGATGTACGAGGTGATGTCATGCATGTATAAAGACTGTTTGTTTCAAGTTTAGATTTTGAATGACATTTAATCTCCCTTCAGATATCTGAGTACTTGACAAAATATTTCACATACTTAAACTTCTTCAGATATTTATAGAGTAATGAAATACAACAAATAAATGTATGATCGGTTAGATAAGTAATTCAATCACAGTTATATGACTTATAATGTGAACACTTTATATGATTATTCCTTATAACTCTATCAATAAACCTGTTATCTCATATACGTGAGAAATACCAGACGAGTTATGCAAGAAAGATTTATTGGGAGATCATAGCTTAAGATCAATTATTGTGTGTTTAGGTTAGTCTTTGCGAAGACTGCCTCACATATGTCCAAAAGGTGAGTCATCAGTTGCATGTCGTAGTTAATTCTTTCACATACACCATGCTCATGCACAATTGGTTTTCAGTGTTGAATGGTTTGTTTAATATACCATGAAATAATTATGTATGGAACATAAGGCTTAGTTATTTTTGAATATGACATTGAACCGATATTTTACTCCTTAAATAATTATCTTTAGAGGTAATGTATAACATATTGGTGCATACAGTCTTCGTTGTGATCATTACGAGACACTTCATATGAATACTTATTCATAACTTGAAACTTAATAAACTCAATCATTTAATGTTATTTATGGAAAGATTAAGATTAAACTTTATGTGTTTATACCCTAATTACGCCTTTATATAATATATTCTAAATTATTCATATAAGATATGTTTGTTCAACAAAAATTCCATAATATCTATCAAGAATGAACTACTCTTCATTTTACTTAAAAGTTAAGCGAGTTATATAAAATAAAACACTAATGAGGTAAAATTACAACCATATGCCATGATGACACTTCGTGAGACATTATTCACACATATAATTTCAAATTTTCTAAAAAATATATTAAAATATTTGTAAATTTCATTGCTAAAATTCTGCTTTCTCTTCAGTGCTTCATTTTTATAATTTGATCAAAGTTAGTTGAATATGGAAATTATGTTGATTAAGACTTCATTACTGATAGGGGAAACAATAAAATTTATAAGAAAATAATTTATAAGTCTAATTACAGGTCAAGTTTCAGATTTTAATATATGACTAACTCTGAGATAATACTCAATATTAAATATAAACGTCATATTTTCCAATCCAAGTTCACTTATGATAAGATCCTTACATTAATAAATTTAAAATTAAATAATAATGAGAAATAATGAAAATTTAGAATTGACCTAAAAATATTTAAGAATAAAAAATCTTTAAAAGAATATATTATGTAAGAAGGATAATTGTGTTGCACATAGTTTTAGATATTTAGTAGGTCTTGTAAATTTCTCAATTTATAGTCAATTATCAGCGATTCTTTATCAATTCATATAATTTTAATCATCACAATTTCTATTCCTTGAGAAGATACATTAAATCGTCAAAATTAAGTGATATTAAAACATTTTTACAAATAATTGTGATTTATTCTTATCTTACAACTCTAAGAGATCTTTGATAGAATAGTAGAGTTCTAAAAAAGAGAGTAACTTAGTTGCACAAAAAGAAATAAAACTCTTTAAACATAATTCAAATATTATAAAAAAAACGCCCATATTCATAGATGACTATACATATATATTTTCTTCATAAACATATTTTGGCTATATTCAACACATAAATAGAGTTTATTCACAAGGTTAAGTACTTTAAGCATGACTCAATACACAATTTTAATAAAATAATTAAGGTTTTCACGTCTCACCCTGGTGATTGCCATTGAAGTTAGCTATGAAAGTTTAATGTACAAATGTCATGATTTTGATTTATATTGTACATTTAGGGATATCCAGTGCAAGTGAAGCCTTACAGGCCTAGTATTGAGAACAAAAGTCTTATACAATAATAATTATCTTCATGTATAACTATATTATAAAATAGTTCATTTTATAAACTCAATACTCAGTTTCATATTTTAGGCAATATAATTATTTTTAGGTATATTTAATTTGGAGGAAGTATTGATTGAACAACCTTATTTTTGGAGGAAGAATCATAAATTCTATTTTAGATTTAAACATTTAAGGAATTGATCATTCATTGTCGATCATCTCCTTATTTGCCTCTAAGAATCAACGTTCAAATTCTCACTTAAGACTAAGCAGTTGTAGTTGTTCATGAATGACAAACTCAACATCATCAATAAATTATACAAACTTAAGCTATATAATACTTTATATATGAAAAAATCAATTTCAATTTTTATAAATCAATTAGAGTTCCACAAGTATATTAAAATTCTTTATAATCAATAGAATATTTCAGTATAAACTTTTGTAAAATCATAACGAATTCAATAAGATTTTGATTTTTTTATGTTTCAACAAAAAATTTAAACTTCAGCTCTTATATTCCATAAATAATACTACAAAATGCTAAGATCTTTGGTGAAACAAAATGATTCAGATTAAGCTCTTGTAATAATGTAACGAGTTTTATAAGGACATTACAAATATTACGATCTAAAAGGCGAACGTAGTTTAAGCTTCCAAAAGATCTACTCAGACTTTCAATGTTTAATTATGAACTATTATAATAAGAATATGAAATTGATGTATGATAATTCAATTAAGATATACAAAAAATATTACACCAAGAAAGTTTCATTTATTGACAAAATTTATTTTAGATTTTCGAAGGACTTTTTAAAGATAAATATTTCACATCTTCCACACTCTATTTTTAAGCTTTATCAAATGTATAATAAAATCAAGTATTTCTGAATGGTATCATTAAGATTTTGATATGAATGTTGTAAATCAATAACTATATGTTGCACATGTTAATTGGTCCATATCAAGATAAACATGTTTATAACAACATATTCAAATATAATAGAGTCATCAGTTTTCAGGAATTAAAAATTCAGTTATAATATTTTAGTTTAAGTGTCTCGTTAATTATATCATAATTTATCAAAGTTATAATCTCTTTTGATTTTGAGATTAACTTGGTAGAGCATGTGAATTTCATAAATTCAGTGGAAGTGGATTCACATTTTGAGTTACTTGTCGTTTAAACTAGCATAAGTTATAGAGACCTATTTTATGCCACTAAAAAATTCTTATTCATGAAATTAAGTCTGGAATTTTTAAGTGAGGTGTCTTATGTATTAAAAATCACAAGATTACTCTTGATAATTTTATAGTATTATCACAAAAGACAAATATTAATAACATGCTAAAATATTATTGTATGTAATCGAGAAACCTCTTATTTTCTTGAGCTAATTGAGATAAATCTTATCAGTCAACATCTAAAGACTCATTTAATATATAAGAGATGCAAAATATTTTATATGTTTTGATAATCAAATTCTTTATGTATGCTCAGGGTAATTCATGACACAATATGTATAAAATATTAAGTAAATACTTATGTATTATAGGAATGACTAATGTACCATGTGACATAAGTCATCGAGTATTCGAACTGTTGAGGATATGGGTACCGCATATTCCTTCGGTATATAAGTAATAACAACCGATCTCACACTAGTACGATTTGTCCGCCTTGGGCCCGAAGGCCCGCATGACTTTACTTTTGGTCCATTTCCAAAAGACCTCATACTAGCTGAGATACGTTCTTACTTATATACCACTGATACTTCTCATGTTTAACTGATGTGGGATGTGGTACTTTGGTTGCACCTAACAGTCCTCCTCTCGAACAAAGTACCCACTCTAGCCTCCTTTCAATTGACTTTCATAAACCAAACTCTGTTATTTTAGTAAAAATATAAATCTTTATATTTCTACTACGATTTTAATGCTCATAGTCTTTTATGATTCATGTGAACATTCTTAATCTATAGGATATTCAGATTCAATATTTTTGTTATAGTTTCCAAATTATATGAATAATACAATGATTAACTTTTTATCTTATTTAAGTGATCTCAATTTAATTCAATATGATCACTTGAATGTTGTTATATAGTGATTATGGGGGTTTTGTTGTTTCTATGTTGATGTAGCCCAGAAAGTCTAAACAAAAGCCTTTTTAATTTTATTTTATTTTATTCAAATATCTTATATATTTAAATCAAATCTAATTATATTAACATTTAATTTGATTTGGTTTTATTTTATTTTAAAATATTTATTTTATTTCCTTGTATTATAATTTAAGGTTTTAAGAAGCTCTTATATAAAGCCTCATATGCCTTAAGTTATTTTAAGTTTTTTGAATAATATATATTTTATCTCTGAAAAATTCAATTTTTGTTATTAGGGTTTCATCATGTTGCTCTTAAATTAGGGTTTCATCTATCGTTGCTTCTTCTTCAAATTCCGCTGCGTCATTAGTTTGGTATCAGAGCCTTAGTTCCTGCTATGGGGAAGCATGTTTCTAAAGCCTGACTATTCTGATTCAAGGTTTAAAGAAGAGAAGAACACATATGGTCATGAAGATTGGGAAGATCATTTCAGTATGATGGGGCATACCAACCGTTTTAATGATGATTGTATTGACCGGTTACTGAAGGTGTTTAAATTGGCTACTAATCATCGAATTAAGGTAAAAATTTCTTATCGAGATGCTGTCTCAGGCTATGAAAAAGTTTTCAAAACCATATTTTTCATCAACTGGACATGGGGATGTTGTCTTCAGGCTATGAAAAAGTTTTCAAAATTATTGTTTTCATCAACCGGATGGCTTCAATGTGACTTCGAATAAGGAACACTCGAGAAGAATTTATCTTATTCCGATAAGATCAACAATTATAATTTATAATTCCCAATGTAACGATTGAATAAAATAAAATAAATAATTTGGGTTCCTGATGGTGATGGTGCTGTGAATTCGAAGACGAATTCTTGTCAACCAGGAGAGGATGATGTAGCCTAAAAAGTCCAAACAAAAGCCTTTTTAATTTAATTTAATTTTATTCAAATATCTTATGTATTTAAATCAAATCTAATTATATTAAGCTTTTATTTTATTTTATTTTATTTTAAAATATTTATTATATTTCCTTGTATTATAATTTAAAGTTTTAAGAAGCTCTTATATAAAGCCTCGTATGCCTTAAGTTATTTTAAGTTTTTAGAATAATATATTTTTTATCTCTTAAAATTTCAATCTTTGTTACCCTTAGATTAGGGTTTCATCATGTTACTCTTGAATTAGGGTTTCATCTATCGTTGTTTCTTCTTCAATTTCCGCTGCGTCATCACATGTTGCACTCAATGAGAAGCCGAGATTCATTATAGTGGTATTTAAAAATGCATTTATCGTATTACAGTTATATATCAATAATTTATGGATGATACTCTTTTGTTCATTGTTAACTATCATTTAACGTGATATAACATTGAATGGGTTATCTATATATAATAACGTTATGTAAGTTCACATTTAGATGTATACACTTCAGTACATGTGAATGATCCAAGTGGGAGCTTGTAAAAATATCTTGAACTTGGAATATCTCACCACGTGTAGATTCAAAGTATGAAGACGCGTTGTCATATGTCAAATTAAAGAAATATAATCAACCTTAAGTTAAATATATTGAACTTACACATAATAATAAGTATCATGAAGGTATATATTACGTATATAAGTTGGGTGTGGATATTGAAGGAGGGTCTATTAATCCAACATTTTAGTTAGTGGGTATAAAAGTCTAATTAAAGTTATGGTCCCATACAATACTAATTACCCCACACTATATAAGTTAAGAAAAACAAATGGATTGATTTAAAAGAAGAAGAAGATAATAAGTGAGATTTATAATTTTTCAGTTTATTTGAGGGACTACTGATTAATTTAATAAAATTAAATAACTAAATATCAATAATAGTCCAAAAGTTATAATTTATTGTATGTGTAATTAAACTATAAATTTGTCGCTCAAATTTCTCTTCTTCTTCTTCTTTATTTTTAAAACCTTAATATAGTCTTCTTAATTGTTTCTTCTATCAAACACTTTTATATACATCCTTGAGAGACATAGTACAAAACATCTTACAAACTCTATGAAGAACCATAATCAGTTGTTCATTAAAGAATCGAACCAAGTTGTCATTTGTTGCAGAACAAAAAAATCGATTAGTGAATATGTAAGATAGTAAGTATCTAAAGGATTAATACTATGATATTTATAAACTTGGACAATGATATGAGTAATATTCATTGACACGTGTTGAATATGTATAACTTGGTAAATTAATTATCGATTTATGTAATTTTTGAACACTCTTTGTGTATAATTAATTTATTGCACATATTTGTTAAAAAATCACGTTTAAGTTTTTTAACCTATATGATGTTTATTCAAACTGCTTAAAAAACATATAGGATAATGCGAAAATTATTGACATTTTGTACCAACAAAATAATACTAATATTATGTTATCAAATGATATTATAAAATATAAAAATATGATATTTTCCATAACAATACAAAAACAATTTTTGTTAGAAAATGCATATTTGTTGAAAAGTTATATATGTACCAATTTTTTCCCATACAATAATATAAAAAAATGCAAAGATAAACGACATTGTAGGGGTTTCATATACTACAATATTATGTGTATTTTGGAAGACATTGCTAGTGTTATATTTATTGTCTATTTTGATATTTTGCTAAAAACTCGAGTGGCTAACCAACTGATAGATAAAGATTTTTTATAATATGATTATTGATTCGAGAAAACAAAAAAAATGACTAATTTGTGTTGGCATAACTAATAAATAAATCAAGATGTCTCTTGATGGTATTGAGATAGATGATTCACACGATAGTAATGATTTTTTCTCTCATTTTCGATATTCGTTTGAGATACAATTAATGTTAATTTTTTTATTGTTTCTAGAGAAATCTTCTCAAAATCTCTTTTTCTTAAACAATTAAACCACTCGATTGTTGTTTTGATTATAAAGTAAAGTCGTACAACTTTTGTGATTGATTATCGACCGACAACATTATGCAACATGCTGTAAAATTTGCATACTAAGCTATTGATGTAACCAATGGTCTCGGTTTTTTCGATTAATAATGGATAAAATTCATATGATTTCAATGTTGATAATACAGTATATAATAAAAAATAAGTCTTGATAAGATGGATCATCAAGATTGATCTCCAAAAATCATTTGATACAATCTTATGAGAACTCTTAGAACAAATGTTGAAAGAACTTGAATTATCCGATTTATTTATTAAGTAGCTAATGTAGTGTATCACATTTAATTATTACTTGATTCTAATAAGTGGAAATATTTCTAGATTATCTAAATGAAAAAAATAAGTTATGCCAAGATGACTCTTTATACTCATACTTTTCTCTTATATGTCAAATTGTGTATCTCTAAAAGTTACACATCTTGATTTTATATATGATTTAATATCATTAGCGTGATGGGATGAACCATTAATTAATATTTGAGTCTTTAAAATGAGTTTGTTTTGAAGTATATAATGCAACTGAATGTCCTTAAATCTAACATTCATATAGTGCACATATGGGAGTCATATTATAAAATGTATTTAAAAACACACACATACACACATACACACTTAAAACAAAGATTATGTCATTTTAATACCTTGTTATCCCATTAACCTTACGTATTTGAAAGTCATGCACTTTAGTCCATTTTAAGTTAATAACATCTAGCTAAATTAGGTCATCATTGTCATCTGTCGGGAGAGTCAGGCTAATTCTATCGGTCTTCCCATATATTAAAGATTTTCACATGTCCATATTTATTATTTTGACATTGATTATAGCACATATTATTAAGTTATATCGTACTTTCTTTCTGAGAATTCTAAAACGACTTTGATTTATTATAAATACGCATGCTTATCAAAATTCATAAGAAAATTTGGAATGCAATATCTTCAATCATTAAACTAATATTTCCGTTGAAATGTTTTAAAATAATATTTTTACCAATAAATATTGATCATGGGTCAATGAGTTAATCAGTTATATGTGAGAAACACAAATGTTTGAGATTTAAGTTTATAAAAATATTTTTACTATTAAGGAAAAATGGCTAAGCTACAATCATAATAAGTAATTATCAAATGTAAAACTACGAGTGATAACCTCGTAATATATGGAGTTGAATGAGAAATTATATGATTGTTTTAGACAAAAAGTCAGCCCTTAAGACATGTACAGTCATATGGAGTATGTATATGCTGTTAGGATATCTGGAATCTCAAATGTTTAATCATATGTAGTTTCAGAGTATCTAGGTTTGTTGTCATACACACAATCAAATAAATTTAATCAACCTTAAATTAAATATATTAGATATAATAATAATAATTATCATGAAGGTATATAATACATATACCAGTTGGGTTAAATGTGGGTCTTAAAGGAGGGTCTATCAATCCAACACTTTAGTTATTGAGCTCTACAAGTCTAATAAAGTTTATGGTTCCATGAAATGAAAAATACATAAATATTTAAATAAAAAATCAATATATTTTTAAAAAATAGAATAGAGATAATAACTCATATTTAAAACTTTGAGTTTAATTCAGGGACCACTAATTAATTCAGTGAATTCATACCACTAAATATAAATAGTAGTGCAAAATTCCTAATTCATTATTCATGTTATCTAAACTATAAATATACATTTTACTACTATCTTTTATTCTACATGATCTTCAAAACCCTAATCGGGTGTTCTTGATTGTTGTCTCCATTAAGCGCTTTTGTCTTTATCCTTCCGAGATAAAATATAAAACATCTTGCAAACTACAAGAAAAAACATAGTCAATTCTTCATCAAGGAATCCAATTAGATAGTCTCCCACTGCAAAATAAAAATGACCGATTAGTGAATATATAAAATTATAAATATATTTAGAATAAAAAGACCAATCTTTTAATAGTTTAAGGGTCTATGACTATAAAAATATTTAATAATAAATATAATAGAAAATATAGTTTTCTCTTATAAAAAGAAAACTCCACACAAAAAATAAAATTATATATATATATATCAATATTGGTCAACATATCCATATAAAAATAAATTTCTTATAAAAACATAAGAATTATGGACTTATTTTGAGCCATATTTCCGCTCTAACGATATTTAGGGTCTGCAACATAGGTATTTTTTATTCATGTTTTGAGATTGCTATGGAAGAAGGTTTTGTGAATTGATACAATAACAATATTTGAAAGACTAAGATTGTAGCCATATATGAACCATCTCGTGACACGTGGCATTTCCATATAAGAACAATAAAAATGAGAGATAAAGAGAAAGAATTGAAGTTTTGCAAAAGTGGCACGAATGTTTCAGATACTAAACTAGGGTCAAAAGATGAGCTTTTACATTAAGTGAAATGAATTTTACTTAATTGCATATAAGCCTTTAAACTCCCCCTATTTACTTAGTTAATCACTAACCATTTTTATTTTCTCTAAACCACTCTTTTACTTCTAATCTTGCAATAGTTCTCGATGGACTCACCGGTGCCAGAGGTCCTAACCCCTATTGGGCTTAAGAAGACCTAATACTAAATTGTTGGGTTAAAAACCTTTCATATGCAATTCTACATTGTTATAACACTTACTTATCCACAAGTCTCTAAAACATAAATCATAAACTAAAAAATCATATGGTTCTTCTCCCAACTGAATAAATTAAAAAAATGAGAGCGGTTATGATATTACTTATTTTAACATGCATTTTGATCAAAGGTATCCATACCCACCCTCGATTATAATCCAAGAATCTAATTCCTTAGTATGTAGAAGAACTAATAATAACATAAGATTAAATGACATATTATGAGCCATCTCCCCCCTCTACCTATATATATATATATATATATATAGAGAGTCTGCAACAGCAACCAAAATCTTTACGATTCATATTTTGAGGTTGATGTGGAAGAGTGCTTTGCACTTTTTAACAACTTGTAAAATGACACGAGATCCGTTGTTGAAAAAGTAAGATTGATAACGATAAAAAATTAAAACATAAAAAAAACTGAAATTTTTGAAAAACTCCATACAAATATTTCGTATATTAAATTAAGGTTTGTAAATATGGTTTATATTAATGCATCGGAGTTTTTAAACTCTTCGTTTTTCTTTAATCAATTTTTAATTTTTTTCTTATATTATTTACCTATTAGAAATTTCTAATAGACGCGGATAAAATCATTCTAAAATTCAATACAAATTGGATTAAACACAAATTTACCTGTATCCACAATTTATAATAATAATAATAATTATTATTATTTTTATAAGTTCAAAATTCCCACCACATAAGACAAATAATGATTATGGACTGGTAAGTTATAACAATATACCGTTTTCTGTTGGCAACACGTGAATGGCGACTGTAAATGTATGATATTATTCTTATATTTTAAGGAAGGCCAAAGCTATTTCCTCCATGTTATTTTTTATTTCCTCCATCATTTGAAAAATCCTCCATGATGTTATTTCTTCCATAAAGGAAGTTACAAAATTGCCCTTTTATTCATTTTTTCTTCACAAAACCATTACCCTAACATACTCATTCTATTCAGTAGAACAAAACTCATTCTTCACCCTAGAGAACTACCTTACAAAGAAGAAAACCCATTTTTCACTTATCACTACCTTACAACAGCTGATTCGAAGATAGAGAAAGCTTAGAGAAAGAAATTCTAGGTTCTTCCCCATTATCAAATTTAGGGTTTGTAGTTAGACTATTGAATACGGTAAATGCTAAAAGATCGTTAACACTTGGTAGCAAACAGGTTTAGGTGTAGACATGTATACAAATAAATTATGTTGCCTACTTTTTTTGTATCTTATTTATCACGAAATTAAAGACGACAATAGGTTGATTATATTTAATAGCGAGCACCATGCTTTTCTTACACTGGTGTTTTACACTTGATTCCGAGAGGGCCACTCGGAATCAAGTGCAATGTCTCAGTGAACAAATTATCACATAATATGACGAGACAGAGGGTTTGCAACTGATTCCGAGTGGCCCTCTCGGAATCAGTTGCACATTTTTTTGAAAAATTGCAACTGATTCCGAGTGGCCCTCTCGGAATCAGTTGGACATTTTTTTTAAAAAATTGCAACTGATTCTGAGTGGCCCTCTCGGAATCAGATGCACATTTTTAAAAAAAAATTACACCTGATTCCTAATCCCCGGCTCGGAAATAGTTGTTTTTTTTTCAGAACTGTAAAAACGGGTTTAACTGAAAAAAATAAGTTTCGAAATAGGTATTTTCAAGCTACGAAGTTGTAAAACGTAAAAACAAGTTTAAATTACATTGTTTGTCGATTGAGTGCTGTTCTCCGGCTTTGTTTGAGTTTCTTCATTTTCCATGATTAATCTTCAATAAAATTGAAGTTCTTTGTTTTAGGGTTAATTTTAGAGGTAGAATCATATATCTTGGATTAAAGTTAGGTTAATGTTGTGTTTTTTCATGTAAGACTATCTATTAGATAAATGGCATCTAGTGATAAATTTGAAATAAAAATAAGGGTAATTTGGTAAAAGCAAGTCACTAGTGTTTTTAAAAATTTGAAAGATGGAGGAAATAAAAAATAACATGGAAGAAATAGCTTTGGCTTTTAAAGAATTTTGGTTGAAAATTTTAAACATTTTGTAATAACATATTTATTACTCTTTTAGTGGATGGATACATATATTCTTTTTAAATGATTATAAGAGTCATCCTAGTCTAACTAAAAGTAGATGAAGAAATTACGCGGTCCACCATCATAGAAAAATCTAATCAAACGTGGAAGCACCAAAAAAAAAATGACAACCCAGTTATAATAACAATAGAATCAAAGAGACATTTAATCTCCGATAAAAATAACCAAAAAAGACACACCTTTTAGGTTCGAAAACGAAGGCCACCAAGCTTTTCTAAAAATTAAAAATGGCCAAATGATTGATTTATTTTCTTGTCCGTTTCAAAAAATTCTCTCTTTTTAAAAAAGCATTAAATCAGAAAACGCTCCCACGCCATCTACCCATTTCATGCCAATCCCAATCCTCTCCAGTTTCTGATTAATTCAAAATCCGAAATAAGAAACAAAGGCTCTTCTGTTTCTCTTTCTCTTTCTCTTTCTCAGCTTCAGAATCATCAAATCTTCGATTTTGAGTGGCGAAGTTGCATTTTTTAGGGTTTTACGTGAAAACAAAATCGATTTCGAGTTCTGGGTCTTTGTGTATTTAGGTTATTCGTTGAAGAAAGATGGGTAGTAGAAAGGAAGAAGAAAGAAACGAGAAGATTATACGAGGTCTCCTGAAGCTGCCACCAAATCGTCGGTGTATGAACTGTAATGGCCTGGTAAGACCGATTCTGAAATGTCGAAAGCAAAAAGTTTTTAAAATAGAAATAAATCTTTGAAGCATGGTTCAGTTAAAAAATTTCATTTTATTTTTGGGTTTCTCTTTTGAGAAAAAAGTTCAGGAGATTTGGTTCTTGGGTTATTAAAAATATGGGGTTTGGTTGTATGGGTCGGATTGGCTTGATGGAGGGATAAGGTTTCACTTCATATTCTGACGTGTTTACTGCTATTTGTAGCTTGAGTGTATTGATTATGATCTTTGAGTGCAGGGTCCTCAATACGTATGTACAAATTTCTGGACTTTCGTGTGCCAAACTTGCAGTGGAATACAGTGAGTATTGTTCTTACTCACTTCATTACTTTTTCTTTGGTTTATAAGAACATGGTACTCGATTTTGTAACGTTATCAGTGTGATGAACCACAATCTGTGTAGTTTCTAGCCAACTCATAGCCAGGGTATTTGGTTGTTTAATGCTGTATATAACTACTTGCTTGATTAATTAATTTTAGTTGGCTGTATGCATGTGAATGGTTAGTAAGCATGCACATACAGTGTTTGGTTTTTTGTGTTGCTTCCACATTTCAGTGTTGCTTCGTTTATCTGGACTATTGATGGCATCACATGATTTTGTTTGAAGATGCACGTTATTGTTATACACACTGGTAATCTGATACAACATGTCAAATTGTATCTTCGATTAGTTTTTCACTTAGAGAAACTTCCGGTATACAATATATTTGTTTTTTCATAGATACAACATGGATTTACTCTACTTACTTTACGGTTGTACCTTTCGGGTTCAACAGGAGGATTGTTCGTATATGTGACCCCTTCAACTCTAAAATTGATATTTCATAATTGTTTACCTACTAAATATGTTTATTTATTCATCTACCTAACACTAAAGATTCTTCCCTCTGTTTAGTTTTGGCATCTAGTTCTTTCAATTTGATCTCCTTACTACAGCTCTTCCAAAAGAGGAGCGTATTCTGAAGGATGCTAACGTGATGGAATATTTTTCAAGCATTTTGAGCTTGCTTCTAAGTTCATGCTCATGTTCTTGTATGACTCTAAGTTTAGAATTTGGCTATCCCGTGTTGATGTTGTGGAAATGAATTAAGGCATATTATTAGACCATATAAACTTTTTGCTAAATTATATATATCATTTGAATGTGTGTGCTGGTTGCTTTCTAAATATTTTGAGTGTCTATATTCTACACAATACAAGTGTATGCATCAATACAATTGCTCCACAGTTTCCAAGTGAATTCTGTATTGTTTTGATGATTCTGGTCGAGTTGGTATTACATGTAGAGAAAGGCTTAAAATGTTTGCTGTTGTTTTGACTAAATAGTATCCGTCAACTTTATGCCTTGCAGCCGTGAGTTTACTCATCGGGTAAAGTCTGTATCGATGGCTAAGTTTACATCCAAAGAAGTTCAGGCACTACAAAATGGTGGAAATCAGGTACCATTACAGCTAAATTTTTGGCGAAGTTCATGATAATGGAGTGTATGTTTGTACTGCTGAGATACTCTTTTATCAGCGTGCCAGGGAAATGTATTTGGAAAACTGGGATCCACAAAGGCAGAGATTATTTGATAGCAGGTTTGATATATTTGGTGTGTTGGAATGGTATCACATATACATATAACTCTTCATCTCTGATTAACTGTGTTCTTTATTCATTTTTGGGCAGCAACGTTGGTAAAGTCCGTGAATTTATAAAGACTGTGTATGTAGACAGAAAATATGCAAGAGATGTATCTGAGAAGCTTCCTGGAGATATAAAGGCAAGATATTCTTGAGAACTGTATAATGATTTTTCTCTTAATGTTGCATTGTTTACTTGTTTCAAAAGTATTGTTTTCTATTACAAAATGCGCAAAATGTGGCTGTTTTCTCCAAGGTGGAATGTTTAGCTAGTCCTTCATTTCTCTTATAAGTCTCAAAATCGCCTATAAAGTAGACACCACCAAGCCTATTAAAATAAATGTGGTGTTATGATTTGCTGGAAGATTTTGGTTTGTCCTTGAGTTATGGTTTGACATATTTGACAGAGCTCTGGAGGCCATCAAGATGAGATAAGACGTGCTAGTTCCTACCATTCTTACTCTCAGAGCCCTCCCTATGAGAATCAATATGAAGAACGGCGTTATGGGAAAAAAGCTGCTGAACTTGCTTGGAAGCCTGGTTCAGACCGAGCCCTTAATGTTAGAAAGGTCTCTAGTTTTTTCTACAGTCCTGGTCGCTGTAACGATCTTATGTCCGAAGACAGGTTTTCAAATGACGGAGGTGGTTCTGTTACTTCAGACATATCCATGTCAAGTGGAGGTGATATTTTCATGTCTGCTATTGGCTCTCCATCTTTCGGAAAAGAAGATGGACTTAGTAGCCCGGCATTTCATACTTCAAAGGATACTGCAAGTCAAAATGTTCCACATCAAACAAAAAACTTATTCGCAGATGCAGTTCCACCGCCACAGGTCATATACTTGAAACTCGTTCCTTATTTGCTAAGTTGTCTTTAGCATTTGAATGGATTTTAGCAATGTAGTGTGATTCAGGCTAATCTTCTCCATAGTTCTTTTTTTCCTTATAAGCTTATGCACGGAAGAATATTGCGTATATCATGGAACATTTTATTCATTGCCACGCATGAACTGAAAACAGACGTGTGTCATGCATGCAACACTGTAGTGAAAATGACATCTAGATATTTTCTCTTTTTATCCTGTACGGTGATGATTGGCATGTGTATCTTTCAAATATTTCTTGGATAAATATATGGATGCCGTATCCTTTTTTTTGGCATGTTGCTTTAGCTATGCTCATTATATATGTGGTCTGAAATCTATTTATTTTTCCTTTCAGAGAACCACATCCCTAATAGGTTTCAAATCATTTGATAGCAATTCCGAGTCACTAAAGTCGTATAACTCTGCTAGTTTTGTGGATCTCTCATCCGAAGCTGAACAAACTGGTACGACTCTTCAGAATAATGTTCCACCATCATCATCTTACGGGGGCTTGGATCTTTTCGAAGCTCAGGTACCAAAACCAGTATCTACCAAGGCTTCTACAGTTGACTTGTTTGACTTAACACGAAGCTCATCAGCACCATCTATAGCCGTCTATAAACCGTCCACAGTGGTATCTCCAACTCAATATTTTTCCCCAGCTGTAGACTTCTTTGCTGAGATTGCAGTTCAGCAACCAGCTATTAGACCGTCAGAATTCTCTATTGAAGATGATAAAGGATGGGCAACATTTGACAGTGCTCAACCAGCAGCGGGCACTGTTGTTAACCCCTCGGTAGTAATGCCCAGTGGTGGTGATTTGTCAGCAGAGTTTAAGCATATTTCCCCTTCAATTGAAAGCATGCATTGGCCTGCCTATCAAAATTATACTACTGACGAACTTGCTCCATCGATATCTAGTCCCTGGGATCAGGGTTTGCCTTATAATGTACCCGCATCGGTTGAAACAACCACTCAGGTCAGTTTAGGACTAGTAAAAGCTGTCCATTGAAAATTATATTCTCAGTTTTTTATGAAGAGAGAACATTTAGACTTTGGTTTAAAAACATGACCCGGATCCTAACATAACAATTAAAAACCTTACTGGCCATGACAATAATAGGTCTCCCTCTCTCTCTCTCTCTCTCTCTCTCTCTCTCTCTCTCTCTCTATCTCTCTATCTATATATATATGTGTGTGTGTGTGTGAATATATTAAACAACATTGTTTTAAAAATTAATACATCTAAAATAGGAAGAAAAAAATATGGACTGTAATATTTTTTTTGCTAGCGCCTTTTGACAGACATGTATTTGGGGATAGGAGTTTATTTGTGTTTTCTAAAGTTCTTTGCGGTTTAAAACAAATAGAAAAAATTATTGAGGTTTAGGTTTTGTTGACTGGGTCTGGTCGGGTTCAGTTTTTTTATTTAAAAAATTGGGTCGCCTCAATACCCACTCATCGCCATTCCTACATTGTAGAGTAATCTAGCACCTAACTCTTAAAAGGTTCATGCAGTTATTTGATGACCCTTTCTTTTTCTGCCACTGACAGTTATGGAATGCCTTCGAAGATCATATTCATGATCCTTCCTTTGTAGACACCAGGACATTTAGTGAACCACCAGGAGCAGCTAATAGTTACTCGTCAGTTGCGGATCAACATTTGGGTATACCAGCAAACATAGTTACATCGCCAACATACAATTCACCAATGCATTCAAATGCATGTGACCGTAGATCAACTAATCCGTTTGATCTTCCTTATGATTCCGATCTTGAACAAAGCAATATGGTAAGTTGTTGGAAACAAAGGTTACAGAAAAATCAGCTAGACTAATATTACATTAATTTACAAGATATTGCAATGCAATCTGAAATGATTATATTCACTGATTCTTTCGTCTGTCAAATCTCATGACAGTTCATGGATATGAACGCATTGCAAACAGCGTTACCTGATGTCCAGTCTCCTCCAGCTTTCCAGCCATGGTTTCCGCAGAATCCAGCTACCCAATTTATCCAACCAGGGACACAGGGTAATGAATTTATTTCTCTACTTAGTTGGCTGCCTTGGTACTGTTGACAAAGCTATATATTTTTTATTTTGTTTTGTAGGAAGCTTACCCTACATGGCAGGACAATCACCAAGTTCTCAATTACAGTAAGCTAGCATCCCTGTTATTGTGTCAGATATATTTAGAAACGAGTATCTAAGTTGATTCGGTCTCGAGCATGATAAGTAGACGTCTACATCTTCAAAGACACAGACTTTCATCACTATATTCTTGATCGGAATCGTGCATACTAATTGAGTGTCCTTGGTTTCATTTAGATTCCTGTTTGCAATTATCTTCTTTTGGCTGGCTATTATTTGTATTATTCTAATAGATTGCTTCTCCTGTAGAAATCTCTCATCACCAGAGCCTGTTGCTTACACTGGGGGAAATCCATTTGCTTAGAACTCCGATGGTGGTTAGTTCGCCGCTGTAGCCATGGTTTTTTATTTCAGTTTTACGGTAACAAAGAGTATGAAATTATGTATTGTTTTTTTGACTACATTGAATAATATTTCAAATCTGTAGATCGTTTATTAACTTTTTATAGGTTTCTTCTTATTCATGCTATCATTCTTCTTGTAATGTAATTTGTAAAACTATGGCGACTGGCACGTCATTCATTGTATCTAAGTATTTGAGATTCACTGGTTTTTACATGTCTACAAGCAGCTATGCATACCATTATTCAGTAGACGAAATTTTTTTGGATAAACGGCATCGACTTTAGTTTCGGTTTCCCTTGTATTAGAACAAATTGCGTCATCTTGGAAGAAAAAACAAATGTCATTTATTTCTCAGCAAGTGAACTTGTAACTATAGTTTTCAGTAATTGAGCTTGTAAGTGTCAAAATACTATATAGATGTTCTGTATATGATATTTAATTATATTTCTACACAAGAAACCATATTTCTGACACTTGAAACCTGTTTTAGAGGCTGCTTGCCTTTCAATATTGATACAGTGACCTGCATTTCATAACATTTTCCTAGACATCTCGAAATGTTAAAGGGCACATACATAGAGACTCATGAATGAACCACAACCTTTAACCAGAAATTGATTTTGAGTCATTTTTATTCGATTTCGTCACTAACAAATGTCTGGAGTCTATTGACAATTTGTATACAAACAGATCTATATATGAGAAAAAGTCACCAGACTGGTGTAGTACATTCGTCTGTAGGCGTAGTTCTTCAGTGCGCAAAAACACTCATGCCGTTCCTTCTTCCTACAGCTCCACCCACACCTATGAGAAAGTGACACCAGACTGTAAAAACTTGACGCAACTCCAGCTTAATAACTTAGAAGGTATTACTATATAAACAATGCAGCATCTAACTAAGGGCTTGTTTGGCTTTGAACCTTATAGATTTTTCAAGGTCTATTCCCATCTTATACAGTCGCCTTTAACTTTTAAAATGACATTTTTTCCTATTACATCAAGCAACCTATGACTTAATCAAGTTTAAACTTTCAATTATCTATTTATCTCAATATAGGTCTTTGGCACATAAACTAGTAAACCAAACAACCCTACAGCACGAAAGTTTAGCGATTCTCTAAAAAAACTTGTGCCCAAATCAACATTCAAGACTATGATAAACTATATAGACAAAAACAAAATTACCAAGACTTCTTATGTATGAAGAATCAACAATTAAGCATAAAGAACAAACTTACTGAGTATACCAGCAGCCTCATCTCTTCTTACAGGATCGAAATTAACCCGAATATTCTTGTGATTGTTCGAGCCTGTCAGCTGCTCATATTCACACACCACAGTGGGTGCAAGACCGTTGTATACAACTCTCCATAAATCTCTCTGTTCATTGATCTTCACAAACCTCAAGGACTCCATCTCCTTCTTCGAGTAACACATCTTCGACTGAATTCCATTCTTAATACCACCACCACCGCAAACTTCCATCACCATTTTTCCCTTACCTTTTTTTCGTGATTGTTTACCTTTCTTCACGTATTTCACTTTAGTAGCCTGCTCCTTGGAGAATCCATTTCCTCTTTTCAGAGATTGTATTTGCTTCTTTGGAAATCCGTTTCCTTTTTTGTTAACAGGAACTGATTCGATCAATGCAGTATCATCAACTACTTCGATCTTTAACGGCTTACTATAAGCGAAGTTACCATTGACAAGATGATTTATCTTTTTACTCCTATTCTCGAACGCTTTCTCGTTCTCCCCGCCCTGAGAGGTGCCAGTAAGTTGTTTCTTGATAGTCCCGGCTTCGAGTTCAGTCAACAAGAGATTATCGAGTTCAATATCTTTTTCCATCAAAACTTTCTTCTTTCCTTTAGAATCCACTTTTTCTTTTCCCTTTAACGTCGAAACCATCTCCTCTTTCCCTTTTCCAGACTCTCGAATTCGAGCAACTGAACCAGAAAACACATTTTCTTTTTCGTCGAACAAGAAATTATCTTCTTTGTACTTTCCCAGTTCTTGAATTCCAGAACAGTCTCCTTTGCATCTAGCAAAATCTTTCTTTCCTGCTTCGACTAAACTTGAAAAGATCTCACCTTTAACAATCTTGTCACTTTCTAAGGCGAAACTCATATCGCAATACAGTTCTTTTCTCTCTTTTCCGTTACAAGAATCGAGCGATTCTTGTTGTTTCTCAGTAGAAGAAACCAGACTCACCTCAGGATCAGAACCCAGTTCCTGCTTTTCCTCAATACGGGTGTCGAGTTCGAGAGAAAAACAGTTAACCTTCTTCTTGGGACTGATCTGGATGATTAAAAGCTCGTCTACCAGAGAGTAAACGGAATCCAAATCTTTCTCCAACGGAGTGGTCACCGGTAACAGAACAGACGATTCTTGTTGGAGGTTTTGTTCAGTTTCGTGGATTCTCCGTTGGAGGCTTACGCATTGATCGGAGTTCATGTTATCATCACCCATTGTGCTTGTTCGAAAATGACTAGAGATTTCTTGAGAGAGTACCTCAAAGTTTATCAATAATGAAATTGACTAGTAACGGTTAGGCATATATACTGGTAAGTCTGGTATTATAGTTATTATAGTTGCTTTGGATATCTTTAGGCTCTGTTTGGTATTTGTAAACTATTATTTTCTGCTGCTTTTAGTCGAACTATTTTTTGCTTTGAAAAATAGATATAACATACTTATGTGGGCTAAAGGAAAAACAAATTTTCTAATAAAAATACATTTATTTTATTAAGATATTATGATATTCTGTACTAAAGCATTTTCTTTTTTGCTATTTTTGTAAAACTTTGTGAAAACTAAATAAAATGTGCTTGCTTTCTAGTAATTTCATATCTACATACCGTTGGTCGTATCGATTTCTATTTTCGGCACCACTGTAAAATACACAAGCTCGATATTAACTTCAGGTGCAAGAGTAACAAATTAGATATCTGTACTGAATTGGCTGCAAATTTCCATATCAAGTCAAATATACTAGACACCAGATTACATTTAGATGAATCATTAGATACAAAAATATCAGTATCTCTTAAACGCTCACGCGTATAGAGTCAAAACATCATGAGATTTGTTGCTATTCCAACAACAAAAGGCTCCATTAATAACCGAGTCAAGAAGTAAAAGAATACACCCAATAGGATCGATATGGGAAGTGCAGGCAGAGCTCGTTTGTAGATAGGCAACAAGATAAGCGTGCACCCAAGCCCGGATATAATGCCGAGATAGCATGCGTAGACGGTCATTAGATCATACATTGCAGCTCTACCGACAAGTACACTGTAGAATATAAAATCCCCAAGGCCGAGTTTAATACCGTCTCTACTTTCTATCATGGTATCTGTATCATTATTGTTGTTGTTGTTATGATCCACCACCCTTGCTTCTTCTTCTCTTCCTTGTTCCATTCCCATCAATTCAACTAATGGAGACAGTTCGTCGACATTCTCATTTTGCGGCCTACTTGATAAATATCTGTCAACCAAAGGTGAATCTTCGGCTTCGTCTATGTTTTCAAAATCCTGAATCTCACTGGGAGTAGAGGTTTGGATGTGATTTTCTCTTTCGTTTCGGTTTATGTTTTCAGTAGATACAGCTTGAAGCTCTACTGATCCAGAATCAGAAACCCCACCGACCAAAAGCTGTAAGTTCGAACCTTGTTGCCTCCGGTTATGTACAACTGTTGGTCGAGATTCGTAGATAAAAGCTGGAAGTTCTTCGTTCCGCGATGAGGCTAACTCCACCAGCATCTTAAGTGGGCCACCAGGGGCTAGAACAGCTACTAAATCATATGTAGCTAACGCCACGAGTACACCCCATGTTGTCCATTCAGGCATCTTTGTGAACCAAGCGGCTACGATTATCCCAATTACTACCATATAAACTTGTCTTATCACGATTGGTACTCCACCCGAGAACAATGATAACACACCCACAATAGTGAAATTGAAGAGGAACAAGAAAAATGTAATTGCGTCTACTGGAATCGAGAAGTGCTGAATCACTGACAGAAATATCGGTCCTCCCATAGTGCCTAAACAAAGAAAAGACAGTAACTTCAGACTGAGACCAAAACCTGATTTCTGAGTCTATCAGTAAAGTTAGGCGCCAAAACTGCCCAATTTGTTTCTCACATCGAGATAAAGCCTCCAGTACTACACCCCACAGAAAAAGAAAAGCTATTCGTTTGCGGAGTTGATAAAGCAGAGTGACCAAACCAGGTTGACGACAGACACAATGAGGGGGCAACAAAAGAGAAAAATAAACACCTACTACAATGTTCGCATTCGAATAACATAGCTATCAAAATGCTTAGGTATCCTACAAAATCAAGAGAGCGAGGATCACTATGAGTAAAAGATTCAACCAAAACTATAAACGTCACCTATAATTACTACTCTAGTACTCCAAGAACAAACACTGCTAGGAGTTGGTGGAGGCTCATAAACACATATACATTAGCATCACACTTGAAAATGCATCAAATTGAGAACTAAAGACTGAAAAACCCTAAACACTGAAAAAAAAGAAGAAGCAAGAGGCATACTCAGCGTGACAAAAGCAGAAAACCGCATGTAGTTCTTCAAAAAGTTAGTGAAATTGTAGTAGTACAAGAGGACGATGACAAAAGTGGCGATGGCGATGATGACGACAAGAACCAACGCGTTGAGTAGAACACCTTCCAACTTCTCCGATGTCGAATCCGAGGGGTTTTCAAGGTAGACTAGGTTGGCAGCAGTGCGGATTTGAGAGGCGGCGACGTTGGGATCAGCGGCGGAGAGAGTGTAAACGATGAGGACGACGATGCACATGCATATAGAGACCGGAAACATGACGCCGATGATCTCTACTCCTAGGGAATCCAAAATGCTTGACTCCATGGTAACCGAATCAATGGATGGTTAGATTGATCGAGGAATGAAGGAAGATCGTAATGGCATTAGGATTTAAGGTACTTTTATCTTTACTCTTTTGGGTTTTGGGTGAGGATTTACCATCGCCACGACGGAAAAGAGTTGTTTGGGGAAGATGGACTTGGAGACCATGAGCTACCAATAGTCGATCGCCATGTGGCAACAAATTTGGCGAATAGGTCTAAATTGATCTGATAAATTTGATGAAAGTAAAACGCATAACCAAAAACTGCAAAGCAATTAAAGAGAAGACGAGAATCTAATTAGAAAATAGGAAATAATAAATTAAGGTGAGAAAATGTTTACATATTGGTTAAGGTATTTTTTATACAAAAGTATATAAAAAATATAATTTTCGGAACATACATGTAGATAGTCCACATGAAATAAACAAAAGCAACAGGGGCTGAGATGAAATAGGTACAACAAAACAGACCCTACAGTTGCAGAGCAAGCGAGATGGATCCATTAAAGAACGAAAATAATCTGAAAAACAATAGAACAAAGCTAGAATTGTATAATTCGGTCGAAAAATTTGAATCATAAAATTTATAATGGATGTTCAAAAAGATGTGAATAGGAGATTGTTGAATAAGGTGAAAAATATCTTTACATTTTTCTCATACTATATATATAAACTACCACGCAGAAAGTATTGTGCTAAATATAACCCAATCTGTTAAAAGAAGATGTCCAAACATGCGGTCGGAAGGGCCAATCTGAGGTTAAGGGAGGGAGCTTAGGCCTCTCAAATGGGTCGGGAGAAGGGACAATCCAACAAAATGTGATTGATGGATTCCGAGAAGCTGCTACACAAAGCATAGTTTTGGAATGTCTTATAACCCCAAGCGATTATCTCTCGTAGTGAGCTTTCTCTAGACGACAAAACAAACAATGAAGTAGTAGTGTATGGGGATGTTGTGGTTGTTCCATAAGAGATTGTCCTTAGGGACCTGAGGTGAGGAGGACCAAATGTAATGATATTCTGGTTACTATTCTCGTGTGGGATCCAGATTTTAATATCCTTCCTGCTTGAAGGTGTAGGGAGAAAACTGATAGTGGTAACAAATCCTTCATATGAGATTGATGAAATATTCTTCTAAAATTGAGCTGGGTAAGCAAGTTCCAAGAGCCATTGTTGACGATATAAAAAAACCATGTCATTTTTGCGCATTCGAGTATACCAGATTAGGACCATATCTATAAAGAAGAGAGTTAAAAAAAAGTTAATGGTCATATTAGATGGAAGTGGAGAGGCCGTTGCCCACATCCGCCTTGTAAAGTTTAGCGGCAAAGGATCTTAAATTGATGATTTTTCTCCACCCCACCTAAAAGAGAGCCAATATGGAGGTTCGAAAGGTTATTATCTTTTATATTTTTGGTAGGAACCTAATAAAACCAAATTAAGGACGATTTATCATTTAAGATGGACCAAATATGTTTGAGGGCGACAACTTGATTTTAGACCCTAAGGTCTAAAATTCCTAAGCTGCCCTCCAACGATGGCAAGATAAACCTTAGACAAAAAAAAATCTGAATCCAATTTTTTTTAATTTCGGGGCTTGACTAGAAGAATTTAAGAAAGAGTTGAGAAAGGTCTTTTAAGGACACGAACGTGGAGGATAAACATGGATAACCAATAAACTTGTCCAAAAAAGGACATTCTTGATTAATTGGAGCCTCCCCGCATAATCCAAGATTTGATACGAATGAATATTTTATTGAACATAGGCCTATAATCATTTTAGGAGAGACGAGAGGTAATAAGAGGACGCTTAAATAAATATCAAGAAGATAATCTTTCTCAAAACCTAAAGAGGCGGTGAGGGAGTTGAAAATCGATTCAGACGACCCAAAAAGAGAAAAATGTGACTCTTATTGGGATTGAGGTGGAGGTCCAAGAGGTTGGCGAACTCCTCAAGGCCTTTTTTAACAAGGTTAATAAAGTTCATGTTGGCACAAAATAAAATCATTATGTCATCTGCAAAAAAAAGATTAATGGTTTTGAGCTTATGACACTTACAATAGAAGTTTAAAAAGAGTTGTTGATTTTTCTCTTTGAGAATACTTGAGAGTACTTGCATGATAAGAACAGAGAGAAAGGGGGAGAGACGGTCCACTTGTCGAAGGCCTCTTTTACCTTGTATGGAACATGATGAGTTACCATTGGTATTAACTGATTAGAAGGAAGTAAAAATACACTAGATGATCTAACCAATCATTTGGTCAAAGAAATCAATGACATAGAGACATCTAGAAGAAGACGACAATAAACATTTTCAAAAGCTTACATGAAGTCAGTCTTAAATGTCGCTCCAGGACCTTACTTGTTTGTGTTATATTTGTGGAGTAGCTCATTGGAAATGAGATATTATAAAAAAATACTACGATTGGAAATGATCGATTGAAGAGAGAATGACTTTTTTTTTATCTTATTGGTGATGATTTTGGAAATAACATTGTAATAAGATTGTAGTAGGCAATGAGTCTAAAATCAAAGGGGAGGAAGGTTTTTCTAACTTTGGGATAAGAGCGATGAATGTATTATTTTAAATAGGCCAATGCAAGTGTGGGGGAATAAATTATGGACCCCTTTGCAAATTTAATACCAATGATGACCCAAGAAGACTTAAATAAACTAGAGATGCACCTGTCAGGACCCGACGCTTTATTACTATCAATATTAAATAAGTTTTTTTTATCTGTACAAAACGAATAATATGAGATCTATGAGAGTTATTTAGCTTAATTGTCAATATTAATGAAGCTAATTTTCTTTGGTTTGTGTAACAGAAATTGTTACAACTAAAATATTAATTCATACTCATTGAATTCAATTTTATTTATCAGAACAAAATGACAATAAAAATGGAAAAATATTGATTTAATAGAGAAATATCATGAACAAGCACAAGTACGAGATGAACATTACAAATATTAAAAAGAAACATGTATGATTTAAAGCTCAAGTTTAGAAGTTTTATGACGGATGATCTTGTTTTGAGGAAAGTATTTTAAAGGATGAAGGATCATAATACCAGAAAGTTAGCCCGAATTGGAAGATTTCATATCAAGTTGTATAAAAAAGACATGATGAGGTCTGTATGTTAGCTTATATGGATAGAAATGCTTTGAAACATCTATGAAATGTACAACAAATGCAATTGTCTAAGTCTTTTTAAAAGTAGGTTTGTGTACATTTTTTTTCAATGGTGTCGCGAGTTTTATTTTTCACGAGACATTATATAAAATCATATTTTAATCCAATTTTTTAACCATTAAAAAATCTTCTAAATAAATTAAGATTATTCAATAATAATTTTAATTAACCTTAACATTACTAGTGATATGACTTCAAATCAAACCAATAATCTAAAATATCGAAGACCACACAGTAATAAAAAAATAGTTATAGTTTGATGATACTATATAATAAATAAAATATTTAAAAATATTATGACAACTTAATAATATTTCTAAATGAATTTGGAATCAATACATTATGAATTTAAGTCAAACCAATTATCTGTAAAATCAAAGTCCACGCAATGCTAAAAATATGATTTAAAATCCAACCAAATTATTTAAAATTTCAAAATACCATGCAATAAAAGTCATAAAGACTAAAACCATTCACGACTTTAAGTCAAGCTAAAGATTAACGGGTCAAAAACCATGCACCCGAGCCCATAAAGACTATCGAGTAAAAACCTTGACTATAAGTGAATTCAATGATCATAAAATATTAGATAACACTAAAATTAAGCCATAAAACCTAAGTAATATATTTATGATAAAATGGATTTAATAAAAAATAAAGGATGATGAGATCAAACAGATATATATCAAACGTCATACAAATATTCATTAAAAAATCAATACAAATTTCAAACAATGAAAAACCACATAATCAAGAGGTGAGCTAAAAAATATATATCAATCAGACGATATCCGAAAAAACGTATCAATGATTCATAATAAGTAAGAAAACATAAAGATAGAGGTAGTAAATAACCTAAGATATTATTTTGATCAAACGAGCAAGGAAATTACAAGGCAATCATCATTAAGACAGTCAACATGTGTACTTTTTCTTTCATCATTAATGTTCATATTATCTTCCTCATCGAGAGGAAAGTCACCTTCATCAATAGAGTCGTCATCATCAAAATGGTCATTTTTATATTCCAATTGAAGATGTTCTTCCATAATAATGTAGTTCATATAAGGTCCTAAGTTCATGTAAGGATCATGTATGAAAAGTTGAATATGAAACTTCTTATTTAGCACACATTTGATAATTTATTCTTTCATAGTTATTTTAGCTTGTTAGATTCTTGAGCCAATGTCAGTTTGTTATCATTTTCATTTAAAACATCAATGTATAGTTTGAAGATTTTATAGAGGGGTTAGGTGCGTTGTTGTATCAATCTATAATTTAGATTTTTCCATATGTATAATCTTATGGGAATGCTTGAATGTTGAGTTCTCACTCTCCAATTTGTTATATTTTCCCTCAAATTACCTATTTTTTTCACTAAATTCAAGAGACGATATTGGTTTGTTGAATATCAAAATGTCATCTTCAGATGACACTGTTTCCCCAATAAGTAACACAAAATTGAAGCAACTCTTTCTCAGATAAAACTACGCAAGTAAACAAGAAATTTGAATTGCAAACGTTCAAAAACATATTGATGAGATAAATACAATTCAATAAATTGTGAAAAAAATAAGCTATTGATTTTTTTGGATCCACAGTTGATGATGAGAAAACATAAGCTATTGAGGAAGTTAGTGTCTTACGTGGAACACATTGTCGGGTAGAAATATCAACGTTTTTTTTTCTTATTGCGAATCGATTTGATACTCGTTTTCTTTATAACCGAGGAATGATATTTGAAAATGTTAGTCATAACAACAACATAATTCTTTGAAGGGTTTGAATTTCATTTTGTTGGACAAGCTCTTTTAAGGTCAGATTGAGGGTATTATTTTTCTTGCTCTTACGATGTTGCTTTTACAACTTTTGACAAGTCACTGATTATGTCAATAGTACAATATTTGTTTGCCATAAGCTTCTTCTTTGTTGGAATTGATAAGTTAATTCTCTAATCATCCTCTTTGCCAAATGTCTCCCTTAACTCCGTCAACAAGATCTACATCTTTAATTAGAGAACCCGTGTTGATCATTTAACTATTATTTGAGATGGTCATGCCTTCCAATTCTTAAAATCCAAACATAAGAAATTATAATGGTTAAAAATTTAATAAAATTATTCTTTCCAAGTACCAGCAACAGTTGATAACTGAGTTAATAACTCGTCACCAAAAGAGAAATGCTTAAAAGTTTTAGAAATAAGATTGAGTTATACAAAAATAAAGAAATTGATTTTTTTCCTGTTAATAATAAAGAGTAAATGAATGATATAATAAAGAAATAATAGGCATATGAAAATAGTAACAAAATTCTTATCCGTCTTAGTTATTGCCATCCATTTACGTTCATTTTTTGGCCAAACCAGCTGATAAATTAAACTCCCAATTACAACTCACATAAAAGGAAGTTAATTTTTATAAATTTTCAAAATCTATTAGTTTGACGATATATTATCTGCTTGGGAGAGTAAAATATTAAAATTAAATTTTGACACTCTGTTGAATTTACACCTGAAAAGGATTTCAGACATGCTAATAGAGATTTTTAAGATAACTGAAGATAAGATTAAACTCGTTAAGGCTCTATATCCATTTAGTGTAAGTTGTATATCTTATATATTATATGAATAATACTAATCTATGATGGTTATGAAACGTAACACCCATTGCAAAATTATGTGGAAAAAAACTTCACCGTCTTCCACGTCAGTATAAAGAATGTTTTTTGGAAGATAGATTGTAACTAAACTAGAAATACACCATTTATGATGCATTATGTTTTCCTCGTTACCGTTAGGATATGCATAAGGTCGACGACTAAAAATTCTTGGAATATAATATGATTTATTTTTCTTTTGAAGTTATATTTGGTTAAGGATTGTTAGACCATAAAGTAACATCATTTTTAATAATTTCGAGTAGGACACCAATAAATTTATTATCTACAAGTTTCATTTCATCAATTTTTTTTATATTCACTCCACAATTTATGATCGACGAAAGGGCTATTGGTAGGCGTTCTTTTAGAATATATTTATGAACTACTACTAGATGAATTATTGACCGACTATATTGGTCATCATACTTTTGCTTAGTTGTTTTGTGAATCCGAGTAGACAATAAACATGCTACATAACAAAAAGTATACATGACTAGAGATAAATTTGACGATTGAGTGAATGATAAAAATTATCACAGTAATATAACAAGATATATTATCTTGAAATTAGTACTTAGAGAAAGAAGTTATGAACAAGAAAACATAAAAAAAATTAGTACAATTACTTTTATCCTGATATAGCTAAGTTTGAAAAAATCTTAACCATTGATCATAAGGTCAACGGTTTATAAATTTCCTATATAATAAACTAGTAGTGAATATAAGAGATTTTTCATGTCACGTCAGTTAATCATTTAATTTTAAATGTTGGTCTACAATGGTATAAAACACTATAAATACGATATGTAATATCAAGAAATATCGATAGATAAGTTGAATATGAATGATTTTTCACCACGAGGTTTGCTCATGTAAAATTTTTACTTAAAAAGAGAAATGATGGAAAAAGTGATAAAATTGATGAATCTTACGTCGACATAGTCATTAAACATGTAAAATATATTGTGATGATGCCCCCAAGGGGTAGCCGAGTTGGTTGAGTATGGCATGCTTGTGACCAAAGGTCATGAGTTCGAGTCCTTCTACAAACGCTTTCTCGGCGGAGCCTGTTACCATGTGTGGTTTACCTTCTGGCGTTGGTTTGCAGGCTCTCGCGTCAGACTGAGGGTTTACCCTGTGCGCACTCATTGCACTCTGAGTAGCGGCTGCGGGTTCCCTCCAAAAAAAAATATTGTGATGATGTTAGTTGAGGGTATTTTTAAAATTTGTAGAGAAATAGTTAATGTTTTGTAGAGGATAGTGAGATAATTGAGCAGCTTATTAATTAATGTAATTAATTTTTATCCCCCTTCATTAATGAGATCTTTTAAGATATTTTAGCATATTTTAGGGTCATGGGTTGGTTAATTAAAAGTCCATTATTGTAAACACTATTTTAAAAGGCATACTACTCAGTCAAAAAACATATAACTGATCAAAAGGTAAAAAGTGTTTTCTTTATTTTAGGTCTATAATACTCTTCAATATAATGGTCTAAAATATCCCTCGAACTATTCTGACTCCTTTAAAGAGCCACTTCCAAAACTATCCAACCCTATTATACACCCTTCTTAGTCATTTCAAAGATTCTTTGGAGGACTAAGAAATATTTATTCGAACCAAATTTAGTTAATTTCCCAAACCGTTGTTCTTATCTTTTTCTCTTAAGTAATAAACAAATTCGAATTGGTTTCGAAGTCGAAAAAAGTTACCACTTTTTATTACTGTATTTTTTAACACGTGTCAATTGGTTATTAGACCTTAGATTTTTTCTACCCTAGGTAAAGTAGGCCAATCAACGACCGACGTTTCCACTTCTCTATAGATTTTCTTAGTGGAAACGTATTCACTTAGTTTTTAGGGTACTCAATAACACTAATACCTCCTTAGTAGGCTCTCAAGTACTTCTCAATTATCTCTATATAACTAACTCCTAATTTTTTTTTATGTTTTACACATATTTAGAAAGAGATAACTCATTACATAAGACTTTGATGTTTGTATGTTCAATGCTAGAAACACTTTAACCAAAGGCGGTTGGTTGAACTTTTGTAAGTTAGAGGAAGAGAAAAAGAAAGCTAGAATCGATGTTGGGCTTCCTGTTACTTCACCTCTAGTTGTCACTACTCAGGTTATTGATTATTGTGATGTTTATCCTTACATACACAATATCCAATCAAAGCCTTTTAAAACCGCTCATCGTTCATTTCAGATAGACGTTCATCAAGACCGTTGCACTCTCAAGGGGCCACAAGTTACCGAACTCTTTCAACATTTAAAGCTATGGGATAGGGTTCAGAGAATGTCACTTCACTCAGAGTACTAGATAACAAAAGGGCAAGGCTAAAGATGTTATAAAGCCATTAATACTGTTTGAGTCTCCCTCTCCACCAAATCCGAATAGGGAGTAAACACATGTTACAGAAGATGATGTTAGCACCCAGTCTATCGAGCCGTTAAGATCCGAACCAAAGGTGATGGAAGAAATTATGGAAGATCTTAGTGAAGATTCTCCTCTTGAGAAATCTGGTAAAATATGGGAAACTTCAAAGCCCTTTATTGATAAGCTTTTGACAGAAAAGAAAGTTCAAGGAAAACGCGAAGCTCTAGAAGAAGAATCCGAAGAGCTCCCAATCTCATTGGCCGGACACGTCGATTTTAATTTTAAGTTATTTAGAGTAAAATATATTTTAGCAATCAATAAGATATCTTACTTTTATTTTAACAAAAAAGAATTGGATGATATTTGTACTAAATGGGGATTTATTCACACGACTAGAGTTAGAATATCTAAACATGAGGAAACTTTGATGAGTTGCATCCCTAATGAGCTTGTAACTTATATCGATGTTCTCAACTAGGGCCTTGGTTTCCCCTGAATCCGGAAATTCTTAGGTATTTAAATCTAGTTTGGTTATGTCTGAGCCATGCCAGTCGTAACGTGTGGTTCACTTTAATGGCTTGTATCATAGCATCCAGACTTTTCAAAACTCCAATGACCATGAAAGAAATAACGGGTATTATGGGATTGTCTCATAATTCTCAAATCCCCTTCTGCTACTTCAATATGGGAATTGATTACAAAGTAGTGGATAATCTATTAGAGGCAAACAATCTATTGAAACCAAATTTATTTTTATTAGTGGGCCGTGGGAAAATGGAAAAAAGATTTCTTCTTCAAAAGGAAATCCAAGCCAACTTACCAGATTTTGGAAGAGCTTAGGTAATTTTCTTTAAATATATATTTCTCATTTGTTCCATTAGTTCATCATCGGTTTTACTTTATTTTTCTTTACAGTTATTCTGAAGCTTTTTACACATTATCTGAAGGATGCAAAAGTCACTTTCAAGAAGTGTATGACTGGGAAGAGGAAAAATCGGCTAATGGGTTCCACCAATGTTTTACTAATGTAAATTTAACTCGCAACCATCTTTAAATGACCAGTTTTAAAAGAGAACTGTCATGAGAAGATTTTCCATTCCTCATCTGTCTTCTGCCATTCTGTTAAGAGCTGAAACTGATGATGGCAAGCTATACCTTCCGACCTAGAAGATATCCCCCAGTCATCGACCTAAAAATGATAAGAAGAAGAAAGAAAGAACTTCACAATGTGTCGTCGAAATGGTTACCAATGACAATCACATGAGATTGATACATTTTAGATATAGTTGCTATCACTATAAAAGGAGGTGATATGCTCACATATATTATTGAGACTAAGAAAAATAAAACTAAAAAAGGAAGCAAGCAAGGCAGTGATGAGAGAAGAAAAAAGGAAAATAAAACTTTGACCAGTTCGGAGTTAGTATTGCGTCCATTTACTAGTGTTCTCACCATTCCTACACCCAACCATGCAAATCTATTTCCAAAACTTGAGGGAGAGGCTACTGATGGAGTTAATAATTCGATTGATGAGTTGGCAGGGTTCAATTATGAAGTGAAGTATTTGGAAAGGTCTTCCCAAGTACTGCACCAACATGATATACGATGGAATACCCGTTGAAGTTTCGAAGGAAATAATAAATTAAGGTGAGAAAATGTTTACATATTGGTTAAGGTATTTTTTATACAAAAGTATATAAAAAATATAATTTTCGAAACATACATGTCGATAGTACATATGAAATAAACAAAAGCAACAGGGGCTGAGATGAAATAGGTACAACAAAACAGATCCTACAGTTGCAGAGCAAGCGAGATGGATCCATTAAAGAACGAAAATAATCAGAATAACAATTGAACAAGGCTAGAATTGTTTAATTCGCTCCATAAATTTGAATCATAAAATTTATAACAAATGTTCAAAAAGATGTGAATGAGAGATTGTTGAATACGGTGAAAAAATATCTCTACATTTTTTTCATGCTATATATATAAACTACCGTTCAGAAAGTACTGTGCTAAATTTAACCCAATCCCTTAAAAGAAGAGGTCCAAACATGCAGTCGGAAGGGCCAATATGAAGTTAAGGGAGGGAGCTTAGGCCTCTCAAATGGGTCGGGAGAAGGGACAATCCACCAGGATGTGATTGATGGATTCCGAGAAGCTGCTACACAAAGCATAGCATTGGAATGTGTTATAATCTCAAGCAAAAGTTTATCTCTAGTAGTGAGCTTTCTCTGGACGACAAAACAAACAATGAAGTAATAGTGTATGGGGATGTTGTGGTTGTTCCATAAAAGATTGTCCTTAAGGACCTGAGGTGAGGAGGGCCAAATGTAATGATATTCTGGTTACTATTCTTGTGTGGAATCCAGATTTTAATATCCTTCCTGCTTGAAAGTGTAGGGAGGAAACTGACAGTGGTACCAAATCCTGCATATGAGATTGATGAAATATTCTTCTAAAATGGAGTTGGGTAAGCAAGTTCCAAGAATCATTGTTGACGATATAAAAAACCATGTCATTTTTGCGCATTCGAGTATACCAGATTAGGACCATATCAATTAATAAGAGTGTTAGAAAAAAGTTAATGGTCATATTAGATGGAAGTGGAGAGGCCGTTGCCCACATCCGCCTTGTAAAGTTTAGCGGCAAGGGATCTTAAATTGATGATTTTTCTCCACCCCACCTAGAAGAGAGCCAATATGGAGGTTCGAGAGGTTATTATCTTTTATATTTTTGGTAGGAACCTATTAAAACCAAATTAAGGATGGTTTATCATTTAAGATGGACCAAATATGTTTGAAGGCGATAACTTGATTTTAGACCCTAAGGTCTAAAATTCCTAAACCGCCCTCCAACGATGGCAAGATAACCTTAGACAAAAAAAATCTGAATCCAATTTTTTTAATTTCGGGGCTTGACTAGAAGAATTTAAGAAAGAGTTGGGAAAGGTCTTTAAGGACACAAACGTGGAGGATAAACATGGATGACCAATAAACTTGTCCAAAAAGGGATATTCTTGATTAATTGGAGCCTCCCCATATAACCCGAGATTTGATACGAATGAATATTTTATTGAGCATAGGCCTATAATCATTTTAGGAGAGACGAGAGGTAATAAGAGGACGCTTAAATAAATATTAGGAAGATAATCTTTCTCAAAACCTAAGGAGGCGGTGAGGAAGTTGAGAATCAATTCAAATGCCCCAAAAAGAGGAAAATGTGACTCTTATTGGGATTGAGGTGGAGGTCCAAGAGGTTGGCGAACTCCTCAATGCCTTTTTTAACAAGGTTAATAAAGTTCATGTTGGCACAAAAGAAAATCATTAGGTCATCTGCAAAAAAAGATTAATGATTTTGAGCTTATGCCACTTATAATAGAAGTTTAAAGAGAGTTGTTGATTTTTCTCTTTGAGAGTACTTGAGAGTACTTGCATGATAAGAACGAAGAGGAAGGGGGAGAGACGGTCCACTTGTCGGATGCCTCTTTTACCTTGTATTGAACATGATGAGTTACCATTGGTATTAACTGATTAAGAGGAAGTGAATATACACTAGATTATCTAACCAATCATTTGGTCAGAGAAATCAATGACATAAAGAATATCTAAAAGACGACAATAAACATTTTCAAAAGATTACATGAAGTCAGTCTTAAGGGTTGCTCGAGGACCTTACTTGTTGGTGTTATATTTGTGGAGTAGCTCATGGGAAATGAGATATCATAAAAAATACTACGACTGGAAATGATTGATCAAAGAGGGAATGAAAACTTTTATATTATTGGTGATGATTTTGGAAATAACATTGTAATAAGATTGTAGTAGGCAATGAGTCTGAAATCAAATGGAAGGAAGGTTTTTCAAACTTTGGGATAAGAGCGATAAGTGTGTTATTTCAAATAGGTTCATGCAAGTGTGGAGGAATAATTTATGGACCGCTTTGCAAATTTAATACCAATGATGACCCAAGAAGACTTAACTAAACTAGAGATGCACCCGTCAGGACCCGACGTTTTATTACTATCAATATTAAATAAGGTTTTTTTTATCTCATCATCGGTTACAAAATGAATAATATGAGATCTATGAGAGTTTTTAGCTTAGTTGTCAATACTAATAAAGCTAATTTTTCTTTGGTTTATGTAACAGAAATTTTTACAACTAAAATATTAATTCATACTCATTGAATTCAATTTTATTTATCAGAACAAAATGACAATAAAAATGGAAAAATATTGATTTAGTAGAGAAATATCATAAACAAGCACAAGTACGAGATGGACATTACAAATATTAATAAGAAACATGTATGATTCAAAGTTCAAGTCTAGAAGTTTTATGACGGAGGATCTTGTTTTGAGGAAAGTATTTTAAAGGGTGAAGGATCATAATATCGGAAAGTTAGCCCGAATTAGAAGATTTCATATCAAGTTGTATAAAAAAGACATCATGAGGTCTGTATGTTGGCTTATATGGATATAAATGCTTTGAAACATCTTTGAAATGTACAACAAATGCAATTGTATAAGTCTTTTTATAAGTAGGTTTGTGTACATTTTTTTTAATGGTGTCACGAGTTTTATTTTTCACGAACCATCATATAAAATAATATTTTAATAGAATTTTTTTACCTTTAAAAATATTCTAAATAAATTAAGATTATTCAATAATAATTTTAATTAACCTTAACATTACTAGTGATATGACTTCAAATCAAACCAATGATCTAAAATATTGAAGGCCAAACAATAATAATAAAATAGTTATAGTATAGTTATAGTTTGATGATATTATATAATAAAATAAAATCTTTCAAAAAATCATGACAACTTAATAATATTTCTAAATGAACTTGGAATCAATACATTATGAATTTAAGTCAAACCAATTATCTGTAAAATCAAATTCCACGCAATAATAAAAATATGATTTAAAATCAAACCAAATTATTTAACATATCAAAATACCATGCAATAAAAGTCATAAAGACTAAAACCATTCACGACTTTTTAAGTCAAGCTAAAGATTAATGGGCCAAAATCCATACACTCGAGCCCATAAAGACCATCCAGTAAAAACCTTACTATAAGTGAATTCAATGATCGAAAAATATTAAATGCAACTAAAATTAAGCCATAAAAGCTAAGTAATAAATTTATGATAAAATGGATTTAATAAAAAATAAAGGATGACGAGATCAACAGATATATATCAAACGTCATACAAATATTCATTAAAAAATCAATACAAATTTCAAACAATGAAAAAACACATAATCAAGAGGTGAGCTAATATATATATATATATATATATATATATATCAATCAGACGATATCCTACAAAACGTATAAATGGTTCAGAATAAGTAAGAAAACACAAAGATAGAGGTCGTAAATAACCTAAGATATTATTTTGATCAAACGAGCAATGAAATTACAAGGCAATAAAATAAACATTCTTATCATCATTAAGGCAGTCAACATGTGTACTTTTTCTTTCATCATTAATGTTACTATTATCTTCCTCGTCGAGAAGAAAGTCAACATCACCAATAGAGTCGTCGTCATCAAAATGACCATTTTATACTCTATTTGAAGATGTTCTTCCACAATAATGTACTTCATATAAGGTCCTAAGTTCATGTAAGGATCATGTATGAAAAATTGAATATGAAAACTTATTATTTAGCACATATTCGATAATTTATTCTTTCATAGTTATTTTAGCTTGTTAGATTGTTGAGCCAATGTCAGTTTGTTATCATTTTCATTTAAAACATCAATGTATAATTTGAAGAATCTATAGAGGGGTTAGGTGCGTTGTTGTATCGATCTCTAATTTAGATTTTTCCATATGTATGATCTTATGGGAATGCTTGAATGCTGAGTTCTCACTCTCCAATTTGTTATATTTTCCCTCAACGTACCTATTTTTTCACTAAATTCAAGAGATGATGTCGGTTTGTTGAATATTAAAATGTCATCTTCAGATGACATTGTTTCCCCCAACAAGTAACACAAAATTGAAGCAACTCTCTATCAGATAAAACTACGCAAGTAAATAAGTAAAAAAATAAGGTTAATATGAATAAGGGTATAAATAAGAAATGAGCTCTAAGATATCTTTGACTTGTAAACATTCAACAACATATTGATGAGATACATATAATTCAATACATTGTGGGAAAAAAATAAGCTACTGATTTTTTGGATCCACAGTTGATGATGAGAAAACATAAGCTATTGAGGAAGTTAGTGTCTTACGTGGAACACATTGTAGGGTAGAAATATCAACGTTTTTTTATTATGATCGATTTGATACTCGTTTTCTTTATAACCGAGGAATAATCTTTGAAAATATTAGCAATAACAACAACATGATTCTTTGAAGGGGTTTGAATTTAATTTTGTTGGACACGCTCTTTTAAGGTCAGATTGAGGGTTTTATTTTTCTTGCTCTTACGATGTTGCTTTTATAACTTTTGACAAGTCACTGATTATGTCAATAGTATAATATTTGTTTGCCATAAGATTCTTCTTTGTTGGAATTAATAAGTTAATTCTCTAATCATCCTCTTTGCCAAATGTCTCCCTTAAGAGGTTAGTAAGATCTACATCTTTAATTAGAGAACCCGTGTTGATCATTTCACTATTATTTGAGATGGTCATGCCTTCCAATTCTTTAAATCCAAACATAAAAAATTATAATGGTTAAAAATTTAATAAAATTATTCTTTCCAAGTACTAGCAACGGTTGATAACTGAGTTAATAACTCGTCACCAAAAGATAAATGCTTAAAAGTTTTAGAAATAAGATTGAGTTATACAAAAATAAAGAAATTAATTTTTTTTTTCTGTTAATAATATAGAGTAAATGAATGATATAATAGATAAATATTAGGCATATGAAAATAGTAACAAAATTCTTATCCTTCTTACTTGTTGACATCCATTTACGTTTGCTTTTTGGCCAAAACTAGCTGATAAATTAAACTCCCAATTACAACTCACATAAAAGGAAGTTCATTTTTATAAATGTTCAAAATCTGTTAGTTTGAAGATATATTATTTGCTTGGTAGAGTAAAATATTAAAATTAAATTTTGACACTCTGTTGAATTTACACGTCTGAAAAGGATTTCAGACATGCTAATAGAGATTTTTAAGATAACTGAAAATAAGATTAAACTGGTTAAGGCTATCTATCCATTTAGTGTAAGTTGTGTATCTTATATATTATATGAATTCTACTAATCTATGATGGTTATGGAACCTAACACCCATTACAAAATTATGTGAAAAAAACACTTCCCCGTCTTCCACGTCAGTATAAAGAATATTTTTTGGAAGATAGATTGTAACATAACTAGGAATACACCATTTATGATACATTAGTTTTTCCTCGTTACCGTTAGGATATACATAAGGTCGACGACTAAAGTTTTTTAGAATATAATATGATTTTTTTTTGTTTTGAAGTTATATTTGGTTAAGGATTGTTAGACGATAAAGTAACATCATTTTTAATAATTTTGAGTAGGACACCAATAAATTTATTATTTACAAGTTTCATTTCATCAGTTAATTTTCTTTTTATATTCGCTACATAATCTATGATCGACGAAAGGGCTATTGGTAGGCGTTCTTTTAGAATATAATATGATTATTTTTTTTTGAAGTTATATTTGGTTAAGGATTGTTAGACCATAAAGTAACATCATTTTTAATAATTTTGAGTAGGACACCAATAAATTTATTATTTACAAGTTTCATTTCATCAGTTAATTTTCTTTTTATATTCGCTACACAATCTATGATCGACGAAATGGCTATTGGTAGGCGTTATTTTAGAATATATTTATGAACTACTACTAGATGTTATTGACCGACTATATTGGTCATCATACTCTTGCTTAGTTGTTTTGTGAATCCGAGTAGACAATAAACATGCTACATAACAAAAAGTATACATGACTAGAGATAAATTGGACGATTGAGTGAATGGAATAATTATCACAGTAATATAACATGATATATCATCTTGAAATTAGTACTTAGAGAAAGAAGTTATGAACAAGAAAACATAAAAAAAAATAGTACAGTTACGTTTATCCTGATATAGCTAAGTTTGAAAAAAATCTTAACCATTGATTCATACTAAGATCAACGGTTTATAAATTTCCTATATAATAAGCTAGTAGTGAATATAAGAGTTTTTTCATGTCACGTTATTTAATTATTTAATTTTAAATGTTGGTCTACAATGACATAAAACACTATAAATACGATATGTAATATCAAGAAATATCGATAGATAAGTTGAATATGAATGATTTTTCACCACGAGGTTGGCTCATGTAGAAGTTTTACTTAAAAAGAGAAGTGATGGAAAAATTGATAAAATTGATGAATCTTACGTCGACATTGTCATTAAAAATGTAAAATATATTGTGAGGGTGTTAAATATGTAGTTGAGGGTATTTTTGAGATTTGGTAGAGAAATAGTTAATGTTTTGTAGAGGATAGTGAGATAATTGAGTAGCTTATTAATTAATATAATTAATTTTTGTCCCCCCTTCATTAATGAGATCTTTTAAGATATTTATAGCATATTTTAGGGTCATGGGTTGGGTCATTAAAAGTCCATTAGTGTAAACACTATTTTAACATGCATACAACTCAGTCAAAAAACATATAGCTCAATCAAAAGGTAAAAAGTGTTTTCTTTATTTTAGGTCTATAATACTCTTCAATATAATGGTCTAAAATATCCCTCGAACTATTCTGACTCCTTTAAGGAGCCACTTCCAAAAATATCCAACCCTATTATACACCCCTCATAGTCGTTTCAAAGATTCTTTGGAGGACTAAGAAATATTTATTCGAATCAAATTTACTTAATTTCCCAAACCGTTGTTCTTATCTTCTTCTCTTAAGTAATAAACAAATTCGAATTGGTTTCAAAGTCGAAAAAAGTTACCACTTTTTATTAGCCGTATTATTTAACACGTGTCAATTGTTTATTAGACCTTGGATTTGTTCTGCCCTAGGTAAAGTAGGCCAATCAAAGACTGGCGTTTCCACTTCTCTATAGATTTTCTTAGTGGGAACGTCTTCACTTAATTTTTAGGGTACTCAAGAACACTAATACCTCCTTAGTAGGGCTCTCAAGTACTTCTCAATTATCTATATATAACTAACTCCTAATTTTTTTTATGTTTTACACATATTTAGAAAGAGATAACTCATTACATAATACTTTGATGTTTGTATGTTCAATGCTAGAAACACTTTAACCAAAGGCGGTTGGTTGAACTTTTGTAAGTTAGAGGAAGAGAGAAAGAAAGCTAGAATCGATGTTGGGCTGCCTGTTACTTCACCTCTAGTTGTCACTACTCAGGCTATTGATTATTGTGATTTTTATACTTTCATACACAATATTCCCTCAAAGCCTTTTAAAACTGCTCAGTCGTTCATTTCAGATATGCGTTCCTCAAGACTATTGAACTCTCAAGGGGCCACAAGTCGCCGAACTATTTTAACATTTAAAGCTATGAAATCGGGTTCGTAGAATGTCACTTCACTCAGAGTACTTGATAATCAAAGGGCAAGGCTAAAGATGTTACAAAGCCATTAACACTTCTTGAGTCTCCCTCTCCACCAAATCCGAATAGGGAGTAAACACATGTTACAGAAGATGATGTTAGCACCCAGCCTATCGAGCCGTTAGGATCAGAACCAAAGGTGATGGAAAAAATTATGGAATATCTTAGTGAAGATTCTCCTCTTGATAAATATGGTCAAACATGGGAAACTTCAAAGCCCTTTATTGACAAGGTTTTGACAGAAAATAAATTTCAAGGAAAAGACGAAGCTCTAGAAGTATGAAGTGAAGCTCTAGAAGTATGAAGTGAAAGGAAAAGCTGATTGATGAGTTGGCAGGGTTCGATTATGAAGTGAATTATTTGGCAAGTTATTCCCAAATACTGCACCAACATGATATACGCTGGAATACCCTTTGAAGTTTCGAAGGAAAATGATACAGTTGGGTATTCAATAATGGGTTATGTGAAACCTATTGTTAAACTGGAAAGTGAAGTTAAATCCCAAGAGGAACTAGTTCTTCTATTAAAAAAGAGAACAAAAAATTATAAAGTTCCCTCGAAGAAGAAAAGACTAAGCCCCGCGGAGCATTTAGAGAGGTTGATACACTAAAAAAAGAGGTCGAAACACTTAAAAAAGAGGTATTCAAGGTACAAAGAGAACTTGAGAAACTGCGGACGTCCAGTTCCACTGAGATTACTTCACTAAAATCTCAACAGAAAACAAACAAAGATGTTATGGATCAGATCTGGGTGAAAAAAGGGATCTAGAAAAATCCAAGAAAGAGTTAGAAGAAGAAATCAAGTCTTTACAAGCCAAGTATACACATGAAGCAGATGATGTTGTTAAAGCATATGCCAATTTAGATAAACTAAATGAGTGGGATGCCTAAATTAAGTCAAACATGGTCTTGGCATTTCACAAAAGAAATCCAAAACTAACTCTTGGCTCTTTATGGGGGTGGGTTCTAGATAAATTTTTGCCTCCGGACATATCTTTAGATGATGAAATGTGTGCTTTTAAGGAGTCATCAAGTGAAAATTCTGATTGTGATGAATGAAATGGTTTCTGAAAAAGGGAGTTCAGATGAAAAAAGAAGAAAAAATTGGTAGGAAAAAACCCAAAAGTTAACAATTCTAAATTTTACGATTTTGTGTACGCCCTTATTATCTAAAGGAATTTTTTAACGTCCTATCAGATGTTTGTGTAAGCATTTGAAGTATCAAAGCATTGTTTTTTATGAATCCTCGAACCATTCGAATGATTTTTGTAGTTGCTTTTGATTTAATGAATTCTGTTCCATTTTCTTATATTTTCCCCAACTTACTTTAAACTTCCAATTTATTTTAAATTCTATTATTCTTAATAAATAAACCCTTCAAATGTAATCCATTCGAAGGCATATAAATTTCAAACACATGTCATTCGAAGGTAATCCATTCGAAGGCATACAAATTTCAAACACAAGTCATTCAAAGTTAATCCTTTCGAAAACATATAAATTTCAAGCACTAGACATTCGAAGGTAATCCATTCGAAGGCATATAAATTGCAAACACAAGTCATTCAAAGGTAATTGATTCGAAGGTATACAAATTTCAAACAGAGGTCATTCGAAGGTAATCCATTCGAAGGCATATAAATTTCAAACATAGGTCATTCGAAGGTAATCCATTCAAAGGCAAACAAATTAAAATCAAAGTCCATTCGAAGGTAATCCATTAAAAGGTATACAAATATAGTTACAAACAAAAATTTTGAAAGGAAAAAAGTAATAGATTCATTATGAAAACACCTCGTTAAAACCTCCTCGAGCCACCAGGGTAGGAAATAGTATGCCTATGTAAATATTTACATTAAACAAAGGTAAAGTAAATATTTATATAAAACGTTACTCAAAGTACAGTCTCAGATGGTCAACGTTTCGCAGGTGTTTAAATGGAATGCCCTCTTGATCAACTAACTGATATGTTCTACTCTTGATTCTTTCTATAACTGTATAGAGGCCTTCCCAATTCGGAGTCAATTTCCAAAATTCTTATCTTTAGTGTGTAAAACCACTTTTCTCAGAACTTTATCTCTAATATTAAACTATCTTCTTCGTGTTTTTGATGTGTATCTATTTCTCATTAGACCTTGATAATTCATAGTTCTTAAATGAACTTTGAGCTCTTTTATTCAATCAAATATAGTTGAGCTCTTACTGTAGTCTTATTATCCTCTTCGGAATAATATTAGACTCTGAAAGAAGTAAGACTAAAATTTATTGGAGCTATTGCATCCATCTCGTAGACCAAGGAAAAATGAGACTCTTTTATAGCAACATATAAAGTAGTTCGATAAGCCTAGAACATTTATTGTAGATAGTTTGGTCATTTACATGTTGCCCTCTCCATAAAAAAATTGAAGCCTTTTAAAATGGTTTTATTTACCACTTCCACATGTCCGTTGGCTTAAGGATGAAAATGCGAAGAAAAATGGAATTCAACGATTAAATATCCCACAACTTGTACCTTGATTACTATTCGAGGAGTAAAATCAATATTATAGTCCCCCAGTTCAACAGACCACTTTGTCATTCAACCCGATATATATGGCTTTTGTAGCATATTTTTCAATGGAAAAGAAGTTCGAACCGTGATAAACTGCTCTTGAAAATAGGGCTTCATTTTTCTTGTTGCTATTGCCAAGCTTAAGGCTAACTTTTTCAGCTTTAGATATCTTTTCTCCGAATTTAATAAAGTCTTACTAATGTAATACACCGATCGAGGATAATATCAACCTCTCGAAGTAGTATTGTACTTACAACATGATCTGAAATAACGAAATATACATAAAATATTTCTCCTTCCACTGGTTTGGACAAAGTTTTTTTAATAAGATAAATATTTATTTATTTCAAAAAATAATTTGTCACAATTTGGAGACCAATTGAATTCATTTTCATTTCTTAGCACTTGAAAAAACTGTGCACATTTATCTGATGATCTTGGCACAAATCGATTAAAGACTGCGAATTTCCCAGTTAACACTTGGAATTCTTTGGTGGATCTAGGGGCTCCATGGTTAGTAACACATCTAATTGTGATAGGTATGCTTGAATTCCTTTTTCATTGATGACATAGCCTAAAACATTTCCGGATCGCACACCAAAAGTAAACATCTCCGGATTCAGCTTTAAATTTATGGCTTCCAAGTTGGAGAAAGTTTCTTTGAGACCATATAAATGATCTTCCTCCTTTATACTTTTCACCATCATGTCATCAATATATACCTTTAAATTTCTACCGATCTGGTTGACAAATGCTTTTTTTACTAATCTTTGATACGTTGCCCCAGTGTTCTTAGGACCAAAAGGCATTACCTTATAACAATATAACCCTCAGCCGGTAATAAATGTAGTGTGATCTTGATCATTAGGATCCATTTGGATCTGGTTGTAGCCAACAAAAGCATCCATGAAAGATAATAATTTATTGCCATTGGTTGAATCTACCATTCAGTCTATCCGAGGCACAAAAATGAATCTTTAGAACAAACACTATTGAGATCATTAAAATCAATACACATTCACCGTTGGACACTTTTCTTCTTTACCATCACCAGATTTATTGTGCATAATGGGTTCTGAGATTCCCGAATATGGCCTACTTTTGTTAGTCGATCTACCTATTTACAAATTGATATAAATTTTTCTTTAGAAAATGCCATTCTTCTTTGAATTACCGGGCCTGCATCTAAGCATGCTAAAAATTTATGACATATAATATTGGTTGTGACACATGTTATGTATTCACTGCACAAGGAAAACACATGTAAATACTTGGACAAAAAGATTAACAATTCTTATTTTAGCTTTACCGGTAAATTAGACCCAACTCTAATATATTTCCCATCGGCCAAACAATGAATATCCACCCCTTCAATTTGAATAACTACAATAGGAGTCTTTATGGAATTATCTATATGGTTATAGTCTAAAGAGGACTCTAGTAATTGTTAATCATGTTTAGGAGATGTAAAGTTGAGAAATTTTGGAGCAAGTGCAACAACTTAGCATTCTCTAGCTACTTTTTGTCTACTCCGAACTATTCCGACTTGGCCTCCAAAATCAATTTTAAGCATTGATGAACGATGGATGCAACGACATGCATTCTTGACAGCCAAGACCTACCAAAAATAGTATTATAAGGAGTCAAACAATTTACTACCACAAACAACACTTTGATAGATTTCTTGAACGACACCTAGCCTAGAATTGTCTCCCCTAAGAACTCCTCACTTACATTCGCAAAGTTTCCTTAAACCCTACTATGGTTTGATTTATATATTAAATATAGTTAGATTATTTAGTTTCTCATAAGTAGACAAAAATAATATGTTGGCTGAGTTGCTTGTATCGATCAGAATCTTTTCGATTTATGTTCTTTCGATATATGCCCCTATTATCACAACATCTCCATACGGCCTAACAATATTTCTTAGATCATATTCATCAAAAACCATAAACGGTGCAAGGTCTTGATACAAATAAGTTGACATTTTTCGTTTCAATTGATCAGTTAAGCTGTTTACGTGCCTATTTCTAGAACAGCTCGAAGGCGCCATCATCGTATCTCCTCCAAATATTGTTAATGATTCAAAGAATTGGCATAACGTAGATCCCTTACACTACCTTTTCTTATCATATTCACACGACCTTGGTCCGGATCTGGATCCAAATATTCTAAATCTATAACGAACTATGGTGATAGTTATTCAATAATTACCAAAGTATGTTCTGCTTTTAGAGCTTCCATAGTTGGTCTTCGAACAACGAGAAAAGTTGATTGCTCTCTACCAGTGTTAGGCATAGGTTTATTCGTCTCTTGTGCTTTGATAAAAGTTGTTAATTTCCCATTCTCAATCAACATCTGAATTTGTTGTTTCAATGCTATACAATCTCTAGTGTCATGCCCCGTATCCTCATGATATATAAAAAACGAGTATTTTGGTTTTCTCTTGGGGTTTGAATATGCAAAGGCCTTTGGAATTGTACATGATCTTTGGTCCTATCGTAAATTGTTGCCACATTTTCAATCTAGGCCGAACGCACTAATTTCTTCTTGGTTTGGATAGATGCCCTTATTGAGAGTGATTCGACTTGGGCCGACTAAAACCATGACCAGACTCTCGCAGATGATTATTGGAAGAAACTTGGGACTAACCACCAACATGTGGCTACGATGTGATTGCGAGAGGTTTATTTTTCGAGGTTTCCTTAACAATTTAGTTTCTTCGACAGTAATTTACTTTTTAGTTAATGTATCCACTAAATATATGGATAATAACCCTTTCCTGAGAGATGTTATGGACACCTGTTCGTAACAATCAGCCAAACTATTTTTGGTATTCACACATCAGCTAATATATTCCCTTAAACCCTCAGTAGCGAGCTCGTGATAATGAATTATCGTGTCTCCATTTCCTTTGAGCTCCTTACTTCTCATAAATTTCCTTCGGAAGGTCATCCAGAACATATCAAAAAATTTAATTGACACTTCCGGGAGCCTATTGTACCACTTCAAAGCATTTTTTTTGAAAGTTTAAGAAAAAACTCGGCATAACAACTTATCACCATCCTTAAAACTCATCATAATTTTTTGAACTACTTCAGGTGATTACCTGAATATTTAATCCCATTATAACTAAATCTTTAATCCCATCATACTTCTCCATTTTAAAACATTAAGATCTATAAGGAGGTGTATAGATAAAAGCTTTACCGATAAATGGGATTTCCTCCAATTACGCCATTGGCTAAACCAATAGGCTTCACCAGAGTTAGCAAATATACATGGTTCTGATCAGACAACAAATGGGTCGCTCAATAACTGGTCAATGATATGATCAGTCGACCCTTTAGCATTTCCCTTATAATCTATTTTGTCTTCCCGATACTTCTTTCTTGAAACATTTTGGTCTTTAAACTTCTTACTTCGACTAGCTACTTTCATACATCGACCTTATCATATTTGATTCAATGAATAAAAGGAACTATAATATATGATATCTTACCAATGATGTAGATAACAAGTTTGATGAGATAGAATAAGACATACCAATGAGTAAGTTAGGCGAGGTACATGGGATAAATATGAGATAGTTAACAAGTTGGATGACCTAGAACAAGACATGGAAAAAAGTAATATGGACAAGCTACATAAGCTAAATATAAGTTAGATAAAAAGGTTGACGCGCTAAAAAAAGCTAGACAAGTTATATAGATGAAAGTTGGTAAAAAAACAAGATGAACGAGGAAGGATAAAAAAGATTAGTTACATGAAGTTAGACAAGCTAGACATATAAAATATGATGAAAACAAGTTTAATGAACTAAAATTACAAGATATATGGAGAGAGTGATGAAGACTTACGTAGTAAAAAGAGTATTGAAAGAAATTCTAGGTTTACAATGGAGGATATATTAATAATTCTCAAATATAAGAATTAATTGATGAATTCTACGTGGTTTATAAAAAACTTGTGAGTCTTCCCTATTATTTAAGATAATTGATAAGGGTTTATCATTCATTTGTGGGGGTGACCAAAATATTTTAAAAAACATATTAGTGAAATATACTAGATTTATTTTATTATTAAGTTGTTAAGTTTTTTTTCACTGACAACGACTTTGACGAGACAATCCCTTATCAAGATGATATGGGAAGATAACGTATAATTTAAAGTAATATTATCTCCAAGTTATCTTTGTTTGATGATATCCCAATATGTAAGCTCTGTAAACTCATGTCGTATTCCAGAAACCTTAAAGCATATATTCCAACAATAAAGAAACGAAGTTAGCTTAAAATAGTTTTTAATATAACATCATATATAATTTAAGCTCATATTTGTAGTTTATAGTTAAATATTACAAACAACTCTTTATTACCAAAAGTAAATGATTACAAGTTATTTATAATAACGACTTACATATTTAAATATTCTTTTCGAAATGTTAAAATGAGAGGTTAGTTAGTGACCAAAACATGTACTATATGAATATTTGGTTGCACATCATCGCTATGCTTTCTCTTCGCCAAATTTTGAGTCAGTTGTGTATCGATTCCTTTCTAATGATAGTATTATCAAATTTTGTGCTTATTTCGAATATTATTTAACGCACATGTATTTCAAAACATTCATGATTTTTTAACTTGGTATTGATCCAAATATCACTTTAATAGTCGATTACAAATTATCCTAGGTGTTTTACTTGAATTACTACATTATGTAATAATATAATACATTCTATATGAGATATTTAATTGATGATATATAATAAATTTTAAATGGGTGTTTTCAAATTAAAGCAAGTGATTAGGCAGCTTACAAAGTTAATTATACAAAAGTTTGACATTCTGATTACGGTACATGTTATAAAACTTTAAAAGTATATTAAACCTCTTAAAGCTCAAGTTAAATTAATTTTTGATGGTTTATGTTCTCACAATTTTTATTTGGTTAATTGGTTTCTCCGTGATAGTTTTGGTTCTCTAATTGTTTTCGGTATAATTGAGCTATACTGCATGTAACGGTCAATTAGATTCACAATAAATTATATGTTGGGCTTGTCTAGATATATCATCTTTATCAATATTGATTATATTAAAAATTCAATGTGCTAAGTATGGATTTGGTTTCTTGAGAGATAAAGTAAATAAAGTGTTTAGTTGTAGAGAGAGAAAGTAAGATAGAGAATAAGTTGTCTAATCAGAAAGCGTCACCCTTTATTCATTGATATCAACCTTTATTTATAGGCGCGTTAGACTTAGTATAACAGAATCAGGTATACAAAGAGGTTATTTGCCAAAACTTAATCTGCTTCGAATCAAATCTCCCCCTCTCATTGTCAAAATGATTATTGGCAACTTATATTGTCTTCGTATAAATACATATCCAAATTCTACCTCGAATATAAATTATTTATCAACTCATTTAAGAATGTCAGGTCATATTCTTATCCTCCTCGAATGAACTCGTACACATATATACCTCAAAATCAGTTTGACCCTTTGTTCGCGCTTCAAATATTCACACATAGAATTATGAGCTGGCCTTCTCATAACGGTCAGAAACATTTGGAATAGTCTAGAACGTGTGCGATGACCCATTATGTCTGTCATTAGGCTTGACAACTAATAGGTGTCACATTACTTCTTTACAAGCAACCCCTTGATATTCCATCTTTCTACCCAATAATCATCACCACATCTTCCACTTCTCTGAACATTATCTACCTATCTATCTATCTATCTATCTATCTTTTCCTTTATAAATAATTATCTCACTTGTTATTTGTGTTCCAAAAATACCTTATAGTGAGAGAAATCATTTTTTTCCTCAGAGAATCATTAGCTACTTTCACCCGAGAACTCAATTTCTTGGCTACCTTCGTCGGAAAACTCATATTCCCCAGCCAATCTTCAAATTTTATGAACTAACTTGAGGATTCTTCTTCATCTTAGTTTATGAAAAAAATCCCAACCACTCAAAAAGGAATTTTCGGGGCATACGACTATCTGTGTATCTGTGCATTACGCAAAGAGACTCCTCAGATCCAACCAAAAACTCATCTTTCCTAAAGTCTTCTTGTTAAACAGATAGTGGCTATGGGAGATCTCGAGGTTGAGAATACTTCACAAAAACTGTAAGTAACCCTACACCACCATCTCATCCCCCGAGGGAGATTGTTGAGACCATCACAAAGTCTCAAGAAACTCCCTCAAATACTCAAGAAGAAAATCCAGAATCGAACCTTAATCTTCCTCAACTAATAGATGAAGTTTCTGAAGAAGAAGTTGACTCAGAGGAAATAATGTCAAACATCGAGGCTAAAAAAAGTGGGGCTGCATCTGATACAAAAGATAACGCTTCAAAGCAGGGAGCAACTGAGAAAAAAGAAAAGAATAAGAAATCTCCAGTTGTAATTCCCGAGAATGTTGTTGTCTCAATAAGTGTGAATCTAAAACCGATTCTCCTCAAATACATCATGACGCTGAAAAACGTGTCATATATCTATTATAGTGAAGCTCAAGCTGGTCATCTGAAAAAGAAATGGGGAATAACAGATAATATGACGCTTCGATTACCAACATAAGGTGAAACTCTAATGGATTGTAAAATATATAAATTAGTGGTTTATCCTGAGATTATTAATTGAGGTCTTCGGTTCCCACTGGATCCGATGACAGTGAAGTACTTCGAACTCCTAAACATATGTCGTACACAAGCAACGCCAAATTTATGCTTCACACTCGTGTCAGTAATTATAGTTTCTAGACTAAGCCAAACCCTTCTTTCCATCAAAGACCTTGTCGCCATGACTGGATTTTTGAAGGGACCGGTACGACCACTATCTGATACTTACTAATGATTTCAAAATTATTGAAGATATGCTCGAAGCTGACAAATTCTAGAAACAAATATTTGTCTTTAAATTTGGAGCTTGGGAGAATGGGAAAGCGATTTCTCAAGAGAACCCTTCAAAGCTCAACCTTATTTGGAGAAACAATAGATAGTTCTCTTATGCTTTCTTCTAATCCTTTATAGATTAAATAAATTTTTACATTTATTGCTACTGTACCCATGAATTTCGAAGAGGTACAATGGTCGAAAGAAAGATGCACTAGCTATTTTTACCAACTTCTCTTATGCCTTTCAATAATCAAAGGTTCATCCCTATCCAAGAGCCATTCAAAGAAGTTTTACTTACACTACAACCTTTTTCAAATCTTGAAACAACATCAAAAGAATTTTGCACATAAATAAGTTCTTCTCGAAAACATTTGGAAACAATGGCTAACAATATTGTAAGATATAAAAAGATGCTACTGTAAAAAAAAGGATGAAAGAAATATTTGGCAAACAAATCGTGGACCAATGTCATGCATTCCAAGCTGACATATCAGAACTTATCGAATGAGCCATCCACCTTAAACGTCATCTATGCTATGTGTATGATCAACAAAAAAAAGAGCTCAACACTTCTCACCAGGCTGAGATAAATGATCTTAAAACTAAACATGTAGAAGAGATATCTGAGGAACAAAAAAAATACTCCTCTCTTCAAGAATCTCTGAAAAAGAGTAAAGAAGAAAAGAAAAAAGCTAATTTAAGATATGGTTGCAGTTGAGACAACACTCAAAGAATAAAAGGAAGGCGTTGTGCAAAGTGCCCAGACTCAATGTGGGCTAGACACCTTAGCTGTCATAAAAAATGCGAAGGAGAAAAAGACAATTAATTTGCTCAGTGAAGAAGAAGAAGAGAATCTATCAAATTTTTGGGAATTGATCCCCATAGAAAATCGTCCCGGTGAAGCCTTCGACCCTATCGACATTGATTCTTCCGAAAAAACGGATTCATCCAAAGAGAATGCCACTGAACAAGGAGATTTATCTGAAGAGAACTCCAAAGAAGATGTCCAAGTTATAAAGTTATATGATGTTGTGTGGTGACTTATTTTTGTGTCATATTCAGAACATCTTTTTGTAAGATTGGATTCTAACTTCAATGAAAAACTACTCTTCTTCTTTCCACATTTATTTACCAAGTTTTAATTCTATAAAAAATTCATAATGATCTTGAATTCCAACATATATCACAGATAAATTTGTAATTTGTTAAATAAAAATAGTGCTCTTAGAAAATATTAGCACCTCAAATATAACTGGTATGTTTAAAAAATGTTAGCACCTTGAATATATGTAGTGCGTTTAGAGAATGTAGCACCTCGAATATATGTAGTGAGCTTAGAGAACGTAGCACCTCAAATATATGTAGCGCATTTAGAGAACGTATCACCTTAAATATGGTTGTTTTAGTGTTTATAATAGGCATATAACACCTCGAATCAAAACAGTTACTCTTGTTCAACAACTCCAAAGATGATTAGTCTTCGACTAGTTACCAAGATAATTTAAATACTTGAACTTAAAACAACTATTGACCAAAAAAGAATTTTATTAATATATTTGAGTATGTACATGACACCTCATTAAAACCACCCTAGGCTAACAGGGTAGGAAAGAGTGTGTCGACTATTCAAAAAAGTCTTAAAAAGATAAAATAATTCTTAATACAGTTTTAAATGTTTTATATTCCAGGGATGTTGAAGTATCCTCCCCTTCTCATCACAAATATGATACACACCCAACATTATTTTCTCCATCACCATATAAGGACCCTCCCAAATCCGGACCATCTTTTTAAGTCGTTTATCCTTTATATGGAGAAATACTTTCCTTAGAACTTTGTCACCTACTTTGAAATTCCTCATTCTCACCTTTGAATTATATCTACTTCTTATCCAAGTCTGATAATGAGTCATATTCAGATGAGCTCTAACTCTTTCCCAACTCAATCAAATTTAGTTATGTTCTTTTTTCCTCTTCATTTACCTACTCTATATACTGAAATACTCTACAAGAAGGTAAAGTAGACTCTGCAGGACTAACAACATCCATACCGTACACCAAAGCAAAAAGTGTTTCTTGAGTAACCTCTCTTGGAGAAGCACACAACACCTCTTGTAAATAGTTATGCCATTTCCTTGCAACAACTGTTAAAAGTTTCTTCAAACCCTCCAAAATAGATCTATTAGTCACTTACACATGACCATTTTCTTGGGGATGAAAATGTGTGGAAAAACACTGTGTTATTCCCCTAGAAGTGAAAAAAAAGTCATTTATCTGTTGTTGAATTGATGACCATTATCTATGGTGATTTTCCGAGGCATTCCAAACTGCAACAAATATTATTCATAATGAATTTAATAACATCCTTGAATTTTGTACCAGATAATGGTTCAGCTTCAGGCCACTTCGAAAAGTAATCAACCGCTACTATAATCATCTGACTCCCTCTAGAAGCCATAGGAAATTGTCATACCAAATATATTCCCCATCTATAAAAAAAATAGCTTCGGATATATAAATAAGCGATACTGGTGATGTGTGAATAGAATTGGCAAAACGTTGACAAGTATCACAACCTGGGACTAAGATCTTGGCATCATTCATAATTGAAGTCCAATAATAACGTGCCAACAAAACCCGAAGCATCAAAGACTTGAAACCACAATGAGCTAAACCTTCACCATAAAATCTATTAAGACTCTTGCTTTCCCAAACAACACAACAATGGTATACTAAAAGATTTTTTGTATAACACTTCATCCAATACCACATAACCATGGGCCTTGTATCTTAACTTTTTAGTCAACTGTGCATCTTGAGGTAACAAACTTATTAATAAAAAATTAAGGATATCAGACCTCCAATCACTTCGAATTATGTATAGAGTGACAAATACTTCCTCGTCATATTTACACTGTTCTGATCGTGTCAAAATTGAAGGATTATCCTGTAATAGTCTCCATGGATATTCTTCTGCATAAGCAATTGTTACTAAAGAATCAGCAACTGTATTATCTCCTCGGTTAATATGCTTTACAATCATTTTTTCAAACAAAAATGTCAAATTTCTAAGCTCGCGTAGATACAAAATTTATTGATCTTTCTTGGCCTCAGATACACCTCCCATATGATTTGCAACTAGCTGCGAATATGTTTCCAAACGAACTGTTGTTGCTCCATAAATATTAGCAAGCCTTAATCTAGCAAACACGACCTCATATTCAGCCTCATTATTCGATGGATGAAAACCGAATCAAATAGCATTATACATTACCTCCGTAGAAGGAGAAACTAATTGAACCCATGCACTACACCCAAATATACTAGACCCATCATATATTTGAACCACCCACATCGAAGTTTCTGACAAGACCTCTTTATACGTCCTCTGATCAACTCGAATGAAATTCGACCAGAAAATCAACCAAATCTTGAGCTTTAACCGAGGAGCAAAAATGATGTCAAAATCTTCCAATTCTATTGACCATTTGGTCATTCTACCATAAATGTTTTGTCATTGTAACACGTTTTTAGTGGGAAAGAAGTTCGAACCATAATGGTGTGAGCCTGAAAATAATGACAGATGTTCCAAGCAGCCACCACCAAAGCCAAAGCCAATTTTTAAAATTTCAAATACCTTTTCTCCGACGCCAACAGACTTTCGAAACTTCTTTGTCTTCGTATATCAAAATAGTGCTTACAGCGAAATGAGAAACTTCTTTATACAAAAATAATTGCTCTCCAATTTGAGGCTTAGACACAATGTCTAGTGATAACAAAAGTTCTTTAATCTTTGAAAATCTGCTTCACAGTCTCATGTCTACTAAAACTCTTTGGGTCTTCGTAATACTTGGAAAAAAGGAAGACATTTGTCAGAAAACCTTGAAATGAACCAAATAAGAGAAGTTAACCTTCCTGTCAAGACTTGCACTTCCTTCATAGTTCGAGGTGGTGTCATTGAAACCAAAACCTTCAACTGTTCATGATCTGTTTCTATCCCTTTTTCACTAATGATATACCCTAAATATTTCCCTGATCGGACACCAAAAGTACATTTCTCAAGATTCAGATTCAAACTAATGGCTCTCACATTAAGAAAGGTCTCCTCTAAATTTTTGAGGTGTTCACTATTTGTAAAGCTCCTAAACCAACATACCATCAATGTATACCTCCATATTACTTCTGATCTGAAGAGCAAAATCCTTGTTCACCAACCTTTGATATATTGCTCGAGCATTCTTCAACCCAAATGGGATGGCCCTATAATAGTGTAGTCCTCAATCAGTGATGAATGTAGTACTTTCCTGATCCTTTGGATATATTTGAATCTGATTATACCCTGCAAAAACATCCACAAAAGAAAGAATTTTATTCCCTGAAGTAGAATCAACCACTTGATCTATTTGAGGGACATGGAACGGATCTTTAGGGCATGCTCGATTCAAATCTGTGAAGTCAACTCAAATTCTCCACTTTCCATTCTTTTTTTATTAATATTTGTTTTATAGTCCATAAAAGATATTGTGCCTCCCTAATATGTCTGATCCTATAGAGACGATCCACTTCTTGAACAATAGCCTCTGACTTTTCCACAGAAAAGATCGTCTCTTTTGAATAACATGCTTTATCCTCGAATTTATAGCTATGTTATGACATATTATTTCAGATGGAACTCCTATCATATCCTCCATTTTCCAAGAAAAAACATCTAAATGATCAAACAAATATTGTAACAACTGACCACACAAAGTAGACGATAACAATGTTCTTATTCTTAAAGTATTCCTATTTGAAAAAAATATACTCTTCGATGTCCTCATTCACTGTTAAAGAACCCGGATTTTACCTCGGATCATCCATTCTCTCTTTATCTGAAGTCAACCCTTTTGGTTCCTATTCAGCCATCTGATCCTCAGAAGTAGAACCTCGAACCCTGAGTGTTGTTGCATAACATTCTCTGGCTACTTTTTGGTCGCTTCGAACCATGCAAACACAATCTCCAACAATATACTTCAAACATTGATGAAAAATAGACACCATTCTTGAAGGACAAGATATCTAAAAATAGCATTGTAACTGGTCCGAGATTCAACCACCATAAACAAAACTTGAACTTTCTTTTTAAACGGGAATTTACCCAAATACACCTTGCCTTCGAATTCCCCAATCACCTAAGATCTTACTTATGTAAACACAATTATAATACGATCAGACCGACAAATTCGAGGCAGATTACGTATCCTATCATACTTATACTTGAATAACACATTTGCTAAACTCCCTGTATCAATAAGAACACGTCAAATTTAAACTCCATATATTTCCTCCATTATAACCATTGCATCCTCATGAGAACCGGCTGTTCCCCTCAAATCACCCTCATCGAACAGAATAAAAGAAGTACCATATTCTCTATATAAATGAGTAGACATCCTTCCATCTACTTGAGTTGCTAAACTGACAACATGCATCCCCCAAAAATGACTAAAGATTCAAAATACTCACATAAGCTTCGAACCCGTCCCTGTTCTACTGGCTCATCTACAACCATCAAAATTAACCGATCTGGATTAGTATCCAAATATTACGATGCCGAGTCAAAATTATCAGATTTAGAATCTAAAATCACCAATAAACTTTCTTTTTTTGAATTTGGGTTAGCAGCTTGTTGTGCCGATGTGCTTAGAATTTTTGATCCATTGTTTTGCCCTTTAACAAAAGTAGTCAACTTGTCATTCTCTATCAAAACCTGTCTCCTTATTCAAAGCTATAAAGTCTACAGTAGCATGCCCAAAATCATTATGATACTTGCGGAACCTGTTGTTGCGCTCTTCTTTTGGTCTGTTTATGAGAGCTGGCTGTTTAAAACTAACCTTTGGACTTTTCGTAAATTTTAGCGATATTTTCAGTTAAATCAGCATAATACTCTGGCTTTATCCACTTATTCGGACTTGGTCTTTGAAACTGATAGCCTGTAACTTGAGTTGGATACCCTCTAATTCAAGGAGACAAATTGTTATTATTCCTTGAACGAGGTGGTTGATAATTAAAAGAATGTTCTTGATTATTTTACACATGCCCTGAATTATTTTGACTAGGTCCAACCACTCCTCGAACCCTAGTTGATTCTTTTACTTTAATTTGGTCCTCGACTTGTGCCATCAGCGCCCAAAAATTCAAGGTTCTTTTTTTGTTGTTTCATTTACCAAATCACCAGGAAATAAATCTTGTCGAAATGCAACCATAACAACCAGCTCTTCACAATTATCTAATCCTGTTTTAGTTAACACAAAACGTTTCGTATAGTCATTCAATTTCTCTCCCACAACTTGCTTACATTGTATTATCGTGTCTCCATTTGCTCGCATAACTTTAATTCCCACAAATTATTGTCAAAAAGTTGTATAGCAATCTATAAAGTTGGTAATAGATCCCCTCAGAATTCTGTTATACCATATCAATGTTGTGCCCTTGAATGTCTGAGAGAAAGATCTACACACTAGCATGTCATCATCTTCAAATTTCATCATATAATTCTTAAATTTTTCAATGTGATCATCAGGATCTTGCATCCCATCAAATTGTTTTACCTTAGATATATCAAAACGCTTCAGAAGAGTAATAGACCTTATCTTAGTTGTTAAAGAAGAATTTCTCAAGTCTACTCCTTGTACATACTAGTCATCTCTTCTTGTTTCCATAACAACATATAAATTCCGATCAACTATACCTGTGTACTGATTCTATGTATTTCCTTCACACCATTCAGTTTCCTTAGAAAAAGGAGGCACATTGTCTCTCTTTGGTTTATATTCTTTACACGATTTTTGAGGTTGGCCTCTTTCTCCTTTCGAAGATTAGATAATCTTTCCTCAGATTTTGTGCTATCAAATTTGTCATCACTAGATGTAATATACATGTGTTTGTCTTTTATTTCTTTTCGTGAGGTATGATGCTCTTTATCAGGTTCAAAATGTGTTTTCTTCCGATCATTTCGAATCTGATGAGCTGTATATGATTGATCAGATTGATTTTCTAACTCGCGTTTCTCTTCAACTTGTCATACCTCAGATTTTAACCTTCCCGAGTGAATATGTTGTTCTCTTTAAACATATATTTCATTCAATGATGTTATTTTGTAAAACAATTGATTCATTCGAACATCGATATCTGAATGACCTTGCCACACCGGATCTTGATCATCTTCTCCGCTTTCTTTCCTACGTATATTAGATCTCAAAATTTCAATTGTTTTTCGAACCGTTGGATTAACGTCGTTTCCTGGTTCCATATCGATCTAGAGTGATACAATTGAGCAAGAATTCTATAATTTCTGGTTTTTCACGTGAAATCAGGGTTCCAATTTGGTCTTCATTTTGTTAAGTATGAATCTGGTTTCTTGAGAGAGAAAGTTAAGAAAATATTTAGTTGTATAGTGAGAAATTAAAATAAATAATAATCTTTGTTTAATCAGAATACATCACCCTTTATTCATTGAACTTAACATTTATTTATAGGCGTGTTAGACTTAGTATAACAAAATCAATTATATAAAAGAGTTAATTTCGTTACAGCCTTTCATATTTACGAATAGTCTAAAAATCATCTAACAAGTATACAATTTATTATATATGACCTTAGTTCTATTACATTTAGGCTCTCAATATTTAAATGTTTTTATCACAATGTTTGTTAAACAAACAATTATATCTTAGTGTTTATTATTTTAATAAGACCATTTGAAAAGCAAATTATATATATATAAATAAGTTGTTTTTTTTAGAATCTTATTATAGTTTCATTTTTATTTTCTAATTTAAAAAATAAACCTTTCATAATGCAATGATGTATGAAGAATTTATCTCTACAAGAGTTAGTCATTGATAAAGACGCTAGTGGATATGTATCATAATTCATTGTAAAAACATGATTATGAAAAGTTGAAATAAACCTAACTCTTTGTAGACCAGCTGTTTAGACGAAAAAAATCAAATATAATCATAAATCTTACGATACACATTATTAAATATGTTGATCATTCATAGATATATATATTGATATAAATATTATAAAATATGTTAATCATAATGGTTTTCAGGAGAACTCTGAAAATTAAATACTATGAGTTTTTAAAGCGTAAACAATATAACCAAAGTTTAGAAATGATGTTTAAAAATTAGATTTTATAACGACGATGATGGTACACGAAGTTTGGTCGCTCATTGACGATAATATACTAATATATTGATAAGATTCAAAAATATGGATATGATGATACTGCAATAAAAAAAACTTTTTTGTTTTTGAATTTTAAATTTGAGTTATTGAATTAATTATTTTACGCTTTTGGTTTTTAAGGGTATATTTTAATATTTTGACATCTTATTATTTTAGTTATTTCAATCAATTTTATAATAACTAAATATTTATGAGATAATCTTATGTTCACGCATTGTTTGATTTTTTAATAAATAACACACTCGATTAATTTTTATTTTTTCTATAAAAAAATTATTCAAATATAATAGAGTTTAATACCGATTAAGACCAAAAAATCAAACTATTACTAGCTTAAGACCCTTATTTTTATATATATATATCTAAGAAATATCTATTTAACTCCTCTATTTACCCTATTAGACCGAACTATTTTTTATAATACCCAAAATATATTTAATTAATTATATAAAATCTTTTAATAAAAAGTTGAAATTAGGTCATGGCTATATTGAGATAAACACAATTTGACACCAACGCACCAACTTTGTCTATCTACTTTTTTCTTTCTCTGCTACTACCCGACGACACAGTTCGTGCTGTCAAGATTAATATTTTTCTCGCTCTAGCTTTGTTTTTTACTTTTCTTCTCTCTCTAAAAACATTTATATCAAAATCCTAATTACTTTTTCCATAACCCAGCCAATCACCACCCATTATTTCTCTCTTTTAAATATACCAATTCTTACACAACTAAATATGATTTAATTTATTTATTTTTCTCTCTCTGACTATGATATATGTTAAACCATACAATGAGAAACCAAACCAACTATGATAGATACTAAACTAAGCCAGCTATAATAGATGTTAAACCACAAATGAAACACCAACCCAACTATGGTAGATGCAAAACCATATAATGAGAAATCAAGCAACTATAATAAGTGTTAAACCAAATAATGAGAAATCAGACCAACTATGATAGATGCTAAACTAGGCTAACTATGATAGATGCTAAAGCATATAATGAGAAACTAGGCCAACTATGATATATATTAATGGTTTAAATGAGAAACCAGGCCAACTATAATATATATTAATGGTTTAAATGAGAAACCAGGCCAACTATGATATATACTAAACCAAGTCAACTTTGAAAGATGTTAAACCATATAATGAGAAACCATGTCAACTATGATAGATGCTAAACTAAGCAAACTAATATAGATGCTAAACTAAGCAAACTAATATAGATGCTAAACTAAGAAAACTAATATAGATGCTAAACCAAGACAACTATAATAAATGTTAAACCATATGACGAAAAACCAAGCCAACTATAATAGATGCTAAATCATATAATGAGAAACCATGCCAACTATAATAGATGCTAAACCAATCCAACTATGATCGATGTCAACCCATATAATGAGAAACCATGCCAACTATGATAGATGGTAAACCATATAATGAGAAACCAAACCAATTATGATAGATGCTAAACCGTATAACGAGAAACCATACCAAATATTATAGATGTTAAACCAAGCCAACTATGATAGATGCTAAAGCAAGCCAAATATGATAGATACTAAATCATATAATGAGAAACAAGGTCAACTATGATAGATATTAAACCATATAAATGAGAAACCATGCCAAGTATGATAGATGTTAAACCAAGTCAACTATAATATATTGTAAGTCAAGCCAACTATGATAGATGCTAAACCGAGCCAACTATGATAGATGCTAAACCATATAATGAGAAACTAGACTAACTATGATGGTTGTTAAATCACATAATTAGAAACCATGTCAAATATGATAGATGTTAAACCAAACCAACTATAATATATGTTAACCATATAATGAGAAACTAATGTAAAATATAATTTTTAGATGATAGATACGATACTAAAAAGGTAGATGCGAGAGCAGAACTAACTGGACTCGCGATTTAAAAATAAATAAAACAAAATCATAAATGGATATAGTTTGTTTGTCTTAAAAAAAATAAAATCAATGGTATTTTTGTTTTTTTCAAGTTACGGTTTAAAAGGTACGAACCTTTAAAAATTTAAATTAAAAAAATAAAAGAAAGAGAATGTGTACACATGTTTGATGATTTTATATAGAAGGGTATTTTAGGTATATAGTTTGTTAAATTTGTTGGGTATTAATGAGTAATATATTTTTAGAATGGGTCTTGAGGAGTAACTCACCCAATATGATATACTATATTTTTTTACAAAATTATTTAAAATATAATATACATAAATTTTGTTTTATTATTTTTAAAAACTATTGATGAGACCCATAGTAAACCTTACTGCAACCCTGATTTTCGTGAGGTTGTCAATGTCCATTCGTGTTTTGTATTGCTTGATATCTTAATACTAGAACTTGTTCCTACTAGTAAGTTTGTTGTAGAAAGAAACCTATAACCTGTTTTTTTATAAACGACGTTACTAATGAGGGTGATGTCTAATAATCAGGATTATAGATAAAAATAGTATTAATAAAGTATTTTAATAAATTTAAATGAAAGAAACAATCATTGTTTCTATACAGTGTGATGGGTATGTATAGTTATTTTTGTGAACTTGAACATAAAAAAATAAGCTATACATACGAATTTCATTAGACTTTATCTATGCAATTTTTTATAGATAGTTAAATATTGGTACAAGCCGTGAACACAATCCAATTAATAATCTCATTGTCGATTATCATAATATATATAATTTGATTAATATCAAAACTTTATATCATACGATGAATATACAAGAATATGATTGGATTTATTTTATAAAAATATTTAGAATCTAAGTACTAATATTAAAAAATGGGTAGGTTATATCTCGTAAGGTTTTTGTTATACCTCTCAATTTCATATATTATCTCATTTTTTATCTCTTTCATTCGATTCAGAAAATTTTATATTTTTATGAAAAAACACTTAATAGGTCAATTTTATTATATTTCTCATAATAAACTCCAACATTCTTTACTATTCATCTAAAAAGTATTCATTATTTTCCAAATCGGAGTTCAGAACTACGTCGTACGAATTTTACACTTCATTTGATATAACTGTTTTTTAGTTTTTATTCTTTAATTTTTGAATTATTTGAGTTTTGAATTTTCTAAAATAATAAGTCAATATCCTTTAAGTTAATATTTTTGGTTTTTTTGTTGATATATGTTTAGCTGGAATTTTATCGAATTAAAGCTCGTTTTTAGGATGCTTTCACGTTTATTATTAAGAGAATTATGTATTTTCCCACATTCACTATAAATATGTTATTCATTTTCTCACACATTATGAAAAAAATACTTGAGTTTTCAAACATTCTATGCGAATACTTATTAAAACCCCCCAAAATTGCACAAAGATGCAAATTGAATAAGAAATTTGTATGGTTTATGCAGAAATGCTTAAGAATGTCGCACAAACTGTGCGAATTTTCTCAACATTACAACATAGTTCGTGCGAGTTTGCTAAGCATCTTTGTGTGATAGGTGCAAAAACGTGTTTTTTTTATCTCTATTGTTATTTCGTGCTTTTATAAATGTCTGGCATGTCAACGACTTGATTTATGTAACTTAATTCAATTGAAACATTATAATAGTTTAAATTATTAGTAGGTGTAAAATAATTTATATTTAAAATTTGATTTTTTGGAACATAATAACAAACCATAGGTAAATAATTGGGAGAGTTACCAATAACAATCTTAGATAAATTAAAAGTACCAATAACCACCTAGATTTTCAAGTTTACCGATTGGTGTGGTTAATTTTTGTCTGAGGGTAAATTTGTAATTTGTTCTAGCGTTTGTGAGGTATGTAGGTGTTTAATGTTTGAGTAGAGAGTAGTGGGAGAATTAAGCAGCCTGGTTGTATTTAATTTTCATTACCCATATTTAATTCGGGTGGTTGGGTATTTATACCCTTGTATTTGGGCTTTATGGGCTTTTGGGTCATGTTTAATGGACCCGGGTCATGTTCAAGGACCCATGAGCTTTTAGTAGAAGAGCAAGCAGCTTAGTCAAGAAGTGTTTAGGTTTTTAAGTACTTTAGTCATAGTTCGAACAGTCCAATGGGATAGGTGTTCGAACTGCCCTGTCCGGTCTGGTGATCTTAGTCCGAACTGTCCCCGTCTGGAGAGGTAGCAACATTCGGACTCATTAGGATCCCCTTTTTTAGGTGTTTGTTCAAATACCTTTGCCAAAAACCTGAAAAACAGTCCGATGTCAGGGGCAGTTTTACCCGACAGGTCTTTCGACTGGTGCTATGGCTTTATCCGGACTGAAAAAACTCTGTTTGGATCCAAACGGTTTTTTGCCAGAGTTCATGAGACACGTGTCACTTTTTGGTTGGTTGTTTCAGCCGTTTTTTCACCTTGAATTTCGCACCCACCTTCTTCGAAAAGCAAGCTCTTCATTAATGAGGGTGACGTCAGCGCCGTCTTTTAATCATTACTAATCTTTTCGAATTCTCCTAGGAATCAAGACTCTTTTTTGAGATTTACTATAAATTGAAATACTTCCTACTATTTCACCATCACTTTCATTTTCACTCTACAAATCCTCAAAGCTTTTTCTCTCAAAAACAAATTTTTACTCACGTTGTTTATGTTCACGGCTAGGAACGCTCTGATCAAAGGCGGGTGGCTCAACCTCTCTGAATTAGAAAAAGTACAAAAGGTTGAAAAGGAAAGGCGCATTGCAGCAGGCTTACCCGCTTCCCCTATCGACAAACCAGCAACTTCACCCACAGAGTCAGACCAGGGTTCTTCCTCCACAAAGGGTTTCAAACCGAGGAGGTTGTTTCAATCCAGTCTTTCCTCTATCATCTCAGGTTCTTCGGTTCAAGAGTCGGAACCCGTCGTTGAACCAGGTTTAACAGTCACCAGCCTTAAAAAACCCTCCCCATTTTTAGCCATGGGGTCTGATGCTGAAACCTCTCCTCATAAGTTAGTTGATCGGAGAAAAGGCCGGCTGGTCAAAGGGCAGGCTTCTAAGGGCACCCCTGTATCAGGTGCCAAGGATAGTAGTACTGGGTCAGAAGTACCCATTAGGGCACCCAAGGACAGGCTGTCGGTCCGGAGGGCACTGGCTCAAGTCCCCAAAGAGAAACGTCCACAACAGAGCCCCAACTAGAGGCTAGAAATCAGGAGAGTACCGGAGCTCATCAGGACGGAAGTCAGACTGAGCCAAATCCAAACCTCCCTCTCACCACTGTGACTGAAAACCCTTCTTCAATCATGGAGGAAATAATGGAGGATTCTATCGAAGAAGCTCCATTTGAGTCCGAACCTTCCGGACAGACTGGCAGTGCTGTAGCTTCCCAAAAAGATAAAGGCAAAGAAAAGTTGTGCTTGAGGCATCCGGATCTGCCAGAGTGTCTCGGAGGAAAGGTGGGGCCTTGTTTTCACAAGGTCAATGTTAAGTATCTCCTTGCCCTGCAAAAGATCAACTACGCTTTCATCCACACAGCTGAGCTGGGCCGGATGCGTACGAAGTGGGGAATTCCAGAGAACGTGAAGATAAGAATCCTTATAAACCCCGAAACTCCCATGGACTGCAAGCTGAGCGAGATAGTTATTTTCACAGAGCTGTTTAACTGGGGGCTCAGATTTCCCTTGGACCTAGAGATTGTCAGATACTTTCATCTGATAAAGCTCTATCCAAGTCAGCTGAAACCTAATGCTTGGTACACCCTCATGGCCTGCATTATGGCCTCTAGGCTCTCCGGGATTCCTCTACCGATGGAGGAGTTTGCTGCTGTGGCCAGTCTCTGCAGAAACCACCACATCCCCTTTTATCACTTCAACATGGGGGATAACTTCAAAACAGTGGATGACCTGCTAGAGTCAGAGAGGAATTGGAGGACTCAATTCCTGTTTGTAAGTGGTGCTTGGGAGAACGGGAAGAAAATCAAGGACGGAGTCAACCCAAGTCTCCTCACCAGCAGATGGAGGAGTGATCGTAAGGCTCCTACTTTATATTTTTATCTCTTCTTTTATCAAATTTGTATAAACTGATTGGCTTTGTCTTTTTCTTAGCAGAACTGCCCAAGGACTTCAATGACTATCTAAAGTCCGGGCAGACCACTTGCACCAAGATCAACACTTGGGCCGCTGAAAGGTGGGGAAACCGGTTCCACGATGCTTTCACGGGGGGCAACTTAGCAAGGTCTCACCTCTGGAACACTACTGGCCGGAGGGACTTAACCTGGGAAGAGCTCACCACTCAACCCCCTCCGGATGTAGTGCTCAAGAGGACACACGAACCGGATGGGACACTTTACTTGCCAGGCCGGGCCAAGTCCCCGAGTAAGATGAAAGGCAAAAAGAAGAAGGGCAAGAAAGTGGTAGGTGGAACGGACCCTGCTGAGGTGGAGGAAGCTGTTTTACCAAATCCGGAGGGGCCAGCCCCAAGCCAGATTGATGCTGCTCTCTTGGAAGTGGTAGAGAAGGAGAGTGTTAGACAATAAATTCACTCCCCAAAACCCCCAAGGGCTTCCAAAAGAGACCGTAAACGGGGAGCTGAAAGCAAGGACAGGGAGGCCAAGAAGAAGAAGACCTCTAAGGGTGATGAACTTTCTCTCCGGGCTCCGGAGCCTCTTCCCCACGTTGATCCCACTGACCCAACACAAGTAGAGGAGATACCTGGTGACTTTCAAACTGATGAGGTCGAAGGGGGAGGTCTTAGCATTGATGGGGTAGACATCACTAGTCTTGGTGGGCTTGGTGAGTACTTTATCAACCTCCCTAGAGACGATTTTGCTGGGCCTTACCTCCCCCGAGTACTTCAAACACCGTCACTTTTAATGGTAAGACTTTTACTGTTTCAAGTGAAAGGGACATTATAGCTCACTTTTTATTAAGTAGTGTTCAGCCGGTTCTTGTGTTGGAGAAGCAAGTTCGAAGTCAGACAGACATTATCAAAGACCTCAAGTCTGATAAGGAGAGGCTGTCCGATGACCTTCGTACTGCCACTCAACATGCTGACATTCTAAAGGGGGAGAATGAGGAGCTGAAAAAGAACCAAGAGGGGTGGACCACCAAAGTTTCTACTCTGGAAGATACTATCAAGGAGCTCCGGGAGAAGCTGTCCGGAGTAGAGAAATATCTCACTTCTTCAAAAGAGGAGGTCAAGGCCAAGGATCAAGTCATTCACAACTTGACAAATGACAAGATTGCACTTGAGAACACAGTATCCAAGGCTGTAGAGGAGAAAGCTGATCTGCTAAGGGGGCAAGAGGCCAAAATCCAGGCCAAGATTGATGCTTATGCGAACAACGTAATAGACACTCAAGAGAAAATGTATGCCAAGGTGAAATCAGATATGGTCCTGCTCTTCCATGAGAAGTTCCCGAGGAGGAACCTGTGAGATTTGTGGCTTCACGTAGAGTACGAAGACCTTCCCTTCCACACCATGGATGACGGAGACTTGCATGACTATTCCAGTGCTTCCTCTTCTGACGAGGCAGAAGAAAATTCCGGGGAGGGTCCTCCTGAAGAGAAAGACGATCCCAAGGGGAAGAAGAAGATGGATGAGGCTGAGCCATCTTCAAAGGCTCAGTCTTGAATTATGAATTATTTTTTCAATTTTCATGTTATCTAAACTAAAGTCCTTGGAAGGCCAAGGCACTCTTTTTGTTAATGTGTCCGGTATCTGACCGGATATATCCTTCACTTTGTTTGACAATTTAAGTTATTTCAAGGGGAGGGTCCTCCTGAAGAGAAAGACGATCCCAAGGGGAAGAAGAAGATGGATGAGGCTGAGCCATCTTCAAAGGCTCAGTCTTGAATTATGAATTATTTTTTCAATTTTCATGTTATCTAAACTAAAGTCCTTGGAAGGCCAAGGCACTCTTTTTGTTAATGTGTCCGGTATCTGACCGGATATATCCTTCACTTTGTTTGACAATTTAAAATTCCTTGGAAGGCCAAGACACTTAAGTTATTTCAATGAATATCCTTGTTTTGCACAATTTTCGCATCCTTTCATAGTTTGTTTCAATTTTGGTGGCTAGTGTTTAAATAGCCCTTAGTTATTTCATAAATGGCATAAAGTGAGAGTGTTTAAGCTCTCCGATGACAAATGTTTAAGTGGCCATCATTCTTTTACTTCAATCCGGATGATGTGACAAAAAACAAAGTAAGAACACTTCGGATTTTTTTAAAGAAGGCATCAAATTTCATTAAAAAGCCCGGACACCTCATTAAAACCTCCCCGCGCCACCAGGGTAGGAAAGAGTATGCCCCCAAATATTTACATGGATGTTTAAACAAGTAAATATTTACACATATGCTACTCTAAGTACATCCGGAGATGTTCAATATTCCAAGTGTGGGTCAAAATTCTTCCATCCTTGTCTTCTAGCCAATATGTTCCAGGTTTAAGCCTTTCAACAACTATATAAGGTCCTTCCCAAGTTGGGGCCAGTTTGCCGAGCAGCTTCTCTTTAGTGTGTAAGAAGACTTTCCTTAATACCTTGTCTCCCGGCTGGAAATCTCTTCTTTTAACTCTAGAAGCAAATCTGCTTCTCATCAAACCCTGATAGTGTGCAGCCCTAAGGTGAGCTTTAACTCGTTTTTCCTCTACCAGGTCAAGCTGACCTCTGATTGCCATTTCGTTAGCGCATTCGGAGAAGTTGTGATGATGGGAGAGTTGCTTCTATGGGAGCTATTGCATCCATCCCATAGACCAAAGCAAAGGGTGACTCCTGCGTTGCAGCCACAGGTGTTGTCCGGTAGGCCCACAAGACCTTTTGTAAATAGCTAGGCCACTTCCCAGCAGCTCCTTCCAGATTCTTCTTTAAACCGGACAGTATAGTTCTGTTATCCACTTCAACCTAACCATTTGCTTGTGGGTGGAAAGGTGAAGAGAAACAATGTTGTATACCCCTTGAGGCACATAAACTCTCTATTTCCTTGTTGTCGAACTGTGGCCCATTGTCTGTCGTTATCTTTTGTGGAACACCAAATCTACAACAGATGTTGGATAAAATGAATTTTATGACAGCTTTTGATGTTGTTCCTGCCAGAGGGGCTGCTTCAATCCACTTCGAAAAGTAATCTATAGCAACAATTATAGTTTTACGCCCTCTGGACGCCATAGAGAGAGGGCCCACTAAATCCAACCCCCATCGAGCAAAAGGTATAGGCTCAGAAATCGATTCTAAAGGGATGGCTGGGACATGAATTTCATTGCTATATCTCTGGCATGGATCACACCTTCTTACCAGCTCTTTAGCATCCTGTATGATAGATGGCCAATAGTAGCCGGCCAGTAAAACTCTCCTTGTTAAAGCCCTAAATCTACAGTGAGCTGATCCCTCACCATCATGCAATTCGGAGAGGACTACTTGAGACTCACTATCTCCCAAACACCGCAGAAGAGGTTTACTGTAAGACTTTTTATACAGAATGTCTCTTAGTATGATAAAACCACGAGCCTTGTGTTTCATTTTTCTCGCTAGCAATTTATCCGGAGGCAAAATGCCATCAGAGAGGTACTGTAGGAGAGGAAATCTCCAATCCTGAGGTTGCTTCACATGTACTTCAAAAATTTCTTCCTCTTTACCCATATTAAGTTGAATGGAGGGGCTCTCCAGTACATGGATCCATGGATATGATTCTGTGTAAGCTATGGTTGCTAGTGAATCTGCTAGTTCATTCTCTGTCCGGGGTATATGCTCATAAACAATGATTTTAAACTTGAGTGCTTCATTTTTAAGAAGAAGTAAATACTTCACTAGCTGCTCCTTTTTAGCCTCAGATTGGCCTTGAGCATGGTGGATAAGAAACTGGGAGTCACTCATTAGCTTGAGCCTTTTAGCCCCACAAATATAAGCTAACTTTAAACCAGCTATAGCTGCTTCGTATTCGGACTCATTATTGGAAGCCCTCAAAGCAAAACATATAGCCTGGTACATTCTGTCACCATATGGAGAAGTTAAGCACACCCCTGCACCACATCCCATAGTGCTGGATCCACCATCCGTCCGGACGACCCAGACCTTTTTATCTTTCATCTCAGTAGTCTGCTCCGAATCTCTGTCAGAGTGGAATTCAACTAAAAAATCAGCCACAGCGTGGGCCTTGACTGTTGTTCGGGGAGCAAAATCTATATCGAAATCCCCCAATTCTACCGACCACTTAGTCATTCTACTTGAAATGTCTGCCTTTTGGAGAACATTCTTCAGAGGAAAAGATATCCGGACGATAATAGGATGAGCCTGGAAATAAGGCCTCATCTTCCTTGCAGCTATCACCAGGGCTAGCGCTAACTTTTCGAGTATTAAATAACGCTTTTCTGCATCTATCAAGCTCTTGCTGATGTAGTATACAGGATGGAGGTAGTTATCCACCTCTCTTACCAACACAGCACTGATGGCACAACTTGAAACTGCCAAATATACGAAGAGTGTCTCTCCATCAATTGGTTTAAATAGGGTTTTAGGGGAGGATAGATGTTTCTCAATCTCATTGAAGGCCTCATCACACTGTGAGGTCCAGTCGAATCCCCTTGCACCCTTCAAAGTTTGAAAAAACGGGGCGCATCTGTACGATGATCTTGAGATAAATCGGTTTAAAGCAGCTAACCTCCCCGTCAATCGTTGCACTTCTTTAATATTCCGAGGAGGCTCCATTTGGAATAGAGCATTAAGTTGGTCCGGATCGGGCTGTATCCCTTGCCCACTTATTATATAACCTAGGAACTTCCCGGATTTCACTCCGAACACATATTTTTCTAGATTTAGCTTCAAATTCACTTTTACCAAGTTGGCAAAAGTTTCTTGGAGGTCAGTTAAGTGCAATTGCTCATCCACACTTTTCACCATCATGTCATCGATGTATACTTCCATATTAGTTCCAATTTGATCAGCAAAGGCTTTGTTCACCAATCTCTGATAAGTAGCCCCAGCATTTTTCAACCCAAATGGCATTACCTTGTAGCAATAAAGACCTCTGTTAGTGACAAATATGGTATGCTCCTGATCCTTCAGATCTACTTGGATCTGATTATACCCGGAGAAAGCATCCATAGAGGATAGCAGCTTATTCCCAGAGGTGGAGTCTACTAGCTGGTCAATTCGGGGAACTGGATACAAATCTTTTGGGAAAGCTCTATTGAGATCTGTGAAGTTAATGCACATACGCACTTGCCATTTTTCTTTTTTACCAAGACCGGATTGGCAGTCCACAAAGGATATTGAGACTCCTTGATATGCCCCATCTTTGTGAGCCTGTCAACTTCTTGCACAATAACATCAGCCTTTTCTTGGGAAAAAACCTTTCTCTTTTGTACCACTGGTGCTACATCTCTCCGGACAGATAGGTGATGTGATATAACATCAGCTGGAACCCCAGTAACATCAGCATTGCACCAAGCAAAAACATGCTGATGGTTTTTCAAGAACTTTAACATCTTATTTTTTAGGTCGGGTGGCATTTTAGACCCTATCTTGACACTTTTCCCTTCTTCCAAAAAAATGTGTTTCAACCTCTTCAACTGGTATCAATACTCCAGAGGTCTCTCTGGGGTCATCAATTTCACCCTCACCCCCAGAAAGCCCCTCAAACTGCTATTGCTCGTTGATACGAACTGCCCCCAACGTCCGGGGGGGGGGGGGGGGGCAGGGCTGTAGCATAACATTCTCTTGCAACCTTTTGACTGCTTCGGAAAACTCCCACTTGTCCTTGAACATCATATTTCAAACATTGGTGGACTGTCGAAGCCACTGCATGCATCCTAGAGAGCCAAGACCTCCCTAAAATAGCATTATAGCAAGTGGGACAATCTACCACAATAAAAAGTATCCTGACCATCTTCTTAAAAGGGCCCTTGCCCAACAAAACTTCCTCTTCGAACTCCTCGATCACATCTGCTGAGCTGCCAGTAAAGCCCACAACTGGTCTGTCCGAACGCTGAATTATGGCTGGATTTTTCATTTTCTTGTAAGTGTTTAAGAATAGGATATTGGCTGAGCTTCCAGTATCCACCAAGATTCGTCTTATGTCATTTACCCCAATGGATGCTCCTATGACAACAACATCTTCATGAGGGCCAGCTATATCCCTTAAGTCATCTTCATCGAAAACAATGAAGGGGAATGGAATTTGCGATTGATAGGAGGTCATGCCTCCTTCTAGCTGGGTAGCTAAAGTATGAACGTGCCTCTTCCTCGAAGAAGCAGTAGGAGCTGTCATGGTATCTCCTCCGAAAATTGTAAGTGACTCAACAAACTTAATGAGCCCGGAGACTGTTCTAGAACATTCCCCAATGGCACCCACTCTATTTCGAGTTGGATCCGGATCCAAGTATTTTGATTCCACATCAAACCTTTCGATTATAACCATAGCTCCCTCCGGAGCAGCATTGCTTGGACCAACCCGGTGAGTATTGTCAAGCATATTACCTCCTCTTCTTTTGACATATGCCCCCAGCTTTCCCCTTTCAATCAAATTATGAACTTCTTGTTTCAAGGCTATACAATCATCAGTGGTATGGCCAGTATCATTGTGATACTGGCAGAAAGAGTTATTACGATGTTCTCTAGGAGATTGCAGTGCGGCCGGTCTTCTATAGTGTACCTCTTCCTTTGTTTTATCATAAATGGTGGCCACACTTTCTTTCAATTCTGCAAACCACTCCGGTTGAACCCAAGGCCCTCTCTTATTTTTGGATTGTTGACTCTGAGCAGGTGCAACTGGCTGAGATTGAGCTTTAGCCCTGCTATGCCCCTGTCCGGTCTCCTTTGCCTTGTTCTCGGACTGATTCTGATTGGGGTTTGGTGCAACCAGGGCAGACCTCACCTGCCTGTGCACCCTAGTTTTCTTTATTTCATCAACGTTAATCTGCTTTCCAACCTGATTCAGCAAACCTCCCCAAGTCATGGCTTTCTTTCTGGTCACCAAATAAGCCAAATTCCCAGGGTTTAAGCCCTGTCTCAAGGAGGCTATTGCTACTTGCTCGAAGCAATCAGCCAACCCATTCTTGGTGTTTACAAAACGACTTATGTATTCTTTCAATGATTCGTTCGGTTCTTGGGCACAATGGATTATTGTATCCCCGTTGCCCTTTAACTCTTTACTCCCAACAAACTGCCTTCGAAAGGCCACCCAAAAGGTATCAAAATTCCTGATGCAGCCTTGTGGTAGGCTGTTATACCATTTTAGAGCACTCCCCGTAAAGGATTGGGAAAATGCTCTACAAAGTAGCTTGTCCTCATCATCAAAGTTCATCATGAAGTTTTTAAATTGCTCCAAATGGTTGTCCGGATCAGTACTGCCATCGTACTTTTCCATTTTAGTGCTGTCAAACCTCTTAGGGAGGTTTTCGGACAGAATCTTGGAAGATAATGGAGATTGTCTCCAATTCCGACCACGACTGAACACAGTATCCTCATTGGGAGTTGCAAAGATACTTGGTTCATCGTGGAAGGCAAAAGGATCCATCAGCATCCGGTCTACATGCCTCCGGCTGTGAGATGACCCTTTGCCAATATTCTTCTTCAATTTCCCACGTCTATCCCTTTTTCTTGAATATTTTTTTATCAACTTTTGCTTCTTTTTAGTTCTGCCCTCATCACTGCTAGAGGACAAGGACTCTTCAACTCCGTCCTCATCCGAGGAGCTATCAGAAGACTCTGAGTCTGAGTCAGAACTCTCCACTGGCTTAGACCGGTGAGACTTTTTGGAGATGGCATGAGTCTTTTTGGTACTCACATGAGTCTTTGAAGGCTCATGCTCTCTAGGGTTATCGGTATGATGAGCAACTGATGCTTTTGATTTTTCTTTCACGCCCATCTTCGCCTTTTCTGCCCTCAGAGCTTCTATCTCGCCTTTTAACCTATCGCGCTCCTCGATAGTATATTCATCGTTTTCACCCACCACTTCAAGCAAAGCTGGTGGTACCTTCGGGACGTCCGGATTCATTCGGACTGATTTTTCTGGTTGGTTTCGAATGCTCGATTCAGGCACCTTCGTGCTCCCACTGGGCTCGCCAATTTGGTGTGGTTAATTTTCGTCTGAGGGTAAATTTGTAATTTGTTCTAGAGTTTGTGGAGGTATGTAGGTGTTTAATGTTTGAGTAGAGAGTAGCGGGAGAATTAAGCAGCCTGGTTGTATTTAATTTTCATTACCCATATTTAATGCGGGTGGTTGGGTATTTATACCCTTGTATTTGGGCTTTATGGGCTTCCGAGTCATGTTTAATGGACCCGGGTCATGTTCAAGGACCCATGAGCTTTTAGTAGAAGAGCAAGCAGCTTAGTCAAGAAGTGTTTAGGTTTTTAAGTACTTTAGTCATAGTTCGAACAGTCCAATGGGCTAGGTGTTCGAACTGCCCTGTCCGGTCTGGTGATCTTAGTCTGAACTGTCCCCGTCCGGAGAGGTAGCAACATTCGGACTCATCACCGATAACCACCTACTATATAAAATCTTCTAACAATACCCCTTGAGTATAAAAACAGAAAACCAAAAAAAATTACTATCTTATTCAGCTAACGAGTTTCTCTCTCTTTCTCTTTCTCTATTTTTTCTCTCTAAAATTGAAACTCACAAATCTCCCAAATTAAATATTTATGCAACAATTTTCAGTGAAATCTCAAGTAGTTCAACATAAATAAACTACTAAATCAGATACTCACAATGAATTTATTCTTTTTAATCTATAAGTTTTCAATTGTTATGTTCATATTTATATGCATGACATAAGAATTGTTCATGTTTGGTTTTTATAATTTATATATCTTTTTAAACAATATAAAATACAATTAGTAACCTATGAACTACTTGTGTACTATGTTTAAAGGTTATGTATACAACTTAGTTGTATGTATATACACAACCAAATAATAGTAAGTTCCTAGATCTAGTATATTATTTTTTCAAACTAAAAGATATTTTTCCGTAAAGAACTTCAACATATTTATGCACTCAATTTATAGTCAGTTGTTAGACCAACTTTATATTTATTTTTTAAAAATAAAAAAATCACAACCCAAAAATACGTATTTAGGCACCCAACTAAACGTTGAATTCAATACTAATCTACATTTATTTTATCTTTATAATATAGATAAAAAATGTCAAAATAATCAGTATCCTCCACATCAGGAACTCTAGATACAATTCAGCTCATATAAGAAATAAGCAAATTTTTGTAAAAGAATTAAACGATTTGAAGAATCTATTTCAAAAGGTAACTTTAGTCTTTTTTCATAAAAAAAAAAACTAAATTCCCACCGGATTTACTCATAATTACGCAACCAAGTTACTCAAAATTACACATTCATGTTCAATCGAACTAAAGTATTTTCTTCACAACACTATTGCACGTAATTACGCAATTACAGTTTGATAAACCTTTATTTATTATTTATTTTGTAGTCATAAGATATGGAACTAGACGTGTCATTAAAAGAATTGAAGAACTAGAAACAAAAACCAATGAACATAATAAAAAAGTGGAAGAATTAAATGTTATTCTTGAAGACCGTGTTAAAAAAGTGAAAAAAGGAAAATAAATATGTTTTAACAACCATTCACAACACGATCTTCCGTAAAACGGAAGAAGATCTTGCATTAAACATAAAAGCATAAATCATTTAGCTTATATCTTAACTGTATTTGCAAACTCTAGCCCGAGAAACTACGACCAAGCATTGGATACAGAGGCCTTCTTTATAGTCTCTCTTATCGTAGTACGAGATCTTTGATTTGCAACATAAGTCTCTCTCCGGAGAGCCCTCTGCTGACCGAACCTACTGTTAGGAAGGCAAGCAACCACAATGGAGTAGGGCTTCTAAATACGTACTCAGTTTCCAAGCTCTAATAAGCGAGCTAGCAAAGAAATGGAGACTAGACATAAAGAAATCAGGTAGACGGATCTACTACAAGAGGTGAAAGCACTTCGTTGCTACTGGCTTTCAATCTCGATCTGCCAACAGTGAATCTAAAAGAGGCCTTGCTTCTTCATCCGTATTCAGATTTGCCTAGCTTTTTTTTGTAGAAGTTGTATGTCTCTAAACTACACTATTTTTTGTTTGGAGTATTAATTTTTGTTTATCGTGTATTTATATACTTTTATTTCACAACTGTAAAAAATTATAACGTAATTGCGCAACCACTTAAACCATAATTTCATACCACAAATTACAATTATATTTCAAAATAGATATATATATTTATGCAACCAAAGTTGTTATTTTGCAACCAATTAAAACTTAATTAAGTAACCGCTTATAACTTAATTTTGCAACCAATTACAGTGATATTTTTTTTTCACAACAACTCTCTATTTCCGCAACCATTATAACATAATTTCACACCCAACTAACAAATGCTTACTTTCATAGCTAAAAAATGTATAATTCTAAAATGTTTAACAAAAAATCATAGAAAAATAGAAAATGAACATATCCAATTAAAAACAAAAACACATTGTTCTATATATTCTTTTCACACGTTCTTCTATTATGAACATATTTTTGAAAACATCCGCACTTTACTTTATGAAGAATGTCTTTACTTTATGATAATATATATTTCTTCTTAGGTCTTTCAGTTCAAAATTTAATGTTAGGTGGAAGAATAGTAAGAGATGGATTTGAACCAGAAGCTTCACCAAAAGTAGATAAAATTTAGTATGCCCCAAGAGTAAGTTTTCTTATAAGAACTTATGTTATAACAAAACTCAACATATGCCGACGGATTCCTGTAAATACTCAATATAGCAGCACAAGCATGTGAACAAGGATAACAATAAATTTGCTAACTAACACAAGTACATTTGAGTTTGCAATATAAATAACCATAAATGATTCTGATCGAACTTCAAACAATACTTTGGTAGAAGATTGAACAATCCACGTATGACCTTTTACCATGTTGTTTTTAATATTATCCTCAATATCAAGATAAAAGTCGCTTTCCAATGCAAGCAATTAAAATAATATTTTGACATGAGAGTCATAAGCATAACCTTAATTTTATCTAATAATTCTGAAATAAGCTGGCTACAAAATTATTTAATTTGATTATTAAAAGACTCAGTTAGATTTGAAACCATAAAACCACATCGTTTACCTAAAAAAACATGCAGGCGTACTTTTCAGGCAAGAAGATTTTTCATGAAGGTAAGTTTTTTTTACCATATTCTTTACGAAATTCATGAAATGTAAATAAAAAAACTCTCAGTGGGTGTAAAAGCACATTGTTTAAACATATTAACCATTTTATTCCTTAAAATAATTTGGTGAACGTCTCAACACATGCTTCAGATCTCCAATATGATGATAAAGATAATATGTATGGTAGCAATCAAGAAAAACAATTGAGAAACTATTTACAATACCTAGGTGACAATCAGATATAAAGGTGATTTAACGATCAAGTAAATAACCTTTAGTGTCTCCAAAAATCACTTCAAATTATCACCATCTTTAAACTCAACAACAACAAATGATACTGGAAAAAGACACACAAAAGATATAAGGATAATAAGTATCAACTAGATTATAATAATTTAAAAACCAATTATATAATCTCTAATTTCGCAACCCAAAATGTAATTACGCAACCTATTTGCACTTAATTTCATAACTGGCTAACAAATAATTATGCACCCAAAATAAAATCCTATATTTCACAACACCAAATTAATTTTACATCTAAAATCTAATTACACAACCTTTTTTTACGTAATTATGCAACAAGCTAACACGTAATTCTGCACCCATAAATATTTTTTTGTTCTAAAAAACTTATAATTGTTACCATATTTAGCTATTGCAGAGAGTGGAACCCCTCGATACATACCACTAAAAAATTTCCCATCGATAAAGAACATCGAGCGACAAGAATGAAACTCTTAAAGACAAGCTCCGTAAGTTATAGAGCATCATTTAAAAACGGTTTCCACCATCATACTCCAATACAAAATCACTTGTGGAGTCCAAGTCTTTCAACTCTTAAAATAACATTTTAACAAGCGGGTAGAAGTAGAAGTATCTTTATAAACTTTCCTTCTAGCTTTCTCTAAAGTCAATCAGATTTGACAAGGGCCTGAACTTTTTGGAATTCAGATCACTTCTTGATCTAATACCATCAACTACCTCTTTTGATATCAAATCAGACATCAAATGATTTTTATTTTCCATTGAGGAAATAAGATACCACTCATGATCACGAACATACTTTTTAATAACCATATATATATTTATTCAACTGATCAATTGAAGCATAAATCCTCCATGAACATCCTTTGCCCTTTTTCATCGAACAATGAACACTTAATTTTGCTTTCGGATTATGAATGAATTTATAATTAAATTCATATTCGATAGCAAATCGAGATAAATCAAGACGCATGGATGTAACACCATCTTCGAATACCTACCCTACACTTTGAATACCATCAGCCAAACTTCTAGTAGCAAACTATTTTTTCTTATGTTAAAAAAATGAACACTTGAACTATGTTCTTTAAATGGTATGTTATTTTCAAAAATGAAACCAATATTATATAATGATGCTTTATCAACATTAATCAAATCAATATCATTAATACTTAAATTTCTAGTTTCAAGAGTTTCACCAATCTCAATAACAATATCTTGACCTTTACTACGCCAACCAATGAATTAAAATCATCTTCACAGCATAAAATCAGTTTTTATATTCACCAAATGAATAAGTAAGGCTAAAACGGCCTTGACTAACCAATCTCATTTGCTTATTACAAAATCAACCATATTTCTATAATTTTTAAAAGTATTAAGTATATGAGAGAAAACCTGATTATTTTGTTAAAAACCCAATAAAGACATTGCAAACCTAAAAATAAACAAAATAAAATACAAGTTCAAACTATTTTCACACCCAGTTTTCATAAGATTCCACAACTCAAACAAAAAATAATAATAGTAATTACGTAACCCAAGTACACATAATTTCACAACGATATACACTGCTAATTACGGGAGCAAAAAGTAAATTATTTCACAACTAGAACATAATAACTAATTATGTAACCCAAATTATACATAATTACGAAACCAAACCAGCAAAAACAGAAAAATAATAAAATTTAGTTTTCTAAAATCAATCTTCTGAGATAATTGTCAAAATATTTTCGTGAATATATGAAATCAAATAATCAACATAACTAAAATAATCATATAATCACAAAAAATAACTCAAAACAACAAAAAATAACAAAACAGATGAAAAAAAATCACACGTGAATTGATATTTAATCGATAAAAAAAAGATAAAAAAAATTAGTAATTAAGAAAAATAAAAAAAACAAACTAATCTCAAATCAAATAACAAAATTATTCAATAACAAAAAGACACAAACAAAACAAAATCATAACAACAAATTGTGAATACATTAGGTGTTAAAAGATAGGAAAATTGCACCTATAGTACCCACTCAACTATTCAATTGTCGTCTAGTACCCAAGGTTTGATCTATTATCACTTAATACCTAACTCAACTACCTAATTACTACTAAATACCTAACATCATTTTAATACTCTAACTACCCTTAACCCACTATATAAGCAGAATTTTATATTTTCTTCCTCCTCTTCTAGCTTTCAAAAATTTGAATTTGATAGCTGCTCTAACCACCTAACCCTACAAACCATCGTGAACCACCAAGAAACCCTAAATTTTAGGTGATCGGAGCGTTAGAAGGTATGTATATTTCTGTATAAAATCTATCTAACCACTGTTTTCTACATACAAGAGTTGATCACGAGTTATTCGATATTGTTGGAATCTCTGTTGTTTTGAGTTTACGTGTTGCTTTTAGGTAATCGTGATTAACTAACGATTTCGAAGTTATTTGTTGAATTTCTGAGTTATAATAGGTGTTATTCTACTGTTTCTGTTCTTAGTAAATCTTGTTCGAGCTTTTCTCTGGTTTTTTTTGTTCCAGTGATCTGTGGTAATTTTGTTAATGTTTGTCGTTAATCCTTGTTTAACTAGTTATATACTGATTTTTAGTGTATTAGATGTTGATTTTGAACGTGAAACATGTGTATACTATGAGTTTTAGTTGTCCAGACATTCCCGACAAAAGATGTGAATTGTTCTATGATTCTTAACATTGAAGATGCGAATTGTGTGATGTATCCAACGAGGAAGATGTAAATTGTGTTACAAATTCTCAAGGTTTCATGAGAATTGCATGCATCTCTCAGGATATCTTGCGAATCGCAATTATAAGAGTTGCAAACAACTATCAGGAACTCCAAGAGTTGCAAACAACTCTCAGGAAATTCAAGAGTTGAGAACAACTCTCACGTACAATTGCGAATTGTTTATATTTTGTCTACGCGTGAGTGTACAAGTACTTGATTTGCAAACAACTCTCATGGGAGGATGCGAATTGGGAAATTGTAGACACAAAACTGTAAACTATTCGCAGCTTATAGTTATACACAACTCTCAGGATAGAATGCGAGTTTCTCAGTGCAGTAACAAATAACTCGCACTGTATTTTTGGAATTAATAACTAATAGCTTGTTCAGTGCGGGATAAGGTATGTCTAAATCACGAGTTTTTATTTTTAAACATGGTCATCAAACCGCAGTTGTGCCTTTCATGGAGTTTGAAAACTTTCAAAGTATCCAAGAGTATGTGGAGAGCACATGGGAGGAGCTGGTCACAGGTGACTACCTAACTACCTACTCATGTGGGGATCACGATAATTGTTTCTTTAATAACCAGAAAGATTTTATTGTGTTAGTGTTATATCTTGATTTGAAGCGTTTAAAACGGTTTAGTTTTCTCATAGAACAACACGTCTTTGATAAAGGTTCTAGTGATAAGTATTCTGGTGAAAAAAGTATGGTGATAAGAGTTCTGGTGTAAATCGTAAAGAGCATAGCATAAGTTTGGGAGAACCACCTCTTAATCAACTAGTTAGTAGGGAGAGTAGTAACGGTTTTGTTAATTTTGATCAGAGAAAAAAACAACTTGCTACTGTTGGTTGGGCTGATGCTATTACAGAAGTGAGTCAAGATTTCGAAGAAGGTGCTGCAGGTCTAAGGTTATCTTTGTGCAATTTTGCTTTAGAGCATGGTTTTTCTTTCAAATACATGCACAACACAGCAAACAAGATCACTGCTTATTGTGAAAATAAATTCACAAGCGGATACAAATGGAGACTTTATGCATCTATTGATTCCAGCACCAGCTTGATGACGGTCAAGAAGTATGTTCCGCACCATACTTGCAGTTAGGGCTGTCAAACGGATATTTCGGATACGAATCTGTCTATATCCGAACCCGAATCCGAAATCTGAAATCACTATTCGAATCCGAATTCGAATCCGATTTTTTTTTTAAATAATATCTGAATCCGTATCCGACGGATATTATCCGAATACGGATAATATCCGAATCCGAATATCCACTCAAGTTTTTAACTAATTGCATTATTGGTTAGACTACCTTTATAGACACCTTAGTAGAAATTCATATTCCCATTTCAGATGTGGGATAAGGTTAAAAAATATATACTTATTTTGAAAAGCAACCATGTCTTTTATAGAAAGTTTGGTAGCAATTCTTTTTCACATTTTAGATGTGGGATAAGAGTCAAAAGACTAAAAAAGATATACTTGTTAAGTAAAGTCACCATGTCTTTTATAAACAGTTTGGTAACGACTCTTTTTCCAACTTTAGATGTGGGATAAGTTATAACTTTTAAAGAAGCAATCTTCCATATTTATGGACAACTTTTTTAGTATCTTGTTTTGCTTCTTACGATGTGGGATAGCTAAAAAATATGTTTAAATAAAAAAAATTATATATATATATATATTTATACAATTTCGGATATCGGATATTTCGAATACGGATATGTCTATATCCATATCCGCTATTTTCGGATACGAATTCGAATACGAATATTATCCGTTTTCTTTCGAATACGGATATTATCCGTTTTTTTCGGATTCGATATCGAATATTTCGATCGGATATCGGATTTTTCGGATTTTTTTGACAGCCCTACTTGCAGTCCCGTTTTCTCCCAGAAGCATAAGCGGCATAGGCATTTGACATCGGATTTGATTGCGGAGGAAAGTCAGGATTCTCGCCGGACCTGCCATTTGTTGACAACTAAAACCATACAATCGACTGTCAAACAAAATTACGGTCTTGACATCTCTTACTATTTGTCATGGAATACTTTAGAGAAGGCAAGGATTAGAGTTTTCGGAGATAGTTTAAGTTCTTTTAGTTTACTAAGCGGGTACTTCAAACGATTGAAGGGTCGCGATATTACTACAAACTGCCAGTTGGAGTTATCAGCTGGAAACCACTCCAAGCGTTGTTTTGTAGCATTCGGTTCATCCCCTTAGGGTTTCCATTCATGCCGTCCAATGTTGTTTGTCAATGGAACATTATTATATGGCAAGTATAAGGGTACCTTACTTACTGTCGTAGCAAAGGATATCAACAACGGTTAGTTTCATTTAACTATTTAATCTGAATGATTAGGATGTTTTGTTAGAAATTTGTAAACAATTCGCAGCCTATAGTTGCACACAACTCCCATGATATCCCGAGATTGCAGAACAATTCTTTGGAAATACAATAATTGCAAACAACTCTCAGGGAATCCTGAGATTTCAGAACAAATCTCAGGAGAGGATGCGAATTGTTTAGTTACGTGATTTGCACACAACTCTCAGGGGAGGATACAGGCAATTGTAGACATAAAACTGTGAACAATTCACAACTTATGGTTGTACACAATTCGTAGCCTATATTTGCACACAACTCCCAGGATATCTTGATATTTGAAAGCAACTCTCAGGCACTCATGCGAATTGTTTACATTTTTGGCATGCTTGAGTTCTACTATATTGTTTATTCGAGGTGTTTTTTTTCAAGACTATTTCCTGTTGCTCTTGGTATAGTTAGCATTAAAGATTATGATAATTGGATGTGGGTTTTGGGGTGTTTGAAACCTCATTTATTGGAGCGCCAAATCACATTTATTTCAAACCATCATTCTGGCATCGTTAATAATGTTTCTGTCTTGTATCCAAACTGCTATCATGCGTACTGTTATTTCCATCTCATGCAGAATTTGAAATCCAAATTGGAACACACTAACAGAGACTATGAAAAAATGATGTTGATTTTCTTCCATTGTCTTGCTAATGCTCCCAGTCGAGAGCTTTTTAATGATATACTAACAGATTTTCTATTTGAAGGTGGTGACAGAATGAGTGATTTTCTTGCTAATTTACCCTCAGATAAGTATGCGCATGCTTACGTCAAAGGGAAACGATACAAGTCTATGACTTCTACTACGGCCGAATCTTTTAACAATCAGATCAAAAAATATTGCGGCCTACACATTGTTGAGTTTATTGACTGGATTAGAGTCTTTCTTATGACTCAAGTTTCACAAAGATACGAAGAGGGGTTAAGCTGGAGTACTAATTTGGTCCTCGAGTATGAGAAGAAGCTAAAACAGAATGTTGAGAAGAAGCTAAAACAGAATGTTGACATATGCTAAATTTGGGTGATACGTAAGTCTTCTACCGCCATGTTCGAAGTCTTTTCAAATCTTGTGACTGTTGTTAATCTGTTGGATTTTAAATGTTCTTGCGGATCATAGCAACAAGAGTGTTTTCCATGTCCTCACACTTTAGCGACAATACAATATACCGACCAAGATCCCTTTACTATTATAGAGTCGTTCTTTACGGTTAAGAATTACAGGGAAAGTTACTCTTTCGACATACCAGCTATAACCGATTTCGGTGAATGATCCAGCACTAACGATCCTTCGTTTGTTGAAATTCTACCTCTGAACGTTAAAAGACGCTCCGGAAGGCCTAAGAATTAACGAATCCCCTCTAGAGGAGAAACCCCAACCAAGCAGTTGAGGTGTGGCTGTTGTTCGAAATCAGGCCATAACAGGAGGACTTGTGATGTTTCAGTTTAAAGACAATTCTTGTTGTGGACAATTCTCGTTAGCCACATTGATTTGTGATACTGTTATTGTTGTGGACAATAAACTAAACATTTTTACAGTTGTTTGTTCATTTACACATATTTATTTTGTTTGTATTACAGTAATGAAATGCTAGGTGTTTGGTTAATAAAGCTATTTTTCTAAAGCAACTTTCAAAACTATAGTTTCACGCAATTCGCATGAAACACCGCGAGTCACAGGTAATTTGCATTCACTATTGAGAATTGTGTGCAATATCTGGATATCATATTGCAAACATCTCTCAGGGATTTCTGAGAGTTTTTTGCAACCATTTGGTGTTGCGAATTGTTTTCTTTTCCAACTTATAGAATTGCATACAATATCTGGGTATAATATTGTAACCAACTCGCATGTCAACCTGAGATTTGCTTGCAACTCCCACTAGGATGCGAATTGTCTGCATCTCTACTATCTTGGTATAATATTGCAAACAACATCTCAGGTTTTCTTGAGAGTTATTTGCAAATCCAACATAATGCGAATTGTTTGCATATCCATTACGTGGATATAATCTTGCAAACAACTCCCAGGATTCCTTGAGAGTTGTTTGCAACTCCCAATAGAATGCTAATTTTTTACATCTCCACTATCTGTAGGAATAATGTTGCAAACAACATCTCAGGTTTTCATGAGAGTTGTTTGCAACTCCAACATGATACGAATTGTTTGCATATCCACTAATATTTGCAAGTAACGCGCATGGTCCCCTGGGAGTTGTTTGCAACTACTAATAGGGTGAGAATTGTTTGCATTGTTTCACATTCACACATTCACACATTCACACATTCACATATAACTATAAGTTTAAACTAAAAATTGTTTACAAAAAAAGGATTACAGGCTCCATGCACTAACAAGTTTCAAACAATCACTACAACTTTTAGTGTTTGTTAGTTGTATTCCAAAAAAAAACAAAAGCAAACACTATCACTCATCACTAGAGGAGTCTTCACCTTCTTTCTCCTCTTCATGACAATCATCAGCCTTTCCATTGTGCTCTTCCTCCTCGTTATCTACGTCCATTATGCTTATATATTTGGTCCTCGATAGACTAGCATTGTCTTCCCTCTTCTGTTTCCTGTTTGCAACCTCTGCACTCTGAGTTGGAACCTCTGCTGGCTGAGGTGCGGTAACCAGGGGAACCACTTCAACTGGTTCAGAGTCATCAGAAAAGTAATCCTCAATATCAAACTCCATAATAGAGGCTGGGCTGTTTAGTGGTGCCGCCATAGTGATTAAGTCTAAGCTTATGTTGGTGGTTATGGAAGACCAGGATTCACCTAAAGAACCAGAGGTGGTGGAAATTGAAGATGTAAAAAGTATTTGAAAATATATAGTTTGTTTTTAAGTTAGCCTCTGGTTACTAGAGTTATTTATAGGCATGGAGAGAGTCTGAGCTTATGAGGTCACATGGCTTTATTAATCATTACATAGCCTCCTTGTCCAATCAACAATTAATGGATTGTGGTGATTAGATGGATTTTTGCGTGCTCAATGCACTCAACGTATAACAAGACAGAGGACATGGCCTTTTCGTATTATTCAACCATGATTTCTAATTATTTAATTTATATCAAGATAAGATGCGAACTGTTTTAGTGTTAGTTTTCTCCTGATGATTGTATATTAGTAGTTGTTTTGTGTACATTGGGAATTGTTTAGTAAGAATTTTGTTTTCTGTATAAATCAAAGCATGATGCGAATTATCCAAATGCCAACTCTTCTTTAATGTCAGTTCGAAAATTTCATACATTGCACATTTCTGAAACAAAAAAACTCTATATACACCAAAAAATTACAAGGAATATATGTACATAAAAAATTACAATGTCATACAAAAAAAAAATTACTTCCAGTACCAGTTGGTGTCACCATCATTTAGGAAAAAATAAAACATTTCCGCTCTGAAGTCTCTTACCATATCTTTATGGTACGTCTTCTACACATATCCTCGTTGGATAATATCTCTAGCGTATTGACAGACGAAAATACCACAGTCAAGGGTGCCTGGTTTTAGTTGTGCAAGTTTTTTGTTATTTCTCACCTTCCACCTTGTCTTTGTAGCAGGTATGTATTCTTTATCCAGTAAATACTTAATGCGGTTATAATAATTCGTGTCAGAAATCTACACAAATACTTATACTGTGGATGTCAAACAATTATCAGCATATCCTGGGAATTGTTTGGCAAATCAATCCAAAAGTGTTGCGAACAACTCTCAAGATATGTTGAAAATTGTATGGAACTCCAACGTATTAATGTTTCAAACAAAGCTCAGGACTTTTAGCTGCAAACAAATCTGAGGAAACCCTGAGATTTGTTTGCATTTAAAGACAACTGATTTGGGCACAGTTCGCATGATATCCTGAGCATTGTTTTAAAAATGTGTTTAACGGGTAAAAAACACCGCAGGTCCCCCATGTTTGCCACTTGTAACACATCAGCCCATATTATTTTTATTTGTAATAAACCGGTCCCCTACGTTTTAAAAACGTAACAAAGAGATCATTTTCTGAAAATGTGAGGGACCTGTTTATTACAAATTAAAAACACGAGGGGCCTGTTTATTACACACGTGAGGGACTTGTTTATTACAGAAAATAATATGTTTGTTACGTTTTTAAAACACATGGGACCAGTTTATACAAAAGTAAATAAAGGGGACTAAAACGAGACAATTGACAAACATGGAGGACCTATCATGTTTTTTAACCTGTGTTTAACAGTAATTGTAGTAGTTAGGTGTTTTACCAGTTGTGTCGGTGTCTTTGTTGTGTGGTCCTGTGCTTTGAGTTTAAGCAGCAGTGGGTTGTATTTTGTTTTCATCCTAGCGTCTATATCAATGACGAGCAACGTCCAATGGTTGACTTGGTCCTGCTTCTTACTGCATATTGGAATGAGGATGAGGTTGTAGTTTCCAGGCACTTTACTAAAAACATCGTCGACTATTTTTTTTTTATTTCGGCTCCCATTTCCATTTGATGCTGCATTCAAGCAAAAGTACATTACAACGAGAACATGCGAGGTTTTTGTAGTTTATAGCTAAACTTACCATAGTCTTGCCCAAAATCAGTACACAATCATATTTCACTCATGGAACAGTTTTGCATGGAACTTTCCAATTTACTTCTTCGAGCATCATTCGAATCCAAGTGTCCACAACTTATGAAACGAGTTATTTATTTACGTCAAATATACGAGACTTGTTTGAAACATCCAAAAGAGTTGGTTGACAATTGGATACTATTACGTCCAGCTCCTTTTCAAAATGTAGCGCCAGCACATCAGTCATTTGCATACTAATTACGTTGGTAAATTCCATACTACTAGATCGATGGAGTCTTCTCTAGCTTTAATTATCAGTATTTTGTGGTATTCATGGACATCGATCCGGTCAGTTGTTCGTGTTCTCTTTGGCCAGTCAGTGAGAGTTACTTGTGGCGCTGGAGATTCTGTTATAATTATCTCTTCCTCTTTCTCTTCCTTTGGATGCTATGTTGGTGTCAGTAGATTAAAATTAGGCTACTCTGTCTCTTCCCTTGACTTGAACATATAAAATAACAAAAATTAAAAGAGAGTGTGTCAGCCATCATAATATTAACTTCCCGACACACTTCACAGGCTAACATGTGAATTGTTTGAGTTTCTAATTATAATACCAAACAACTATGAGGACAACATGGGAATTGTTCAAGTTTTCAATTAAATAGAATACCAAACAACTCTCGGGATAACATGGGAATTGTTTGAGTTTCCAATTAAATAAATGTTGAACAATTCTCAGGATATCCTGAGATTTGTTTATAACTCGTAATATACATCAACACAAGTCTCATGATATGTTGCGAAATCATTTAAAATAGCCCATACCACACAGTCAGCGACAACCAATGTCGTTGACTACTTCAACATAATCTCTGGATCGTGTCGCCAAAAATCATTTATGTCATCCTCCGACATATTATCCAAAGACCGTTGTATTACACCATCAAACTCAATATTATCAATTTCATTTAAAAACGTCTGTGAAACTTGGATGTAAATACCATCAATGGATGCATCAGGTAAACGTACTGTGTTATCGTTTGACTCTCGAGCTTGGACTTCTATGTTTTGCGGTTGATTCGGTACTGTACTAAAATTTTCACCTTGGCTTAACAATTCTGACTTTGCGTAGGCCATTGTTGGTTTTTGAGGTACATCTCCGTCTCACTTTTGGTCTTCTAACGGTGCTTCTCCGTGGCTAAATAGTTCCAGCTTCTTAAATGGATTGACAGATTCTGACTCTTCCAGAGCTACATCTTGTGTTAGCCTTTCTCTCTTTACCAAGGCTATGTGTTGTTATTGTTGTTGTTCTTCTTAATTATGTTGTTCTGTTCTTCTTCTGGGTTTTTTTGTTGTTCTTGTTGTTATTGCTCACCTTGATTTTATAGTTCTTCTTGTGGGTGTTGTCTGTCGGCCTACTGTTTCATGCAAAATACAAAATAAAAAGGTGGAAGGGTTAAGCATACTGCAGTTTGAGTTGCAAACAAGTCGCATGATAACCTAAGAGTTGTTTGAGATCAGAATATCAAACAACTCGCATGATACCATGCGATCTGTATGATACCCAAATCAATAGAATATAGAACAAGTCTCTGGATATCCTGAGAATTTTTTGGACTACACAATAGTCCTGAGATTTGGTTGAAAGTTATCCTAATGCGATGTATACAATGAGAAAACCCCTGAATGTTTTAAATAAATATTGTATAAACTCTATAAAATAATACACTTGGGACCACCAAAATTTATTAATTAAAAGAGTTATTAATTAATCAATAAATTAATAATTATTAATTTATATATTATTAATTTATAGTAAAATACTTAGTTTACAAGCACCTTTTAAGCTTCCACTTAATTATTGTACAATATACAATGCATGTATATCAAATGAAGGGCCCAATTTGAAGGAAACCTTCAATCTTCCACCTTATTATGGTTCTTGTGTTCAATGTATCACTTTATGGACATTAAAAATATTTTCTATATAAATACAAGATCAAAATAGGTTAACACAAACAAATCATACACACAACATGGCTTCCCATCTTAAAGGTGTGAAAAAACAACAATGACAATTGAGTCATTTTTCAAGCAACCTTCATAAATCATTCGTGTAATATGCTATATATAAGGAATTATTAATTTATATTTTATATGGGGTCTAAAGAAATTATCAAAAATGTATTATCTTATAATTTTAGCGAATTATTATTTTAGCACCCTATCCCTGAGTCGGGACCGACCAAAATATTATCTTAGGGAGTTTATTAAATATTCGAGTATTAATTTATCGAGTTTATACTTTACACTGATTTTGTTTGAATATGTATACAACAATAAACACTAGTATACAGACAATTTCATCACAACAATATATTAAGATATTTGAATCTTAATGTGCTTTCGATCCACTTACATCTTCACGGCTATTTGCGTTTGTACGTCCAGATTCTTCCACTGCTACTTTCTTCTCACGAGCTTCTACCTCCTTAGCTCTGTTTTCTTAGCAGCCTACTTCCTCTGGCATGTGAGGTACGAACTATCGGTCATTCATAAGAGACTCATGTCTTTCTTTCTACTTTGGATAACTCAAACCTGTCGCTGCCTCCTGTGTAGGAGGAGACGGTATGTATGTCTCTCCGTGGTGTCCGTCTCTGTGGATACCAACAACTCTTCCTGTCTTTGTTCAGATGGCTCCTCTTCATTTTTTTCTAAAACCACAATATCCGCAGGACAATCATTTGTATCGTCCATTTTGGGTACAACAAATAGTATCGGTACGGGTGAATGGTTCCCATCATCATCCTTCTTTTCCGGCAGTACTCCATCATGCTTTTCAGCATCCTGCATTTTCCTGTCCTGATTCGGGTCATTATCCTGAATTTCAGCTGGCACAAATGCCTGCAATTCAGTGGACGCCGCTTTTACTGGCAATGCTGGTAGTCCAGGTCCCTTCTCTTTTGTAGGACTTCCAATCTGGCAAATTGGCTGAGAGAGAGCATTGCGGAGTTGTTGTGATTCAAGCTCAGTTATCGTCAATTTTAACTCTTCCAGCTGAAAAAGTGATAACAGACGTATTATAACATATTTCGTGCTGATAAAAGAGATTAAATCTACGTTTACGTAAGACTCAATTTCATACTTACTTCTTTCACTTGTTTGTCTATCTTTCGCTGGTACTTGTTCTTATATGTATACATCTTCAAACGCTTCGATGTACCTTCAGTTCCAGACTTCTTTGGAGTAGCCCCTCTGCGTTTGAGGAAAAAAATACCGATCGTGTCATTCATACTAGTGGTGCCCTCGACCTCGACCTCCTGCTGGGATGTCCCGATCGGCGTTGGTGGAATCACTGGCTGAGGGACTGTTTGTGGTTGGGGTTTGACTGATATCACTTGATTGGATTCATTCTGTTTCTGTGATGCCCGTTTCCTTGTTTTTGGGGCTGCGTTTTTCTTCCTTTTCTTTGGTCTTTCTTCGGGTGAAATCGGTTCAGCATCTGCATCTCCACTACCTACTTCTCCTCCGAAGGCTTTTCTTTCAGCCTCAATAAGACATAGTGGACCTTCCAAAACCTAAGAAGGGAGGAACATGAAAGTAAATAGCTGCACACAGTTTGTTTGGAATATGACCTTCATATCGCATGTCGTTAGCTTCACAAACTTTGACCCAAGTCGGAAGACGTCTTTATCGACGAAGAACCTCTTCACAACCCACTGAATGCTCGAATATAACTTCTTCTTCGGCATCTCTGCCACATTCCAGAGGTCGAACGCCGTTTTCAAAAATGTGTAGAAGGGTGTGTTTCTTGTAGCTTCGATGTGGGCACGGGTAATACGGTACTCTTTCAACAGTTTGAGAAGGCTCACCAATTCTGACCTGCAATAGCTTGGTTTTATTGTCATACTTCCTGCACAAACATAAATTATCATCTGCATGCGAATTGTTCCCACAAAGAGACTCTATCAACTTGTAGTGTCACACAACTCGCATGACAGGTTGTGAATTGTCTATAGCTCTAGCAGCTTGTATTTGCAAACAACTCGCAGGATGACCTGCGAATTGTTTGAAAATATAAGCTGCAAATTGTATGGAATATACATCCAATCAAGATGCGAATTGCTTTGAACTATAAACAGCGATGAAGCTGCGAATTGTTTGCATTCCTACGTGATGAAGATGCGAACAGTACTACAACGCACATGTACAGGTTGCGAACTGTTCTATTTTTTACATGCACGTTACAGGGATCTGGGAAATATCGAAAGAACACCAAAATCAACAAATAACTACCTAATCCACATCTAACATACATCACAACTCTCAGGAAAGTATTAACATTACATGCAACCTAACAAACCCTTCGGATAAACCCAGAAACTGCCATCACTAAATACTTGATTTTGGTAGAAAAAGACAACGTCGATCATCAAATGACAGAAACAAGTGGTTCGAAGTCATAAAAAACGCAAAAAATGACATTTTCCACGATAATGTTGTACTCGGTTACTGTAACGCACTGTTACTTCACCGGCCGACGACCACTTGACGGCAACTTGTCAAACAAATGCTGGTTACTCGCTTAACGGAGTACAAGACGATGGCCGATCGAAGGTTAGAAGAACGACTGATTTTGGGTCGAAGGTTGGAAGAGTTTGTGGTTGGAGAGAGAATATCTAGGGAGTCAAATGGTTTTCTGGTGGATCCTAAAAAATTAGACGTGTTTGGATTGGTTTAGGGTGCTGAAAAGGAAAAAAAAAGTGGATTTGAAGAGAAAAATGGATATATATAATCCCGAAAGTAATTTTGTCCAAAATTTAAGTAGATGTAACACTATCCAAAATTTAAGTACCAGTAGATAGTTACACAGTTGAGAGGATTTTTGCTGTTATTTTCTCTAAAAGATATTCAAATAATTATTAATAATTTTTTTAAAGCAACTAAGGAATTTTATTACTGAATTGGAACAAATACAAAAGTTTTGGACCAAATTAGAGAGAATACAAAAGCTAAAGACTAAAGTGCAAGCACTATGGCGCCTTCATCTTCTCTAATTTCAAATCGAGCTGCTTCTTCAACATTCACACCCTCTCAGATAACAAAACCAATACCCAGACTTTCAAGAAGCGCAAAGTTGCGCAACTTGTTCGGAGGATTAGAGAATTGAATACTCTTTTTTGAATTTAACACAGTTTTTGCAATCCAATCGGAGCACTGATTCTGAACTCGAGAGATGTGCTTTATCGTCATTCTTGGGTGAATCAACGATCTGCAGATGTCGAGTGAAGATTCAGGTACCAAGTCTCCTTCCTATTAGCAATGAGATTGATCAAAATCAAACTATCTGATTCAACATCAACATCAGTCCAGTTCTTCTTTTTGCAGGTTATCAAACCTTCAGTAAGGGCACTCAGCTCAGCAAAGAGGGGATTCAATTTGCCCAAGAGTGTTCATGAGCCAAGCAGAATGTCACCATCAGAATTTCTTATCAGAACTCAAGTGCTAGCTTCACCATGGCTGTTACACGAGCCATCGACGTTGAGCTTCATCCTTCTTGGATTCAGAGCAATCCATCTAAGGTATTTTGGGACCATTCTGTTGTTGATAATTGAACTAGAACCTAAAAATACACCAGTGTTATAAGCATTAAACCATAGCTTGTTAGATAGCATATTAGAGATATCCATGCCTTTGATAATGAAAGTTATTCTGTCAATAGCCTTTTTGATAGTATCAAGAGTACTAGAGAACTTAGACCAGTTTCTGTTTCTCCATATGACCCAACATATGACTTGAGGAATGATATGAGTGATATGGCGTTTGCTTTTTGAAAACCAAAACCAGGAATGAAGGATATGAGGAAGAACCATATGCCTACCAATCTTAACATTAAACAGGCTGCTGAAATAGTTCCAAAGCTGCCAAGCAAAACAGCAGCTGACAAATAGATGGTTTTTCTCTTTGCAGTTGTTGCAGAATTGGCACTTTGAAACCATTTGAGTGTGCCTCTTCATGATGATATTGTCAATAGGAATGTAACCTTTAAGAAGTTTCCAACACAGAAAAGAGAACTTCTTAGGGATAGAAGGGCTCCAAATCTTGTTAAAGAGACCAGACCTAGTATAGGTTTGCCTAAGGCTTTCCCAAGTATATTTTAGTGTTAAATTCCTGATTTTTTGAAAGAATCCAAATGATTTTATCAGTCTTTTTAGAATCAACTTTATACTTTGTTATATGAGTGATTCTTTCATCAGAAATAAAGTTTTAAAGACCAGTTAAGTCCCACTTATTGCTTTTCCAAAAAGAGTTAACGCTTGCATTTAGAAACTAGTTTTGGGAGTTATGATCACTTATCACAGGGGGTTTATCGTGCCAGTCCTCTAGCCAAAAGTCTATATGACCTTTCCTAAGACTCCATTTGATGTTCTTCTCAGCTACCCTTTTGATTAAAGAAAGACTTTTCCAAGCAGACGAGTCAGTTGTTTTGCAAATGTTCTTTATGGCATGAGTTTTAGAGCAGTAGATCTTGTGCATCAAAGAAGACCAAAGGCTACTATTTTTCCTGAAAAGAAACCATAGTTTGTAAGAAAATGTTAACTGAATATCTTTTAGGCATTTAATGTTTAGACCACCTTCAGAAAAAGGCCTGCAAAGCTGGTTCCAAGTAGACCAGTGGATTGCTTTAGTCTGATATTTAGATCTCCACAACAATTTGTTAAAGTAAGATTCAACTCTCTTTATGATATCGTTAGGGAGAAAAGTGTTATGCATCCAATAATAGATAATAGGCATTAGAACATTAGTTATTAAAGTTAATCTGCCCCCAAAAGACAAATTATTTAAGTCCCAATCCCCGATTTTATCTTGCAATTTATCAAGAAGAGATGAAAAGTACTTCCCTCTGTTATTTCTAGCAATCGTGATGCCCAAGTAATTGAAAGGCAAAGCATCAGTGTTGAAACCAGTCTTGATCTTGATGTTATTTGTGCTTTCGTGGTTTGCTTTTCTGGACATGATCAATTTTATTTTCTCTTTGTTAACAGTCTGACCAGAGACAAGCTGATAGTTATCAAGAAGGGAGCACAGCAAGGCAATAGAGCTAGGCTTGCAGTTTCTGAAGATCAGAACATTGTCTGCAAAGGCAAGACAAGGCATCAGGAAATTTGACCTAGCAGCATAGTGAAGGCATTTATTCTTGTTGAAGAGATTGTAGATCTCTCTAAGTAAGACATCCTCTACTAAGATAAACAGGCTAGGAGACAAAGAGTCTCCTTGCCTAAGCCCCTGCTTCTGCTTAAAATCCCCATTGACAGAACCATTTATAAGCACTAAAATATGAAGATTTGTAATCATGTTTTTAATTAAAGATATGCAGTTTTCAGAAAACCCAAAACATGATAGAACTTTGAGATAAAGGCATGAGAAAGCTTATCAAAAGCCTTTGTCATGTCAAGCTGAATAATAACATTGCCTATTTTAGGCTTTCTGTCTAAGTCATGAATCATCTCTTTAGTGATTAAGATATTTTCATGGATGAGCCTCCCTTTAACAAAGGCTCCCTGCATCTTGGATACAATCTTAGGCATAATATTAGCTAAATGAGAGTTTATTAAATTTGAAAAGATTCTATTGAACATAGTACACAAACTTATCGGTCTGTAGTTGTTCCAAGCAACAGGGTTTGGGCTTTTAGGAATCAGGCATATGCCTATAGTAAAGACTCCATCAGGAATTTTACTACCTAAAAGATAAGTACTAAATGCATTACAGAGATCATTGCAGATGATAGACCAACAAACTTTAAAGAAAAATATATTGAAACCATCTAGACCAGCAACACTATAATTTTTCATCTTAGCAATAACACTCCAAATTTCATCTTTATTTGTGTGCCTGGTAATGGAAGCATTGTCATCATCCTTAACAAGGCTAGGGATGTTATAAAAAATGTCATCCTGCATAAGAAGAGCTTCATCATCTCTATTAGAGAAAGACTCAGAAGATAAGATATTTTTAAAAAAGGATTCAGCAGAATTGGCAAGCTCAATATGATCATCAATCCAAACACCATTAACCTTTATCCCTTTGATGTTATTCCTTCTTTTCATTTTATTCACATAAGCATGATAAAGCTTGGTATTCCCATCACCATCCCTAAGCCAAGCATTATATCATTTCTGGTGCCAGAAACTACTCCTCATTCTGAGGGCTGTGAGATACATGCTATTAGATTTAGAGAGGGCAGCTCTAGAGTCATTGCTATTATTTTCAAAGTGGGAGATCTCCATATTCTTAACCAACTCAACAATGTCTTTAACCTTATTGAAGATATTACCAAAGGTATTAGTATTCCACTTCTTTAAACAACTCTTAAGCCTCCTTAACTTGAACCAAAAAACCTGACCATGATTGCCTTTGCAAGCAATACTCCAATTCTGAGACACAATGCTTAAGAAAGTATTATTATTAGACCAAGAATTGATAAACTTAAAACTCTTTTTGTATTGTTATAATTAGAGATTAAACTAGACTGAATTAAAAAAGGGGCATGGTCAGAACAAATTCTGACCATGAGGAACACCTGAGTTTTATTGAAGCAATTGATCCACTTTTCATTAGCTAGAGTTCTGTCCAATCTTTTCCAACTGGTGCCCATATTCCAAGTATATCTTGAGCCAATATACCCAATATCTTCAAGCTTACACTGTCTAATAGTATCATTGAATTCACCAGTACCAACATGATCAAAGGTAGAACAACCAACTTGATCCTCTGAGCAGGTAACAACAATGAAGTCACCAGTTATAATCCAAGGGAACTCATCAGTAGCAATGTCAATCATCTGAGCCCAAATGTCTAATCTAAGCAGACACCTACTCTTTGCATAGAAAACAGTAAAGTTGAATTTAAAATTACACCCTGGATAAGTAACAGCCATGCGAAGTAACTGGTCATGATCCAAAAGAACATTTATATCAACATCCTCATCCCAAAAGATCCACACCTTGTTAGAACAGTTTGAAGTGAACCTCATGAAACCAAGAACCAAAGAAACATCCTCCATTTTACTCACATCAGCCATAGGCTCTTGAATAGAAAGAATTTTAGACTTGTTATCTTTAATAATAGAAATGAGCCTTCTCAAAGTAGGCTTATTGTTCAAACCTCTAGCATTCCAATTAGTTATCTTTATCATTATCTGATAGAGATTTTTGTTTTGATTTTTCTCCTTTCTTGGATAGAGAGTTTACAGTGAACTTCTTGGACTTTCTTCTTTTTATTTCAGACTTAAGCTTGCTACTGATAATTGAACAGAAATCAATATCATACATAGAATTTATAGGAGAAACATCACAACTACCATCCAAGATTTCACAATCTGTAGATACTTTGTTTTCTTCCATAATGTTGTTACTTTGAGCAAAGTCTTGGCCAATCTTGTGCAAGGCTTCAATGATCTCCATATTATCTTCGACAAAATCACTTTTTTGGCCTGAATCATTCTTTAACTCGGGATTCTTATCTTTTCTTGTTATAACAGACTTTAGTTTCCTTCTATAAACTTTGCAAAAGGACTGAATGTTACTTGAAGCATTTTAAGAGGTTATTTGATGCTGATTCAAATCCTCTTTGACATTGTCTTCAATGTTCGGCAAAACTTCATTCTTGGTGTTGATACTTTCCATGTTCTCATCTTGTTTTTCAATCTTTTTAAAATCTTTCCCTTGCTGTTTCTTTTTATCAGACTTTTTACATTCCACATCTTTATGTCCAATATGATAGCATACTTTACAGTAAAGTGAAACATTTTTGTACCTTATATTGATCCAACAGCCATCGTTGAAGCCAAATCCTATCCACATTCTGTATTTAAGACTCTTCGAAACATCAACTTCCACATGAGCAAAGCAAGCATTCATTACGGCTTTATTATCGAGGATAATAACTTTGTATGTATGGCCAATTGATGAAGCTAAGTCGTGTATAACAGTTTCGTTATACATAAATTCTGGGATTCTTTCAAAGCGAATCCACACAAGAGTCTTTGGGCTCTCAAATCTTGTATTAACATCTGGATCCCATCTCATTATTCTCATGCACTTTCCATCCACATTCCAGAAATTCTTCGACCAAATCATACTTACGTCTTCTTTACAGTGGAAATCAATGAATATATGCCTCGAATAATGGCTGGTAAACTTATAACTTCCCTTGAAATTGAATGTTTGGAGGAAGCTTTCTAACACTGACTTCTTTGGTATACCCTCGCTAAACTTTCCAATGATCGTAGTAGTTGATTTTCTCACCAGAAAATCCTTGACGTCTTTAGTATATTGAATCGTGTAATGATCAACGGATTCTTTACAATATTCTGGTTTAATGCCGAGGCCTGAGATTGACGGTGATTTCCTAACTGTATCAGCATATGACTTCTTGGCTTGCGAAGTCTCATTGCTACACTTAAGAGCAGGGAACTCTTCAGCATTCAGATGCTTACTAGAAGACATTTCCATGGAAAAGATCAGTAGAAGAGAAAGAGAAAGGAAGAGTTTTCAAAAAAGGGTTTCTTGAGAGAGAAGAAACCCCAACCACAACCTCACGACTCTCTCTCAAATAATTATTAATAATTTAGTTTCACAACTTATTAGTAAGTTCTAACTAGGGCATGAATAGTCTTAATCCCAAATCATTACGGATAGATTATCCTAAATTATTAGATTAGTTAAATATATTTTAAAATCTTAAAATAAAAAAGTTGAATGAGATATATAACAAAACCTAGAAAAAATATAGCCTAGCCCATCCGAGAAGGGCCGTCACCGACTAATGGATTCTATAAGCAAGCAATGGGTTTTTGTTTGACATAAACCCAAAACAACCGGCGGCATCATGACTGCAACCGAGTTATACGACGAGCTATGGAGGAAGATACTGGAAATCGGCGTCAAGGATTCGAATTTCACATACAAAGATCTTTGTTGCGTATCAATCTCATGTAGACGCCTCCACCGATTATCCGATGAACCCTCCCTCTGGTCTCTGTTGCTCTCCTCGGATTTCCCCCAACAAACTCCTTCTCCATCCCCGTCTTCGTCATCACCAAAGTCTCTTTACAAAATTAGGTACTCTCGCGCTCTCTCTCTCTCTATATATATATATACACACACACATATGTATATATATACACACATATGTTGTTGATTTTGTTGATCGATTAGGTTTGAAAGAGAAAGGGATAAGAGAGTAGCTGCACATAGGAGGGTTGTGTTGAGAAAACAGAGCCAGATTGCTGAGTATGGCAGGAAGATTCGAGAAATCGAGTCGCGGCTACACGAAGAGACGGAGAGATTGCAGACAGCTCTATCCGAGGTTTCTAATTTACACAAGGTCAGGTAAATCTTCAAGAGAACATCCGTGGCTTGATTGTTGTTCCTTTTTATGTAATATTTGATTGTTGATGCTAGTAAATCTATAACATGATGATTAAAGGTATCTTATACAAGCTTCGATGTTCATATTTGATAATGGGAGCCAAAAATGACATTTTTTACTCCTTTGAGTTCTTTTCGCTTTTTAAAATCTATGTGATAGCTAGAATGTTAGCTCTACAATGGTTAGCTGTATTGCCTTCAAGGAGAAAAAGGCTAGTCTCTGGAGTAATTACAATATGTCTGTTCTTCGAAGTTCCGGCATGGACAAAAATAAATTATTTCGAGGTGCAGACATGATCGAGGAAGTAGTGCTAGATGCCGCCTTAGTCTTTTGAAGTTTTTACTGATTGAAGCTCTAACCTTTAGTGGTTGTTGAGTACTATTTTATCCATTTTTTTAATTATTAATTTCAAATTACCCACTTCTTGCTGGTTTTCTCGGCGTTGACGATTTCAGGCAAGCATCAGTAGCTCTGAATGTATGGCAGCCGGCAATCATTCATAGTAGGCAAAAAGAGATAGTTGAGCAAAATGCTGTTCCTGTTGAGACTCGATTGCATACACTTGAGATGGAACTAAGGCTTTGCAAGCAGCAGATAGGAGATTTCCAAAGGACCCATGTGAGTGTTAGTTGAATACGATAGTTTGTCACGTTAGTTTGTGGAGTAAATATGTGATTTGCAGTTTATGTCATGAATACATTTGTATTCTTGACAGCGAAATGTGAAACAAAGGCTTGAGACAGCAAAGGAAGAGTTGGAATCCATGAAATATCATCCTCTACGAGATTTTAATTCGACCCACAGTGGATTTAGTGAAAGTAAAAGGAAACGGGAGACGTTGAAATCATCCATAAACTGTAAGAGCATAAATTTACTCCCTTGTTCGGTTAAATATTGATATTATTCGACTGGAAGGTGAAACATATAGTAGAGTTGTTTGGTTATAAGTCAATTGTTCTTGCCTCTTCAGAGTTTATCTTTAGTAGGTGCATATATGCCATATAATAACACTTTGAGTTTTTAGTATATAGTTTTACATTTTGCTTTGATAGTTGAGGTTTCATGTCTAAGCTGATGTATGAGACTGAATCGACGAGGCATCCTCATAACACCTAAGTTTTCATTGGTGGATTCGTTAATTGATAATTTAACTAGTGAGTTTGCGATTGAATACGAAGATAGATGTTTTATGCTTATTTAGAATCAAATTGATCTATAATGTTATCTTGTAATATGGAGAAATATTTCTATTGTCCATAGACTCCATACTCATGGTTTCAAACCTAAAACTAAACCTAATCAACCCATTTTAAGGTTTATTTTAGTTTGGTTCCATATGTTTAATGGTTCGGTTCTGGTTATATATATATATATATATATATATATATATATATATTAGTAACCCTTTTAGTATGGTGTGGTGCCAAATATATATAGAACTGAACAAACCCCAACCCGCATTGCACCCCTATAAGAAGACAAGGATGGTGTAGACAGCTTTGAACATAATGCATACTCAATACAGAACTATGTTTCATGCACGCAAAAGAAAAAAGAATGACTAATTATACATTCACCATAGTTTTTTACTATTCTAAACTGCTTCACAGCTATGGACTATTGTCTTGAAGGAGTTGCGTAGTTTTTGCTACTCTAAACTGTTTCAACAGCTGGACTATTGTTTTGAAGGAGTTGTGTAGTTTTTACTACTCTAAACTGTTTCAACAACTGGACTATTGTTTTGAAGGAGTTGTGTAGTTTTTACTACTCTAAACTGTTTCAACAACTGGACTATTTTTTCAAAGGAGATGTTTCAAGTTCTTTAATTGAATATGTGAATCGGTATCTCCTTGCTTGATATCTGCTTAAATCCTGATTGGGGTATACACTTGTTTTTCCGCAGTTCCCAATCCCTTAATGCAGATAAACTTCAATCATCAAGATAAACTTCAGTCATCAACTTCCAACGACAAGAAATGATCGGAAATGACTCAAACCAATCTAATGGCTTTGCCCTGACTCGGTATAAGTACGTCATCCTTTCTTTCCTTGCAAAGAATTAAATTATAATGAACCAAAGTGTAATTTTTCCGAGCTGTGTAATTATAATGAACTAAATTATACCTCACTTTTTTCAGAAATATACTTCTTGTGTACTATTATAGTTGCTGTCCTCTCAATTATTTAATTTCCCATAAATCAGCATAATGGATTTGCAGCTAGTCTGTCGGTTCATTAAGGTTAATTATGATGTGAATTAAATCACCACAACGTCTGAAAATTAAATAGCAATAAAAATGGCAGATATAATCGGATTTCTGCTTAACTCATTGTAGTATATTGAAAATATTAGCTGTTTGGTTGGTGACCTTCACATAATTCTTTCCTCTCAAATTTTATTACCAGTAGTTTTTGTTCTATCATTTCCAGATGTACCACCTCAACTTTTAATATTCCATCCTCCAATTTTGATCTATTTGTAATAAGCTTTATCATTTAATAACCAATTTGGTAACATTGAATTTTGAGTAGATTTTTCTTAATCCTATAACTTTTTTCTAGAAAAAAACAATTTTATACGTTAATAATATATATATATTCAGAAAATGTAATAGGAATTTAGAAAAAGATACTATTTATTTGGTGAATATTTAGAAACGCAATAAATGATTACTCACAAGTGACCAAAAGAGAACCACAAGCTCAGAGTTGACATGTCCACAAGAATAATAAAGAGAAGAGTTTGGTGATGGCATGTGAATTAAAGTAAAAAAAAGCTCATTAGATATTCAACCTTCCCCTTCTGACTTTCATGTTCTCATTGACTATTTTGTTTTTATAGTTTAGTAACCACTTTCCTTATGGGAAATGATTATGAGAAATAATTAATTTCATCTGAACGAAGTTTCCTAATTACTGCATGTCTGTCGTAATATAATTTTTTTGTAGGAATTTTTTTTATGTGGTTCCATTTTCCATTCATTTTTTAATGGAATATTGATTATCTATATTCTACTTTCAACCAATAAAATAATTAACTTTCTACGCAACTTATTAACTCTATCAATTAATTTTTTTTTTTAAATTATTATTATTTTTTTAATACCCATACAACAACCTTAAACGACTAATATTATGAAACAAAAAGAGTACATTCCGAAGCATGCCAAAAAAATGAGAACATTTCAGATTCGACTGACAGGTTTTGTTATATGTAGGTTTTATTAGTCCGAATGCATATCAAAATGGATTGAATAACAAAAACCTAATATGTAGATGAGATTAACAAAAACCATAATAGGTAGATGACGACGATTTTTTTTAATTGTTGAAATTTTTATTTTATAACTAAAGCAAAACGTTCACTGACACGAATTAGGGTTTCCAAAGCTAACAAAGTTGCCAAATGAAAGGGAAAAAACCACAAATCAAAACAAAAACTAAATCAATCGATATGACTTCTTCTACATCCTTTTAAAATATTATTTGAATCTTCGAAATTGAAGAACCGAGTTTCCATAACGACTGAGACGACGAAGCAACCAGTTCCAAACGATTGATGAAAGCCTAAAAATTAGCAGCTAACAGTTCCATAGATACCGATTTGAGTAGCTTAGAACGATCTTTAGTTAATTTCTCAATCGATTGAAGAAAGGGGCAAAATGGTATTGAGAGAGCCCATTCAAGAAATACGATAAAACCATAATTCCAGTGTCAATTCAAGCACTAACTCACCAAATGTTGCTCAAGGTATACGAACCAAGCCACAGTTCTCAACAACCTTGCAAATTCGAGAGAGCAGACTCTAGGATTGAGGAGATGCACCCCTACCTTATCTTTGTTAGAGATATAAGGAATGAGCCCATTAGCCCATATAGTTTATCTATAATTCGGTGCTAGAGTTAGGGAGAAATCACTACTGGAACAATGCATGAGTTTTGTTGGTAAACTGTGATTTCAGTTTTGATTGAGAATTAGATTCGAATTTGGATTTGGTATTTGGATTGAGCATTGAATTTAATTTTAGATTTGGATTTGACATTCAGATTTCGTTTAGATTTTGTTTGGTGTTTGGACTTTGTTTGGCGTTTTCTTAGATTGACGTTTGTTGTTTGAATTCGTTTAGATCCGTTTGGATTTGGATTTTGTATAGATTTTGTTTGGATCAGATTTGGTATAGATATTGTTTGGATTTGTTTAGATTCGTTTGGATTTGGTATAGATTTTGTATAGATATCGTTTGGATTTGTTTAGATTCGTTTTAATTTGGTATAGATTTTGTTTGGATTCGTTTGGATTTGCTTGGATTCGTTGGGGTTCGTTTGGATTTGTTTGGCTTCGTTTGGATTCGTTTGGTGTGGGGATTGAATATTGAAGATCAGACATCAGAGATTGGAGACCAGAGATCGGAGATTGGAGATCAAAGATTGGAGATTGGATTTTGGCGGTTTATTTTATTTTTGGATTTCGATAATGGTTTTGAAGTTTGGTTTTTCGTTTTTGCTGCAATTTTGTCTAACAAACTCACAATGCAAGAATAAGCATTGTGAGTTTGAGAGAGGGTGTTAGAGATATAAGGCATGGACCCATTAGCCCATATATTTTATCTATAAATAAAAGCTTTATATCCTAGTAGTCTTTTTGTTTTTCTCCAAGTCATCTTTCTTTCTTTATCTTTTTCTACTTGGAAATTAAAAATTGCATTTAGTTTGGTATTTAGATTTGGTATTAGGATTTGATTTTGGATTTGATTTTGCTGGACCAATGAGATTTTAAATTTGAACTTGGTTTGATTTTGGATTTGGGGTTTGATTTGATTTGGATTTGATTTGGATTTGGTATCTCTTGATTGTTTGATTTTGTTAGATTAGAGATTGTGGATCTTATTACGAATATGATAGGAAAATATGATGTTCTATAGTCTACGAGTAACAAACTAAATAAGAAGAACTTTGTTATGTCTACATCTGCATACCATTCATGTATGTCTTCGTCTTCCAATTGAGGTATTGATTCATCATTGTGGATTTTGGATTCGATCTCATCATAGGTCACCTCACATGTCAAACTTTGTTTCGTTGTCTCATGTTTCACCCATATCTCGTTTGTCTGCTAGTGCTACACCAATGTTAGTAGAGGGTATTGGCTCTATTTGTACCCCTCATATATTGCTATCTGATGTTTACTACGTTCCCACCCTTGCTTTGAATCTTGTTTTGGTTAGCCAATTGGGTAAATCTGGTTATTGTGTCTTATTTTCTGATTCTGTTTGTGCTATACAAAATCAACAGAGTCATAAAGTGATTGGGACAAGTCGTAAAATAGGAGAACTCTATGTTTTAGAGAAACTTGAAGTAATAGATGTGGATGCCTATGGTGTTGATAGTGGAAAACATACTTGTCTGATATTGCTGCCTCTGGTGTTGATTTATCTCCATTTCGTTTGAATCTTTCATCGTCTAAGTTTTATCTTTGGCATTCTCGTCTTGGACATGTATCCACATCGCGTTTAAATTTTTTAGTTTCTACAGGTGCTTTAGGTTAGCTAAACACTTGTAATATCTCAAATTGTAGTGGTTGTAAACTTACAAAAATTTCGGCGTTACCGTTTAATGAAAGTGTTACTACTTCTAATGCTCCGTTTGATATTATTCATTATGATTTCTAGGGTCCATATCCCGTCTTCACAAAACGTGGTTCATCCTACTATGTTTCTTTCATCGAGGATTATAAACAAAGATCATATTTTTTTGGAATTTATAGAGAATTTCGGGCACTTGTTAAAACTCAATATTCTGTTGTAATAAAATGCTTCAGGTGTGACTTAGGGGGTGAATATACATTCAATGATTTTACTCAGTTACTTGCATCTGATGGTACCATGCATCAGTCTTCTTGCACTAATACCCCTCAGCAGAATGGTGTTGCAGAAAGAAAACATCGCCCCCTTATTGAGACTGCTCATTCTTTACTTTTATCTGCTGAAGTTCCTACTATTTTTTGGGGAGAAGCAATTCGTACTACTGTATATGTGATAATCGAATTCCCAATGCTCATAATGTAGGGATGTCTCCCTTTCAGAAGTTATATAGAAAACTTCCATATTATTCTTTCTTATGAGTGTTTTGATGTACATGTTTTGTCTTTCGTCTTCATGTAGAATGCAACAAATTGGGCCCTAAATCCATAATATATGTTTTCTTGGGTTATGGTGCTAGAGAGAAAGGTTATCGTTGTTTTGATCCCACTATCCAGAAACTTTATGTCTCTCGACATGTTACATTTCTTGAGCATATCCCGTTTTATTCGATTCCAGCAAAATCACATGATATAACAAGTACCAAACTTCAGACTATTGATCCTTTTGAAAATAATAGTGACATACCCATTAATATTGATGTGCCAGCTCATGAGACATTGACTACAACTGATATTACTTCTGCTCCATCAAGGCATGATTCAGCTTCTTCTTTTATTGAACCACAGCTCAACCCCTCAGAAGATCTATTCGTACAAGTAAGTGTACCAAACTACCAGATTTTGCGTATTCTTCTTACTCAGCTTCTTTCGTCTCTTTATAGCAAACATACATGATTTATATGAAACTTAGTCGTTTAAAGAAGCTATTTCTGATTCTCGTTGGGAAAATGCAATAGTCGAAGAGCTTACCTCTTTATATCAGACTCAAACATGAGATATAGTTAAACCTCAATATGATGAGTATATAATCGACTCTTGATGGGTTTTTAAAATTAAAATGAAGTCTGATGGGTCTGTTAAAAGATATAAAGCTCTTATTTATAGACAAACTATATGGGCTAATGGGCCTAAGCCTTATATTTTTAATAATCTTAAGCAACTTGATTCCATCGATTAAATCCATCGAAAGATGAGCTCAATAAGATAGGTTTCGAAATTGGTTGAGTGCCTTCAAAATACGGAGATCTTAACTCTCAGCAAGGACCAGGATATTGTAAACTATAGTCAAATCCTCCAGTGAGAGAACTTTCAGGAGAAAGGGACCAAGGAAGAGAGCTTCTTTGGTTTTAATCAATTAGGAAACAAAGTCGATTCAGGACAAGGGTTTCATTTAAGGATTGAGATCCATTCTCAAATACACAGTTCCCAATCTTTCGAGGAAAGTGATTGCTCTGAGAAAGTTTGGAGCATCAGTTTGATCAAAATCTATATTTTGGTTAGAGTTAAGGGTTACCTTTGTAATCTAATCAGCCGCCTCATTCTCCTCCTAAAAATATGAATTAAATTCATGTTAGACGAAGTTAGTTTCCGGCAACAACATAAAATGTGGTTTAAGGAACCAAAGACTCATGCCATGGAAAATCATATCAGTGAGAATACTTGAATCAGTTTCAATATCCAGCTGATTTATCCCTTTAGAGTAGCAAAGAGATAACCCATCAAATAAAGCCCTACACTCAGCCAGGACCGGAGTATTCTTTCCATAGAGACGTCTATAGCCAAATAAAATGTCACCCTCACTGTCACGGACTAAACCACCACAACTGGACTCTCCAGATTGGCTACAAGCTCCATCAGAGTTTAGCTTGTATCTGCTAAGCTTATGATTAACCCATGCAAGAGATAAGGAAACCCTAAGCTTGTTAAGATGGTTTATACATCCTAATAATGTACCAGACTTGCTATCCAAACCCCAATGACTTCTCTTGAGGAGGTTAGCCCTATCAAGACCAGACATAATGTGTGTAATAAAATTGATCATGGCTTCAGAATTAATAGTCTGCCCATCATGTTTCTTCTTATTTCTTGAAAACCATATAACCCATGCAATGATTGAGGGTAAAATAGATCTATTGTACATTTCCTTATTAGTAGACCGAGACCATGACCTTACTAGATGAGAAAAGGTCTTATTTCTAGCAATGTAGATATTGAAATATGAGGCAAAGTATCCAAGCCCTTTGACAACTAACAAAAACATGGTTTAGATTTTCAGTGTTATCACAACGCTGAAATCTTCAAGCTAATTGTATGTTTTTATTTTGCAAGACAAAATAAACTGGTAACAAGTTATAAAGAGCTTTCCACAGAAGCATGAAGCATTTGCGAGGAGTAATTGAATTTCAAGTTTTTTTTGAAAAGGTTAGGGTAGTTACCTTTTTTCCTTATAGCATTCCAGGTAGTTTCAGTGTTGTAAGAACCATCGAGAGTAATAGACCAGTTAATAGAATCAGATAGATAATCATTTAGGGACACTTTATGAATATTGTGAATTTCAGAAAGGTTAACAGAGTCTTCCACTTTGGCCATGTTCCAAGTACCATTTCCCCAAAAATCCCTGACTTCACAACATTCAAACCCTGATCTATCTTCTCCTTCATTAAAAAAGAAAAATGGTTGTGAAGAGCACCATTTGTCTTCTAAAAAATCCATTTTCCAGGCCGAGGATGCCAAAAGATAAACCTCTCAACATTGTCTCTAATATTTATAAGTCTGATCTATACTTTAGAACTTCTAATAGGCTTAGGAGCAATGATAGGATGATAACTATTACAGTAGATTGAATACATCATCCTAGCCCACAAAGATTTTTTGAGCCCTAAAATTCAACCAAAGTTTGTGGGAGAAGACCTCTTGCAACTCTTCTATCTTTTTAACATTTAATTCACCCTCTTCAAAAGGTTTACAAACCTTAGACCACTGAGCATAGTTGATAGCTTTTTTACCTTCTTTAGAATCCCACATAAATTTATTATACATGATTTCAATCCTTTATATAAAAAACTTAGGAATTAGAGAGCTTTGGATTATATAGGTAGGATATGAAGAGATAACAAATTGATCAAGATTAGTCTTATACCAAAAACTAAAAATACTTTGATCCTACTCAACAATCTTGCATCTGATTTTAAACACTATGTCATCATAATTAATGATTTTGTTGGTGTTGCTTACAGATGTACCTAATTACTTGAAAGGAAGGAAGCTGTGCTCGAAAGCCATGGTAGTTTCCAGACTATTAATTCTTTGAGGTAATAACTTATTAGCTACTATAACCTTTGAATTATCTTTGTTAATCAAATGACCTGACTTATCTTTATAATGAGATAAGATATTCATGAGTTTTAAGACTGAAAGAGTAGCTCTATTGCAGAATATAAGGAGGTCATTTGCAAAGGCCAAACCAGGTATGTTGATATTCCCTTTGTTCTTGTATTTTGTAGAAGAATAATCCATAGCCAACCTTTTCAAACCCGTTAATAGATACTCGTCTGCCATAATAAAAAAACTAGATGATAAGGGGTCACCTTGTCTTAGCCCTTTGTTGGATTTAAAAAAACCCTTTGACTTCCCATTTATAATAATAGAGAAGTGGAAATTGTAAATACTCTTCTCAATCAACCTTAAAAACCCACGATTGAAACCAAAAGCAGCTAGGACACTTAGAAGGAAAGTATGGTGAAGCCTATCAAAGGCTTTGGCCATATCTATTTTCAGAATAATATTACCTCATCGAATTTTTAAGTTATGCCATAGGATAATTCCTTAGCAATCATGATATTCACATGAATATATTTTCTCTTTACAAAATCACCATGCACTTTTGAAATTAGGTTAGACAAAATAGAATAGGTGTCCCTATAACCTCAACAGACCAACTTGACTCCACCATCTTGTAAAATTCATTATGAAGATTAACTCCACCATCTTGTAAAATTCACTCTGAAGCACCCACATGTTCAAGAACTTGAAGGATGATCAGATTTTTGCTAGGTCAGAAGAGATAAATACACTTAAATGGGAGTGGTCAGTGCAGGTCTTAGCCAGGTTAGTAGCCTTTGTAGTTTCAAAATAGTTAAGCCAAATGTTGTTATATAGACTATGTCTAGTATCCTCCACTATCTGCCATTTGTCCATGTAAATTTAGAGCCCGAGAACCCTGCATTAGATAGGTTACAACCAATGATATAATTGTTAAAATAATCAATACTATTGAGGAAATTAAGAGTGCAGTGCAGTTGATCATTAGTGTTAGAAATTATGTTAAAATCCCCCAAATTATCCACTCAATAGTTCCATCTTCAATAAACCCGAGACTGTCCCATAGAGAGTTCCTAAGAACTCTAGTACACTTTACATAGACTAAACCACTCTAAAGTTTTTGTTTACAACATGGTGCCTGATATTTAGGTGGATAAATTTATCTTCATTGACTAAAACATCCACAAGATTATCTTCTTTCCACATGACCCAAACTTTATTGTTGATATTGTTAACAAAGCCTTGATAACCAAGATTTTTAGAAATAAAATCCAGATTAATATGACTTATCATTAGTTTTTGAAGAGCCATAAAATCAGGCTTCTTAGACCTTTTAAAATATTTAAGCCTAGCCATAGTCTCCTTGTTGCCAAGCCCACAAACATTCCAATTCAAGATTGAAATAGTCATTTGGAAGAGTTAGATGGTTTTGTAGCTCCTTTATGCTGCACAAGCTTAGATGAAATAAGACATTTAGAGTTTAAAAATTTCAATTTCTTAGCTTTCCTATGCTCAGTTTTCTTTGAATCTTTACTAGTGGATTTCTTTGTTTCCATGAGAACAAGGCATACTACTAATAGTTTCCTTTGTAGGAGATGATGTATCTTGGTGGGAGTTATCAGGACTATTGCTGATATCATTCATAGAACCCAATTCAATCATGTGGAGAGCTTCAATAACTTCAGAGTCCTTCACCCCATAGGTAAGTGCATTTGATCATTACTAATATACGATGTGAATTGTTTGGACAAGACTACACAACAGTCATGATATTTGTTTGATATCATCATATCATCTGATGTATTGTTTTGAATATGTATTCAACTGGAAAACCCCGCTCACTGTTTTAAATAGATACACTGACTTTGTCTGAATATTTATACAACATTAAATATTATTATAGAAACAATTTTATCACAATAAATAAACAAGATATTTGAATCTTAGTGAACTTTTGATCCACTTACATCTTCTAGGCTCTATGGTTCTGCCACTTCTTTCCCACGATCTTCTATCTTCTTTGCCCTGTGAAGTACGAGCTGTTGGTCATTCGAAGGAGACTCGTGTCTTTCTTTCTCCGTTTGTGTCTCTGTGGTCTCCATCTCTATGGACACCAACAACTCTTCTTGCATCCTTGCAGATGGTACCGATATGGGTGAATAGTTCCCATCGTCATCCCTCTCTTCTGGCAATACTCCATCAGCATTGTGCCGATCAGCATGAGACACAGATGCCTGCAATTCAGTGGATGCTGCTCTATCTAGAAATGCTGGTACCTTCTCAACTACTGGGCTTCCAATCTGGCAAATTGGCTGAGAGATATCATTGTGGAATTGTTGTGCTTCAAGATCCGCTATATTCCGTTTTAATTCTTCCAGCTGAAAAAATGATAGCAGACATTTTATAAACATATTAAGTGCTAATTATAGCGATTATTTAAGGCTCAATTTCATACTTACTTCTCTGGCCTGTTTTTCTATCTTTCTCTCGTACTTGTTCTTGTCGGCATATGTCTTTAAACTCTTTGATTCAGCAACAGTTACAGACTTCTTTAGAGTAGGTGCTCTGTGTTTGAGTATATAATCATCGATTGTTTCACTCATACTGGTTGTGCCCTCGTCGTCGGGCTCCTGCCTGGATGTGCCTATCGGTGGTAGTGGAATCGTTTGCTTGGGGAGTCTTGGTGGTGGAATCGTTGGCTCGGGTAGTCTTGGTTGTTTGGGTCTGGGAGATATCACCTGATTAATTTTTTTATGGTTTCTGTGATGCTCGTCTCCTTGGTCTTAGTTTTGGTGCTGTGATTTTCTTCCTCTTCTTTAGTCTTTCTTCAAGTAAAATATATTCCTCATCTGCATCTCCACTATCTACTCGTTCTGCGAAAGCTTCGCTTTCAGCCTCGGTAAGACGTATGGACCTTCGAAAACCTACCAACAGAGGCACATGTAAGTAAATAGATGCAAGCAGGTTGTTTTGAAAGTATGAGGGTGTAGACAAACAAATTTTTTTTACAAAAAATTCACATTATATGTTGTGAATTGTGTGAAATTCTATCCATGTTAGAGTTGCAAACAACTCGCATGCTGAGCTGCGAATTGTGTGTAAACAATATGCTGCGAACTGTGTGGAAACAATAAACTACGAACTAAGTACTCATCTCAGGCTGCGAAATAATTGATGCATTGTTCTAATATAACACCAATCAAAACGCATGATATGCTGCGAACTGTTTGCAACCCCAATTCAATACCTATATAAAGCTCATACCTGGTCATCTTTCAGGTTGGGTATTCTAAGAAGCAGCGCCACGGTTGCTACTTGGCACTCTAATCCCAACCATTTGAAAAACCTTGGTATCGAGGTTGGCTTCGCTACCTCGAGGCCAACTGTTGTGTGCTCCACGAAGAAGGGCTGCATGGGGACAAGTTTTATCATCAAGATGCTCTGTACATAACTAATTTTTATACTGAATAGATCAATCTTACAATTAGAAGGACGACGCAGCCGACGACTCTATCAGGTTTTTCGATTGCTAAGCAACTCCTGATAGACTATCGAAGCTTGTACATTATTGATCCGGACCAGTCGTAATTAATTATTTTGCTGAGGTCTTCAACATAATAAACCGTGCTCCAACCCAAGATATCTTCAGATACAGAGTAGAATATGGTGGAGCACAAAAATAGTATCAACAGCCTCACAACGTTTTCCAACTCATGCTCCCCCTTCGCTTATGGCTTTTTCTATACTTGCCTGTAAAACCAACGACAACAGGCTATGCTAGAAAAGTACAACATCCTGCTTTATAAGATGAAGTCGATTTTACACGTACATTAATAATGGCATTCGTTATTGTTTTAGTATTAGTCGGTGCTACTTTCTTGCCAGTTTTACCCATGAAGTATTTCTTCATCATCCTCGATTCGTTCTCCTTGCCTGACGCGTATTTTTTGTGAAATGCTCTGGTTTTCGTTAACCACATTTTATCCGTGCCACGCTTCATCCCGAATATGACCATCACATCGTCTTCGGTTAGCTTTACAAACTTTGAGCCAATACGGAAGGCTTCTCTACCAACAGAGAACCTCTCAACGAGATTCTGAATGATCGAGTAGAATTTCTTCTTTGGCAGCTCTGCCTCATTACGGATGTCGAAAGCCGTTTTCAAAAGCGTGTAGAAGGGTGTGTTTCTTGCAGCTTCAATGTGGGCACGGGTAATACCCATCTCTTTAAGAAGCTTCAGAAGGCTCTCCAACCCTGATATGTAATAGCTTGGTTTTATTGTCATACTTCCTGCACAAACACAAATCAGTTGGAGTGTCACACACCTCGCTTCACAAGCTGTGAACTTCCTATCTAACAGTTAAAGTGTCACACGATTCGCATGACAAGTTGCGAATTGCCTATATATCAGTAGAGTTTTTACAAGCAATTCACATGCTGGCATGCAAATTGTTTGTAAATACAAGCTGCGAAATGCATGGCATAAACATTCAATCGAGCTGTGAATTGTTTGCATACTGGGTGATAAAGATGCGAACTGTACTACAACGCACACGTACAGGCTGTGAACTGTTCTATTTTTACATGCACGTTGCAGGGATCTGGGAAATATTGAAACAACACCAAATTCAACAATCAACTACCTAATGCACATCTAACATACATCATAGTTCTCAGGAAAGTATTAATATTACATGCAACCAAACTTCTACCCTACATTCGATGATAAACCCAGAAACTGACCAACTATCGTCACTAAATACTTCATTCCGGTATAAAAAGCAACGCCTATCGTGAAATAACAGAAAATAGTGGTTCGAAGTCATCAAAAACGCAAAAAAAGTACACTTTCCACGATAATGCATACCTGTTTACTTCTAAACACTGTCCTATTCACCGGTCAGAGACGACTTTACGGCAACTTTGTCGAACATAAGGTGGTTACTCGTTGAACTGAATAAAAGACGGCGACCGGTGCGATTGCGTTGAAGGTGCGAACGACGACTGGTTTCGAACGGTGAGAAGCTGTAGGGGTTTTGGGTTTGAGAGAGAGAGTATCACAAAATCGAACGGTTTCTTGTGGTTTCTAAAATTAGACGTGTTTGGGTTTGTTTAGGGTGATGGGAAGTGGAAAAAAAGTGTGTTCGAAGTGAAAAATTGGTATATATAGTCGAGGGATAATTTTGTGCAATTTTTTACTCAAGGTACTAAGTAACATTATCCAAAATTTGGATATCGGGTAATAAGATATTTGAGTAAGTATTTACCTGTACTTTTTTTTTAAACAATTTGAACCGAAGGTTAAAAAATATAGTAAGATTATAAATTATGTAAACACCATTTTTTTATTATATATATATATTTAGTTTTCCATTCCAACTTATATGTTTTTTCTAAAATTCATATATATGTATTAAAAAAAAGTTAATAATTATCTAGATTTTATAAATAACATTAAAATTATATATATATATATATATATATATATATATATATATATAGTATTAAAATAAAACAATAAAACAATGAATTAATTTTAAAAAGTCATAATTTAAAACAAAAGGAATAATATTTTTTAAAGGAATACTACTCAATCAATGTCTTTATAAGTGTGATTTGATAGTTCAGTTATAATCTTAATCAGAATCATAGATGACTCAGCTTAAGCATGTATAATAAGATGATAAAGTCTATAATTAGAATTATATGTAAAGTAAGTCTAAAATGAGAATAATAAATGTAAAGACAAAAGTGTTACTGAGTCCAGCTAGGTTAGGTTAGGTTAGATAAAATAGTGTTATTGTCAACTTCCCTCACCTATATATTACACTCACATGGTTGTTTCACTATTTGGTATACATACTACTTCCATAGAGATAGAGATAGAGAGAGAGAGAGAAAAAGGGGCATGGGAAGACCACCTTGTTGTGATAAAGTTGGGATCAAGAAAGGTCCATGGACCCCTGAAGAAGACATTGTTCTTGTTTCTTATATTCAAGAACATGGTCCTGGTAATTGGAGATCAGTTCCTACTAACACAGGTAACACCAACTATCTATTTACTTACTTATTTTTTCAAATAATTTAAAGATGGGGACTACTCAAAACTTATTTAAAATTGTTTTGTTTTTGGAAAACAATAAGGGTTGTCAAGATGCAGCAAGAGTTGCAGACTGAGGTGGACTAATTATCTCAGGCCAGGAATCAAACGTGGTAACTTCACTCCTCATGAAGAAGGAATGATCATTCACCTGCAAGCTTTACTAGGCAACAAGTAATAAATCTTTCAACTTTCTCTCTATATGTATATATATATTAATGATTATCATTTCATTAGACTAATTGTAAAATCTTTGGTACTTAACCACAAAGTTATCTTATATTCTTGTTTATGACAATTTTTTGGTAGTTCAAGAGGGTACATCTAGTTTAAAGTTTAAATGTATAGTTATCTACAAGTATAAACCAATTTTTTCTTTTTCTTTTTTAGATGGGCAGCAATAGCTTCATATCTCCCACAAAGAACAGATAATGACATAAAAAACTATTGGAATACTCACTTGAAGAAGAAGCTGAAGAGGTTTCAATCATCAACAACTTGGGACCAGAACATTAATAGTAATAATAATAATAATAATAATAATAATAATATTACTATTAATGCAGCAACAACCAATTCCTTTGGCCAATCTTCTTCAACCTTAACAACAACAACTTTCAATAACCAAAACTCTAGTTGTTCTTCTACTTATGCTTCTAGTACCGAAAACATTTCTCGTCTACTCGAAGGGTGGATGAGATCATCTCCTAAACCGAGTCACCAAGAAAACAACAACAATAACAACAACGGAGAATCGAACATGTACTCCAATGGTCGTGGGAAATTCGAACAAGAACAAGAACAAGAACAAGATCAAGAGCATAAGCATGGTTTGATATATCGCGAAGAATGCGAGTTGATCAAGAAACAGAAATATGAAGAGGAAGATAGTTCTCCACCTTTGTCTTTTATCGAGAAGTGGCTTTTTGATGAGACAAATGTTGAGATTAATCAGATGATGGAGTTTTCTCATGTTTTCTGATAACTTGGGGAAAAAGTTTCATTTTTTTTCTTGGTATTGTTTGTTCTTGGGTAAAATAAAAGAAAAACTCTGGGAAAATATTTGTTCAGTTTGTAATTTTTTAGTTTGGGATTCTGAGAATTAGGATCTTTTCATTGGAGAAATGTAATATAATCTTATTGATCTCTCAATAAGTGTGTTGATCATTTAATAAAAATGTTAATATTGGTGTAAATTACGACCCAATTATATAATATATAGCTTTAGTTGATAAAGCCAATCCCAGATGTAAAGGTTTGATCAGATTCAAATTAAATTTTGGAGTTTTGGGAGTGGGAGCTGTAAGAATGGTCCAATAACTGAAAAAAGAAAAGTAAATTTATAATAAAAAGTAATAATCTTTTTATATAAGAATGTTTATAAGAACGATAGGGTATATTTTTGTAACTGGATTAACCAAATGACATGTAGTTTAAATACAACCAATTTATAAAGGAAATGTGAAGCTTATTACATTCAACAACATGCAAAGAAAATGAAGGGCTATCCAGGCTTAAGAGGAAATGAAGGGCATTTTGTATGGGAGGCCAAATAAAATATGATGTGTAATAGTCGATCCTATCGACCGAGTTTTGGTAAAAATTGGTAAAAAGAGTTTTGGTAAAAATTGGTAAAAAGACCAAATAAAATATGATGTGTATCTTAACGACTGCGTTGTGGTTGGTAAAAACATTTGTGTTTCTCATTCCAAACATAATAAATCACAACGCAAAATACTGGTCATGTTCATTGGTAGAGGAGCTCTAAGAATCGACAACGGCGAGCCATGCAAACCAGCCTAGCATGACTATTTTTTGAACAATGACTTCTCAAATTGGTATCGCGAAGATACCAAATAACACAACGAGAGGGGAAGCAAAATTCCGAGAGATGAACTTGTCACGAGTTGAAAACCTGTTCTGAATAACTAACCTGACAATAGATTTGATGATGTTAAATTTATTCCAGATTAAAGCAGCCCATGACACTTTCATGCCAACTGGTCTGATCGAGTTGTACGTGCTGCTTATGGAAAAATTGTTGCGACATTGATTGGAAATCCAAAGAAAGGAATCCTCCATATTAACTAGGGCAGGAAGGAGATTAATAAAATGCTTAATGAACATATTAGCAATTTTTTTTATAATTTTTGAATAGAATGATATATTATATGCATGATATTAAAATCACGTTAAATATAGTTTTTAGTTTTGAAGCTGATTTCAGGTATAAACTAAAATTTGGGTTTTAAATCATATTCATGTTGAATTTGACTAATTTAAAATTTTAAAATATCAAATATGAATCCAAAATTCATGTCATAAATATTAATCCGATTTGTTTGACACAGAATTTTATCTAATACGAAAATATGAAACTTGTTCAATAAACAAATAAACAAATTTGATTTGTTTGACATGATATTTTAACCGACCTCAAATTCAAATCCGATCTGTTTAACAAAAACAAAATTTTGGCCAATTCAAAAGACGAACCCAACCTGTTTGACAAAATTTTAATCAATCTAAAACACATGTTCGGAATATAAGAAAATTGAAAAACTCGCATAGATAGATAATGTTTAACATGAAATATACATAGATTAAATTCCAATCTCACATATTATTAACATATATTACATCAAATAGATTTTTTTTAAACAAAAAATTATTAAATTAAAATAAAAAACTTAAGTCGTAAAATAGATTTCATCAATTTAAATCTCATACAAATAAAAAATAATATATATATATATATATATATATATATATATCATGTTAAGATCCAAGTCCAAACTCAAACAATCTTCAATAAATTTGTTCAATTTCTTTTAGTGTTAAACAGAAACATATTATCATATAAAAATATTAAAAAATCATATAATAAATATAAACTAATATAATTTAGATAAAACACATAATTTTTTTTTACAAATATAACACATCTAAGAAGTAAATGTTCAATAATGACTATATCCTCAAGCAAAACTCATACAAGAAATCTTCTGAAATAAACTGAATTAGAAAACAATAGATATCAATTTCCTAGATGTAATCAACTGAATTAAAAAATAATAAATAGGAACGAAATAAATAATATCGCTTAGTAGATAAAAGACATTTTGTACAACAATAGCAACACTCAACAACTAGATAGAGAGAACAACAGTATAGGCCAATGTAATTTTGGATAAAAACTTTAACAGTCTCAACACCGTTACAATTAGACCAAAACCATAATAAGAATGATATCTAACTACCAAATAATAATAGTAGTCCACCAAAACAATAATATTATTCTTACTACACCTAATAGCCTCAAATTTAAAAGATTAAGATGCCTATTTTTGCTCCCCAGAAACTAATGACAATATATAAGAGGCTTTGAGGAAACATATAATGTATTAAATTTTTTATATAAATTTAATTGTAATAAAGTTTCAAATAAATTTGGACCTACTATACCTAATAACCTCAAATTTATAAGTCTCAAAATGTGAGATAATAATTATTTTGGATGCTTAGACTTTAGAAATACGTGCTATATGTTAGTGTATTTAAAGAACATCAAGTTTCTCCAATCACCAATTTGGGGCACTCTAATTTAGCCCCGCCATTCATTGACAACCATATTTATCTTGTCTTTACATGCATGCCAATGGACACACATATAAGAGAGAATATAATATTTATGTTAATTTTCCTAACCTTCAATCCCAAACCATATAATAACTAAATTAGAATAAAGATAACACTAAATTTATCAAGTAAAATCAATATTTTGGATATCATTTATGTTCAGGTCTAAACTTTTATTCCCAATTTACAAAACATTTCAAGAATTATTTACAAAATGTGTACATGTGTATTTATAATAGAATTTAAAATCGTTTTGGCACCTTTAGAGTGGTTCTCAATAAAAAAAAATTTACTGTAAAAAATGAATTTTATAGTTTGGCGTAATTGGGAGGGCCTCAACAAAAAGTAAAACAAGAATAGTTATCAAAGTTTAACCAATATTAAACGCTTCTTCCAATCACATATATAAATATGTCCTCTATATAAGCTAAACAACAAAACTCACGAGGAATTTACACACTATAATGATGCTTCACAAATTGGTTCTTAACTTTGCTAAAAACATTTAGCATGCATGCATGCATGCGAATTACTAAAAAATGTAACAATTATGAGATGTTGTTATATGAAAGTTTTTTCTTTATGAGAATTGACTATATACATTTAAGTTTGGAATTTGGTTCTATATTTCGCAATAATTCAGGAAGGAGATCATAAAATTAGTGAACAATGTAGTGAAATTCACATAAAAATCATCACAAAACTCATAAAAAATTTAGGTTGAAAACACTATACTTTAAAAAATTTGTGGAATCATCCATAAAGTATATAATGTTATTTTGACTATCTATATATAAATCAATGATGAACAAGTAAATATATTTTAAAATGCAATTTTCAAAACTCAAATCAACACATAAACAAAAATATAATCAAACACAAATACAAAAAGATAGATGATCAACACGTAAATTGACAAACAAACATAGATAATTAAGTAAAATAAATAGAAAATACACATGAATGTTAAATTGAGTAAACTTAACTCAAGGTTGAAGCAATTGACAACAGGACGGTAAAAACCGACTTTATAATTGTGAGAGTTGAGATGATAGAGAAATCAAAAACTAAATCAAGTCGGTGAGATTTGATATGAGAGATAAAAGGAAACACTTAGGTGGTGGTTGTGTTAATGTAGGGCGAAAGAATAAAGTTATATAGATTTAGGGTATTTTTTTATACCTTTAAATATTGTAAATTTAAGGTTTTTTATCCGATAAAATTTTGGGTTTCGTGTTTCATTCAAGTAGTGTCGTAAGCTAGGATCAAAACATAAGATGAAATAGAGGCGCGGGTGAAGTTTGAACCCTAGACCTCTAGGTTCCTTATTTTGATTTTCCACCAGGATAAGATTTATCTTGCTATAGTTTATGCTTATGTACAAAACATAGTGGGTTCCTGGGCCCCTATAGACACCACCATAGCTCTGCCCACCTGCATACAAGATGATGGGTTTTGCAGGTTTACAAGTTAACTTTGGATGTTATAAGCGAGTCTCAGGTTTACATATATTTTTTATTTTTACATTTCAATTTCAAATTTACATGTATTTTTGGGTTTTACATATGAGTTTTAAGTTTGCAGGTATTTTCGTGTTTCACATGTCAGTTTCAGATGACACAAACCTAACCCGAATCTGACCCATTTTGTTAAGTCGTGTTTATGAAATAATTTTATCAGATTGTAAATATTGGATCTCTAACCTTAAAAATTCATGTCGAATTTGTGTCAGGTTTATAGGTGGTGTCATAAATTGAGATCCATAGTTGAAGCTAGAACTTAAGTACATGAGTTGCTGGAATTTACGTACATAAATTACTAGAATTAATTAGTAAATCTAGTCCTCCCAGTTGAGGTCCACGAGAAGATGGAGCTGCAATAATCTCATCCAAGGTCTAGCTCTCTTGAAAATCAGCAACTTTGACGACTTCCTCTAGATTGACAAAAATGGATTCAACAAATTTTCAATCAAGGACTTATCACACCATTCGTTCGCCCATCTCATGTGTTAGATGAGCTGGTTAGTATGGAACAAATTTAATATTCATAGACACTCATTTATACTTTAGTTTTCCATCCAAGGCAAGCTATCCACCCCCTTGAATTGCATTTTATATAATCCTGATCCAAAATCTACCAATCACATCCTTTATGATTGTCCTTTCACTTAGAGTATATGGGCTAATGCAAGCACGAAGCTTGGGTTTTCTCTAACTCCAAACATCAACTGGGCTTATTGGATCCTTAAGCCCGCTAACTAGCCTTCTTTCAACTCTCACCCTTTTTGGCGCGCTTGCTTTGATGTCACTATTTACCATATTTGGAGTGAGAAAAACGTTAGGATTTTCCGTTCCTCTCCATCTCCTGTCTCTGTGGTATCTCAGCGCATTCTCTCTGACCTTTGGTTTAGGTTCCACGACACCAAAGTTGCATGACCAATTTAATTCCTCTTTTACTCTAATTTATTCTCCTTGTGTGTTTGTTTTTGTTTGCAGGTCCTTACTACTGGGTAGTGGCTCCTATTCGTTCGGGGTTTACTCTCTTCATGATTGACTTATTTTAATATTCATGATTGTACCTTTCTCTATTGTACTTGGTTGACGTAATACGGTCTCTTACTTTGCTCTGTTTTTATTTCTTCGCGGCTTTACGCCAATCCTTGGGGTATGCCCAATGTAGTTGTAAGAACTTTTATTTTATTTTATCTTATTTAATGCATTATTTCAACAAAATCAAACATTTATTTTCGCAAAAGAAGTTTGTATTTGTTTTTTTTAACACAATTAGACATATTTAACAACCAAATCTCTATTTTCCCATTATTATAATTTTATTTTCAACATATTCACACGCGATTCTGCAACTAGAACATAATTATTTTAGCAACTAAATTACACGTAATTCCGCAACCAAAACACAGTTGTTTTTAGCAACCAAATTACATAAATTTTCTGCAACTGAAACACAATTGTTCTTTAGCAACCAAATTTACGCATAATTTCACAACTCGAACATAGTTGTTTTTTTTGAAATTTATTTCACAACCAAATTACACTTAATTCCACAACTAAAAGAAATTCAAAAAATATATTTTACGGATCTAGTTTTGTTCGTTTCAAAAAACATAATCAATGCTATTCTCAGATATTTTTTAAATCTATCGTTTAAAATATATGACGTTTAAAAAATAAAAAAATAAAACATGATAGAAAAAAACGGTTTGATATATTTGAGAGTACAAAATAATTACATGTAAATACTAATTTGACCCATAATGATTATCCGTAAATTATCTATCTTCGGACGGTGGTTTATAAATAAATTCAATAGGTATGGTTACTGTAAAAACATTTTACGATTATATATAAATTTAGCCTTATCTAAAATATATTTTTTAGATTTTATAATCTAAATATTTAATATGACTTATTATAATATTATGTTTGGTTTTAACTTATATCTTTAAAAATGTTATAAAATAAGTTTGTTTTAAACAAAAATACATATTTGATTATTCATCTACACCGGTAAATATTAACATGTTTGTCATGTGAACACTAAACTTATTCGAATGATTAATTTTGAGAGTAAAACAAAATAATTAGTCTAATAAAATAAGTATAGTATCTATTCAATTTAATAAAAAGAAAAAAAATCTATTTATTCATAAATATTGAGGAGTGTACATTTGCTATTATATGTGATTGTTGTTGTGTTGTAGCTGTACAACTCTGCCAAATGAGTATTGTTTATTATGCTATTTACTAATTGATGAAAAACCAGTTTCATTTTCTTTTAACTTTTGTCGTGTACATTTATTTCTGTCGATAAAATTCAAAACATATATAGTGACTAGTCCAACTCATTCCTTCCATCATCCAAGTTGTACAGTTTATATTCAATTTTGTCTGGTGAATATAGTACACGTTTTCACATAAGAGAAACGCGAATATTAAAATCTGCCGAAAAATACTTACCCCGATACACGGGGTTGAATTCCAGAGATTTGAGCATAGAATTTAGATACGTTTTTATTAAATATTTTTTTGTTAAGTTTTAGTCTAAAAAGAATACCAAAACTGTCTATTATCATTGGACTAAAAACTACTCTGTCCGTCTGTCCCATTATATTTAAAGTTCTAGCCTCGTGCACGTTAATTAAAGAAGATTATTATTGATTTTGAAATTGTAAAATTTTTTACTAACTACTATTTATTATCTTTACAGTTAATAGGTATGGATAACAATATTAGAATAATTAATTATAAAAATAAAAATAAAAATGATATACAACTATTAATACTATTTTGAAATTGAAAAACATTCATTAAATTAGAACAAAAATATTTTTCTCGAACGTCAAATATAAAAAAAAATGGAAAAAGTATCATATAAATACGACTTAGTATCCATATTCATATTTTTCAAAAAATTACATTTGTTTTACCTTCTCCTTTCATATAATCTTTTTGGTTTATATTTATTTTATATTATTGTTATGTTAATTAATTTTTTAGTTTGGCTTTCTAGATGGTACTCTGTTAGTTTTTATGTCTTCATTTGTCATGTTTAACAAGAATTGATTAGAAAAATGGGGGTTGCTTTGTTTCTCCAAGATTGATACCTGATCCAGTCTTCATCTGAAGACGCTTCGCCGTCGATCTTCGGCCTTCTCCGGCATCATCAATCTTCCTTCTTCCTCTCGTCAGATTATTAGATCAGTGACTTCTTCTGTTTCTTAGTTCTTGAAAAAAGAGCTTTTTTTTATCATGGTCAAATTCTTCTTGCTTATTTCGTTTTCTTCTCGTGAATCTCTCGTGATCCGGTGTTGGTTTCTGGTCTCTGTTTTCTGGTTATCGAATCTTTGGTGTTATTATTGATCCGGTGTTGCATTCTTTCGTTTTGCTGTTCTCTGGGTTCCTCTGTTTTGATGAACATCCAGAGCAAGTAATATGGAGAAATCAGTTATAAATCTTGAAGAGTTCCCTCCTCTTCTCGAGGATAAGGAAAACAACAGCAAGAAAACCTATGCAGACATTCTGAAAAATTCTTCTGGAAGGCAAGATAGAACATAACTATCGCCGAAAAAGATCAATACCTGTGCTATTGACCATAACTCGGTTCAATACTAAAAAACTGCTAAAGACCTTATTTTAAAACAATCTAGAATAACTCTTTTAGGCAAATTCACTAATGGGATACCTAAAAGGGTTGATTTGATTGCTTTTCTTGATTCCTGTAAATTTTCAGGTGCCTACAGTTACAAGACAATTGATTCTCGTCAAATTCTGTTTGAATTCTGCAACAAAGAAGACGTAATCAAGATATGGTCCAAAAACATTTGGAATGTGAATGGTAAATTGATGAGGTTGGTCAGATGGTGTCCTGACAGTAACATAAACTATGAATGTCCTAATGTTCTCCTTTGGGTCAGATTGGAGAAGATACCAGATTACTTATACAACAAAAACGTTATTGAAGGTATCTCTTCTACACTGGGAAATGTTTACAATAATGTGATTCCGGAATACCACAGGGCTAGTATTAATGCTTGCTTTGCTCAAGTAGAAATTGATGTTCCAGTGGTTCTTAAAAGGAAAATCTGGGTCGGATTTGGTGCTAATGATGGATGTTGGATGGGAGTTAGTTATAAAAACGTTCTTAGCTACTGCACTCATTGTAATCATTTAGGACACAAGATTGAAGATTGTAGAAAGGACTTAAAGAACATGACTGAGAAACAAGAATGCAACACTGTCATTGAGAATAAAATAAATGACTTGAATAAATCTGATTCATTACAAGATTGCTCTACCAATCAACAAATTCCTACAACTGCTCAGATTCAACCTTTCAGTAAAGTATACAGAAGAAGATTAAAATCTATATTTGTAGCCAAAGACGCTCCTAAAGACTCTAATATCAACAACATGTCCAGCGTGGTCAAAGATGATAGTTCTCCTAAGAAGGACCTTGAAATTATTAGTGCTCTTCAACAACTGGATCAAGACAATAACCTTAATAACTTGTCTGCTGAATCTTTATCTCCTTAATGTAACAACTTTGGTAGTCACAATGCTTCTCCTATTGTTGAATCCTCCTCAGAGCAAAGCTTCAATACGTTAATCAACAACAAGATTAAATTTGCTACAAAAACAAAAGAAACAAAAGAGTATCAATCAACTCTCTCCTTAAAAGAGAGAAAGCTCATAACAAATCTTTATCTAAAAATGATAAAGATGGTTAACTGGAATGCTCGCGGCATCAACAACAAATCAACCTTATCAAGGCTAAAATATATCATTCAGAGTGAGAAGGTGAAAATTATTGCCCTGCAAGAGCCTATGGCAAGGCTGGATAAAATTAAGGGTATTGCTAATAGCATTGGCTTCCACAACTATGTTACTAACTGTGTAAACAAGATTTGGATTCTATGGTCTAATGATGTCAATATCTCTATTATCATTGACCATGAGCAATACCTGCATATGGTGGTTAACTACAACAGCTTTAACTACTACTTTACCTCCATTTATGCTAAAAACCAAAGACACTTGCACAAAAACCTGTGGAATCAGATGAAGCTCTTGTCCTGTGATGATAGACCTTGGATTGTGGCTGGAGACTTTAATGATATCATTACTTCTGAAGAGCAGCTTTGTGGTTCCTCTTTTGATGCCTATAGTGCTGAAGATTTTGCTGATACCATTAGAAGTTGTAATCTTGAAGACGCTGTCTATGTTGGATCTATCTATACCTGGAGCAACAATAAAATCTGGAAACGATTAGACAGAGCATTAGTTAACTCAATTATGGCTTCTACTCTTCATGTTCAGGTTTTTCACATGGTCCGAACTTGTTCTGACCATGCCCCTTTACTCATTACTCTCTCTCATATTCAGAAAAATACTTATTATAACAATAGATGCAGTTTTAAATTTATTAATGCATGGGCTAACAATCCTAATTTTCTTAACTGTGTTAAGCAAAACTGGAATAGACAATGTTTTGGTGAAGCTAATGTTGTGTTTTGGATTAAGCTTAAGAGACTCAAAAGGTTTCTTAAAAACTAGAATACTAACAAGTTTGGCAACATATTTAACAAGGTTAAAGAAGCTACTAAAGATGTAGAATTAAAAGAGCTTACTCACCAAAGAGATAATAGCAATGAGACAAAGGCAGATCTCTCCAAAGCTAATAGCACTCTCATTATGGCCCTCAAGAATGAAGAGAGCTTCTGGAGACAAAGATGCTATAATACATGGTTACAAGAAAGTGATGGTAACACTAAATTATACCACAACTATGTTTCGAATAAAAAGAAAAAGAATACTATTAAAGGCATTAAGGCATATGGCACTTGGATTACTAACCAAGATGAAATTGCCAGTTCTGCTGAAATATATTTCAAAAGTATTCTCTCTTCTGAAACTTACAATTGCAATGATACATCTATTATGAACTCTATGCTTAACAATATCCCTAAGTTGATTAATGACAGGGATAACACTGATATCCTAAGGCCAGCTACTCAGGAGGAGATTTGGAGCATCATTTCTGCAATGAAAAATGACAGTGCTCGTGGAATAGATGGGTTTAATTGCTTTTTTATTAAAACCTGTTGGAATATCATTAGTTCTGATATGTGCAAAGCTATTAACTCCTATCTTAAAGGTCATACTATCCCCAGTGGTGTATTTGCTACAGGGATCTGTCTTATACCTAAATGCCCTAATCCTATTAACTCGAGTCACTTTAGACCTATCAGCCTGTGTACAATCTTTAACAGGCTGATCTCTAGTCTTCTAAATACCAGAATTTCTACCTACTTACCTAGTATTATCTCCAAATGTCAAGGAGCTTTTGTCAAAAACAGGCTCATTCATGAAAACATTATGATTACTAAAGAGATGATGCATACTATTAATATAAGACCATCTAAGGGCAATATAATGGTGCAGCTTGACATGTCAAAGGCATTTGACAGGATGTCTCATGCCTTTGTGCTTAACATTTTAAAACAGTTTGGTTTCTCTGCTGACCTTATAACCCTTATCCACTGTCTTATATCTAATGTTATGCTATCTATCCTCATTAATGGCATGAATATTGGTTACTTTCCTCAGAAGAATGGTTTAAGATAAGGAGATCCTTTGTCTCCAAGTCTTTTCATTCTTGCTGAGGAAGCTTTAATCAGAGGCATTCAAAATCTCAACATCACTAATAATAGCATGAAATTTTACCTGAAATCTGATTACACTCTCCCTATACTTGCATTTTCTGATGATATTATTATTTTCACTAATAGCACTCCTTCTGTTGTTGACAACCTTTGTAATCTGTTAGATAATTACCAGTCAGCCTCTGGTCAGTTGATAAAAAAACTATAATTATTACCTCTGTAAGCAAGACTAGAAACACCTCTGCAAGATTGAAAGCTTCCACTGGATTCAGCACAGATCAGGCTCCTTTCTCATACCTTGGCATCACCATTGCTGCCAACAACAAAGGGAAGCATTTCTTACCACTAATTAAAAAAATTCATAATAGAATCATGGTCTGGGACTTGAAAAACTTGTCTTTTGGGGGCATACTTAGCCTCATTAAAAGTGTTCTGTATCCTATAGTATACTACTGGATGCAGAAAATTCTTATCCCTAATAGCATTATTACCAAATTAAAGAGGTGCTTCAACAAATTCCTATGAAGATCAAAATATCAGGAACATGCAATTCACTGGTCATCTTGGAGTCAGCTCTGCAAGCCTTTTGAGGAAGGTGTCCTGGATATTAAAGCTCTTGTTGATATCTAATCTACTTTTTCTCAAAAGTTGTGGTTTCAATTCAAGAAAGGATCCAGTTTATAGGCTGAGTTAATACATTATAACTATTGCTCTTACTTTCACCCTATTCTTTCCAATTGCAAGTCCTCTGACTCCATCATATGGAAAAGATTGCACTCAATCAAAGAAAAGTCTGAACCTAGTATTACTTGGTCTTTAGGAAAAGGGAACCTTGATTTTTGGTTTGATGCTTGGCTAGATAATTCCCCTATCATTAGTAATCCTAATTCTACCAACTGGTACTTACCTGTTAAAGTGAACTCCTTTTGGAAAGATGGTAATTGGGATATTGCTTCACTCCTTAACTTCTTGCCTCCTGAAAGAATGATTCAAATTGAAAAAGAAAAAATTAGTGAGGATAAGGAAGATAAAACTGAATGGAAGATATCTAAAGACAAACAATTTAGCACTAAAGCAACTTGGGATCATATAAGGTGTAAAAATACCAACTTCTCTCTTTTTAAAAAAATCTGGCATAATATTATACCAACTAAAATTTCTTTCTTAAGCTGGAAACTCTTAAGAACCTATATCCCAATTGACAATTTACTCTCTAAAAGGCATTTAACCTTAGTTTCTAAATGCCAATTTTGTTGCAGTTGTGAAGAGAAGAATCATCTCTTCGTTAACTGCAAATTTGCGTGACCCATTTGGAATTACTATGGCTGTTTATTCAAGGTCCCTATAAGGCGTCATATGACCATTTCTCACATTTTCTTCTGCTGGTTCTGGTTTACTCACAGTCATTTTCACATAACCCATGTTGTCCCTCAATTAATTTGTTGGACAATATGGCTTAATAGAAACAACTCTAAGTTCAATGGCACTCACGATACATTTATGAATGCCATCGACAGAACTAACAGAATAATAAATGGAATTGAAGCTAGCAACAGACTTAGTGCTAAGCACTGGTTTCATGCTTATAACACAGGTCTGTCTCTCAACTGTACTAGCATAAACAAGAAGAACAGAAAGGTCGCGTACCTGAAGTGGTTACCTCATGCAAGGGATAGACTCAAAATAAATGTAGATGGAGCCAGTAGCTATACCGGTGAAGGTAGTGGTGGAGTTCTAGTCAGAAATCATGATGGTGACATTGTTGCTGGTTTTGGGTTTCTGTATGGCAAAATGGATCCTTTCAAGGCCGAATGCAGGACGTTGATGGAAGCTTTAATCATTTGCAGAAGAAATCAATGGCATACCGTCGGTCTCGAGTCAGATTGCTTGAATCTCATCAACTGCCTCGCTTATGGCAAAGTCGATAATCCTATTATCAACATTTGTCGCAGCTTAATTTCATCCAATATGAATCTGCAGCACATTTCACGAACTCAAAACGCTGCTGCAGATTGGATCTCAAAATGGATTCTTTCTGAGCGAGCCAACAAAGTCTTTGATGATTGCAACATCCCTTCTCCTCTTCTCGCTATTGCTACTCTTGAAAGCCTTGGTTTCGGCTATATTGATCCTGGTTAGCTTTGCCGTCGATGGTTGAAGATGTCGTCGTTTGTTCGAATGAGTATCTCTGATCTATCGCAATGTTTAGTGAAATTAGGGTTAGGTTAGTATTGGTAAAGTTTACCTATTTTTTCTTCACCCTTATTTTGTGCCTCTTAGTCCCTCTATTTGTATTTCTTTCATTTTAGTAATAAAATGACTGTTTGCCAAAAAAAAATTAATAAAAAAAAAATATGAATGACAAACCTTAAACCGTAATAAATTTTCACCCAAGCTAAAATCTTTACTGAATTCTAATATTTTGTAAACTATAATTAATTTGTTTTATAAGATTAAGAGGCAGCATAGATTGATACTTTTATTGATATATAAAAATCTGGACTATTTTGTTTTTATAAATATACATTTATTTTATTTTGATACAGGTACCCATTCGAATAATTAATCATGTTTTTAGATGAACTTACACTTGTTAAAATGCTTATTTTTTAACGTTAAACAACATATTTTTATAAATAATAAATAATATTTAATTTTAATTTTTTTTTTTTGCCGCTATTCAACTAATGCGTATTCAAACGCCCGAGTTTATAATTACGAATTCGTCTACTACCCATTCGACTCTCTTTTAAAAAAAATAAAATTATAATTTATACGTATCATGGATTTTGTACTTATGCTATTATATGTGTCATTGCTGTGGTTGTACAGCTCACGAGTGATTATTGTTTACAAATTGATGAAAAACTAGTTTCATTTTCTTTTAGCTTTTGTCGTCTACATTTATTTCTGTCGATAAAATTCAAAACATATATAGTGACGAGTCCCACTCATTCCTCCCAATGCTCCCATCATCCACATTCTACCATTTATTTTCAATTTTGTCAGGTGGAGAGAGAGAACGTTTTCACATTGTTGGAATATATTTATTTAATATATTTATAGACTAATAATAATTTGGACCGATATGCTAAATAAACATATTCGGTTATTGTCTTAAGGAAGTCCAAATTAAAAGTAGTCGAGTTAATTATTTAATTAAATAAATTGGACCTATGGGTAAAAAGGCGTTATGGGCTCAAGTGTGGTAACCGGGTTGAATTTGGGCACTGTGATGAAGAGGGCCCAAATCTCAACACTTAAGCCTGAATTAATAAATCAGGGATATAAATTGAATTATCAATTTATTGGGTTATGGTCCCGGACACAAGGAAGTAACATAGGATGGGCTTTACAATGTTGGGCTTCACATTGTAAAATCTATAAATAAGGGGCTAGGTTTAGGTATTTCATCACTCTAAACCCTAATCAGAAATACGGCCGCTTCCTTAGTGTTTGGAAACCTTTTCCTTCTTCTCTAATCTAATTCTGCAGGTCTCTTAGTTTCATAAACGGAATCGCCGGAGAACGTGGAATCGCTAAAGAACGCTAGAGAATACTAGATGGATAGCAGCAGGCAAACCCGTAAGTATTCTTGTTTTTTTTGTTTCTTCTATAGATGAATCTAACAAAAAAGGGTTTTATTATTTTTTCCGCGATTTGTTATATATTATCTGATGCGATTTCGGATAAAATATAACAATTGGTATCAGAGCCAAATAAACCCTTTTTGGATTCAGTAGAATAATCAAATTGAGTATTGATAGACAAAGATGCATATTTTTCTTAATCGTAAAGAATCCATGTCATTGGGATTATGTGTTAATTGAATTGGTAGGGCATGGATTTAGGGATTGTATGAAAAGCATGTTATGTGATTTATTGAAATTGCAATTTTTATAGTTTGGGGATTTTTTTATTTCGGGTAAAATTAGGGTTTATTGATGTCTGGAATTTTTCTCCCAAAATTAGCATCAAATCAACCCTAAAATAACGAATAAAATCAAAATTATTGGGACAGTGGCTCATCGACAGCTTAACCCCTGATGTTAACGCTGACCGAAGGCTGTCCGGCGATAAACACAGTAACAGCCAAAAGAATAGGGCCAACAAAAAATACCCAAACGATAATAACAGCATGATGAATACAGGCTGGACCCACCCAAAACAATTGGTGGGCCCGTTTTAGGACCTCCAGCCTACTGCAAATTGCAGCAGGCAGGTAAGCTGCTGCAATTTGCAGCAGCGGTAGCTGCGATAGCCTGCTGCAAATTGCAGCAGGGCTTAATATTTGCAGCAGCCTGCTGCACGTGCAGGCTGCTGCAAATATTAAATTAAATAATAAAAAATTATTATTATTTTTTTTTTATTTTTTATTAATTTGAAAATACTTGAACAATATATTTCACAAAAATGATACTTTGATAATTTTTTGTATGTTTATTTGTGAATTAAATTGTAAGTGTGTGTATGATTAAATGACGATGCATGACTAAGGTTTCGTAGACCGGTAGGTGAAATTAAGAAATTAATTTAATCGGCCCTCCGGAAGGTTAAAATTAATTTTCTTAAGGATCCTAGGCTTCGAAATGTTCGGGGATTAATTTAAATTCAAATATTATCGGCCCTCCGGAAGGTTCACGTTTGGGTTTAAATTAATCATGAACGGGAGAAAATTATTGAAAATGGTCTTTGTGCTGATTTAAATTTTAATTAGATGAAATCGGCCCTCCGGAAGGTTTCATCGGTATTTAAGGATAAATTAAATTCAGCCTTACGATTTTTTGATTTTAAGTATGTGAAATCGGCCCTCCGGAAGGTTTCACCGGCACTTAAGAAAATCAAATTATGGTTATTTTAATATATGTAAATGACATCGGCCCTCCGGAAGGTCTCATTGGCAATTAGAAAATTAAAATAATGATCATAGTATTTTTCTCAAACTCATAAAATTTCATGTTAATATGATTTGCCCTCCGGTATCTATTATCAATGAATTTTATGTTTTACATGTATTTGTCATATTCATGCATATGTTTTCAGTTATATGTCAAGATGCTAGATGTGCTTTGTGTTGTTTGTTCTTATTATAGTATCCATGGGTTACAATTTTTTGGGGAATCATCCACCGACGTTGGATTGTTCGGATTTCCAATTGTGGAAGGAAGAAATGTTGCTGTTTTTATCTGTACATGATTACGACTATGCACTGATAACTCCCAAACCATCTCCCCTTAGTCCGGAAAGTACACCGGATGAAACTAAGGCTGATGAAAAGTGAGAAATGTCAAATAAGTTATGCATGGCGCTCTTGTTACAGGGAATAACAGTAGCATTGCGTGGGGCTGTCCCTAAAGGTGTTACCACTGCCTCGGTCTTTCTCACGGAGATTGAGAAAGCCTTTGCCAAAAAAAAAAAAAAAAAGTATAATGGCAAAGGTAAAATCCGGGAGCACATTCTGAGAATGTTGATGATTTGCCAAAAGTTAAAGGCAATCGGTTTAGACTTACCTGAGGAATGCATAGTGGGATTCACATTTCATTCGCTGCCAGACCGGTTTAAGTATTTCCAGTCCACCTATAACTGCATGCGAGAAAAGTGGAATATCAATGAATTGATTTCCCACGCTGCACAGGAGGAGGAAAGACTTAAAGGCACAGCGCTTGAGGCTAATGTGATTACATCACCAAATAAGGCAGGACCTAAGCGGAAGGCATATGGCAAAGGACCAGGTCAAGGTTCGGTCAACAAGAAAGGTATAAGGCCCTGGACAAGTTCATAACTTTTAAGACCGAGGTTGAGAAACAACTTGGTAAAAACATTAAGACCGTTAGATCTGACCGTGGTGGTGAATACTACGGTAGATATGACGGATCGGGTGAACAACGTCCAGGTTCCTTTGCACAGTACCTAGATAAGTGTGGAATAGTCCATCAATACACTATGCCTGGTTCACCTCGCATGAACGGTGTATCTGAGAGACGGAACCGAACACTAAAAGATATGGTTAGAAGCATGATAAGTCACTCATCTCTACCATTATCTCTCTGGGGGGAAGCCATCAAATGTGCCGCTTATATACTCAATCGAGTACCCACAAAGGCTACTGTTAGGACTCCATATGAGCTGTGGAACGGGCGTAAACCTAATTTAAAGCATCTGCATGTGTGGGGTTTTCCAGCTGAGGTGAGGCCTTACAAACCTCAAGAAAAGAAACTGGACCCAAAAACAGTTAGTTGTTTCTTCATAGGTTATTCCGAACATTCTAGAGGGTTTAAGTTTTATGATTCTCTCACTGGTAGAATATTTGAGACAGGAACGGCCAAGTTTCTAGAGGATGTTGAGTTTGGGGGGAAGAATAAGGGAACATATGTTGATTTTGAGGAAGAATCCATAAAGATTCATGAAGGTTTTAATAGGGATATTGAGATATCTGAAGATTGGGCGGTAATGCCAATCATTTCGATCCCATTAGAACAAGGTAATCCTCAGATTAACACTGATGCTCCACTTGAGGGTTCTAACCAGGATACAGAGATTCAGGTAGAACAAGAGGAACCTCAAGATAATCTTCCACAAGGGAATCAAAATGACATCGTTCATAATGATCAAACTCTACCTCCTCAAGAAGTGCAACAAGAGGAAATAGTGCCATTAAGAAGGTCCACTAGAGAAAGAAAGAGTACTATAGGTCCAGAATTTATAGTATATCTTCAGGAGCATGATGAGTTATGTGCTGGAACTGTAGATGATCCCTCATCCTACAAACAGGCCATGGCAAGCTCTGAATCTCAAAAGTGGATTGACGCTATGAAAGAAGAGTATAAATCAATGCAGGATAATGCGGTATGGGATCTTGTCCCATTACCTAAAGGGAAAAAGGCAATTGGTTGTAAATGGGTTTACAAAACCAAACGCGATTCCCTGGGTAATGTGGAAAGACATAAAGCACGTCTTGTAGCGAAAGGTTATACTCAGCGTGAAGGGATTGATTTTAAAGAAACTTTCGCTCCAGTATCGACGAAGGATTCCTTTAGAACAATCATGGCATTAGTTGCACATTTTGACCTTGAGCTTCATCAGATGGATGTTAAGACCGCTTTTCTCAATGGTAATATTGAGGAAACGATCTACATGATGCAACCAGAACACTTTGTAGAAAGTAACTCAAAAGATCTGGTTTGCAGACTTAAGAAATCCATTTATGGGCTTAAACAAGCTTCTCGTCAATGGTATCACAAATTCCTTGAGGTGATAGTCGGTTATGACTTTGAGATCAACTCGGTTGAGGATTGTGTTTATCACAAGTTCAGTGGGAGTAATTTCATATTTCTTATATTATATGTGGATGACATATTGCTTGCCTCGAACAATAAGGAATTGTTACACACTACAAAAAGATTTCTATCAGACAAGTTTGATATGAAGGATCTTGGTGATGCCAGTTTTGTGTTAGGAATCCAGATACATCGAGATCGTTCTCGTGGTATTCTTGGATTATCACAAAAAGCATACATTAAAAGTGTGTTACAACGTTACGGATTGGCAGATTGCAAACCCCTAAGTACCCCTATAGCAAAGGGTGACAGACTTAGTCTGAGTCAATGTCCTAAGATAAAACTTGAGATTGAGGAAATGAAAACGGTCCCTTATGCTTCTGCAATTGGGAGTTTAATGTATGCTCAAGTTTGTACTAGGCCGGACATTGCCTTTGCTGTAAACATGTTGGGGAGATATGTTAGTAACCCAGGAATGGATCACTGGAAAGCAGTTAAAAGAGTACTCCGATATCTGCAAGGAACAAAGGGGCACATGTTGACATATAGGAAGTCGGATAAACTGGAGATCATCGGGTATTCCGACTCGGATTTTGGTGGATGCGCAGACACATTAAAAAGCACGTCAGGCAACATATTCTTATTGGCTGGAGGTGCAATATCCTGGAAAAGTGTAAAGCAAACACTTATTGCATCGTCCACCATGGCAGCAGAATTTGTTGCATGCTTTGAGGCATCAAACCAGGCACTATGGCTGCGGAATTTTGTTACTGGATTACGCATTGTACAAGGGATAGAAGGCCCTATGAGGTTATATTGCGATAACAATTCCGCAGTGCAGTACTCTAACAGTAACAGGAGCGCGTCTAAATCCAAACACATAGACATAAAGTTTCTGTCTGTTAAAGAAAGAGTACAGATGGGTCAGATAAGTATAGAGCACATTGGAACAAACTCCATGATAGCAGATCCCCTAACAAAGGCGGTTTTGCCTAAGGTTTTCCAGGGACACACCATCAGTATGGGTGTAGTTGATTTAGAGGATTGTTAGTTTCAGTGGGAGAGTTTGTAATAGGATCTGATGTTATATTTTGCAGTATTGTGCACATTAAAGTTTATTGCAATATATATAGATGCTTGGAAATATTTATTGATATTTGTACTGTATTGGATCTCCAAAAGTAGGAACCATTTAAGAGTAGATATGTACGATTACAAGCCATATTACTCTTAGACCACCCTCCATAATTGGCCCAAGTAATTGATTGATTATGGTAATGTGATTACTGTTGCATCCTATTGTTCACATTACGAGAAAGAGGTCTTTAGTCCTTTATTATTATCAATCATGTACGGGGTTGTACCGTTTGCCCATTGACAATGAATATAGGGATCCCATTAAAGTTGAATATGTATTCTTGAGTAGCATATGACGGTCCAAGTGGGAGATTGTTGGAATATATTTATTTAATATATTTATAGACTAATAATAATTTGGACCGATATGCTAAATAAACATATTCGGTTATTGTCTTAAGGAAGTCCAAATTAAAAGTAGTCGAGTTAATTATTTAATTAAATAAATTGGACCTATGGGTAAAAAGGCGTTATGGGCTCAAGTGTGGTAACCGGGTTGAATTTGGGCACTGTGATGAAGAGGGCCCAAATCTCAACACTTAAGCCTGAATTAATAAATCAGGGATATAAATTGAATTATCAATTTATTGGGTTATGGTCCCGGACACAAGGAAGTAACATAGGATGGGCTTTACAATGTTGGGCTTCACATTGTAAAATCTATAAATAAGGGGCTAGGTTTAGGTATTTCATCACTCTAAACCCTAATCAGAAATACGGCCGCTTCCTTAGTGTTTGGAAACCTTTTCCTTCTTCTCTAATCTAATTCTGCAGGTCTCTTAGTTTCATAAACGGAATCGCCGGAGAACGTGGAATCGCTAAAGAACGCTAGAGAATACTAGATGGATAGCAGCAGGCAAACCCGTAAGTATTCTTGTTTTTTTTGTTTCTTCTATAGATGAATCTAACAAAAAAGGGTTTTATTATTTTTTCCGCGATTTGTTATATATTATCTGATGCGATTTCGGATAATATATAACACACATAAGATAATTATAGAAACGCGAATATTAAACTCTCAATACTTATCACGGGGTTGGGTTCTTAGAGATTTGAGCATAAAAAGTGAGGTATATTTTTATAAAAATTTGAATTCGAAATTTAAAATAAAATATTAAATTAGAGTAGTAGACCAGGTTACAGTAAAACGCTAACCATCAAAATCACAAAAATAAAAACATTAGAGTAGTAGATGAAGTTATAATAAAACACTAACCATCGTAATCACAAAAATAAAAACAATTATATACTTTAATATATTTACAAATCAAAAATAATTTGGACCGACATGTTAAATATACATATTCGATTATTGTTTGGAAGTAGTCTAAATTAAATTAAATTTATGTGTGAAAGAATGGTATAGATCCAAACGGTTATACACCCAATTGTCATAACAGATTGAATTCGTGCACGGTGAAAAAGAGGGTCTAGATCTCAACATTTAAGCCTCAACTAATAATTCAATGTGTAAATTAATGGCTTAGGTCTTGGAATTTTTTCTTCCTAAACATAAATCATTTGATTGCCGCTACCTTAAGTGGTTGGAAGACTACAACCATTTTCCTTTCACTATTTTCTCCTTCAAGTTCTTCAACAAGTATTCTTGAAAACGAGAGACTTGCTATGGATGAAAGTAGTAACAAGATAATGGAAAGCAGCAGACAAACCAGTGACTCTTTCGTGTTTCTTATTTTTCATTTGTTTTATTGGAAATCACACAAGGGTCTCCACATTTTGAAGAGTCATTCTTCAATTGGTATTAGAGCCAGCAAAACCCTTTTGTGACTGTTAGAATAATCCCACAACATATATATGTATAATTTATATTTCTTACTGTAAAGAATCTATGCCATTGGGTCTTTTGTGACTGTTAGAATAATCTCACAACATATATATGTATAATGTATATTTCTTACCGTAAATAATCCATGCAATTGGGTCCTTTTGTGACTGTTAGAATAATCTCACAACATATATATGTATAATATATGTTTTTTATTGTAAAGAATCCATGCCATTGGGTCCTTTTGTGACTGTTAGAATAATCTCACAACATATATATGTATAATGTATATTTCTTACCGTAAAGAATCTATGTCATTGGATTTATTTGTTGATTGAACTAATTAGGGCGTAGATTTAGAAACTGTATGAAAAACATGATTTGTGATTTATTCATGTTGAAATAACATGATATGATGATTATGTTTTTTATTTGAAACTTGTGATTAAATCATTGTTTTTATAGTTTTGAATTAATTATTGATTTAGGTTTTGATTTGATGTTTGGGAATTTTAATTTTATCAAAATCAGCATCAAACCAATCCTAATTTGATGAATCAAATCAAATTATTGGAAAAACGGCTCATCAATGACTTAACCCCTGATGTTAACACTGAACGAAGACTGCCCATCGATGTTCAACATAGGTAGCAAACTGCAGACATTATCGTGAATACCATGACCTGCGAAGATTTGCAAATCCACTACTATCGCGATGATAGTAGTGGGGGCTGTTGGCTGGGAAAACGTCCAGTGGTAACAAGATGTGTCGTTGGTTGGACGTGCTGCTTTAGGCTGGGCCTTGCCCATGACCTAGTGTTCTTCATTAGAAAAATGAAAGCACACAAATTTAAATTAATTACTTTTTTTGTAAATTAATTGTCTAGTTAATTTAAAATGTATTAATTGATTTATTCACAAATATGAAGGGTTTGACATGATATATAATGTATCTTTATTCGTGAATTAATAAGTTATATGCTTGAAGTTTTGAATGGTTGATGCATAACTAGGGTTTCGTAGATTGGTAGGTGAAATTAAGGAATTAATTAAATCAGCCCACCAGAAAGTTAAATTAATCTCCTTAAAGATCATAGGCTTCGAATGGATTGGGGGTTAATTTAAATTCAAATATTATAGGCCCTCCGGAATGTGAACGTTTTGGTTTAAATTAGTAATGAACCGGAGAAAGTTACTGAAAACGGTCACTGTGTTGTTTTTAATTTCAAGTAAGTGAAAGCAGTCATCTATTAGGTTTCATTGTTACTTCGGAAAATTAATTTAATCACTTTATTATATTTAATTTAAGTAAGTGAAATCGGTCATCTAAAAGGTTGCACCGGTACTTATGAAAATTAAGTTAAGGTTATATTAATTTAAGTAAGTGAAATCAGCCATCGGGAGGGTTCCATTGGTACTTCGAAAATTAAAATAATGATCATGGTATTTTTTCTCAAACTCATAAAATGCATGCTACGATGGTTTGCCTCCAAAATCCATTATCAGAATATTTTATGTTTTACATGTATCTACTATGCTCATGCCTATTTTTTAGTCATATATCAAGTTTCTAAATGTGCTTTATGTGTTGTTTGCTATATTTATATGGACCATGGGTTACAATCTATTGGGGAATCGTTCATCCATGTTAGATTATTCGGATTTTCCACGATGGAAAGAAGACATGCTACTATACTTGTCTGTCCATGACTAAGACTATGAGCTGACTCATCCCAAACCATCTAACCTTTATTCGGAAAGTACACGAGAGGAATTTAAAGACTATGATAGGTGGGAGAAGTCGAATAAGCTATGTAAAGATCTGATGTTGCAAGGCATACTAGTAGCAATTCGAAGGGATGTCTCAAAGAACGTTACCATTACCACAACTTTCTCGTGGAGGTTGAGAAAGCCTTTGCTAAGAACGAAAAGGTAGAAATACAACATCTTATAAACGAGCTCTCTACAAAATAGTACACTAGCAGAGGTAAAATCCGTGAGCATATTCTTGGAATCTCTGTGATTTTCCAAAAGTTGAAGACAATCATGGCAGACTTTCATGAGGAATGTATTGTGCGGTTCATATTTCAGTCGTTTTCGAAACAATTTAAGTGTCATGTATAACTGCATGTGGGAAAAATAGAATATAAATGAGTTGATTTCCCATGCAATACATGAGGATGCGAAACTTAAAATGGCAATGCCTGAGGCTAACATGATAACACCTTCAAAAGGGATGTATAACTGAGGCACAAGATTACAAACCTCAGGAAATAAATAGGACAAAAAAACAACCAACTCTTTCTCCATAGGTTATTCCAACACTCTAAAGGGGTTTAAGTTTTATGATTCTCTCACTGGTAATATATTAGAAACGAGAACAATCAAGTTTCTTGAGCATGTTGAGTTTATGGAAAAGAATAAGGGAGGCAATGTTGATTTTGAAGAATAATTTTTTAGAGATTCATGAAGATTTTAACGGTGATACTCAGGTATCAGAAAATTGAACTTGAACACCAATCATTTTGGTCCCATTAGAATAGGGTAATCCTCAGATTAAAACTAATATTCCACTTGAGGGTTCTAACCACCATACATATATGGTCTGGGTAGAACAAGAATATTGAGGTAATCTTCCGTAAGAAGATCAAAATGATATCGTTCACGATGATCAAACTCTACTGCCTTAATAAGTACAACAAGAGGAAATAGTGCTATGAAGAAGGTCCACGAAAGAAATGAAGAGTATTATAGGTCCATAATTTATAGTATATATTCAAGATTATGATGAGTCATGTGCTAGAACTGTAGATGATCTCTCATCCTACAAATAGGCCATGACAAGCTCTGACTTACGGAAGTGGATTGATGTTACCAAATCGGCAACATATGTTAGAGAAGATAAACTTTATAACTGCTTTAAATATTGTCCCAGACAAGGTTGCATCTTATACCCACTTGGAGAAATAATCTATTGCCACAATTATAGTACGACATCCCCTAGAAGCCATCGTAAGAGGTCCGACTAGATCAAGTCCCCAGCTATTAAATGGTATTGCTTTGGATAAAGGCTCCATGGGTATTGCTGGTACATGGATTGCATTTCCATACCTTTGACAATGGTCACATCTTCTCACTAAATATTTATCATCCGCCATAATAGAAGGCCAATAATACCCTGCCAACAAGACCATTGTAGTTAAAGTAATATAGCCACAGTGTGTTGATTCTTCTCCATACTGTAGTTTTGATAGAACACTTTGAGATTCATTGGATCCGACGCATCGCAGCAAAGGCGTGCTGAAAGATTTTTTTATAAAGAACCCCCATTAAAATAAAAAATCCACGAGTTTTTTACTTTATCTTCTTAGTAGAAGCCTTGTATAACGATCCAAGGATACACTTCAAAATAGCTATGTGGCTAATGAGTTAACTATTGAATTTTCCGATCTTGGGATATGCTCATATTCGATATGTTTAAACTAGATTGTGGTCTCTTTTAATATTTATATATACTTTATCAAGTGATCTTTCTTGGTTTCAGATTGTCCCTATGCTTGATGAATGAGTAGTTGTGAACCACTTATCGATCGAACTCTTTTGTCACCACATATATGAGCTAATCTTAATCCGGCTATTATTACTTCATATTTTGATTCATTGTTGGATGCTCTGAAGCCAAAACATATAGCTTGGTGCATAGACTCACTATAAGGATAAATTATGCAGATACCAGCTCCACACCCCATTGTACTAGATCCACTATCGGTTCAGATTAAACTAAAAAAATCAGTCACCACTTGAGCTTTGATTGCAGTTCGGGATGCAAAGTCAATCTCATATTCTCCAAGATCAATTGACCACTTGGTTATCCATCCCGATATATCGGCTTTCTGTAACACATTCTTCAGTGGAAAATAGGTTCGAATTGTGATAGAGTGTGCTTGAAAGTAAGGAATCATTTTTCTAATTGTTATCACCAATGCTAAGGCTAATTTTTCCAATTTTAAGTATTTTTTTTCAGCTTCCAACAAACTCTTGCTTATATAATAAACACGACGGGGATAATAATCAACTTCTCGCACTAATACCGCACTTACAACACACTCTGATACTACCTGATACATACAAATTCTTTTCCCATCTACAGGTTTGAATAATGTTTTAGGTGAAGATAAGTGTCTCTTGATTTCAAGTAAAGTTTGGTCACAATTAAGGGACCAATTGAAGTCTTTAGCATTTCTTAAGACTTGAAAAAACTGGGCATACTTGTCTGATGATCTTGAAATAAACCGGTTTAATGCTGCCAATCTTCTAGTGAGTATATGAACTTCTTTAGTATTCCGAGGTGGATCCGTGCCAACAAAGCATTCAATTGATCTGGGTAAGCTTGAATCCCTTTCTCACTTATAATGTAACCCAGAAAGTTTCAAGATCGTACCCCAAAAGTACATTTCAGGATTTAATTTCAAATTGATGGTTTCCAAGTTAGAAAACATCTCATGGAGATCTGATATGTGATCCTCCTCCTTAGAGATTTTAACCATCATATAATTAATTTACACTTCTACATTTCTTCCGATCTGGATAGTAAATGCCTTATTTTTCTAGTCACTGATAAGTGGCTTCAGAATTCTTCAATCCAAAAGGCATCACCTTATAGCAATGAATCCCCCTGTTGGTGATAAAAGTAGTATGGTCTTGATCATTCGAATCCATTTGTATATGATTATACCCGGAAAAAACATCCATAAAGGATAACAACTTGTTGCTCAATGTGGAATCTACTAGTTGATTTGTCCGAGATACTGGAAACGAATCCTTGGGGCAAGCTCTATAAAGATTTGTAAAGTCAATACACATACGCCATTTTCCATTTTTATTTTTTACTAGGACTGAGTTAGATGTCCAAAGAGGGTATTGAGATTTTTTAATGTGTCCCACCTTAGTTAACCAATCTACTTCTAGGACTATGAATTGTAAAATTTCTCTGGAAAAAACTCTTATTCTTTGCACCACCGGCCCAACATCGGATCTAACATACAGTTTGTGACTAATCACGCTTAAGGTACTCCAATTACATCTTCTTTACACCAAGCAAACATATGCAGATTATCAGATAAAAATGATAATAACTTTTCATTTAATTCCGATGAAAAATTAGATATGACCCTGAAACGTTTACCTTATGCCAAACGATGAATTTCAACTTCTTCAACTGGGATCATAGCATTAAGAGCATCTCTCAGATAATCTATCTCATTTGATTTGGCAGAAGAATCCACTAATTGCTATTCATTGTCTACTTTCAATGCTTCTAATTATTTTGGAGTAAGAACAATGACATAACATTCTCACACGACATATTTTAAACATTGATGAAAAGTGGAAGCTACTACATACATCCTAGATAGCCAAGACCTAACAAATATGGCATTATAAGACGTTGGAAAATCTACAACTACAAATAAAACCCTTACCAACTTCTTGAACGGTCATTTTCCCAACAAGACCTCTCTTTCAAAATCTCAAATCACATCGGCCGAGTTACTAGTAAATCCTACTATGGTTCTATTCGAACGTTGTATGATTGAGGGATTCTTCATTTGCTTATAAGTTTATAAAAACATAATATTTCTTGAACTACCTATATCATTCAGGATTCGACGTATATCATTACCTTTAATGGATCATCCTATTAACACAACATTTTTATGTGGGCCCATAATATTTCTCACGTAATCTTCATCAAAGATAATGAATATAGCAGGGCTCTGATAGAGATGTGTAGAATTTTCCTTTCTAACTCAGTAGTTATATTGTTTACATGTTTTTTTCTTGAGTCGGTTGAGGGTCTAGTCACAATATCTCCCTAAAAAATGGCCAAAGATTCAAATAAACTGCACAAATTGGATAATATGATCTTCATCAGGAAAATGGTCACAATATCTATTTTTTTCTTGCACGTTTACATGTTTTTTATTTCCAAAAAACTGCCTCAGGAAATCCATCATGGACATATTGATGTTTTAAATAAATCCTTGTGGTAAACAGTTATACTATTTTTATGCACTCCCTCTGAAAGACTGCAAGAAAGCCCGTCATAATAGATCATCATCATCATCATCAAAGTTCATCATGAAATTTTTAAACTGTTCAAGGTGATTATTAGGATCTTTTCTTCCATCGTATTTCTTCATTTTAGAGCTATCAAACCGCCTTGGTAGATGTCTAGAGAGAATCTTCGAAGACAAAGATGATTGTCTCCAATTATGGCTACAGCTAAACATATGGTCTTCATCAGGAGTGGCAAAGATACATGGTTCAGATTGGATACCAAATTGATCACTTAACAGAAGATCAATTTCGTGATTAGCCAATCCATTTACTTTCCCTTGATATATCTTCTTTTTCCCTTTGCCTTTCATATCTTTTTCCTTAGAATATTTCTTGGTTAACCTTTATTTCTTTTTCTGACGGCCATGGTCACTACTAGAAGAAGAAGTATAAATATTCGAATCAGATTTTGTGGTAGAGTTTTCAACAGAATCTGATGTGTTCATCAATTGCTTAGCCCGATGTTTTGAACCTGTGTGAGCCTTTGGAGATCGATCACTTTCATCTTGTTTTTTATTGTTTCCATTTTAGCTTGCCTTTGGGCCCTTAAAGTTTCAATTTCAGCCCTTACCTGATCACACTTGTCTTGCATGATTTGTCTTTCCTCTGTATTATGATTGACATGTGATATAGTAGCATGCTCATTCTCACAATTTATCCCCTCATTGTCAAGATGGGGAACTTACATATCGAGATTCATGCCTAAAAAAATTCAGAAGTTGAGTCCACCATCGAAGTACGATATGAAAATATGGTTTCGAATAAAGTTATTCAGGCACATTACGCTCCCACTTGGGTCGCCAATCTGGTGAAGGTAAAAACTGATCAAGGGATATTTATGAAATGTATTTAATTTTTTATAGAGTGTAGAGAGAGAAAATATAGTGCTATATTTAATGTATTTAAGAGAGAGAATTTTATGTATCGCATTAAATGTTGTTTTTACCATAGTTATAAGATTTAGAAAACCCATAGGCTAACCGGTCGGTTCATATATTCGGGTCAATTAGGTGGGCTTAGAGGATGTAGCAAGCACTTAGCTTACTATGTTAGGTACACAACTTATTCATCATTATTTTTGTTAATAGTCCGAACTACCCTTTAAAAAAATCCGAAATTCTCTCCAAATCCACTTCCAATATATTGTGATCCTATTAATACTCACATAAATGTTCGTTTTTTTAAATAGATTCATTTCATGATCTTCAGATAAGTTCTAACAATTCTTCTATATTTTAAAAGAACGACAGAGGTTTAAGTGGACTATGGTTTGTGACTAAACTCTTAACACCATAAATAAATTTATAACTTCTCAAGAGGTATTAACAAAGCTGAAGTTGCGAGTGATGAGGTCAAAAATCTTCTACGGGTATTTCGGACCAAATGCTAAAACCTATTTTTGTTATTTATTTTAATTATTATTTTTGATACAAAAAATATTTATTTATTTATTTATTTTAAGCCAAATGAGATTTTCAAACTTTAGGCATTGCCCATGCATATGGTTTGGCCCATTAGGCTCATTAAGACTAAAGTTAACTAATAAAATACTTTATGAGAACGCATTTAATATGATGCAACTTTATCTTTCTAAATAATAACTAAAGCAACTTAATTATCTGTTTACTATCTACCTTATATGTATTATACTTTCTTAGATTACCAAATACCCTTCGAATAAGATTTACCACTATCAAATTGGCGACCATAATAGGAGCGATTGAGTAAGGTACTCAGATAGCAAAATTCAAAACCTGACATATGAAGTTTGCCTTCAGAGCTTTACGAATGATGGATCATGAAATATAGGAAGATCCTTCTCTAGGGAATGAGGGAGTTAGGATCGAAGAAGAGCATGTCTGAAATCCAGTTATAAATAATAAAAATGAAGAAAATCTTTTTATGCAGGAAGAGCGAGACCAATTGTGAGTTGAAATTGAGGCTTTGAGATCCCAAAGACAAACAGAGAGGGGTCTTCTATGGACGTTTCCATCAGAATATCAAAAGTCTGATGGGCCATATGATAATCCTCAAAATATCCCATAGAGACACCAAATGGACCAATCTCCTACAACCCATCAAGTCTCTAAAAAAGAGCATTAAACCAAAGATTATTCTAGTTCTTTGGATTCTAGCAAGGTATCTATTTCAGAGTCTGAAATTTCCTAATCGTCTTCTGATTATTACCATAAGAAAAAGAAAGAAAGTTACCGAGAAAAATATCGATCGAAAAGCATTCAAATAGGCACCACAAATCGAGTAATCAAGATTCTTCGGGAAAGAAGAGGTACTGAAAGGGTAAATATTAGGAAAAAGAGTATTACAGAAATGTGAAAGGATCAGCTGACCATATCATAGACCACATATTGAGTAATCAATTTGATATTCAATCTAAACCAAGTATATTCGCCACGTATAATGAAGATCATTTGTTTATTCAAGGGCACAATTGGAGGCAGTCGTTTTTGTCTGCGCAAATTATGTCCACAAATTTACCTAGGCGCTTTGATATTTCAAAAATGAAGAAATATGATGGGATCAAATATTCAGATAATCATCTTGAGCAATTTAATAATTTTATGATGAGTTTTGATGATGATAAGTTATTATTTAGATATTTTTCTCAGACCATCAAAGATAGTTCCTTGAAGTGGTATAATAGACTACAGTAGGGGTATAAAAAAACTTTGACCTCTTTAGGATGACTTTCTGAAGATAATTTATGGGAAACAAAGAGATCATAGGAAATGAAGATACTATACTCTATTGTTGGTAGCAACCCACTCAAACCTTGAAATAATATACCAAATATTTCGTAGTTACTAAAGATAGCTTGGCAGATTGCTTCGGACATGTAAGAAGGCGATGACTTGGGGTGGTTTGTTGAAGCATGTGGGAAATCAGATGATAATAAAAGAAACCAAGAAATTGAGACAGCCTCATCAGCTTAGACTTATTCCTTCTTTCACTATTTAACAATCTTATGGCTAATCACAAGTTACTATTAACAATCGTCTCAAGGACTCTGGAAAAAAGTTCTCATCAATCCAGATCAAAGCAGCCTACTCAGAGGTAACAAGTTAGGTCCAGAGGATATCAATGGGTTCAACCTAGCTATTTTGCAAAGTTGATTTAAAATATTGCAACTATTTACAATAATTCAAAAAATTATGTGCAACTTCGAAGGCCCCCACCTATCCAAACTCCAAGGGAAAATCGAAATACCCGATTATACAAATACCACAATAATATAGGACATGATACTAAATATTTTATTGCTTTGAAATATAAGATACAGTCGTTGATTGAGAATAGAAATCTAACTACTTTTGTTAAAGCACAAGCGGGTAATAAGTCACTGCCAAGTGCAAGTGGGGGTGCATGCATCGTTACCTTCTGTTCGAAGGCAGGCCATAGAAGCTCCCGAATAGGAAAAATATAATAGTAATTACTGAATAATTCGATTTAGATTTAGACTATTTGGATCCCGATCCGGATGTAGTCTAGTTAGTATGATATGTGAAAAAGGAGGAACGATTTCCAAATTATGTCGACTCTGTAAGTCATTGACCATTTTTGGAGATGATGTTGTGACAAATCCCTCAAGATGCTCTCGAAAGAGGTGTGTGGTTAGCTTGACCATACAGTTAGAAATAAAAATATCCACTCATTTATATCGGAATTCGGATCTTTACATTGTACTCGATGAGGATGAATTAAGAGATCTTGTTGGGCCATATGAAGATTCTATGGTAATTGTAGATGTTATTGAGGGAACATAAAGTGAAGGATTCTAATTGATATTGGTAGCTCAACTAATATTTTATTTCTATCCACGAACAAGTTAATAAAGAACCCATCAATTATTCTCTAGTCGAATAAAACCATAGTGGGATTTACAAGAAACTCTGCTAATTTTATTGGGGAATTCGAAGGAGAAATTGTCCTTAGTAAAGGACCATTCAAAACAATTATGAGAGTCTTGTTTGTAATGGTTGATCATACGAATACTTATAATGTCATATTTGGTAGATCTTGGTTATAAAGGATGCATATTGTTGCTTTAATAGGTTACCAGGGCTTGAAATACACTGTTAGAGGTCCAGCATGGGTTGCACAGAGCAATAAAAAAGTTTCAAAGAAGTGCTATGTTACCGCTCTTGCTCTGAAGGAATTGTAAAGTGTAACAAATAAAAAAGAATATCAATTATTAAGGTCCTCTTCAGATTCATACAAGAAATATTATCCAAGAGACTCAGTGCAGTTATTCCAATTGAGGAGAAGTAAACAATTTTCCAGATGTAAAAATGTTAGGATTAAAGCCAAGCTGCCATCGAAAATGAAAGAAACATTATTGCCATTTTGTCCAAACTTTGCATGTATTTGCCTGGTGTAATGAAGATGTAACAGGTGTACCAGCCAACATAATTTGTTACAAGTTGTCTGTATGATCCGATGTGGCCATGTAATACAAATGAAATAATGTTTTTCTATAGAAACAAATCTAGAGATATTATCAAAGAGGTAGATAGGCTAACAAAAGTAGTGCATATACGGGAGTCTCAACACTTGCTGTAAACTGCTAATCTAGTACTTGTGAAAAAGAAAAATGGAAAATGAGGGATGTGTATTGATTTCACAGATCTAAACAGGGCCTACCCAAAGGATACATTCCCTCTCCCTCGGATAAATCAGTTAATAGATTCTACTTCTGGAAATAAACTGTTATCTTTCACGAATTTATTTGTTGGGTATAATCAGATACAAATGGATATGAAGGACTAGGATAGTACTATATTCATCACTGATAGAGGGTTGCATCGTTATAAGGTAATTCATTTTGGTTTATGAATGTTGGGGCTACTTACCTCTGTTTAGTAAATAAAGTGTTTGCCAATCAGATTGGAAGAAATGTCGAGGTTTATACTAACGATATGATGGTAAAAAGTTTGAGGGAAGAAAATCACTTGCTTAATCTGATTTTTTTATCCTACTTAGAAGCTATCAATTTAAAGTTAAATCAGGAGAAATGTACTTTTGGGCTACGATCCGGAAATTGTTTAAGGTATATTATAAGTGAGAAATAGATTTAAGTTGAACCTATAAAGTTAAATGCACTGCTTGCTATGGACCCTCCTAGATCTATAAAATAAGTTCAGGTACATACTGGAAGGCTGGAAATATTAAATAGGTTTATATCCATATCATCGAACAAGTGTGTAAGACTTTTCCAAGTATTGAGAAATGCCTAAGAATTTAATTGGTCTCCGAATTGTGTTGAGGCATTCCTTAAGATCAATAAGTATCTATCTTCACCAAAAATTATGTCCAAAGCGATGATGGGAGAAAAGCTCTATGTTTATGTGGCAGTATCCGACTATGTAATAAGTGTAGTGCTAGTTTGGGAAGTTGTTAATTACCCTCGACCCGTTTATTATGTTAGCGAGAGTCTGTTGGATGTTGAAAAGAGATATCTAAAGTTAGAAAAATTAGCGTTGGATGTTGAAAAGAGATATCTAAAGTTAGAAAAATTAGTATTAGAAACAAGAAAATGAGACCTTATTTTCACGCACATTCCATTAATGTTCAAACTTCATTTTCGCTCAAAAGTATGCTGCAAAAATCGGATGAATCGGGTTAGTTGACCAAGTGGTCTGTGGAATTGGGGGATTATAACATCAATTTCTCTACTCGAACTGCAATCAAAGCACAAGTTGTCACAGATTTCTTACTTGAATTTCATTCGTAACGACCATATGTGAAATCTTCTATTGATAGGTCTATGAAAGAATGAGTAGTCCGAATAGATGGAGGATCTAGTACGATGGGTTGTGGAGCAGAAATTTATTTACTCTCCCCTTTCAAAGACTCAATGTACCAAGCAATACATTTGGTTTCAAGGCATCAAACAACGAAGCTGAGTATGAGGCAACAATAATTGGGCTAAGACTTTCCCAAACATACGGTGCCAAAAGAGTTTGATTGATAAGTGACTTGTAGTTGCTCATACCTCAAGCTTAGCGTTAATCCGAAACAAGAAACGAACAATTGGTTAAATATCTATAAGTGTTGAAAGAAACTTTTTTCTTCTTCAAATATATGGAGTATGAATATGTGTCAATGACATAAAATTTAATGGATGATTCTCCAGCTACAATTGCATACACCGAGGCGTATCCATAGATTTATAAGTGGGATTAAGCATCAAGGAAAATTTCCAAGCATCCAAAATAACAAGTTGAGATTTGAGGCATGAAATCAAAGAGTTTATTACTAAATAAAGTCTTCATGTAAACAGAGTATTAGCTAAGAAATAGAATTTTAGAGCCTCGTGTAATGTTTTTTGAATTACATGATGAGGAAGATCTATCCATTATGGCTATAAAGCTTTAACCAGAAGAGTTCTATTAGCAGGATATTACTGGCCATCCAACATGGCAGATGCTAAACAATTAGTTAAACGATGTGATCCATGCCAAAGGTTTGGAAATGCAATACACGTATCGACAATCCATATTGAATAAATATCTGAAGCAATACCATTCGATAAATGGGGGCTCGATCTAGTGGGACCCCTACCAATGACATCCGGAAGATATCGAACTATTATATTGATAGTGGATTATTTATCTAAGTGGGTAGAAATTGCGCCTTTCTCCGGACCTACCTCTAAGGCAGTGATCAAGTTTATCATGTCCAATCTATGTTCAGATTTGGAATCTCTATAAGTATTACAACATATAATGGTCCTCAGATTCGTAATAGGGACATTGAGATTTTCTATACTTCTAAATGAATTAAACATTGTTTTTCTTCACCATTTCACCCTCAAACCAATGGGAAAATGAAGGTTGTTAACATGATTATTCTTATGGTTCTAAACAGAATTTAGAGGAAGGAGTAGATAAATTTCCAGATTACTTGGAAGAAGTATTATGGGCTTATCGGACTACTCCTCAAAATGCCGCTCAAGAGTCTCATTTTGCTTTAGTCTGTCCGATGGATTCAATAACATCAATAAAATATACTCTCCCTTATTTTTGAATTTTAAAATTATTCCGAAAAGGATAATAACACAACGATAAGAGCTCATTAGACTTGATTGAAGAAAAAAGAATCAAAGCTCACTTGGGAACGGTGCACTATCAAAGCTTGATGAGAAGCAAACATACATCTAAAATTCGAAGAAGAGAGTTCGAAGTAAGGTATAAAGTTTTGAGGATAGTATTTTTGCATACCAATGACAGAAAGTTCAGAAAGCTAGCGCCGAATTGGAAAGGACCATAAACTGTGAGTGAAAGGATTAAGCATGGAACATATCGGCTGATTGATCAATAAGGTAGTTCTTTAAGGAATTCATGGAACACCAAGCACTTCAGGATTTATCTTGATTATTTGCGTTACTTTATATTTGTTTAATGTAAATATTTTGGGGCATATTCTTTCATATTCTTGTGGCTTGGAGAGGTTTTAACAAGGTGTCCTGATCATTATTAATCTATTACTTTTACCTTAAAAATTTTAACGTAATATATATGTATATTAAATATGTATACCTTCGAATGTATTACATTCGGATGGCTTGCATATTTGCTTATGGTGCTTTGAATGAATTACCTTCGGATGACTTGTATATTACATTTTTGTTCATTCTAATGGATTACCTTTGAATGACTTGTATATTGCATTTATATGACTTCAAATGGTGTCATTGGATACAGTTCGAATGTGTTTCTTACCAAATTTGAAGAACTCTGAAGAGTTGTATTCAGAAAGAGAGAACAAACCCGCTTTAGATAATTTGTTAGTTAGCCCTCCCAAAATGTCTTTGAGAGGACTATGGACTATATGATGAGGTCAAAAATCTTGGACATGGATTTCACACCAAAGGCTGAAAACCCTTTTTGTTATATATTTTAATTATTACTCTTGATAAAAATTTATTTATTTTGGATTTATATTAATAATGATCAATGGACCAAATGAGTTTCTCAAACTTTGGGCTTGGCCATGAATATGGTTCGGTCTATTTTGCATATTAAGGCTAAACTTAGCATATAAATACTTTATGAGAATACACTTAATATGATGAAATTCTCTCTAAATAATAACTGAAGCAACTCAATTATCTCTATACTCTCCACCTTATATATATATATATTACACTTTCTTATATTACCAAAATACATTTCGAATAAGATTTATCACTATCAAGGTGAAAATTTGTTTATATACCTAGAAATTTCAGATTTTTACATAAGCGATGTGCTTAAAAAGGGGAATAAGAAAAGAATCTAAAGTAATTTACAATGTAAGCAAGTTCATACTGGATGCTGAAACAAGATACCTACACTTAAAAAAATTTGCCTTGACATTGGTGATTGTAACCATGAATATAAAGACATATTTTCATGCTCATACAATAACAGTGAGAAAATATTTCCTCCTCTTAAGTATATTGCAAGAGTGACATGTGTCTGGAAGGCTCACATGATGGTTAGTTGAGTTAGGATATTACGATGTAAAATTCGAGCCAATAACTACAATTATGACTAGATTCTTGGCCAATTTGTGAAAAGAGTTCCAATCAGAAATACCTACGCCATATGAAGACAAGCTAAATCAACTTGAAAAGTCTGAAAAGATGGAGGAAGTAACAATCTAGGCTCTAGCGCGCTAGTTCAGCTAACTTCCTCAACATGGGAGATCTTAACTTAATTAATAAAATTCAGTTTTTTGCTTCGAATAATGAGACAGATTATGAGGCCACCACAATAGAAATTTAACCAACAATTTTTTTGGAGCCAATAGAGTAAATCTCTTCATAGAATCTCAGTTGGTACTGGTAGGTTTAGATAGTTTTGGAAGGTCACTACTGCTTTATCTAGAGGGGTTGTTCGGGTATATTTTACACTCATATCATGAACAGTCTGATCTGGTCAATTGTGACTCAGTTGTATGCTAATCTTATTTAGGGTTTGGACTTAAAGATTAACCCGATCCAGGGTCCGACCGAGAAGGCTCAAAGATCACAAAATCAGTATAAATACCCCAACCAACTTCATTTAATGGGTTAGATTTTTTTGAATAACATTAAATACAAGCATACACCTCTTTTATCTCACTAGTCACTACTCAAGAAATTAATATTCAACCTACAAACTCCGCAAGATACCCCTCGATTATAAAATATCCTCACCAAATTGGCGACCACATTGAGAGGCGACGGTGCCTGAATTTCATATTCAAAACCATTAAATAAAGCAGTATGGATGGAACCGAATGTACAAAACGCTCCACCTCCGGAGGCGGAAGGGGTAAAAGAAAATAATGAGCACACTATTGTGTTTCATGTGAATCACAATGACAATGAAAAATAATCAATCCAAGAAGAACGTGATCAACTAGGGGATGAAATTGAGGCTTTAAGGGCTCAGAAACAAGAAAAATAAGAAATTAAAGAAAAGTCTAGTCCATCGACGCTCCACCTTACTGATAATCCTGGTGAGAATGAGCAGTCCATAAAGACTCATCTCAGCTCCAAGAAAACATATCGATCCAAACGAATGGAGAATTCCACATCAGAGTCTTATAGCAGTTCATCTAATGATTTGGAGCTTGAGGAATTAGTCTCATCCAGTAGTGATGAGGGTCGGTTGAAGAAGAAATTAAGGCTGGCCAAAAAGCATTCTTGAAAAAGTGATAAGCATGGCAGACTCAAAAAGTATCAGGGAAAAATAAAGGGTTCAACTGATCAGCATATTGATCATTTGTGGATCGATCCATTTGTCTTCGAATCCAAACAATGTATTTTTGCTACTCTTAATGAAGATACTGTGTTTAGTTGCAGTCAAAATTGGAGGAAATCACCTTTATCATAAAAAATACTCTCCGGGCATCTTCCTAAAAGGTTTGATAATTCTAAGATGGAAAAGTATGATGGAAGTAAAGATCCAGACAATCATCTCGAACAATTTAAAAGATTTATGATAAACTTTGATGACGATGACAAGCTACTATGTAGTGCCTTCTCACAAACCTTTAAGGGAAGTACCCTCAAATGGTACAATAGTCTTCTGCAAGGTTCTATAAAGAATTTTGGTATATTCTGGGTTGCATTTCGAAGGCCATTTGTTGGAAGCAAGAAGCTTAAAGGTAATGGTGACACAATTATCCATTGTGCCCAAGAACCAAATGAGTTATTGAAAGAATATATTAGTAGGTTTGTAAATACGAAGAATGGGCTGGCTGACTGTTTTGAACAAGTTGCAATTGCCTCTCAGAGATAAGGGGTTGAGTTTGGGTAATTTGAATGATTCAGTAACCCGGAAGAAAGCTATGACTTTTGGGGGACTGTTGAATGAAATTAGGAAGCAGATTAATGTTGAAGAAACTAAGAAATCTAGAGTGCTTCGTGAAAATAGATCCACTACCATAGTGTCAACTTCTCAAATAACAACTCATTCCGGTTACAGATTACCAGTACGTTAGAAGTACAATGGAACCTTGGGTTCAACCTGAATGGTCTGCTGAGCTGGAGGAAAGTGTAGCAACAATATACGATAAAACTGAAAATGATGTAGACTTTAGAAGGCCATCCCCACTATAGTCTCTTAGAGAGACCCGAAGTACCCGTTTATGCAAATATCATAATGATGTGGGGAATGATACCCATGATTTCATAGCCTTGAAACAATAGGTTTAGAATCTTATTGAAAGAGGTAAATTAGACGCTTTTGTTAAGAAACAAGGGGGCTACACGCTAGATAATGCACCATCCAACACCAATGCTCCCCGAATGACTCCTTCAGCAGCCCTTTGAACATCCAGATAGGAGGATGCCATGGTGATTGTTAAAAGGTTTGATGTGAATTCTGAATACCTTGATCCGGACCCGGATCAGAATCAGGTAGGGGTGATAGTGGATAAGACTGCTACTGTTTCCGATCTGGTGAAATATTTTGAATATTTAACCATATCTGGGGGAGATACTATGTCAACAGCTTGACAACTTAGATGGATGAGATGATGTCCACACATCTATATAAAATCCAACTTCTTTCATTGTCTTCATGAGGATGGTCTAAGAGATATTGTAGAGCAACATGAAGATGCCGTGGTGATAAGGGCATCAATTGGATGGAATGATGTACGTTGAATCCTGATTGACACAGGAAGTTCGGCAAACACATTTTTTATGGATGCTTACAAACAGATGAAGAATCCCTTAGTTATTCAACGGTTAAACAGAATTATTGTAGGATTTACTGGGAGTTCGGCGGATGTCATTGGTGAGTTTGAAGATGATGTAATATTGGGCACAGGACCTTTTAAGAAGACAGTGAAGGTGCTATTTGTTGTGGTTGAATGCCCAACGTCTTACAATGCTATCTTTGGGAGATATCGGCTTTCCAGGATGCATGTTGTGGCCTCTATTGTTCATCAATTTTTGAAATATGTTGTGGGTACACAGGTTCATGTTGTCTGAAGCAGTCATAAGGTAGCTAGAGAATGCTATGTGACAACTCTTGCCTCAAAGTCTTTGGAGTCAGACAAAATTAAAATGAATAGCAACTATTGGAGCCTTCCGACGAGGAGAATTAAATTGATGATCCAAAGGAGGCTCCTAGTGTTATAATTCATTGCCTATCAAAAGGGAAAATTGTTAAGACTGGAACTAAGTTTCCAATAAGTTTGAAACAAAATCTATTGTCTTTCTTATCAGAAAATTTACTTGTGTTTGCATGGTGCAATGATGATGTAACCGGGGTACATGCTGAAGTAATTTTCCACAAATTGTCAGTCTAATCTGATATTGGACCGGTAGTTCAAAAAATAAGGTTATTTTCCAAAGAAAAAGCTAATGTGATAGTACAGGAAGTAGATCGGTTGACCAAGATGGGTCACATCAAAGAATCTTAATACCTGTTGTGGATTGTTAAACTCGTGTTAGTCAAGAAAAAGAATGGTAAATGGTGTATGTGTATTGACTTTCCTGATCTTAATCGGGCATGTCCTAATGATCATTTTCCTGTGCCTCGAACAGATCAGTTAGTAGACTCCACATCAGGGAACAAGTTATTATCCTTTATGGATGCCTTTTCAAGGTACAATCAAATACAAGTAGATTCAAACGAACAGGATCACACTAATTTTATTAATGATACGTGCTTCATTGTTATAAAGTGATGCCTTTTGGGTTGAAGAATGTTGGAGCTACTTATCAGCGATTGGTAAATAAAACATGTGTTGGCCAGATTGGGAGAAACATGAAAGTATATATAGATGTTTTAATGGTAAAGAGCCTCGAAGAGGAAGAACACATATCTGATCTTCAAGATACCTTTTCTAACTTGGAAACCATCAACCTGAATTTAAACTGGAAAAATGTATTTTTGGGGTCTGATCTAGCAATTTTATGGGGGCATATCATAAGTGAGAAACGGATTCAGGCCGATCCGGATCAGTTAAACGATTTATCGACTATGGATCCTCCTCGTAATACTAAATAAGTCCACAAATTAATCGGGAAACTAGCTGCGTTGAATTTTTTATTTCAAGGTTATCGGACAAATGTGTTCAATATTTTCAATTTTTAAGGAATTCTAAAGACTTTAATTGGTCTCCCCAATGTGATCAAACCTTTCTTGAAATAAAAAAACATTTGTCTTCACCCAAGATGTTGTTCAAACCTATTCAAGGGGAAAAAAATTTCATGTATTTGGTTGTATCAGACTATGTCATAAGTGTCGTTATGGTAAGGAAGTGGATAATTACCCCTGCCCAGTTTATTACATGAGAAATACTTTGATGGAAGCATAAATAAGGTATTTAAAGTTAGAAAAATTAGCTTTAGCATTAGTAATAGCAGCCAGGAAAATGAGGCCATACTTTCAAGCACATTCAATTACGGTTCAAACATCTTTCCCCTTAAAGAATGTTCTCCAAAAAGCTGACGTATGAGGAAGAATGACTAAGTAATCAGTTGATCTTGGAGATTATAATATTGATTTTGCACCTCAGACTGCGATCAAGGCTCAAACTATAGTTGATTTATTGGTAGAATTTTATACTAAAAGGCCTCACGAGAAAGAACAGGAGAACAAGTCTAAGAAAGAGTGGTTAATCCTAATAGATAGTGGATCTTGTACAATAGGATATGGGGCTGGAATTTGTTTAACCTCCCTTTATGGTGATACCATGCATCATACTGTACGTTTTGGCTTCAAGGCATCTAATAACAAATCAAAATATGAAGCGGCCATTGTTGGGTTAAAATTAGCTCATATATATGGAGCAAAGAGAGTCCGGTTAGTAAGCGACTCCCAGCTGCTTGTTAACCAGGCTTAAGGGCTATCCAAAACCAAAAAAGATCAGTTGATAAAGTATCTGCAAGTACTAAGGGAAACTGCCATGGGGTTTAAAAACGTCCGATATGAACATATCCATAGATCGGAGAATACTATGGCAGATTCTTTAGCCATCATAGCTTATTCTGAATCATACCCATGGATTCTTATGCAAGAATGCCCATCCATAAGTTTAATTCAAGGGGAAAAAATAAATTTGAAGAGAGTTTGAGTGTATCTACCATAAAATCTAAAGATTGTAGGTTTGAAATACATCAGTTTATTTCCGATGGGTTTTTACCTTCAGACAAAGCCTTAGCTAAAAAGATCAAGTATAAAGCTCATGGTTTCTTAGTATTAAGGGAAGTTATTTACAAAAAATCTTTCAACATGCCACTCCTCCGTTTTTAGGGTTTGAAGAGTCTCAAAGTATCCTATCAGAGTTGCATGATGGAGAATGATCAACATATTGTGGCTACAAAGCCTTAACCAGGAGAGTTTTGCTAGCAGGAACTACTATCCTACCATCATGGCAGATGCAAAAGATGTGGTTCAGAGGTGTGACCCTTGAAAAAGATATGGTTCGGAGGTGTGACCCTTGCAAAAGATATAGGAATGAAATCCATGCGCCAACATTACTTATGGAGTCTGTATCCGAGCCCATACCATTTGATAGATGGGGTTTGGACTTAGTTGTACCTCTCCCCATGACATTTGGAGGTTATCGAACAATAATAGTGACAATAGATTACTTCTTTAAATGAATAAAAGCTGCCCCATTATTTGGAACCACCTCTAAGGCGGTCATAAAATTTGTTATGTCCAATATATGCTACCGATTTGGAATTCCCAGATGTATTACCACGGACAATGGACCACAATTTGATAATAAATATATGGAGGCATTTTATACTTCCAGAGGAATTCAACACTGCTTATCTTCCCCCTTTCACCCTTAGGCTAATGGGCAGGTTGAAGTCGCTAATCAGACAATTTTAACAAGGTTGAAGAAGAATCTAGAATGAGCTACTGGAAAGTGGTCGAGTTACTTCCAAGAAGTATTGTGGACCTACTGAACTACTCCATGGGCGGCCACCCAAGAGTCTCCTTTTGACCTTGTTTATGGGATGAATGCAATCACACCCATCGAAGCTACTTTGCCATCATTCAGGATTTAAAGCTATTCAGAACAGACTAATGATATGGCAGTTAAGAATTAGTTGGATTTGATTGAAGAAAAAAGAGTGAATACATATGTAAGAACAACACACTATCAGGGTTTTATGAGAAATAAATTTGCATCCAAAGTAAAGAGAAGATATTTTCAGTCAGGAGACAAAGTATTAAGAAAAATATTTTTACACACCAAATAGAAACAATTCGGGAAGTTGGCTCGGAATTGGGAAGGTCCCTATACGGTATGCGAAAGAATCAAGCCAGGGACATATAGACTTCAAGACAAAGAGGGCAAAGTTTTGAAGCATCCATGGAACATTGAGCATCTCACGTTATATTTAGAATAAAAGTGTCTGGTAAATATTTACCTTTTCATACTTCAATGTAAATATTAGGAGGGCATACTCTTTCCTACCATGGTGACGCAGGGACGTTTCAATGAGGTGTCCGATTTTCAATCAATGGTATCTTATGCCTTTTTCAAAAAAAACATTGTTGTGAGTGTGTATAGATCGGATAAATTGAATACTTATTAAACACCTCGGCCCTTAAATGAAGTATTTTTGAGGTGATCGAATTCATTAAATACATGATTGGGTTTATTAAACCCGTAATCGGAGGATTATTGAAGTGATTCGATGAATTAAATGTTTATTAAATAATTCGGGGGAATTAAATATTACTTAAAGATCAACTATGAGAAGAGAAAGAAGTCCATACTGATGTGGTTTATTTTTGTCTGAGGGTAAGTTTGTAATTTTCGTTTAGAGTTGTGTGGAAGTTTATGAGTATTTAATGTTTGGGTAGAGTGTAGAGGGAGAATTAAGCAGCCGAGTTGTATTTAATTTTCATTATTCTCATTTAATGTTGGTGGTTGGGTATTTATACCATTATGTTTGGGCCTTATGGGATTTCGGGTCGTGTTTAATGGACCCGGGTCGAGTTTAAGAACCCATAAGTTCTAAGTAGGAGAGCAGGAAGCTTAGTCAAAAAGTGATTAGGTTTTAAGTACTTTTGTTCTGTTCGAATAGTCCAATGGATGATGGTGTCTGAACTGCCACTGTCCGGATAGGTAGACATTTTCCGAACTGACCTTGTCCGAAGTGGTGACGGAATCCGGACTCATCACATACGAAGGGAAAACTTAATATTACATCATTATCGGTGTATATCCACCGTTACAAAAATTCCTTGGCCATCCAAATACTTTAGTTCACAAAATAAAAATTAAAAAAGATAACAAAATGCCTTGGCCTTCCAAGGACTTTAGTTTTGAACATAAAAGTACACCTTATAACCTTAGGGCTTCGTCCCCTCGGTTATTTCCTTATCCACATTGTCCTTGGGACTCTTAATCTCAGCACTTGATCTTTCATCGGTTCCTTCGTCAGAGTCATTTCCACTTGAATAACCATGTTTATCACCATCCGCCATGGTGTAAAAATATATCTCCTCGTATGGTACATATTTCCACAAAGGTCCAACGGTCCTCTTTCGAAAGGTCTCATAGAATAGCAGAACCATATCCGACTTAACGCCCTCATTTTTTTCAAGGAATCCAGAACACTGACATCATACTTCTATATCGTTGCTGCTATCTCTTGAGCTTGATTCTTCTTTAGAAGGGTATTTTATTCTTCATTCTCTTTAAGAAGTTTTGTTAAATTGCCTTTCTCTTCGGATAAAGTGCTAACGGTGTTAGAGTTGGGGTTTTGATGTTCCTGCAAATACTTGATCTTGGTAGAAGTGGTAGTTTCTAGTTCAGAAAATTTGGTTTGAAGAATTTCTTGGGCAGTTTTAGCCTTTTGCAACTCAGATTTCAATTCTTATTTATATTTACTCAAAGTTTCCACTTTCAAATGTTCGGTTGAAAGAGAGTCTCTTAAGTTATTATTTTCTGTGGTAAGAGAGTCGATGTTCCCAACTTGTCCCTAACTTGCCTTTTCAGATCCACTATTGGCCTAATAAAGCCCAAAACTGCATGGCCTAGGGTATCATGCTTTCTTGATACCTTGAAAGATTCACCATTGTAAGTGACATCATTGGAAATTGTGGTTGAGGAAATCATCCAACAAAGTCATCCTTGTCAAGATCGCTAACATTACATGTTGCGAAACTCATCCAGGTTTACCTCTCCTTTAATAGATGGTTAGTTAGTTGTGGGAAACACTAGAGAAGAAGGGTTCGCTGGTGCTTCTACCTGTGGAGGAACATCATTTGGAAGAGAAGAATTATCGACCAGAGGGCGGAGAATTACCTCTGACTTAGATTACTCTTGTTCCTCTTTTTGGATCTTTGGTCGTCATCTTCCTTGGGCCTCTTGTGACCTTTTTTCTTAGCCTAAAGTGACTGATCCAATTCCCTAGATTCCCTAACTGTTGCATCCTCTATTTCTAACAAAATAACATTTATCCCTTCAGGATTCTCCAAAATGGCTCCTTCGGGATTCAGATGAGATGGATCGATTCTAACTTTTTTCTTATTCTTCTTTATCTTGTCTAGATGGCTGAGAACTTTACTTCGGGCTGGTAAGTAAAGCTTGATATCCTTTGCCTATGTCCTTCTAAGTATAACATCTGCTGGATGGTCAGTGTTCCCAGGTGAGATCTCTTCTTCCAGTAGTGTTCCACATGTGAGCCCTCAACATGTTTCCCGAAGTGAAACAGTTATGAAAACCAATCCTCCAGTTCTCTGATGCCCATTGATTTAATTTGGAAAATGTAGTTTTTCCTACCTCCAAATTCTCAGGAAACATCTTTGAAAGTACTACAAAAGCCACAATAATCAGTTCGGTATAATCAACACAGAATTTAAATATAAGTGGAGATCATTGCAAGCATTACTTGAGCTCCTCCAATACCTAGATAGTTGACTCGAATTTATTTGGTAGTTGATCTTTTAACCGTTTTTCAAGGCTTCACTTATGAACAGAAACTAAGTCCTCCAAGGTTTCTCAGCCTCCAAAAAATCGTTCACTACTTTGTAATCAATTCCCGGGATTTAGTGATAAAAGGGGATCAGATGATTCCTATATAAGCCAGCCACGACAGCAAATTGCTCCATGGACATTAGGATCTTTGATAACTTGGAAGCGATAATACTGGCTAGTAGGGTATACGAGGCGTTCGGACTCAGCTAGTTGGGTAAAGCTTGATTAGAGGAAAGTATCGAACGATGTCTGGGTCCAAGCGAAAATGAAGTCCCCAATTTAGCACTTCGGTGTATACCACCAGTTCATTGATCTTGCAATCCAAACGAGTCTCCGGTGTAACTTGAATCCTGACTTTAATAGACTCTAGGAAGCCCCACTTTATTCTTATCTGATCTAACTCGACGGTGTGTGTATACAGGTAGGAAATTTTTTAAAGGGCCAACAAATATTTCACTCTGACCTTGCGCAAATTTGGCCCAACCTTTCCTTCTAAACACTCTAGGAGTGATTCAGTGTTTGGTAGTCCCGCTTTTTCCCTTTTTGACCGATCTGATATAGTATTTCAGTCTATATTTTCTTCCATTATGGTCAACTGTTATTCGGTCGATTTATCACTTACGGCGTCTATTTCAGTTTGAGTGGCCTCATTATAGAGAGGGGTGGTGTCCGGATTTGCAAGGTATTGGGCAGTAGGTTTTAATGTTTCCGAACTAATATTCTTGGAAGAAGAAGGGGTGCCTTTGGACTTGGAGAGTCGAGTGACTCTTCGGGGTGTGACATTTTTAGTATCTGATCCCATGGCTAAGAACGGTGAGAGTTTCCTACTATTGGAAACTGCTTTTTTTAAGGAAAAAATCTAAAGATACAGGAACTGAAGGTTCCGATTCTAACGAAGATAATGTCAGGATAAAAGAAGGTTTTCGATTTATCGATGTTCTTGATGATGGTGTGCTCTTATCTGGTTCTGGTACCACTTGGATAACTACTCCACTAGGAGAAACAGGGAGTCCGGCTGCGATCCTCGCCTCCTGCCTTGCCTTTTTCTCGCTTTTTCTAAATCAGATAGGTTTAGCCAACTCCATTTGATAAAAGCATTTCTGGTTGTGAACATATAACTTCCTGGATATAGAGCATTATCACAAACTCAATATTTCTCTCTCTACAAGCTTAAACTTTATCTCTCTAGAAACTGATCTCGATTATGAAAGAATAAACAGTAAAATGGGCTTATATAGAACTGAAAACTACTTTAGTGTTTCTTCTAAGGGAGATGAAATCGTTCAAATAATGATTAAGAGCTATTAAGACTACTCTAATTACTTTTTGAAAAATAAGTGCAAGTCCCAAGGAAGAAAAATGGCTGAGAGGTCGAATCAAAGTGTGACACATGTTAGATTTCAAAATTCTGACCGTTGGCTTTTTGTATACAAAAGGTACCACTGTAGATCCGATCAGGGTTCCTTTTTTTATAACCAACCCTTTAAATAGACACTTAAGAAACGATCCATATCTTTTCATGAATAGGTTAGCTCTTTCAAAATGTTTTTGAAAGAATTAAAGGGGCTACTGATAGGTTCAGATATTTTTGGAAGGTCACTACTTCTTTATCTAGAGGGGAAATTCATGTATATTTTACACCTAGCCTACCGTGAACAGTCTGATCTGGTCAATTTTAACTCAGATGTATGCTAATACTATTTAAGGTTTTGACTTTAAAGATTGACCCGAATCCGAGGTCCGACCCAGAAAGCCCATGGGTCACAAAATCAGTATAAATACCCCAACCAACTTTTTTAATAGGTTAGACTTTTTTGTAGAATATTAAATACAAGCATACACCTCTTTTATCTCACTAATCACTACTCAAAAATTAATATTCAACCTACAAACTCCCAAAGAGACCCCTCGATTATAAATTATCCTCACCAGGTAGTACACCAGGATCTAAGCCAAACGAAGCAAAAAAGAGAATCTAATTTAATATATAATGGAACTTATGTGCGAGACAGTCTTGTTTAACCAAGTTACTTTTGAATAAGTACCAAAGGAATAAAATGAAGTTGTTGATTCTTTATCTTTGGCATATGCCACTTCCCCACCAAATGTAATGCTATAAGAAAAATTATATATTACTCTACGAAAATAATTATTATCAACTATCTTAGCTTCGAGAGTTATGGTAATATACGAGAATGTGGAAGAAAAATAATATTTCAGAATCCTTATCAAAAAAAATATTTAGTGGAATGAATACTTCCTGAAAATAGGGCTCACTAAATCCTTGCTCAGATGTTGCGGTCCTGATGAAGCAATTTTTGTGGTAGAAGAAATCCATGATGGATAATAAAGTTCTCATTATGGCTGTAAAGTATAAAATAGAAAAAAATTGCTTCAGTAATACTAATAACCTACGGTTATGGATGATGCAAAGAAATAACTATTGCATTGTGACACTTGCTAACGCTTCTCCAACTCAATACAATTACCGACCAATTTCTATAAACCACGTGAGAGGCTATTTATTTTTATATATAGTGTATTGAAATTATAAGAGCCCTCTCAAAATCTTTAAGAGGAAGGAATTTTTTTTATAGTATCGGACGTCAATTTGTCCAAGTCGGTAGAGGCATACCGTTTGTGAACTTCACAACCAAAGACCTCATCAACTTTCTCGAATCAGACATATGTTACATATATGGTTTAACAAGAGTCATTACAACATATAATAATATGTAATTCCAAAATAAAAGACTCATTTGGTTTCGCTCTACAAGAGGTATAAAGCAAATTTTATCTTCTCGTTTTCATCCACAAACCAATGGTAAAGTAGTGGTTACCAACAAAATGATAACAAATGTAATAAAAAAGATGTTGGAGGAAGCAGTTAAGACTTACCTAATTTCTTCTAAGTAGTGTCGTGGTCTTATAGAACCACCATAAAAATATCAATACCCGAAACACCCTTTGTTTTGGTGTATGGGCTAGAAGCAGTCGTGCAAGCCAAAACTTTTATGCCTTCCTATACAATCTTAACTTCTGAATATGGAATAAAATCATAAGCAAATAGGGCCTAAGTTGATCTCATTAAAGAAAAAAGAGTAAAAGCTCATCTACAATCCAAGTACTACTAAACCTTGATGAGAAATAAATATAACTCCAAATATTTGAGACGTGAGACAAATTTATTAGAATAGTATTCCAAGATAAAAAAAGATAAGAGTCTCAACAAGCTAATCCCAAACTGGAAAGGATTATATACAGTAAAATCAAAGGTCAAGCAGAGAACGTCCATACTATTAGATGAGCAAAGAAATTAACTTCAGCATTCATGAAATATAGAGCATCTCAAGCTCTACAACTCTTAATAAGCTTCACCTAATGCTTTTACCATGTATTAAGATCTTATTTAGGATATATTATTTTCTACCTCAGTGACGCGAGAATGTTTTAACGAGGCATGTGATGGAACACATAACAGAAAAACGACTAAGTAAATAAAAAAACACATAGCATACCTAAGAAAATACATTTTTATTTTCAAACAAATAAAAAATTAACAAAAGTTCCTTACAAAAATACCCAAATTATTGGAAACTTTGTTCACAAACAGCCATCTGGCTTACACAACATAACAAATTAAAAACAAAAGAAGTCTAAGGAGGAACAAATTACATAGTGGGTTTCATAAATAAAAACAACTTTGGCACCCGTAGAACATATAACAGAAAAAAAAACTAAGTAAATAAAAAGACACATATCATACCTAAGCAAATACATTTTTATTTTCAAATAAGGATAAATAAACAAAATTTCCTTATAAATATACCCAAATTATTGGAAAATGTTTTCTCAAACAACCATCTGACTTACACAACATAACAAATTAAAAACAAAAGAAGCCTAAGGATGAAAAACATTTTCTTGTGTTGTAGGAACTTCATCTTCATAATGGTTAGAATGAGCTACTTCGACCGAATGTGGGACTAAAAGATCTATGAAAGAAGGTAAAAGACATATTTATTATTTGCAGCCTCACATAGAAGATCCGAAGCGCTATATCCTACATCCATTATAGTCGCAATAGGCTCCCGATCTAGAGAGCTATCTCATCCACAAGTTATTGGCCTTTTAGCCTTTAACATGTAATGCAAAAAATAATACAATTTTATTTCAAGAAATCCCGATGAATGAAAAATACCAATTGTGATTTAGCATTGAATACCGCGTCCTCAGCAACCCTGAGAATTTATGCTTAAAATAATGTTTCACGTTCTATATGTTCTATATGAGGAAAAATACATATATAAGCAATACCTTATTTTTCTCTAATACCTTATCAATCTACCTATGTAGTTTCTCCCATTCAGACAAAATCATTTCATAAAGTTAGTATGCTCTTGTTGCTCATTTCTTAAAGCTTCTGTTCTGCCTTTAATTTGGATAGTGAATCCCATGAAGTACTGCAATACAAAAATAGTGTTGCGGATTGAATTTTTTTTATATTCATGTCAAAAGCTCTAAATATAAAAAATTATACAAACAAAATTGGGTGTTGAAAAACCAATCCTTTAGTTGAGCCACCATATAGGTCTTAGCCAAAATATCAAATCCCAGCTAAGTCTCGATCTTAGATTTAGTTTCAAGTTCAAACTTTAACTTCATATCAACTTCAACTCTAGTCTAAATTTCATCCTTCATACTACATCAACTTTAATCACCGTTTAAAGTTTGGCATGCAATTTCTCCTTAGTATCAACCTTAACATATAGAGCAACTACAACAACTTCCAGTAGGAGCCAAAGATTAGGAATTTAGGAATTTGGATTCTCACAAGTTTGTTGTAACATTCGGAAGGTAATGAACATAACCGAAGAAAAATTATAAGAAAATTATTAATCAACCATAAACATAAAATATACACAAACAAGAAAGGCATTAAATAACATAAGCTTTCCTTCACTCCGAAATTCATTTTCTTCTTGGATAATTGTATTGAAGAAAATATGTGTTGGTAATGTCTTTTTGATGGTCGAAGTAGTAAACAGGCTGATTACAACATAAATATGCCTCAAGTAAAAAAAAATCTCTAGACATAGACAAAGTACCAAACAAATAAAACTAAAACTTGTTGGATTATCCAGAAAATCTACAGGCATGGAACCAGTTGTAATTGTAGGAGGTCTGAAGGTACTATAATATTCTTATGACATATCTGATAATCAGGTGTATTTGTTGGAATTCCACCAATAGGTCAATCAGGAATGCTATCAGCGATATAAAAACTATTTTAATTTTGGTAAGGTTTGAAGTCACTGTAATTTTTTTATGACACATCTAATAATCAGGTGTTTCTGTTAGAGTTTCATCAACAAGTAACACATGATTTATTATTACAAACATTACAAACTATTTTAATTTAGAGAAGTGAATGACCTGCTCCAAGCTCATCAGATACTTTGGCATTCAACACCAGATCATCATAGGACTTTAATTTCTTTGAACTTGACCCTTCAACATACCATTATTTCTTGCATTTCAACCTCTCATGTTGAGTACGAGTAAATTATGAATTCTTTTAAAGGGTCATTTTTTTCCTCATAGGTTGAAAATCCAGCTATAGGGACACATAAACTCTCAAATGTTTGACTTTGCCAACACAAAGAGGAACCTCATTTACCTGATGAGAACCAACTTCAGATGTCACAACCTCTTTGGTGGTAGCCGGAGTCGTATGCATCAATCAAATTATTATCAGTGAATCTTTCACCAACATCAATAAACTTGGCTCCACGAGTCTTGTTATTAACTGGATCTTTTAAGTCCAAAAGACCACCATTGAGACCTTCAATAATATGAGAGATCAACTTAGTTACTTTGAAATGAAGATTTACAACCTTTATCTCATAATCAGATTGTAATATCAGCTCAACACCCTTTATCTTGGCAACTACAACCTTTAGAGTAGAGTTCTCAATAGCCACAGTCTTAACATCTTAGGCATATAACAATTATTTCACTTGAACTTCAAATCTACCGATGATGCTTCCTGTAGATATTTTTATCTTCTTCCATCCTTAATCCACAAATCTCTTAAATTTTACCTTTTCCTAATTGGGTTTGGCATAATATTATTAAATCTGATAATGTTGGATACTTGTCTTTTTTGTAGGTGGACCATCCATATTTATAGATTTGGAAAAAAAAAATTACATTTGAAGATCTATTGGTAGGAGTCATTGGGCTTTGCCTTTAGGTTTTTTTGGAATTCAATAAATCGAGAATGTTCCAACTATGACATGACTGCTCAAAATACCACTAGAAACAAAGTGTTCAAGAACCAAAATGGCTTGAAAAGAATAAAGCCATTATGTGGACTCCTCCACAAACCTGATATAATATTGCTTAACCAAAATGGCTTGCATATCTTCTCATGAACTTGAACATTATCGAGAACAAATCTAGACATAGATACACTCATATACTACAGGGAAGTCAATACAAAATGTTTACTTTGGGAAATCCAAATACGAGAAAAAAAAAAGTTATCTTTATGTTTGGTCTCCCGATCGACCAAGATAAACACAATATTTTTTCCATAATTTATTACAGTTTGGAAGGTTTTCAAAGGATCTTTTCTCTATTATCCATTATAACGAGAAAAAAAAAAGGTTATTCTACATGTCCAAAATCTTCATCATAATCAGGAAAGTATTCACACTAAAATGATCATAAACTCATTAAGCAAGAATAATGCCCGTCATCAAAATCCTATAACTGATTCAAATATTTAAGTTTCCATAAAGATTCTCAACAAGTCTCGTCTAAGAGGAAACCGAAAATCCATATCAAAACTATATGCGAAAATTGAATTCATGAGCTCGTGCGTCTAAGGGTGTCTCCTTAGCCACATGAAACTGAATCTAAACATTAGCAAGAATCCCCCAACTCATTTTCTTTCTTATATAGTTTCCTTGATAATAAACATACATATCCTCAATGAGACCAATAATTTCAACAAAAATTAATAAATCCCTCATAAAACTAAGATCCAACCCTTTATCAACTTTATCTGGGACCGATAATTCAAAAGAATTAAGCGCCATAACCCCAATAAGGTGATTGAGAGTCCTAGAAGTAGGATTAGTCCAGAGGTAATACCGGTAGGAGAACAACATAAATGGCTTCAGACGAACGAACCTTCATACAAAGACCACGATAATTAATATTCTCCTCAGATATACTAGGAGAAAAGGTCTTATAAGGATAATGTTTCTCTGATTTTGGCTATCAGAGTCACCGTCCTCATGATAAATGATGGATTTTGAATATATTCTTCTGGCTATTTTAGAAAAAATATGACAGATATAAATAAATCACAATAAAAAATTTAAGATGGAAAGTGAAAATGAAACTAAACCCGGAAGATTTAAAGATAGAAAATTAACAAATTAGAAATATGATAAAAGCTTCTAAACGTAAAAATGGAAGATTTCCTAAAAAGTACAAAGAATGGAGAAGATAAATATTGATACTAAAATTGAGTTCATCATAACCCTTCAATTATTTAAAGATAACGATTCATATTCTTTTACATATAAATGACTAGGATCAAACTCCATCAAATGGTCGAGAATGAAGTAAAATAAGCACCTGCATGCGTGGAACTAAAACCAAAGGTTTGACGAGTGAAACTAAAACCAAATGCACATGTTTATGACACGTGTCAGACCATTACTCTCTTTATAGCATTGCGTGAAATTTATTACATTCAGCTCTCTTTATATGTTCTATTTCCATTCCAAGACAATATTAAACTTTGGCCCGGCAACAAAATTAAAGGATTACTTAGAATTATAATATTTCAAGGCAAAGTCAAGCCTTAAAAAAAAATCTTGGATTGTTTTTTTTCTCCATCATATCAATTAACTAGTCATTTTTTGATTATTTTAAAATGCTACAGATGTTACACCAATACATATAGAAGCAATCCGAAATAGTTGGTTCACCCAAGTTTCTTTTAACTTTTTGCTATTTTTAAATTAAACAAATTATGCTTACGAAATCACCACCTACTAGAATATCAGAAACAAGGAAATGCCACGTCTATGCGTACTTTTTTCTTTTGATAAAATAATTAAAATCATCAACAGAGGTTTATTTGAAGAATTAATCTTGATAAGACATATATAAGGTAACGAGACCTCAAACCCATTCATAATTGGGTCACAAGTTTAGCTCAAAACACTTAAATTAAATTGGATAGGAACTTTCAGGATCAGACGCAACAATATAACTAAAAGTTGGAACCATTTATAAAGAATAAAAACATTTCAAGATTCTAATAATTTTTCAATGTTATTCCAAAAATTATGAAATCTACAAAAATAGAAAAGAAAAATGAGCCGAATAAAATATATGGTTTATAAAAAGTCTATCTGTGTATAATTTTGTAAGTAATAAATATAATCAATTAAAATATTTATTTTAAATATATATTAATAAATCTATTCATTAACCATAAATAATATATTAGATTAAATATAATATATTTTTATATCAAATATTTTTTATTTTATCAAGCAAAATAGTAACAAAATACAAAATAAAAAATAAAAAATTACATTTTAATGTTATTAATTGTATATTTTATTTCTCTTCAGTTTTATATTTGTATTTATCTTATCTAATATTTACTTCACCCGTTAATATTATTTATTAATAAAAATATACTTTTGGTGATTTATTTACTACTATTAATAATACACATATTTTTATATTATGTGTTCTTTTGATTTTATTGTAAAATTACGACTTACCATAACTATTATTAGATAAGTGAATTTGTACAGGAATTAAATAATCCAACGTCTTACAACGTAATTTGTACGTTTTTTCATTGCGTCAGATGGATGGATTTAGTTTGGACTAAATACAATATTTCGCGCATTCTTTCATCCTCTCGTTAGTCATTTTTGGTAAGTTTATTACGCGCGATAAACTTTTATCTTGGGGAATCAACACCTCTCCTCTCGTGTTCTTTGCAATACGGCTGATGAAGATATTAATCATATTTTCTATGATGGTAGCTTCACTCAAAGTATTTTTCCTTAGTAACTTGAATTGGTCTGTTTGGCTCCACAAGCCTTTAACTGGATTCCTTTTCCTAACCGCACCTCTCTGGTGTGCCTGCTTTGGTAGCACCATATATCATATTTGGAGTGAAATAAATAATAGAATCTTTGGTTCGCAACCGAACTTGGCTTCATCTATTTCCTATCGTTCGCTTGCTGATCTTCGTTACTATTTCCAGGGAACGAAGATTAATAATACTCTCTTCCACGTCACAACTAACTTAGTTTTGTCTTTCTGTACTTGACTGTTATTTTTTTCAGATTCTCGACCGCTATGTTGTTGTTCGTGTTGTGGTCTGGATCAAAGGCTTTTTATTAGTTCTTCCATTATGTTTTTTATTACGTTACGACTCCCAAACTTTAGTTTTCTCTTTGGTTCTTGCTTTTAAATTTTAAACTTTTTTTTCTCAATAGTGTATCTTTGACATTTGTGCCTTCCCTTCGTATATCCCAAAATTCTTTTCTTTATAAGCTACTATTCTTCTTTAATGGATTTACTTCTAAAAAAAAAACAATCCAACATTTATTTTATATTTGAAATGGAAGGGAAAGACAAAATATGTTTTATAAAAATTGTGTAACTTTTACTATGCTAGTAAATATAAACTGCTTTATATATAGCCCCCAAGGGGTAGCCGAGTTGGTTGAGTATGGTATTCTTGTGATCAAAGGTCATGAGTTCGAGTCCCTCTACATACGCTTTCTCGGTTTAGTCTGTCACCCTGTGTGGTTTACCTTCTGGCGTTGGTTTGCAGGTTCCCTCCGAAAAAGAAAACCACTTTATATATTATTTTATAAAATGACCTCTCTATATATTCCGCTGGGATGCATATGCGAACAAACTATAGAATATGAATACCGTGACCAATAAAATTTATCTAATTTAATTATGAATTTTTATCGTATTATTTTTTAATTTAACCAATTTATAATATTAAAATACTATCTAAACTTATAAAAATTATAGGTTATGTGCAGGAGATTCTCTTGGTGCAAATCCAAGTTAGAACCGAACCACGTAACTAATATATAAGGACACTATACAATGTAACTGATATATGTACTTATAATAAATATTCAAACATGATGAGTTGTGCAAATAAATTTTGAGCGAAAATAAAATTAATTCTTTGACGCTGCATTTGAAACCCAACAAAAAAGAAGAAGAAATAATTGCTCGAGATGATTGCTAAATTAGTATGGTGGGTGTATATATTTATATATAGTTATTATTTTGTATTTCCTCATTAAATAAAATTTATTATCTCATAAATTCTACATTAATTCTAATTAAATATAAATAATCGTGGTAGGGTGACTCTATATAAGGATAATTAATCATTTCATCATTTGTATCTGAATTCGTACCAATTGCTATTTATTTGAAGGAAGAGAGAAAAACCGTATAAAAAAAGTTTTAAGCACTTTGTAGTATAACGAGAAGAGAAATATGAGAAATATAATACTTAACTTTGGGTGGCATCATTGCATTCTACCAAATTTATGTATTCGAGATTTTGGATTGATTTAGAATAAAACACCCCTATACATGCAGCCTCAGATGGGCTTTTCTATTCTAATCATCATTTTTTATAAACCGTTAAAATGAGATTAAAAAAGAAATTCAATAAGCTAAAAGCACACACAGATGTGAAATATATAACAGGCAAATGGTTCTAGAATCGCGGTTCAAAGCTGGAGAACTGTTTATAAATCGACGGGTAAACCGTTTAACTGGTTCATTAGGACGGTAAACCGTAAAGACCGCAAACCGTTAGGAACGCAAACCACCAGAACCGCATAAAAAGTAAACCGTCAGGTCCGCAAACCGTTAGGACCGTAAACCGTTAAGACTGCAAATCGTTAAGACCGCAAAACCGCGGTTTATTTGCAGTTTATTTGTAAATATTAGTGTTTTAATTATTTTATAACCAAAATTATATCTTAATTTATATTTGAAAAATATTGAGATATTGTATATAATTATAAAATTATTATTACATTTTACTTAGTATTAATTTATTCTGGTTATTAATATTTTAAGGGCTGTAAAGATTATATAATCCAAAATTTTAAATATTACTTATGTTATTAATATTTTAAGGGTTGTAAAGATTATATAATCCAAAATTTTAAATATTACTTATGTTATTATTACATTTTAAATATTATTATTATGTTTTGGGATCCAATATTGGTAGTGTTGATATTATGTTACAAACCAAAACTATATCTTATCAGGTTAAAATATTACAAATTTTATGGTTATAATTTTAATATTACATTTTGAATTTTATTATTGTGATTTGGTTTTAAATATTACAAGTGTTATTTATTATTTTTTAAACCAAAATCATATCTTATCATGCTAAAATATTACAAGTTACATTGTTATAATTTTAATATTACATTTTGAATTTTATTATTGTGATTTGGTTTTAAATATTACAAGTGTTATTTATTATTTTTTAAACCAAAATCATATTTTATTATGCTAAAATATTACAAGTTACATTGTTATAATTTTAATATTACATTTTGAATTTTTTATTGTGATTTGGTTTTAAATATTACAAGTGTTATTTATTATTTTTAAGTTATATTGTTATAATTTTAATATTACATTTTGAATTTTATTATTGTGATTTGGTTTTAAATATTACAAGTGTTATTTATTATTTTTCAAAACCAAAATCATATTTTATCATGCTAAAATATTACAAGTTATATTAAAATATTTAATATTACAAATGGTAAAATATTACAAATTATATTAAAATATTTAATATTACAAATGCTAAAATACATTTTTTAGTCTCTTGTCGCTAGCCATTTTTTTAAGACGCAAAACTTTCACAATAGTAACTGCAACTTGTAAAGGATCTCCCAAAACTTGTCATCGAGTCTCACGATTAACCTTACTTAACGCAACAGCAATCAAATCGACCATCTTCGTCTTCGTACTAAGACTTTGTTTAGGAACAACGGTCTTACTCTTAGTTATAGTCGGGTGTTTGACACTTCGTGTCACCTTGTCGACCATTTTGGAACTAAAAGTTTATTTGGCGGTCTTACTCAAAGTCGTACGTGTAGTACTAGCAGGTTTGACGCTTCGTCTCTCCTTATCGGAAATTTTCAAACTAAAAGTTTGTTTGACAGTCTTGCTGGTATTCGTAGGTTCAGTGGCAGATTTGACGCGTCGTCTTATTGGATCCCTCTCGGGTGGAGGAGACATCATAAAGGAAGAAAATTCTGAAAAATCAGTTTTCGGAGTTGCTTGTCCTAACCTGTTGTTGAAGCCATAAAACGCCATTGGGAATTTGGGATAGTAAAAAATAAAAACTAGTAACAATTATTTTTCGGAAAAAAATCTAACTATTCGGAAAATAGAACTACAGTAGGTAAAATAAGAAAGTTGAGTTTTATAGAAAATCTAGAACAGGTAGAGAGATTTATTGTAGATTTAGAGAGTGTGTGAGGTTGGAGTTGGGACGCCCGGACGTAATGTCCGGACCATCCGGACGTAATGTTCGGACGGTCAATTTGGGCCATCCGGACATTCGTCCGGTTGCCCCGGACACCTGCAACGGCTAGTTAAATCAAACTAGCCGTAGCGCTTTCGAACGTGCGGACCATCCGCACGTCTGACCGGAAGGTCCGCACGAGTGACGTCACGGGTGACGTCATTTGCTGACATCACGGATGACGTCATTTGCTGACGTCATCCGCAACTGATTTTAAAAAAAAATTGTATAAAAAAATAATTTTTTTATAGGTATGCAATTTAAACTATTTTAAAAAAATCGAAACTCCATATATAGGATTTCGAACTAATATTTTAAAAAATAAAACTATATAAATAGGGAATTCGAACTATTATTTTTTAAATAATTTTAGTACTTTTATGAAAAAGAAAATATGAAATTCTCTATATTATTGAAAGAAATATTATATTATTAACCCTTCCTTTTTTCTACTTTATTAAAATAAATTTTATATTATTGACAAGTTAATTTGGATCATAATTATTCTATTTATTATCTAAAAAATAATATATGTGTGGATTGAATCTATCGATTATCTATTTTTTATAAAAATAATTTTTTTACTATTTATTTTCGATCCGAATAGATATTTAATTAATTATATTTAATTATGCCATCAGAATATAATTCCTTTTTAGGAACCAAATTACATGTAGTTGATTGAAACACAATTGATATTTTTGAATTTATTTCACAACCAAATTACATGTATTTACGCAATTGGAACATAATCCAAATTTATACAATTTTAAAAACTTTAAATTTATATTTCAAATATTGAATAGTTCGAAAAAAATACCCGTAATATTAAATAAAACATCTTAATTACATAAACATCTTAAATATCTAGTAATATTAAATATTGAAAGTTGTAATCATTTTATTTAATATCTACCTAATATTAAATAAAATATCTTAAATACATAAATATAATCAAACATATCAAAATCATATTACAATTATTATTTTAGAATGTAATTGTTTGATTATAGAATTTCGATTAAAATGATAAAATATTTAAATTAAAATACATTAAATAGCATAATTAACTCGTTTATATGGTACGTATCTCAATTATTGAATTGAAATTAGATTCAATTAACACTTACAAATTAATTTTAAATAATACTATAAAATATTTTGATAAATTAATTTTAAATAATACTATAAAATATTTTGATAAACATGCGGTTCCGACGGTTCGAACAGTTTGCCACCTCTAATAATATCTAATAAGATTCTCTTAAAAAAGGTATTTTGGTTTTAAAGATCTAATTTAATCTTTATCTCTCCACTTCGTCTATGATTACCTGCCATCACTGAACAACTGAAATGAAGAATACCAATGTCAGCAACCATCAAGATATTCCACCACTCCAACCTCAAGATAGATCTAAAGTTATATAGCCACAAACACCCGTACATATTCAACAACAATCATACTTTGTAGTTTCTCAACCAGAAAAAGCTATAAAATTCAAGCCAGTTTACACAAACCACAAAGAGAACCATATTGATTTACAATTTGAAGAAAATGTTGATGACATACTTCCATCTTCTTCTTCCTACACTATGATTGGTAAGTTCTTGAAAGACCTTCATAAGAAACAGATATTAGACAGATTCTTTGAAGAAATAAAGTTTGAAGGAGACTAAATCTTGGACTCAAAGTGTCTTTTCCTAGAATTTTCGCTCAAGGATGACATTAGTAAGATTTTTGTCTTGGTCTCGTGGGATCTGGATTATGGGACGAAGCTCAATGAGAGTTCTTAAATGGCAGTCATTGTTTAACCCAAAAAAAGAAAGTCCTATTGTATCCATCTTAAAAAAATAGAAATATTATCTGAGCATGTGTATAATTGTGATATTGTTCAGTCATATTGGATCCCTCCGAAGAACAAGACATTATATAATTCATGTTATGCTTGGGTCGAGATCGATATCACCAACAAATTGCAGCACCATGTTTGGCTAGGTTTTGCCAGCAACAAGGGAGCTTGGATCCACATTAACTATAAGAATATGCCAAAATACTATGATCATTGTTTTCTCGTGGCTCGTGACAAATTATCATGTAAAAAAAAGAATCAGAATTCAGATGGAAATATCAACCTCACAAGCCAAATGCGTTTAAGCAATATAAATTCATTGCCTGCAACACCTCAACCAATCCAGGAGAAAGATAAACAAAAAAGGACATTCAAGCTAAGTTCAATCATAGCAAATCCCATAGACAAGACTGGTAAAATTTCAGGGCCTCACACTCTTGATGCAACTAGGAAAGAGAAAAATCTTCTAGAAGAAAGTGGGAATCAAATAAGTGGAAAAATAACTGATATACATGAAGAATCAAAAGCTGAAAAAAGGTTGTTGAAAATGAGGAAATCATAGATGCAATAAAGTCTTTGGATGTTGATCACAACCTTCTGCAATCAGATGAATCTTTTTCACCTTGCTACCAAACTCCAAATAAAAACAACACAGGAAGTCTTCATCTTACTCCAACACTTAGACTAAAAAAAGTGGATCCAAGTTTCCAAAAGTTACTAGACAAAAAGCTTAAGCTCGCAAAAATCAACAAAAGAACACAAGCCTCTAATAATAAAATCTCTACAGTTTACAAAGACAAGAAGAGCCTCTGTCACAATTCCCAAATGATAAAAGCTCTAAGTTGGAACATTCGTAGAGATGGAAACAAATCTTCAGTTAGAAGACTAAAATCAATAATCAAAAAAATAAAAAATAAAGATTTTGTTCATTCAAGAGCCAATGGTAAGCAACAATCAGATTGAATCTCTATCAGCAAATATTAAACTATCAATACATTTTGCTAATGTATCCAATAAAATTTGGATTCTATGGAATGAAGACCTAATGATCAATATCATGATTGATAATGATCAATTCATTCATATAAACATCAAACATCCTCTGGTGGACAAACTATGATATGTGCCTTGTGTATATGCAAAATGTCAAAGAAGAAATAGAATGGAACTCTAGAACACATTACGAGGCATTGGAGAATCTACAAAAGAATGGCTACTTGATAAGTGCATTTCATGTCACTTATTACGCTTCCATTATTCTTATTATCGTCGCCGGTTCTCAAGTATTCGTTGTGTTTTAACGTGTTTTTCCAGTATTCTTAAAGGCACTTGTGCCGCAGGTAAATTGTGATAATATTAATAAATTTGGGGTTGAGATTAAAGAAACTGGAAAATTAATGTACTTGAGGACAATTTTGGAACAGTTGAAAAGAAAGGAAAAAATTAATGCTAAAAATATATTATGACCAGTGCTTTTCCAAAGAAATATATTAATGCTTGAAAAAACATATATCAATGTTGAAAAAAAAAAGAAAAATATATTTCCTGAGATGTTGTTTAAAATATTGCATTAAGAAAAAATTAATAAAGCGAAGCATAAAAGGAAATTAATGCTGAATTAAGAAAATAATATTAGACTAATGCGAGCATTTTATTTAGCTAAATTGTTTAAAATATTATTTTATTTAGGATAAATATTTCATGATTCGTATTTGGTTTCTTTTAGGTTTCGGCAGAATATATAAATAGGAGGCAAAAGAGAAAAGAAAGCGATGTGCGGTTTGGGTTTTCCTTTCGGCATAATAGAAAGACATAGAAGACAAAAGAGAATTTCCTACTGACTTGGTTTACGGAATACACAGAAAAGAAGTCAAAATACCTTTGACTACTCTTTGGGTATTCTTTCAGGCAGGAAAAGACGTCACTGCTTTTGTTTCGATCCTGGAGAATAAAAACGGAGTAAAGGAAGCCAAAACAGAATTTGCTTCTGTTTTGGTTTTTTCTGCACAATAATTCTTGCAGAATTTAGAAGAGAAAGAGCATGCCGTTTTGGGGTTTTCTTTCGGCAGAACATAATTGAGGGAGAGGGAGCAGGTAACGGCTGCTTTTGATTTCGATCGGCAGTTTACGGAGTGTTTCTGTCGGACGATACTTACGGCTACTGTTTGTTTTAACGTTCTCTAAACTCTTATTCGTTTATATATATTCTTCTTAGAGCTATGTTAACTATTGAGCCCATGATGATGATTTGTTCGATTATGAACTAATCATTGTCATGGAACCTTAATGGATTTGTTTGAATAATACTTATGGTTTGATTGCTTGATTGATTTGTGAGATACGTTTATCAGTTACCTAGTATGGTTGTGCTTATCGTTAGATGCGTTGCGAACATCTAGTTTGTTAATCTTTAATGAATGCGAAAGTCGATTTAAGGGTTTAGAACTTGCCATGCTAGCATAGGTTAATTCGTATTGTGATTGTTCATGATTCGTAATATGTCACTAACCATATCATGTTACCCTATGTAATCGAAATAGATAACTTGTGCTTAAAACTAATTTACCTCAATTCATATAGACATATAGGATTGTCGTGCAAGCGGTGTCTGCTAAACTGCTATCTCTTTTGTGCCTGCTTAAGTGGTTTGGTTTACGTGTACTGAAAGGTAGCGTATACTGATTTCGTGTTATCTGATTAGTAATCATTGTTATCACACATATTGATTAAGTATATTAATACTCTGAGTAAAATAAACAATGAAGTTAGGGTTCCATGTTTTCTCTCGCATAGGTAAACTCGTTAGTTAATCTCGTTAGTTAATTTTCTTAGTTATATTCATTCACCCATATTTTATTTTCGTTCAAGCATTAGTCTAATAAGCAACGTTGTTGCATAAGTGATTTCTTGTCCTATACACCTGGTCTTCGTGGGAACGATCTTACTTACTTATTACTTTTTACTATTTGACCGCGTATACTTGCGTGAGAAAAGGACTAACAAGTTTTTGGCGCCGTTGCCGGGGACTTGGTGTTATTTGACAGTTTTATTGCTTATCAGCAGGGGTCGTTATAAAACTTCTGACTTGATTCAGTTACTTGCTTTTCGAGTGTTTTCTTGTGCTTCAGGTACTTGAGCGTGTATACAATGGGAGATGCAGCTCCAAAAGTACTCATGGAGTACTCCCAACCAAAGATCATGGATATTCAGTCTAGCATTGTCAGACCCAATATTGCTGCGAATAGTTTTGAGATTAAACCCAGCACTATTCAGATGATGCCGAATTCTTGTCAGTTTAGGGGAGCTTCATCTGAGGATCCTAATATGCACATTATGACCTTCCTCGGAATATGTGATACTTTCAAGTTCAACAGTGTTTCAGATGATGCCATAAGACTGAGACTCTTCCTATTTTCTCTGAGGGACAAAGCTAAGAGCTGGTTACACTCTTTACCGGCAGGTTCTATCACTACTTGGGATATACTAGCGCAGAAATTTCTCTCAAAATTGTTTCCTATGGCAAGAACAGGCGCCTTAAGAAATGCTATTACTCAGTTTTCTCAGTCACATGGTGAATCTTTAAGTGAAGTTTGGGAGCGTTACAAGGAGATGCTAAGGAAATGTCCTCATCAGGGGATGCCTGATTGGTTAGTAATAAATTGCTTCTACAATGGTTTGGGTGCGCAAACAAGGCGCAATGCCAAACTATCACCCTGAGATCGGGAAAGGTTGTCGAGAACCCCACAGTTGAACAAGAGGGTGATTCTTCTCAAAATCAGCCCATTCTAAAAAATTCTACTCAAAATGAGCCCTCATCTGAGGTTAATTCCGATCAAAATCAGCCACTTAAAAAGCCATCTCAGTCACTTGTTGAGCCTACGATCTACCCTCCTCCACCTTTTCCGCAAAATTTGCAGAAACAAAAGCTAGATACTCAGTTTGGGAATTTTTTGGAGGTATTCAAAAAGCTACACATCAACATACCCTTTGCTGAAGCATTAGAGCAAATGCCTAGTTATGCCAAGTTCATGAAGGGAATTCTTTCGAAAAAGCTAAAGCTTGGTGATTTTGAGACAGTGGCGCTCACTAAGGAATGTAGTGCAATCTTACAACAAAAATTGCCTCCCAAGCTTAAAGATCCAGGAAGCTTCACCATTCCTTGTTCAATCGGCAATTTAACTTTCAGCAAATGTTTACGTGACTTGGGAGCGAGCATCAATCTGATGCCCCTATCTGTGTTTGAGAAACTTGGGCTTCCTGAGCCAAAACTGACTAACATCTCTTTGCAACTGGCTGATCACTCTATTACATATTCTCGTGGTATTGTGGAAGATGTCTTAGTAAAGGTAGATAAGCTCATATTTCCAGCTGACTTCGTTATCTTGGATTTCGAAAAGGACACAAACATCCCCATAATCATAGAAATGCCATTCTTGGCTACGGGTAAAACTTTGATTGATGTCCAGAAAGGGGGGCTCGCTATGAGAGTACAAGATCCGAAAGTCACTTTCAACGTTTTCAAGGCTATGCATTCTCCAAAGAGGATGAGGAATGTTTCAGGTTGGATATGGTCGATGCATTGCACAGTAATGATTTGGATCAGTTAGTGAGTTCAGATGTTCTAGGCGGAGTTCTACATGGTGAATCTGACTTCGAAGACGAAGAAATATCTAAATGTGTTCAACGACTACAGGCAGCCTCGTATCAAAGGAGGCTCAATATTCCACATGAGTCGCTCGGATTGGGTGATCTTAAGGATTCTCAGGAAAATCTTAAACATTCTCTAGAAGAAGCTCCTAAACTTGAAATCAAACCACTACCAGGTCATCTCATGTATGCTTTCTTACGAGAGTCATCTACATTACCCGTTATTATTGCATCTAACCTTTTAGGTATTGAGGAAGAAAAGCTATTGTGAGTTCTGAGGAAGTTCAAATCAGCCATTGGTTGGACTATAGCAGATATCAGAAGATGTATAAGAGAAAAAGTCAAGAAACGACATGATAGGAAGCTTGTACATAAAACTTTTGATCCAGGTCAACTGGTTCTTCTTTTCAACTCTCGTCTAAAGCTTTTCCCTGGGAAGCTCAAGTCAAGATGTTCTGGACCTTTTAAAGTCAAGACAGTATACCCACATGGAGCAGTTGAAATCTATGAGGAATCACTAGACAAAGCATTCAAAGTCAATGGTCATCATCAGCTTCGTCACTACATGATTCCGAGTGGTATCGTTGAGCTATCGACGTTAAACAAGTGTTTCGTGGGAGGCAACCTACTGGGAAACAATGATAAACACTGTTGGACGAATATGGGAGTGTTTCCAGTATCGTTTAATTTCTTGTAGTTGCATTCATCATAATAGTTATTCATGATAGACAGTGCTTCTTCATGTTAGTCATTCTTATTTGTATATTCATGCCATGATCATATACACTGTGTTTAGGATCGAGTTAGTCTATTAGCATAGCATTTTGTTCATGCATTATGCATCTTTGATCCCTTGAGTTGTTGTTTCTACTTAAGTAGTCAATGGTGAAAATTGTTTGGAATGACAGTAGGAATAAAATCTGATTAGGTTGCTTGTAAGTTAGCTTGCTTGATGTAGAAGCACAATTAATACACGTAGACTCATCGATTGTTTTTATGCTAGTTACGAACACACTTGAGTATTGTTATATATAATCTTTGCTTAGGTTCAGAATCATTCCTTAATCCTTTATTAGCTCATGAATCACAAAAATATAAGTTTGGGGGAGTTGAAAGATAAATATGCGTATTATTCAATTAGACGTTAAAGGCTAGTAGCCGCTTGTTGACGTAGATCCTCTCGCTGGGGGCTGCGTATTACGAGTAGTCTAGGGGTGGAATGAGATGGAGCAAAACGCACTCATTCCTGATTGTGAAAAAAATAAAAAAAAGATGAAAAATAAAAGGAAAATTTGGCTAGGATGAGCTCTTTGGTGCTCGAGTTATTAAGTTCTAGGGGAATTTGTGCCTAGTGACCTAAGACTTTTCCAGTCTGGGATCCGCTAACCTAAAGCTCGTTATATGAGCACCATTGTATAAGTATTTCGGGGACCTCATCCATTGCACGGTCAAATAAGCCTTTGTGTGTTTGTATATAGAGTAAAGCATAATAAATCTTTGACAACCCCGGGGAAATATGGATGTGCAACTTAACTATGAAGAATCTAGGTTGTATTTCGTTTCTAATCTTGTGATTATTATGATGAGAACAAGTAAGGTCCATTAATTTGTACTAAAAACATGCAGATTGAGTTTGAACTCACACACACGCTTCCTCATTTGTATTGCTAGCATTTGAGTACCTCGTTATTTCGCATTCCAAGGTCATTACATTCATTGAGGCATTTATGCTTAATTAGTTACGGTTACTCGTTCGGGATCATTGCATTCTTGCATTCATTTAAATTCAGTTACATTCATACATCAATTGTTAAACCTGTTTTGCATTGCTTGAGGACAAGCAACAGTTTAAGTTTGGGGGTTTGATAAGTGCATTTCATGTCACTTATTACGCTTCCATTATTCTTAAAATTGTCGCCGGTTCTCAAATATTCGTTATGTTTTAACGTGTTTTTCCAGTATTCTTAAAGGAACTTGTGCCGCGGGTAAATTGTGATAATATTAATAAATTTGGGGTTGAAATTGAAGAAACTGGAAAATTAATGTACTTGAGGCCAATAATGGAACAGTTGAAAAGAAAGGAAAATATATTAATGATAAATATATATTATGACCAGTGCTTTTCAAAGAAAAATATATTAATGCTTGAAAAAAATATATATTAATGTTGAAAAAAAAATTCCTGAAATATTGTTTAAAATATTGAATTAAGAAAAAAATATTAAAGCGAAACATAAAAAGAAATTAATGGTGAATTAAGAAAATAATATTAGACTAATGCGAACATTTTATTTAGCTAAATTATTTAAAATATTATTTTATTTAGGATAAATATTTCATGATTCGTATTTGATTTCTTTTAGGGTTTCGGCAGAATATATAAATAGGAGGTAAAAGAGAAAAGATAGGGGTGTGCGGTTTGGGTTTTCCTTTCGGCATAATAGAAAAACATAGAAAACAAAAGAGAATTGCCTACTGACTTGGTTTACGGAATACACAGAAAAAAAGTCAAAATACCTTTGACTACTCTTTGGGTTTTCTTTCGGGCAGTAAAAGACGTCACTGCTTTTGTTTTGATCATGGAGAATAAAAAGGGAGTAAAGGAAGCCAAAACGGAATTTGCTTCTGTTTTGGTTTTTTCTGCACAACAGTTCTTGCAGAATTTAGAAGAGAAACAGCAGGCCGTTTTGGGTTTTCTTTTGGCGGAACATACAACGAAGGGAGAGAGAGCATGTGACGGTTGCTTTTGATTTCTATCGGCAGTTTACGGAGTGTTTCTGTCAGACGATACTTACAGTTACTGTATGGTTTAACAATGTTCTCTAAACTCTTATTCGTTTATTTATATTCTTCTTAGAGCTATTTAACTTTTGAGACCATGATGGTGATTCGTTCGATTATGAACTAATCGTTGTCATGGAACCCTAACGGATTTGTTTGAATAATACGTATGGTTTGATTGCTTCATTGATTTGTGAGATACGTTTATCGGTTACCTAATATGGTTGTGCTTATCGTTAGATGCGTCGCGAACATCTAGTTTGTTAATATTTAATGAATGCGAAAGTGGATTTAAGGGTTTAGAACTTGCCATGCTAGCATAGGTTCTTGAATAATTCGTATTGTAATTGTTCATGATTTGTAATATGTCACTAACCATATCATGTTATCCTATGTAATCGAAATAGTTAACTTTTGCTTAAAACCAATTGTACCTCAATTCATATAGACATATAGGATTATCATGCAAGTGATGTCTGCTTAATTGCTATCTCTTTTGTGGCTAGTTAAGTGGTTTGGTTTACGTGTACTGAAAGGTAGCGTATACTGATTTTGTGTAATCTGATTAGAAATCGTTGTTATCACACATATTGATTAAGTATATTAATACTCTGAGTAAAATAAACAATGAAGTTAGGGTTCCATGTTTTCTCTCGCATAGGTAAACTCGTTAGTTAATCTCGTTAGTTAATTTGCTTAGTTATATTCATTCACCCATACTTTATTATTCGTTTAAGCATTAGTCTAGTAATCATACGTTGTTGTATAAGTGATTTCTTGTCATATACACCTGGTCTTCGTTGGAACGATCTTACTTACTTATTACTTGCTACTATTTGGCCGCGTATACTTGCGTGAGAAAAGGAGTAACACTACTACTTGGTGATTTCAAATCTATCCCTTTTCCATCTGAGCACATTGGTTGTACTAATTATTACTTTCAAAGTTCTAATGACTTTAATAATGTAATTAAATACTGTTTTCTAGAAGATACGGCTTTACAGGTACAAATATACATGGGCCAACAAAACAAGATGGAAACGCCTGGATCGTGTACTATTTAATAAAAAATGGTCAGACTATTTTGTTGAAACCAAAGTGGTTCACATGGCGAGGATGTGTTCAGATCATACTCCATTATGTATATCAATTGTTAAGGACTGAACAAAACATAACAAAAGCTTCAAATTCTTTAACGTTTGGACAATGGACCATGATTTCATCAATATTATTGAATCAAGCTGGAATGAAACAATGGAGGGCTACCCAATGTTTGTAATCTGGAATAAGTTGAAAAGACCGAAAATGTGTTGAAGACTGGGACAAGAACTACTTTGGGAATGTATATTTGACAAAGTAACTCAAACTGAAGAAAATGTTAAAGTATGTGAAGACGGATATATTACGACTAATAGCCTAGAAGACAAAAACTTGATAGCTAAAGCCACATCTTAGCATCTACTGGATCTCTAAATGGAAGAAGAATAATGGAAGCAAAAATGTTAGGCAAACTGGATTCAAGATGGTGACATGAATACTAGAAAGTGTCACAATTATGTCAAGAGAAAAATAAGAAGATGAAAGATATCTGAAATTAAACTCAGCAACAAATGGCATTCTGATGAAGCAACAATCAAATCATCGGCAGAAGATCACTTCAAAGATATTCTTTCTAGTCCTTCTTACTCTAATATAAATCAACAACTTGAATACATGAACATGACATTTTTAGTATTATCCCAAATATTATTAATGAATCGGATAATAACCTTCTACTAGCTAGGTCCACTGAACATGAGATCTGGAACACAATACAAAGTATAAACTCAGCTAAGAGCAGCGGGGATAAATGGTTTTAATAGATGTTTTTTTCACAATATGTTGGAAAATCATCAAAATAGATCTATCTAACGTACTTATTTTTTTCATTAAAGATCAAGAAATTACTAAGGGTATATTGGTTACTGGAATTTTTCTAATTCTCAAAGTAGAAAACCCTCCTATTGGAACCAATATAGACCTATTAGTTTTTGTTCTGTGATGAACAAAATAATGTCAAAACTGATTAACAATAGATTGTATATTATTTTGCCTAAAATGATTTCTAAGGTATAGGGAGCATATGTAAGAGACATATCAATCCACGAGAACATTCTAATTGCAAAGGAACTCATCCATGACATTGGAAGGAAGACAAAGACAGGAAACATTGTCATCAATGTAGACATGTCAAAGGCCTTTGACAACCTCTCCCACCATTTCATTTTTAAAGTATTACCGACCTTTGGTTTTAATGATAAAGTGGTCAAACTAATTGGTAAACTCATAAAAACAGTCTATGTTTCTTTTCATTTTGGTAGAATAAATACGATTAAGGGGGTTAATACTCTGTTTACAACAGACAAATCTTTAATATTCTCTTATAGTAGTAAATTAATCATCTCAAGTTTAGAATTTGCTGATGATCTCTTAATATTCACTAATGGATTATCTACTTCTATGGAGAAAATCGTAAATTTTTTGTAGGTATACCAAGATATCTCAGTACAATCAATCAACAAGGAAAACATAGTTATCATAACAGCAACAAATATGTCCCAGAATACAATAAGAGCATTGGCAATTCAAACTAAGATAAGTATTACCCAGGATTAAATGAAGAGAAGTAACAAAAATTAGATGAAGAGCAAGTTGAACTTCTTTACAGACGCAAAGAATTGCAAGATGAATCTCGGATGAATCAAAGGAATCCCAAATAATTTGAACAATCGAAATATGTTTCTCACTACAAAATAGAGTTGGAAAAGAAGAGAGAATTTTTTTTCGATATTCTCAAGCTTCTAGCAACTCAATTTGGAGGAGGGAAATCGAAAATTACTTTGCCGTCGTTTAAATTCCAAAAGTATAGTTATTTTGATTTCAGCCCCAAACTTTGTAAAAACTTTAATTAGGTCCCAAATTATAATAAAATTCTTTTTTAGCTAAAAATAGCTAGAAGTACAAAATACTAGAGGCTGTATATTTTTTATTACAATAATTAAAAAAAGTTTAATTATGATTTTTTATGTTTGACAAATATAATTTTTATGAATATAAAATAATCAAGATTTGTCCAAAAATGACAAATGTAGAGTCTGTTTTTTGTCACATGGCATAAAAATAAACTTTTATTTATCATCACTATAATTGAAAATATATTTTTTTCGTCATAATGGCCAATAAAAAAGTACTAATATTTTGCCAACAACTTTGGAGAATATTTTTATTTACATTCGATCAAAATAGTTGATGAAATATTCACAAAATATTTACATAATGTATGACAAAAGTTATACATTACATTCGTCAGACAAGTGTTGAAATACATTATAAATTTCACGGCATGTCTAGCAAAATACAACTCAAGAACTAAAAAAAAGTTTAAATTGTTATTATATTTTATATGATTTGCACGAGGTCATTATTGGTGAAATATTAGCTACGATTACCATCATCTTTTTGTTACTTTTGAGAAGTAGGAATTAGGTTTAATAACCGCATGGATGAAAAAATTGGTAAACAACTCAGGTTTGTTCTTATAGTACGAATGAGAGATCCATACTATAAATAAATAGCTTATAGAATTGTTTACAAATGTGAGAGATCTTACATCTATAATAAACACTTTGAAAGAGATTGATCGTAAATGGAAGGTGACCACTAGCGAACGAATTTATCATAATTTTTATTTGGTAGGCGAGACAGTTAAAGGCAGTGATAAGTCAATGTTACATGTTTTTTCCGATGAATATAATCATCCACTGATCAGATACATTCAAGGAAATTCACAAATTGAGAATTTGAATACAAATGGAAAAATAGATGAGAATTTAATGGACATCGGAGTACATTCCTGAAGGATATATAGTGCCCCAAAAGAGCTCGATCCAAAGAACGCATCAAACATATCTAACGTATACAATTACCACCAAAGAAAATGGTTAGTTGAAAAATATGTTCGGTCACAAATGGAATGTTTATTAGCTAAATTACAATCGGACAAATACATACAATGGCATCGGACAATCAATGAAAGATTCGATGTCAAAACCGACATGTTTTTTACACATCGTGTTAGAATTAATTTATTACAAACATTTTCTTGATTGCTTATCATGGGTACTACACATAAGAGTATTATATATGAGGTGATGTTGTTCGGAATAGTAAGGGTTACCTCAACCAATTTGGTGTTTTATGTTGAAGTCACATTTATGGCGAAAGAGAAGCAATGGAACTAAGAATTGATGTTCGGATGTTAAAAAATGGTTATGGAAGAGAATGATTATGAGTTACCTTGTATTATAATCGTAGAGCATGAGCTTGATGTGGTTAATAGTCTAGAAAAACTACTTCCGAGTGTGACTCACATGTTATGGCAATGACACAACAACAAGCACGGACTTACTAATACTAAACATTATTTAAGGATGCTAATTATATATAGGGTTAATGGTAGCTTGGAATGACATGGTAGATTCTCACACTGTAATGGCACGAATGATAGATTAATAAAAATTTGGAGAACGTTCAAAGATTTTGAAGTGAGGGTTAACTACGTCATAGACTTAAATATTACACCATATAAATAAAAATTGTATATGCCAACACAAACAATATCATATATTTCAGTAATATAAAGTCCAATAAGTAACATATTATTAATTTATTCTATTATATAGTTCAAAATAGTATAAAATACAACATATTAGTTTATAAAAATGATTTTTAACGTGTTATAATTCAAGCTCACACGTTAGTTTGAAGAAAGTTTTGGTCAAACCAATTGAATTTTGAATTATTATGAGAAAATATTGATGTGTTTTTTGCGATGCAACATTCTAATATAAAATAATCTTTAGAAATAAGAAAATACCATCTTGCGTATATATTATAATTATAATAATTCACTGATTTATGAGGGAAGGTTTATGCGCTCGCTACAATCATAATATTAGATAATTTTAAAGATGTTTAAACATTTAGATTTAAGTCATCCACATGCGGTTATTTAATTCGAACAAAACATGGGTTACAATATACCCGTAAACTAACGTTAATCTAAAAAATGTGTAGAAATTACTGTTTTGATTCCGGATAATCTCTGAAGTCTTCTAAACAATTTCTTATTGAAATATTTTTGGGGTTCTCCAAAAATTTAATTTGGATAAAATTAGAGATATTCTATTTGAGCATAGAGTATGAATTGATGTAAAAATTTCCTTTTTCAACAGAACTCATCTTTTATCAATTCGACCAATTTGGCAGTTAGGATAGTTAAGGTCTTTAAACGGGATTTGTAATAAAACGACTTCAAATTTAAAATTTGAATAAAACAATCAAATTTACAATTTCAAAATTTTGTTTACTTGCAACAATAGCCGACTTAACCAAAATAAAAGTAACCCCGCAAGGGGCTCTACCATTTAAACCCCGCAAGGGGCTACACCCTTTGACCCTATTAATCATGATATAATCTAACAAGCATGCACTCCTCATCTATGACTTGTTTGATAATTTATCATGATTAAATTGGTCGACTAATCGATCCAATTAAACTAAAATATCTAACAATCTTCCCCCATTTTAGTGTAATTCATGATCTACTATATACAATCACAAAAATTAACAAAATTATGCATAAATGAAATATCATAACGATTGAATTTCACATTAGTATATTACACATTCCAAATATTCGAATATCAAGGTATCACTAAGGATTCAACCTTTACTATTCAGAATGAATACATGAAAATAATATACACATAAATTTACATACTCACTTGTTCTTACTTGACACTATTTTTACTAGCCTTGTGTCCTTATCCTTCTTAAGCATATCAAAGCCAAGTCCTAGCTTCTTGAAGCGGCTAAACTTCATGCTCAAATAGGTAGTTCTTTTCTTCTTGCACCTGCATATGCAATTTTCCAAAAGAACTATTAATAAGATAATCTTCAACCTTCACAACTTGCAGGTCTGAACACATATTTTGGGATGATATACAAACGTGTTCCAGTCTCTAGATGTTAAGCTTTCCGCATTGAATTCAGCACCTAATGTCATATTAGATGGGAATTGGGTATCTCAACATAAGAGATCTTAGATGGACTTTAATCCCATCCCTATAGCCGATTTGTGCACAAGATCTCTACTTAACCCTTTGGTTAAATGATCGGCTAAATTATATGGAGTTCTCACAAACTCTACTGAAATAACATCATGCGTGATGCGCTCACGAATCATATTGTGTCTAACAGCTAAGTTTCTAGACCTGCCTTTGTAAACTTTTCTATAGACATTAGCCAAGGCAGCTTCACTATCACATCTGATAGATATAGGTGATATGGGTTTGGGACACAACGAAATTTCAGACATTAAATTTTTTAGCCACTCAGCTTCTTTACTCACTGCTGCTAATGCCACAAACTCCGATTCCATTGTTGAATCAGCAATACAAGTTTGTTTCTTAGACGCCCAAGAGATAGCACCTCCCCCAAGTAGAAATACCCATCCACTTGTGGAAGAATGATCTTCCATATTGGAAATGTAACTCGCGTCTGAATACCCTTCAAGTACAGAAGGAAATCCGGTATAAGTTAAACCATAATTCATGGTTTCTTTCAAATACTTGAATACTCGATTTAAAGCTTGCCAATGATGCGAACTAGGATTGCTAGTATACCTACTAAGTTTTCCAACAGCAAAAGCAATATCCGGCCTAGTGCTAGTCATGGCATACATAAGGCACCCGATGGCTCTCGAGTATTCAAGTTGCGATATAGCAATACCTTTATTAGGTAGAAGCTTAAGACTAGGATCTATAGGTGTGCTTACCGGAGAACAATCTTTAAAATTAAATTTATTTAATATCTTCTCAATATAGTGAGATTGAGAAATCGATATACTATTGTTTTTTCGCTTGATTCTTATACCAAAAATGATTTCAACTTCCCCCAAATCCTTCATCTCAAAAATAGATGATAAGAATTTCTTCGTTTCATCAACCTTATTTTGGACAGTACCAAAAATAAACATATCATCCCCATATAGACAAATCATAACTCTTTTACCAGAATTATCAAATTTACTATATACACACTTGTCTTCTTGATTAAGAATAAATCCATTAGACAATATCACATTATCAAAAAATGTATACCAATCTTTTGGTACTTGTTTCAAACCATACAAAGATTTTTTTTCAACTTGTATACTTTGTTTCCACAACCAGACATGACAAGCCCTTCCTGTTGTTTCATATAAATCTTCTCATCCAAATCACATTCAAGAATTCAGTTTTAACATCCATTTGATGAATTACAAGATTGTATACAGATGCAAGTGCAATCAACAATCTAATGGTGGAAATCCTAGCAACCGGAGCATAAGTATCAAAGAAGTCAATTCATTCTCTTTGTCTAAATCCATGTATAACCAATCTAGCTTTATACCTTTCAATAATACCATCTACTTTCATTTTTCGTTTAAAGATCCATCTCTTCCCAATTATTTGCACCCAGGAAGTAAATCAGCCAATTTCCATGTATTGTTATGCATGATAGACTCTATTTCATCTTGGATAGCTTCTTTCCAGAATGAAACATCCTTTGATGCCATAACATCACTAAAAGTCTTTGGATCATCTTCAATAACAAAAAAATATTGATATTGATAGTCAATCTTATCTCTTGACCCTTCAAGTAAATAAAGTTGAAAATCATATCTGAACGACTTAACTTTTCTGGCTCTAGTACTTCTCCTTGTTTCACAAGGTTCAGGTACACAATTGGTACCACTTGATATATTTTCAATTTCACTTGAGTTCCTATTCAAATAGTTTTGAATCAAATCTCTAGGTATAGGTATAGAAGTAAATATATCTTCATCAAATATTGCATCTCTTGACTCGATAACTGTGTTCACCAACACATAGTCATTTGATTCTAACACATAGAACCTATATGCAATGGAATGCTCAGCATACCCAATGAAGATACAATCTATACCTCTTTCACTCAAACTTTTCCTTTTAGGTTCAGTGAGTCTTACAACTGCTCTACAACCTCAAACTCTCATATAATTCAGTGTTGGATGCTTCTTAAACCAAAGCTCATACGGGGTCATCTTATTCCTTTTAGTAGGAACACGACTCAATAAATAACAGGCTCTTAACATAGCCTCACCCCAGAATCCTTCACTCAAACCCGAATAAGATAACATTGAATTGACAATTTCTTTCAAAGTCATATTCTTCCTCTCAATTATACCATTTTGTTGTGGTGTATAAGGAGCCGTGGTTTGATGAATTATACTCGTAAACTGAAAATATATAGGATCATAATATTCACCTCCTCTATCCGTACGTAGATTTTTAATCAAATCATTCTTATGTATCTCTACTTCTTCCTTGTATATTTTAAACTTATCAAGAGCTTCATTTTTAGCATGCAACAAATAAATGTAGCAATATCTAGATGTATCATCAATAAAAGTAATAACATACTTTTTATTTCCTAACGAAGGTGTAGCATGGAAATCACATAACTCACTATGTACTAGTTCCAATATTTTGGAAACTTGGTTAACATTATTGAAAGGTTTTCTAGTTATCTTAGTTAACATGCAAGTTTTACATTTTTCATTGTTTGCATCAATAGGAGGAATAAGGCTCCTTTTCGACATGTCTTTTATTCTTCCATAATGAACATGTCCTAATCTAGAATGCCATAATCTGTTTTATTCAAATTTCTACACATACTAGTAGAAGTCATAAAAACAGAATCATTTTGGAATGAAACATTAATATTTAACATAAACATACAAATATACAAATATCTTAATCCTATAAAAACACCATGTTTTGACAATACATATTTACCACTTTCGTACATTTGTTTGAAACCATAATTGTTTACAACAACACCAGATAAAAGATTCTTTTGAATCCCATGAACATACAATACACTGTTTAATAATATGCATTTTCCAGAAGTAAATACTAATTTAACATTTCCCAGTCCTTTAATTGGTTCAGTTGCAACATTTCCCATCTTAAGTGAAAATCTATCTTCAATTGGTTGAAAGTTATTGAACCATCGAAGATCCTTACATACATGACTTGTTGCTCTCGAATCAATCCACCAAGAAACATCGTCATCCTACACAAAAAATACCTCAGATATTAGAGATATATAATTCTGACCAAAATTAAAATTCTGAATTAAATTCCGACCTTGTTGCTTTTCAGGATCCTAAAATCCACTTGAACCAGCAATGTTTCCACTTGAATCAACATTGTTCCCACTTGGACCAACATTATTTTTTCCTTTTCTAACTCGACAATCCCTCCTAAAGTGACCAGGTTTGCCATATTTCAAATATGCCATTTTAGGCTTTTTGCTGGAAAAATTGTTGTTTTTATGGTTGCCTTTAAACTTTCGTTTATTCCCCTTATCTGTATTTCCATTCTTAAGGAATCAGCTGCTTTCAACCATATTTACAGATAAGTTTCCCACTTGGTTTTTACCCTTAGGATTACTTATTTCATCTTGAGCCCCTAGAGATTCTTCAATCTTAAAATGACTACCAAGTTTGACTAAAGTCATTTCTTCTTTGGTGTGTTTCAGTGTGTGTTTAAAATCCTTTCATGAATGAGTAAATTTGTCAATAACAGAAGACACCAAAATACATTCGTCCATTTTCATATTGTGTTAAACGAATTGACCCAGAATTCTTAGTAGTTCATTATACTGTTCCATTACAGGTCTAGAGTTAACCATTTTTTAATTTATGAAATTACTAACCAGGAACTTCCTATTAGAAGTATCTTGTGCCATATATATCGATTCAATAGAATCCCATAACTCTTTTGCATATTCGAGATTTTGGTATACATCAAACAAAGTATCAGACATACCGTTTAATATGTGGCCACAACAAATGTAGTCATCATTTTCCCACTTGTTGCGCCATCTTGTTTGTTCCAGCGTTTCATTCTCTATGATCTCGGGACAACGGGTACTCAGGACATACACAACCTTGAGGGTAGTCAACAAAAAATGCATCTTTTTCTGCCAGCGTCTGAAATCATGTCCTTCAAACTTGTCAATTTTAGCGAATTTGCTTGTCATCTCCTTCGTTGATTCTCCTCCGTTCGTCATCTCTATCTTCATCAACAAGACCAGAATATTTCAATAATTTGTTGAAAACAGTGTTTTGATTCCAGATAATCTCTAAAGTCTTGTAAACAATTTCTTATTGAAATACATTTGGGATTCTCCACAAATTTCAATTGGGTAAAATCGTAGATATTCTATTTGAACATAGAGTATGAATTGATGTAAAAATTTCTTTTTTTCAACAGAACCCATCTTTTATCAATTCGACCAATTTGGCAGTTAGGGTAGTTAAGATCTTTAAACGGGATTTGTAATAAAACGGCTTCAAATTTGAAATTTGAATAAAACGGTCAAATTTCCAATTTCGAAATTTTGTTTACTTGCAACAATAGTCGATTTAACCAAAATAAAAGTAGCCTCACAAGGGGCTCTGCCATTTAAACCCCGCAAGGGGCTACACCCCTTGACCCAGTTAATCATGATATAATCTAACAAGCGTGCACTCCGCACTCTACGACTTGTTTGATAATTTATCATGATTAAATTGGTCGACTAGTCGATCCAATTACACTAAAATATCTAACAGATTGTGGGTTGGTTCCTTTGTGTATTAGAAAAAACTAGAGATGGTGCCTCAGGCTTAACTTACTAGAGAAACAGAGGTTACCGCGAATTAGGAATTTTTAGATGCAAAATTAGATGATTTAGACACTAGTGAAATTTTTTATTGGTTTGAAAAAATTACACAAACATTCGATATGTTCAACTAGTCTTGTGCACGAGGCCATGAGGAAGTGAAAACATTAGGTCTAATGTTTGATTGTGCTAGAGGTAATAAAACATATGTTGATAATTCCACAAAAATGTTTTTCTTATTTTGCATGTGTCAGACAAGAGTTGTGTGAATCCCATGTTGTGTGAATCCCATGAATAGTACAGACACTACAAAAATTGGTAGTGTGGGAAATACAAAACATTGGTACATTCATCGGTAGTTTTGGAAAGTCGGTCGATACATTTCCTAACAACATTAAAAGTTTGTAAAAAATCCTTACAAGCTCCACCGTAAAACCTTTGATAATGAAATGATCATGAGTCGTATCCAGAGGTAGAATAACTCTGCTTGCGGCGATTATCAGTAACACAACTCCTAAAATACCGAAAAATATCAATATAAAAATGCCTAAGATAGATGTTAATATTGATAATATGGATCCGAAAATGAAGTTTAATTCGGACATACCACCGCTTATGTATCTTTTTATTACTAAGGTTATCGACGTTAAAGCCAACGAATATTACATATTTAGAGTCGTCGTTTTAGGGTTTTTTGGAGAGTCGTCGCTTTAGGGTTGTTTGGTAATGCAAATGGATGGTCGTTCATTTGAGAATCTATAATCTATGAAATTGAAGGAAATAAAGAGTTATATCTATGTGTCACATTTTTTAAATAAAATAGCGAAATTGATCATGAATTAAAATATTTGTGATATTTTAAAGGAAATGTGTGATTTGAAGATTGGATTAATTTGTCAAGAATGGACCTATTATTTTTTATCATTTTTAAAATTATATTCTATTTTTTCACAATATACAATTATTTATTGATTAAAGGGGTGCCCTCTATGGACGACCCACCAAAAAAAGTTCGAAGTTGGTTTTGTGAACAAAAATCACTTTGTTTATGTACATAATATAAGATATTTCATAGAAGTTTTTTCACTTGATTGTTATGATCAAAAAATTTATAGGTTGAGATTTTTTAGGTTGTACCTTTACCAATAATAAACCGTTAATGGTTGGCAGACAGTTCCACGAGAAGTGCGAAGGTAGGTTTCAAAACTCGTGTGATTTTCGATTTTACTCAACACATTTTCGGATGACTCGATAACCAAAAACAGTTTAAATAGATCATATTATACTACTATAATCCTATTTAACTATAAATCAACTTCTAAATCTCCAAATATAAACCTCGGGTTTGGATTCTAATATATATATATATATATACCTATTTAAAAGAATACATTAAAAATAAAAGGAATGATCATCTTGGATGTGTATTTATGAGTCGATTGATGTAAGAAATGTATTGAATATTCCGAATTTGAAAATATAAAATAGAGACAAATGATAGAAAATAAGTTGATTGTTAAGATTTATCTCAAGAACTAATTCAATATATGTAAAATTATTTTAGGTTATGGCTTAAAATGTTAAAAAAATTACAATTAAAAAAGGTACTTTTTAGTACCACTCCCAAATCTATAAATACAATTTAGATTATTTATTAATAGATGTTTTCTGAGAATTTTTATTATTATTTAGTAATCCAAAAATTTAGGTTACCGATATGTATTTGTAGCACATATATTTTTTTAAATAAAAAACGTATGACACATCACAAAATATGTGAAAAATATTTTCGAACTGTTTTTCGCAATTAGTGGACCTGCAGTTAAGTTACGACCTATTTTATGTTGAATTTGAAAAAAATCACAACTCATTTTGAACTTTTTTGCAACTAGTAAATATAAATATGTAGCTAAATTATATTATATTTTGTGTTGATTGGTGATTTAATTTTACACTACTATTGTTGAACTATTTGTTTCAATTAGTGGACTTACAATTAGGGAAGACATATTTTATGTTGATTATGTATTAATTTTGTTTTTTTAAACTTATTTAGAATTATTTTTTTATAACCAGTGCATTATTTTTTTTTCGGAGGGAACCCGCAGCCGCAACTCAGAGTGCAATGAGTGCGCACAGGATAAAACCCTCAGTCTGACGCGATAGCCTGCAAACCAACGCCAGAAGGTAAACCACATAAAGTGACAGGCTCAGCCGAGAAAGTGTATGCAGAGGGACTCGAACTCATGACCTTTTGGTCATAAGAATGCCGTACCAACCAACTCGGCTACCCCTTGGGGGCTCGTTATAGTTAGGTTATAACTTGTTTTATGTTGAATGTGCGTTGATTTTTATTTTTCACGACTTATTTTGAACTATTTTTTCAAGTTTATAAAATGTTAATAGTTTTTCCCTCTCAAATGGAAATATACGAAATATAAGATGATTCAGTTCTCTTTAGATCAAGAGTGCTCTCTATTATAAGAATAATGAAAACAACAAACACTACCATGTTTCAGTCCATATAGAGGTTTCTTCAATAAAGACATAACCTTTCTGCTCTTTTTCAAAATATTGTGGTTAGCTAATATAAATAGTCTCCTACAGCTCTACATACAGGAAGATGTTAGTAACATTAATTTTATCTAGATCAAAATCTAGCAAAAATTGACAGTAGGAACCTTATAGTGGTTTGATTCACAACCGGTGAGAAACTTTAATTGAGATTAATACCCGTATTTTATATAGAGCCTTCAAACACCAGCCTAGCTTTGTACCTTGATAATTTAACTCTCAAATTTTTACTTCCTTTTGAATATCAATTTACATCCAACAAACTTCTAAACCTTTGTCTATTTTACAAGAATATACGTATTATTCTTCTTCATATATTTTATTTATTCCTTCATGGCCTTCTGTCATTTTAGTTTATCACCGTTATTCATATCATCGTGATTACTCTTGGGTTTGAAACATTTCCCTACATCTCAACAAATAAAGTATAATTTATAATATCAACATAGATATACATTTGTGTAACCTTACTAGGTATATATGCTCTATCATTTACTAACTGATAACTATCATAATCATCATGTTGCTTTTTATTCCAAACATCTTAAACATCAAACTCTCTGCCAAATCCCAACCCATGCAGTGTTTGAGCTATCTATGTAGGATTCGAACCTATACCAACTCTGAAACAACCTTTGACATAAACATCATCGACTTCACTTTATTTTTAGGTATTATCTCTACCTTCGGTAGTAATATGCGTAGTCATCACCTTCTTGAGAAGTGGCATCTCAACTTCATTAAATACCATATCATTTCTCATTAAATCTTTCTCACTCCTAGTATTCAGAAATTATAACCTATACTATTATGTTCATTCTGGATAGCCAAGAAACATGAATTTTACTACTCCTGACTAAAGCTTGTCTTGCTTTAGATGGACTCTTGTTGATAATGTACGCAACTATCTTGCTAGCTTTTGCCTTAAACTTTTGGCTCATACCCATTTTCAGAAGCATAAACCTTACTCTCTATAGTAAGGTTGGGTTCATTATCTCAATAAAGACCATTTTTAAATATTTCATTTCATGAGGTTGTATTTAGAACTAACAAATTTAGAACAATATCTAGTGAATGAATCACTCACAAATTCCAAGCCATTGATAATCCTTAACTTCTTCAACGTCTTCCTAGTCTGATTCTACAACAACTTTTTACAGTCTTTAAAATCATTGAATACTTTATCTTTGATCTTCAAAACTATAACCCATACTTTCCTAGAATATTCATCAATCAGTTACACAAATTAACTAACATCTCCCATTTTAGGATGCTTTATAGGTTGCCAAATGTCAGAATAAATATATTCAAGCATATCATGAGTTGTATGTTTGTTGGTCAATGAATTGATTCTATTACTTTTACCCAACACACAGTTCTCACGATTTTTAATTTAGAAACTTTAGTCACAATCCAATGGCTCTTGTTTGTTAAGTTTATTTAGGTCTTTCTCACTTAAATGTCCTAACCTCATATGTCACAGCTTGGTATATTCCTAATCATCCAAATTATTAAAGCATCTCCAACCTCAAACTTATGATGATATCTCCCCTCTTTATCTTAGGAGATTTCTTTCTGATGTGATATTCTTTTTTATGTTACCAAAATTTTACTCTAGATAGAGTAGTTGGTATTCTAGAGCTAAATCTTGATTTTTATCTCTTCCTACTTGAATTTATATTTCTATCCTTATTCTCATACTCAACATATATCTAGCCAAGACACCCTTCAAAACATGCTTTATTTGGGGATCTTTTGAATTCATGTCACTCTTAATTTTGGACATAGTAAGAGATTGTTTGTCATAGAGCATAGTATTAAGATAGTATTCACACACCTTTAACAAACATCTCAAAAGGATTATCATTTGATCATATTGTTCAACATTGACACCGACTGCATGCTTCTCAAGAATGATCTTATTAAAATCATCTAAGTGCTTCCAAATTTATTTGCTACCATCCATGCTCGGACGATACAGTTTCTTTTGAGACATAATCTATTTTCCAAAGATTTTTTTAGTAAATACCTACAAGATTCTTCCAATATCCACGATTATAGAATTTCTGGAAACCTATTTCAATGTATCATCCCCTAAACTCATGATCAAAGCATTATGAGCGTTGGACAACACTTCAATATCAACCTCTTTTGCAACTCTCTCATCAATGGAAGCAAACAACCCTTTATATAAAAAAGGAGCCTTGATTTTGAATTTTTATAAATTAAAATCATTATATTCAGTGAATTTCTCAAAATAAATTTTTCTTATACTTATTTTACAGATTTACATCTTTCAATCATCATTGGTGTTGATAACTAACAACCAATTGAATTTTATGTTCCAATATCATATCTTCATACTCACTACACCACTTGTTACAGAAACAATATACTTTATATTCAGCAAGAATCACCTACATAGAGACGAAATATCAATAAAGTGAAAAACCAATATTCTAAGAGAAGCTAGTTTTTCTTCAGGTGCAACACTACAACTTCGAGATATGTTCCAGCAACTAATATATGAAATTTTAGAAAATAAAACAAAAAAAATTGAAACAAAAAAAGGATTTATATTGTATAGATTATGAAAAGATCATAAATCTATGAAAAATATAAATGTTTTATAGATAGAAAAATTAGAATGAATCACAATGACCGAAAATAACATAATTGTACATAAATTACGTTACAAAGATTCCATGAAGAGATTATAAGTTTACATAGGAATTTCATATAGATTTTAGTGTTTTTCTCAGTGTCTTTCAAGTGATTCTTATAAAAAAAATCATCAAGTGAATTCTTTAAATATTTTCCCTCACAATCAAATATTTCTCTCTATAAGAAAGTTATGTTTACAGTAAAAATACTTTCTTTCTCTAATTTCATGAGTATAGATTAATTCACACATATGTTGCATCAAATGTGTATATATATAATTCAAAAAATGTAGGTTAGACCAAAGATACAGCATGCTCAAAATACCAAATTGTCAGGGTTTGAACAATTTAGATAAATATTCAGCCAGACAAGAAAACTTATGTGGTAATTACAATATTGAATACGAAAAAAAAGTGTTACACGAGACCACGTGACTTAAGATATATAATTCAGTAGTAGGTTGTAGATTTAGTCCAATAGATGATTCACTCATTGCAATCATACTAAAGAGGAGGTAGAGCAATGAATCTATGAATCTTTCAACATAAAGTATGTATAAAGATAGAAATTAAAATTAAATACACAAGATAAATTTAACATGGTTCAAATCGTGAAGAAATCCTACATTTATGGGCAAAGAGCACTGATTTTATATCAAGGACGGTTACAAAATGACCCTCTCAAACACAATTAATACAATCACTCTTCTTACGTTACAACGCTTTGGCTTACAAAATGAACTATGAAACTTAGTGTTTATCTTCAACATTGGCTCTCTTTCTACAAATCAAACAAGCTTAAGAATTTATCTTCTCTACTATATATATTAATCATTGATAAGTGAGTTGATCTCCCAAGCTCATGTTAGAAGATTACAACTTATTTCAACAAGAAGTTGAATGGAAACGAAGTTGTATCATTTCCATTCGTATAGTCGTACACTGCACTAGGTAGTGGTACCATCATTCTGACGCCCGACACTACACCAATGTACTATTCTGCACCATCTTCAATCACACCTATATAACTGCATGTATGATCAACGATCCAGATTCTTTATTCATATTAGTGAAATCAGTTTCTTTTAGAAACACTTAAATATATTCAGAATCTTTTGGCTACAATATTTATGCACCATTCGTGCCTAATAGAAACATTAACACTTATTTTCAGTTAAGCTCACCCATAGATTCCACTAGATGTATCTGCACTTAAGCCTTTGGTTGATCATTCAGTGACATGGAGAATAAGCAATAGTAATCATTAACTTTGTGAATTACTCAATTCTTCGACCTTTAAGTATTCGATTGAGTTGCAATAGTCACTTTTAGCCTACATCTAACAAACTCTAGCATCCATTTCCCTTATGTTTCAACAACTTTGTAGAGATATCCAGTTCACCTGAATATCTAGTTGTGAAAGATACTATTTTCAACTACTCTTTAGATGTATCTAGTTCCTTATTTTTTGTGAATACCTTAGCCACCAACCTAGCTTTGTTTCCGGATAACTCAGATCTAGAAATGCATTGATTCTTCTTGGATATATTTACTCTCAATACGTTTCTGGCCCTTGGGTCATTTCACAAGAATCCAGGTGCCCATATTTGTTTTAGAAAACTCAGCATTTACCGCATGGTCTTCAGTTATTTCTACTTATCATTGTTCTTCATAACATCGTGATATATATTGGGTTTAAGAGAATCTTCTGTATTTCAACCTATAAAGCATAACCTATATTATAATCAAACACATAACTTTGTGTAGGTTTACTAATTTTTCATGTTTTTTATCTCACCAACTACTAACTGTCAAGATGATGTTGCTCTCCAGTATGATCATCTGAAGGCTCTAAAATATGAAACTCTCGGTCATTATTAGCCTCATAAAATAGGTAAACGTTCTTTGTATGAGTCGTATTAGAGTCAAGTCTGAAATAATCTTCGACAATAACATCTCTTCTCATTAGTATTAGTTTTGGTCGATACCACCTTAACCAATTGAATCACATCTTAATTGAATATCACTTATCTGATAATCAAAGCCTTTTGACTCTCAAGTTCTAGAAAATCACAACCTAGAACCTTTTACTTATTTCGGATAACCGAAAAATAAACACTTAAGCGCTCTCAGCTGAAGCTTATCTTGTTGCACATGGGCGTAGGCAGCATATCCAAACAGTCTCAAATAGTCTAACATGGATTTATTTTCAATCCATACTTCTTGTATACATATAAAATTAAGTAAATTTGTATTCACTGAGATCATTGTAGAATCTCCGATAACATGTTTTGGAAAGCTATCATTATTTTTTATATCTTGGCATTTGCTATGATATGACCTTCTTTCTTGTTTAACTAACATCTCACTTTAGAGCTACTCACATATATCTTTGATTTAGATTGAGAGTTTCCTCTCGTATTGGTTAAGTATCTATATTTATTTGTGCCCCTCATACTTGGTCGGAAACCTTCAGAATCACTTTTCAGAACTATCTTCCGTTGAATATTCTTTGAGTTCAAAGCACTCTTCACTTCAGCCATCATAAGGGGATCTTTTCCATAGATCATAATGTCAATAAAATTCTTATACATATTCATTGTAAAACTCAAGAGGACTATTGTTTCATCCTCATCTTCTATTTTGAATCTAACTACATTCAAATCAATAATTATTATATTGATATCATCAAAGTGTCTTAGGATTTCTTGTCATTTTTTATTGTCATCCTATACATATATTTCTTTAGATACATCTAGAGACTTCTTAATGTAAATATATTTTAGCTGATTTCATATCCCCAATATCGTTAATGCTTCAGATACCTCTCGAAGCATCTTGTCCATGAAGCTCAAGATACGATCATTATGGGTCTTGAAAAGCACTTCGGTATCAATCGGTTCTTTGATATTCTTATCAATGAAAGTACACAACCTTTTTTATATCAGAAAAACATGAATCTTAACCCTACCAAGCTTAAAATCATTCTCTATGTTGAATCTTTTAAGATCGAACTTCATCAAATTCATCTTTTTTTTTTCGGAGGGAACCCGCAGCCGCTACTCAGAGTGCAATGAGTGCGCACAGGGTAAACCCTCAGTCTGACGCGATAGCCTGCAAACCAACGCCAGAAGGTAAACCACACAAGGTGACAGGCTCAACCGAGAAAGCGTATGTAGAGGGACTCGAACTCATGACCTTTTGGTCATAAGAATGCCATACTCAACCAACTCGGCTACCCCCTTGGGGGCTTCATCAAATTCATCTTGGTGATTTTCCTTTGTTTACTAGTGAGATCCAAATCTATAACCTCAAGATATGAAATAATCTTCGTCTTTACTTTGTGTATATCACCTATAAAACAAAATTGTTAAATTATTCATGCTCGTTGCACCACTTGTTTGGTTTTAAACAACTTAGATAAGTAGATTACGTTAGCAACTTACAAAGTGTTCCTTCAAACACTCGAATAAACATGGTGTTGAAACTCTACCATTTATACGATTGTACACTGCACTAGGTAGTGACACCACCATTGTGACGCCTAACACTTCACCAATGTACTATTTTTTACGATCTTCAAACACGTCAAGATCAATGGCTACATGATCGACGACTGAGATAAATTCATCAATTTCAGATTCTTCTATTATATTAGTGAAATTAGTTTCTTCTGGAAAAACTTGGGTATATAGAAGCCTTCAGTGGAAAATTCGTATCATCCAGATCTAACATAAACATTAACATTCTATATTCGGCTAAGATCACCATTAGGTTCCAGCAGACATCTCTACACATAAGTCTTCGGCTAAGCGTCCCGTCGTATAGAAAGTCAGCAATAACATCCCTTAAGTTCACAACTTACTTAAGTTTTTGGCCCTTAAGTATTCATTTGAGTTGTAAGAGTCACTTTTAGCCTACATCTAACACAAAACCAATCTTGTTACAACAAGATCGAGATCAACGATTTTGATCAACTCATATATGAAATTATTATAACAATGTGTGTTATATTTCAAATCAAGGATTTTTATCAAATTGGTAAAGCCAATTCAATTATAAAAAACTTATACCACCTTGATACATCAGTTATGTTTCATTTAAACCAAATCCAATATACCAAATCAACCGCAACTTATTTCCAAATGATAGTCGAAGCTTCAGCTTCCTCATAAGCAACTTCCAAAAATCTCTATTTTAGTGTCGAGACTTAGCTCATGTTGAAATTTAACTTCGTATACCAAGGCTTAATTCATACCAAGCTTGAACTCTATGTTGAGGCCGCAATATTGTTGTGGTTGAAACCCGTTACATTAAATCTAAACCTTGCAGAACTAATCCCTTTCATAAGGTTGGAAACCCTATAGTAGCCAAAATTGTTAAATCTGAGAGCATAACTTCACTACTGAGTTTGTTCCATCCTTCAGTCACTTCACTTAAAATCTCTACTTAATTGTATAAAAATTGAGATAAACACCTCTAAGTAACTTGGATTTGTTGGTGTAAATATTAATCAGAAAGTATTTGGGTACCTATTACCAACGCATCCTAAAATGGTTTAAGTAAAAGAGAAAATAAAAATATAGCATTGATATGATTTTAGACTTGGATTGATGACAATTAAAATTAAATAGACCTGTAGTAAAAGTATTTTTGCTTGGAAACTCAGTTTGTTATAGGTACATTAAACTTAATATTCCAAAATATATTTCGTTTATTAAATCTTAAAGTGATACATACTTATTGTGAAATAATTTATAAGGGTGTATCCTACTAGGATCTATCTCTTATATCTGAGGTAAGATTGATAGAGTAAAGACAAACTGATATTGAGTAACGTGTGTGACAGATCTGTGCAAGACTAATATCAGTAATGATGAACTAAATATTGTGATAATAATATTGTGAGAATGAGTTTATCAAGCTGATAGTAAGGTGTGTGGATGAGCTGTTATTAACGATGACGAGCTAAATATTATGGTGATGATAATAATAATGTTATATAGGAAATTATTATTTGAAGTTGGTACTAAAGATATATTATAATTGTTAATTGTATGCTAGAAGTAACTCGTAACATAATTTTCTTTTTAAAATGAGTCTTCTATATTAATTAGATTCTTATATTAATTAGATATTCATATTAATTAAATCTTATATTAATTAGATCTTCTATATTAATTAGATCTTCTATATTAATTAGATCTTCTATATTAATTAGATTTCTTAATTAATTGATTAAGATTTATCATAATCGGCCTATAGATAGATAAAATATTGCTTAGAAATTTGTAGCGTGCCGCGATGTGAGTTACATATTTCTTCAAATAGAGAAACTAGCTCTAGGTTTTTCGAGAGATAAGTGAGGTAAGAGATAAGCACTCAAGAAAGGGTTCTGTGGATCACATCATCTTTTGGTACAAAGAGTGATTCAGTCCTTTTATGCTTGATAGTCATCTGTAACCTACTTATTTATAAAAGGAGTGTTCGTTACCCGTGAATGTAGGATTTCTTCACGATCCGAACCACGTTAAATCTGTTGTTGTATGATTGATTTGTTTTTCACGTTCTTTCTTGTTAAATTTGTTCTTGATATAAGGTAAGGGTCGAATATCATATTACCTCTTACAACCTCTTGGGTATGTGTTAGTCAGTTGTTCGTCATCGTTTCGACTGAGTGGCTAGGAATCAGCCTAACGAATCTTGTTAGGATTCGGTCAGATCTTGTTGTAATATTATAATATTGTTGGCATCCCTAACAATAATGATAATTATGACAAGTTATGTTGTGGTAGATTTTATAATAGTGAAAGTATGAAGAACAAAGGATAATGAAAATGTTTGACAAAGTAGTGGCAAGTATGACGAGCTATATTATAACTATTAGTAAGATGAAGAATAAATACAATAAATGGTCGAGAGGATGATAGATTCATTGATTAAAGGAAAAATTCAAAACAACGTAAAAAATGACAAGAATAATAAATAACAAAAAAAAGTAAAAATGAATTGCAAATATTATAAGTAAAAGTAAAAATAGATTGCAAAGATTATAAGTCAGCCAAAAAAATAGTTTAGAGCTTATACAACACGTGACACGGTTCAAAATCTTCTAACTTTATCTATCATTATTATTTAAATACTAAAATCAAATACAATTTTAATCATATTAATAATGAACCCATTCAATTTTACGGGTACCATTCACCTATTCATTTTATTTTTGAATAATACTATAATAAATGTAGGATAATTATTTTTTAACTTTAATATTAATTCATTTTTTTATTATTTTTGAAGGTTTGAGTCTCTAAAATTACAGTCATTTAAAGTTTACCTCGTCAACGTCAGTATGAGAAGAAACTCAGATCCTTTTGTTTTTATACAAGCAGACTAGCTAAAAACCTTCGTTAGTCACCGCAGTTTACCACTTGTTTTAAAACTGTCATTTTATATTAAAATTATCATTTTTATTGGATTATTTTACATTCATGATCATTAGCGATGGCTAAAAATGAGAGAAAAAAAAATAATACCAACGCTAGTAAAACACAATACCTTTTTAATAAAAAAATAAATAGATAGACTGTTTTGAAACAAATACTGTCTTAATTAATTGATTAAGATTTATCATAATCGGCCTATAGATTTATAAAATATTGCTTAGAAATTTGTAGCGTGACGCGATGTGAGTTACATATTTCTTCAAATAGAGAAACTAGCTCTAGGTTTTTCGAGGGATAAGTGAGGTAAGAGATAAGCACTCAAGAAAGGGTTTTGTTGATCACATCATCTTTTGGTACAAAGAGTAATTGAGTCCTTTTATGCTTGATACTCATCTGTAACCTACTTATTTATAAAAGGAGTGTTCGTTACCCATGGGTGTAGAATTTCTTCACGATCCGAACCACGTTAAATCTGTTGTTGTGTGCTTGATTTATTTTTTCACGTTCTATCCTGTTAACTTTGTTCTTGATATAAGATAAGAGTCGAAGATTGTATTACCTCTTACAACCTCTTGGGTATGTGTTCGTCAATTGTTCGTCATTGTTTCGACTGAGTGGCTAGGAATCAGCTTAACGAATCTTGTTAGGGTTCGGTCAGATCTTGTTGTAATATTATAATATTGTTGGTTTCCCTAACAATAATGATAATTATGACAAGTTATGTTGTGATAGATTTTATAATAGTGAAAGTATGAAGAACAAATGATAATGAAAATTATTGTTTGACAACGTAGTGGCAAGTATGACGAGCTATATTATAACGGTTATTAAGATGAAGAATAATTACAATAAATGGTCAAGAGGATGATAGATTCACTGATTAAAGGCAAAATTCAAAACAAAGTAAAAAATGATAAGAATAATAAATAACAAAAAAAAGTAAAAATGAATTGCAAATATTATAAGTAAAAGTGAAAATAGATTGCATATATTATAAGTCAGCCAAAAAATAGTTTAAAGCTTATACAACACATGATACGGTTCAAAATCTTCTAACTTTATCTATCATTATTATTTAATACTAAAATCAAATACAATTTTAATCATATTAATAATGAACCCATTCAATTTTACGGTACCATTCACCTATTCATTTTATTTTTGAATAATACTATAATAAATGTAGGATAATGATTTTTTAACTTTAATATTAATTCATTTTTTTATTATTTTTGAAGGTTTGAGTCTCTAAAATTACAGTCATTTAAAGTTTACCTCGTCAACGTCATTATGAGAAGAAACTGAGATCCTTTTGTTTTTATACAAGCAGACTAGCTAAAAATCTTCGTTAGTCACCGCAGTTTACCACTTGTTTTAAAACTGTCATTTTATATTAAAAGTATCATTTTTATTGGATTATTTTACATTCATGATCAGTAGCGATGGTAAAAAATGCGAGAAAATAAATAATACCAACGCTAGTGAAACACAATGCTTTTTTAATAAAAAAAATAAATAGATAGACTATTTTGAAACAAATACCCGTCTTAATTAATTGATTAAGATTTATCATAATCGGCCTATAGATAGATACAAAATTTCTTAGAAATTTTTAGCGTGACGCGATGTGAGTTACATATTTCTTCAAATAGAGAAACTAGCTCTAAGTTTTTCGAGAGATAAGTGAGGTAAGAGATAAGCACTCAAGAAAGAGTTCTCTGGATCACATCATCTTTTGGTACAAAGAGTAATTCAGTCATTTTATGCTTGATAGTCATCTGTAACCTACTTATTTATAAAAGGAGTGTTCGTTACCCGTGGATGTAGGATTTCTTCACGATCCGAACCACGTTAAATCTGTTGTTGTGTGATTGATTTGTTTTTCACGTTCTTTCTTGTTAACTTTGTTCTTGATATAAGGTAAGAGTCGAAGATTGTATTACCTCTTACAAACTCTTGGGTATGTGTTCGTCAGTTGTTCGTCATTGTTTCGATTGAGTGGCTAGGAATCAGCCTAACGAATCTTGTTAGGGTTCGGTCGGATCTGTTGTAATATTATAATATTGTTGGTTTCCCTAACAATAATGATAAGTATGACAAGTTATGTTGTGATAGATTTTATAATAGTGAAAGTATGAAGAACAAAGGATAATGAAAATTATTGTTTGACAACGTAGTGGCAAGTATCACGAGCTATATTATAACTATTAGTAAGATGAAGAATAAATACAATAAATGGTCGAGAGGATGATAGATTCACTGATTAAGGCAAAATTCAAAACAAAATAAAAATGACAAGAATAATAAATAACAAAAAAAAGTAAAAATGAATTGGAAATATTATAAGTAAAAATAAAAGTAGATTGCAAATATTATAAGTCAGCCAAAAAAAATAGTTTAAAACTTATACAACACGTGACACTGTTCAAAATCTTCTAACTTTATCTATCATTATTATTTAAATACTAAAATCAAATACAATTTTAATCATATTAATAATGAACCCATTCAATTTTACGGGTACTATTCACCTATTCATTTTATTTTTGAATAATACTATAAATAAATGTAGGATAATGATTTTTTAACTTTAATATTAATTCATCTTTTTATTATTTTTGAAGGGTTAGAATCTCTAAAATTACAGATGTTTAAAGTTTACCTCGTCAACGTCCGTATGAGAAAAAACTGAGATCCGTTTGTTTTTATACAAGGAGACTAGCTAAAACTTTCGTTAGTCGCCGCAGTTTACCGCTTGTTTTAATACCATCATTTTACATTAAAATTATCAATTTTATTGGATTATTTTATATTCATGATCATTAGCGATGGCTAAAAATACGAGAAAAAAATAATACCACCACTAGTGAAACATAATGCTTTTTTAATAAAAAATAAATAGCTAGACTGTTTTGAAACAAATACCGGAATCCGATAACTAATCCCCAGGTTTCAATTCCATCCTATCCTAAATTCATTAAATTATTAGCCACTCATTTTAAAGAGAACACTTGTATGTTGAGGCTTGAATCTTACTTCCATTTCCCACAGATTGCTTTAGAAATAAATCTAAATCCTAATTGGGGTACCAATGAATCCTAAATTCAGACAGAGATGTGAACTCAACGTTAAACAAAATTAATAAATCTAACTTTCGTAAAACAAACTTTTTAGTTGGATTGATTAAACCGGATAAGATATAACTTTTCATTGCATTAACTCACCCTTATTTATGGGGCTTCCAATGCAAAATGGCACAATAAGTGCCACCGCTTGGGCAATGATATACCATCAATTCGTGTGAGTGAGACTGCTTTTGTCGCTTTCCTTTTTTCGTCATCCGATCGATCTAAAATGTTATAATGGATTACCAACTGAGTTTAAAATAGCATATGATTTGTGGTATTAATACAAAACTCCATTTCTATGAAACTCCATCAAATCGTAAATATTCTAATGTCGTATTCAAATCCGCTTAGAATTTTATCAATTATAAATACTTCATTCTTATAAAACATTAGATGATAAAGCCTCACTCCATTATATAAGATCATATCCCAATAGTAAATTACCGAGATCCATCGGGACGAGTAAAGCATATATCCGCCAGCTATATAAGATCAATATCCTGATAGTAAATTTACCCATCCATCAGGACGAGTAAAGAATATATCCACCAGGTATATGCTTTGTAAGAACTATATCTGCACATCCGTTTAAAACAAAGAGTAAATGACCTAAAATGATAAGCGAAAAACTACTTCAAGTAATATTATAAATCTCTTACCTAGTAGTAGGCTTAAGCTACTTTTTGTTCCGAAATGCGAGTATATCTCGGATTCTACGGATGGTAGAAGAAATGCTGAACCAATTCTAGCTAACTCTGTTTCATGTTCTGAACTTCTTCATGTATAGAATTGAATAGAACCGTGGAAATATACCGCTCCCCGAAGCTTGGAAATATAACCTGACATTCAAGTCGATTAATTTGTCGAACTCACAAGCAGTCTCGACTCAAGTGTTTTTGCAAATACACTCATATCAACTATCAAGCTAGTACGATATAAAAGAAACCTTTAAAAGCATTCTTATTAGTTATACGCAAATCAAGAGCTTCATAATAGCAAATATTTTGCACTTAGACATCTACGATATTGGCGACAATATTTCTTGTAGAGCGACGAAAAGTGACCTTCAAGTTTAAAATTAAATGCCAAACGTCAATTCTGTATGGATCAAGTATTAACTAGTTTGATTAACTAAAGACTAAAACGATTCAAAATTTTACGGTAAGTTAGAATTATTATGGTACTATGAGTGAATTAATTTCATTGGTTCAGTGAAATGTTTTATTACTTCTCCCATGTATAGCATAAAGTTAAAGAAAGGCCTATTTGGTTTACTGACTGAATATACTCTCCAGTTGTTCTCTCTTTTTTTATCTTGTTATCTTCTGCTTCCATGTTTTATCCATTCACAATTTCACCGACACAAGTAAATGGCATTAGAAAAGCTCAAATAACATTTTGAAAAATCTTCTCTTATCTGATCAAGGACACAGATCAACAGTTCAAAAGTATATCCTTACCACAATAAGTTTCCCTGCATTCTCGGACCTTTTAGCTAAGCAGATAGCCGCAACTGCAGCAGCTCCAGATGATATACCAACCTAGAGATGAATGCAAACATGTCTAGTTGATCGCACTTACTTTAATAGTCAACAAAACTAATGGTTAAAGATATCAAATTTGGAAGGTGAATGCCCTTACCAACAACCCTTCCTCCAATGCTAATCTCCTTGCCATTTCAACAGCTTCATCACTTGTGACCTACATTTTTGCATGAAAATAATTAACTTCTGTGCCCATACAAAAAACAAGCTAATAAAGATCGAGAGGAACACTGCATAAATTACATAACAATAAATTTTCACGAAAGGCTAAGTAGGAGTTGCCAATTCCTTTTACTTGGAATTTCCCATACCAAGAGTGTATAAATCATCGAACCAATTCCACCAGATTAAAAGTTATAGGGAATCAAGTCAATGACAAAGAATTTATTCATAGCAATGATAACAAGAAGCATTAGAATCATTTGTCTCAAGTTCACTGTGTATCTGATGCAAAGTAGTTAAGGAAGGGATATGCAAATTGAGTCGACATTATATAAAAGAGGAGATTTTAATTAAGTCAGAAAATGAAGATTTATCTTTCTTCTAAACCTTAATAACTTCATCAAGTAATTTGACATCCAATATGCTGGGTACATAACCTGCATGAAGTATAATATTTAATGAGTACCAAAACCAAACAGCACTATTCGAGATGAAACTCCGAGCTAAACGGGTGTAAGAAGAACATTGGGAAAAAAGACACCTAAGATTCCCACCTGGGTTATCTCCGGAAATTATACTTCTTTCCGCAGGTTCAACGCCAACTACCTGACAGAGCACCAAATTATGTCATACAACAATGGTAATAACTGCTAAAGTCGGCCACTATGCAATCCCCTAGAAGCTCACACAAATGACTATGTTTCTTCCTAGTGAAAGATGCCAAATATAAACAAGGAGATGACTAGCTCGTAACCTGATATTTGCTGCAAAGAATTTCCATACCCGAATTATCTTATAAATTATAAAAGCAGTAAATGCCGTGAAACTAAAAAGAGTTTCACTATCAATCAGAAGAGAAGAGACCTTAATTTTCTTATTCACACTTTTCAAGTAACGTCCAGTGCCTGTCACAGTGCCTCCAGTTCCCACTGCGGCAACAAATATATCGACATTACCCAGAGTATCCTCCCAGATTTCTGGTCCTGTAGTGTCAAAGTGAATCTACAAAAGCGCAGGAAAGAATAAAATTATATCTAGTATATTTAGTTTTTCGATGGCACTTAATATTTCAGTTTGCTAACCTTTGTATTTGCCACATTATCAAACTGTTGAAACATGTGTCCATTAGGCGTATTCAAAACAATTTCTTCAGCTTTGTCAACAGCTCCATTCAAGCCTTTCTCAGGATCTGTCAATACAACTTCGGCACCTAATGCCCGTAAAAGCATCCTTCTTTCAACATGTACAGATGCAGGCATGGTAACTATAACTTTATAACCTCTAACTGCTGCTACAAAAGCAATTCCAAGTCCTGTATTCCCAGTTGTCGGTTCGACAATTATAGTCTGCATATAAAGAGTTAATTCGAAACACAAACTTGCATAATTAAATATATAAGAGAAGTTGGAATACATAATAATGGCTAACGCTAACCTTTCCAGGAGTTATAGCTCCACTTTCTTCAGCCTCGGATATCATGCTAAGACCAATCCTGTGTTGCAAACCATTCAACAAAGAAAGAAAATTTGCTTGTGTTCTTCAATTCTTACATAATTTAATGAATTACCAAATACCAAGGGCCTAAAGGTTGCTCCGGAAAAAGAAAAAGATAAAGAATTTTGCAGAATACACTTGTTCTACGGCGTCAAATGCTGTCTATATAGGTAGCATAAAGCTAACAAATCGTAGAATCAACACTCCGTATAATAAATTTTGTTTACCTATCCTTCACACTCCGGCAAGGTTCCATAGATTCGAGTTTTGCCGCAATGTTTGCCACACACCCCTCAGTAACTCTATTGAGATACACCATCGGTGTGCTCCCTATAAGCTACAGGGTAAAGTTTGATCAACAAAGCCTCCCTATAACGTTACAGTCAACTATAACCTAAGTCTAAGGATAATCAATTAGCTCGAGTTAAGATTTCTTCAATCGAAACAATTAGATTGAAATCACAGGAGAATTAACAAGATATCAGCTTAATGCGAGATAGAAAATCAAAGTACTTAACCATCAACATACAAGAATTAGTACATAGAAGCAAACCAAATTCACTTTACAAAAACGAGTGATTTCAAAAGAGCGAACCTGAGTGACATCGTCAGCTATGTTCACGGCGTCAAGAATTTCTTCCTCTGCTTTCACTTCGACTTTGTCTCGGTTACCTTTGTCTCTTGTGATGGTAGAAAAGAGTGAAGGAGTTTCGGTTTCCATTTTGGATTTAGATTTAGATTTGGTTTTTGCTTGCGCGTAGAGTGTGAGTTGAAGTCTTTTTCTACATGATTGGCCACCGTTGTACGGCGCGGAGCTGGAGGTTAACGAAGAGGTGAAGCGATGCCGTTTAGGAGTGGTGAGAAAGGCGTGTGGAGGAAGACGGAGGGAAGAGAAGGAGAGCGCCATTTTTTTGGTCGATAGAGGTTTCTCAAAGGTTTAAGGATTGCCTTTTATTTTATATTGTTTTCCAACAATCAACAGTAACAATCAAATATAAGTGAGTATTCTTTCTACGGAACCAAAATTATTTTATGAAACGGCCTGTTTTTTATGTTTTAATTTTACAAAATTGTTATTTATAAAAAAAACTTTTAAAATATTTTATAAGTTGCAAAGCGTAATATTTATTCTAATCCAACATTTTATTTTCTAAATCTCACTAAAATAATAAAACTCAAAACTTAAATTAATCAAAACTCTTTTTTTTTCAACTTTGTAAAATTTAAAAATTACGGTTGAAATGGTATATACCCTTCTACCTTTCTATTTTTAAAAAAATTAAATAAATAAAAACTCAATTTTGTCCGACGATGATGTATAGGTGGTGTTTGCTGCCATCATCCAGTCGAAGACGATAACATTTTCCGCCAAACAAATGGTGGAGACAATGACTTTTGTGTTATGGTACGACAAAAGAAAATTATTGTTCTTTTTCTAACTTGTTAACACTTATCTTATAATTTTGTTATCACTTACTAAATACAAATACTAACTAAAAACAATATCAATTTAATAGGTAATTTGAAAAACCTATTATTATTTTTGCAAATAAGTTATTAAATGGTATAATATATGATTAGGTGGTTTTCAAGCTAGAGAACAACAGTGTTAGTGTTAACTTCTTTAGTTTTAATTTTAATTTTAGATGGAAAAAAATTATGTTTAGAAAGAAAAAGTAGATTGAAGAAAGAAGAAGAAAATTTCCAAAAAATATGATAACTTCATGGAAGGATTATATTTATACGCGTTTTTTTAGATCGAGATTAAAAATGTCAAAAATAATAACTTCACGAAATAATTTTCGCATCTTTTAGTATCACTTCACGTAGTAATTTTGGTTGTATTTTAACAATTCTCTATGCTATATTTAAAACTGCACAGGTTAGTTCGAGTCTTGACCATAGATTTTGGATTTAAATGATATATGTGTTAAAAGTGTAAAATCAAACTTAAAAGTAATTATTAGTAAATACAATTATTGTTTTATCTGAAAACAAATTTAAAAAAGAAACTTAGTAATTTTGATGTTTTTTTAATAAAGTGTTGTATATAAGAGTACATAAATTTTTTGGGTTATTATAACTATCTTTATTAACAGTATTATATTTTATTTGTGTACTTAGTTCCACTTAACTCTTAATTTGTGTATAATATTATAAATATCTCTAATCAATTATATAAGTTTATTTTTAAAAAATTATTCGAGAGAGAAAAAAAATTCTAAAAGATTTCCTCATTTTTTAAAAATTCAAGAGAGTATATCAAGCCAGATTGATACCGATCTTATATTCGAGATACGAAGTCAAAATGGTACTTATAACGAAATTGAGATATCGGTTTTGAAAAATAGATTCAAATTACATTATAAAATAAGTTTTCTTTTTTCTACTTAGTTATAGACTCAATGTAATCTGTTTTTTTTTCTAATTAGTTATAAACTCAATGTAGTCTGTATTTTTTAGTTATGAGTTATTTTTAGGTTGTGAAATTTTTGGAAACTCAATTTTACAGATTAAAATTGTGATCAAAAGATATTTATTCTTGATTTTATATTATTTTTATACTAATTTAATTGTTACTTGTAATTAATTATGAATAAAAATACTCTCACTTGATTAATTTTGATTTATTAGTGAAGTGAGTGCAAAAAGGAAAAAAAATAAAAATGGATTAAAATTGCAAATAGAAATTATAATTAAATAAGAAGATAAAAATTAATATCTTGACATAATTAAAAAATAATAAAGAGAATTAAAAAAAATAGGAATTAATTAAAGATTAATATTTTTATTATTTAATTTTAAATTAATATATTTTAATAATTAAAAATTATTATTTTATATTATGGATATAAAAGAAAATATTTATAAAATAATTACAAAAACTAGGTTAATTTGACTATATAAAAATGTATTATAAATTGTTCATTTTTTAATAATAATTTTTATTGATTAAAATTTTAATTTTATTTTATTTTAATTATATTTTCTGATTTGAAAATTTTCTTCTCGTAGGTTCGGAGCTGATTTGTATGTCTTTTTTTTTAGAGTTGTTGCCATTTTAAGGAAATTCTCCGTATTAAATTATTGAAGTTTTTCTCCAAAGCTCTAGTGCCGCCTCAATGACCACTCCTTTGATCTTTACTCAATCATTTAGGGTGTAGAGAGATTTTGTTCTTATCGTGTAATTCGGACCTCACTGGTTTAGTCCATCTATACTATTAGTGCATGGACCTCTTTTTCCGGAAGGAACCAGCAAACCAACGCCAGAAGGTAAATCACACAAAACAACAGATTCAGCCGAGAAAATGTATATAAAGGGATTCGAACTCATGACCTTTGTCACAAGTATACCATACTCAACCAACTCGGCCCTTTGGGGACGTGTATGTGACCTTTCCCTTTATTGTAAGCCTAGTTTTGGACTATCATTTTTAATTAATTCCTTTGGCTTAGACAAAAAAAACTACAATAATAATATCGTCTACTTCGATAACTTTATGTTCAAAAACTTATATATAAATACTTGACTAGGTAAACAATATCATAAGCTTAGTGTTCTACAAATTCAAGTCCTCTCTAGCAAAAATTTAGACATCTAAACTTAGACTTTATACCGATTTTCCGACCGACAATTACTGATTAAGTGAGTTTGCTATGGTAATGGTGAGCTTACTTACCTTCTGAGCATGCAAGAGTCAAGAGACAACCCTCTCCGATCTCTTATAGCATTTCACAACATTGAGTAGAAGTATAAAAGTGCAAAAGTCATTACCCGAAGATGAACAATGTTAACAAATAAATCTTCAAATTATATATATATTTTTTAAATTTAATTTTAAAACAAAGACCCCCTCTTAAGATGGAACAAAAGCTCTGGCAAAGATGAAAGTTCCTTTGGGAAGAGATGAAGCTTTGATTTTGGAACTTGTGATCCAAACCTTAACGCAATATCTTTAACACTTTCATCTATCGTTGCTCTCATATAAACTGCATCTGCTTGATTTTTTGCTCGCAAGACGGTTCTCTTGGCAATTAGAACAGCAGCCACTTCATCTTGAACACTCTGAAGGTAAGCTGAGAGACTATCAACGGTTGGTAATCTAACGGTGATCACCTTTGATACATCTGCTTGATAGACATCCATATACTGGAAAGCAAACTGGAAGTAAACGTAATCACTCTTTATGTCAGCTTTAGTCTCCATTGAGAGTGAGAAGCTTAGTGTTTGTTCGACGCTTAGCATTTGGATACAAAGAGCTGCGTCATTTGTAAAGGTTTCATGACTGTCTAAACGTGCCTCTTCACCAGGACCCACCACTTGAGTGATAGCAATATCATCAGAACAGCGTACCTCTAATAAGCCATGAGAACCTGCTGTTCTTGCGGATGCCCTTTGCAAAGTTACACCAAAGGCTTCCACGAAATCATCATGAAGAACCAAAACACCACCTGAAGCTTTTGCAAGTTGCTGCAGAATGGGAACCCTAACTGGACATGTTCCAGCGCATAATATGTCAACAACTGTACTATGTCGATGAGCCTCCCGACCTAGATGTTCCATCCATTTGATAGCCGTTTTTTCCATATATGGGTAATTTGGGTGACTAAATGAGTGTGGAACTGATCCTGGGCCGTAAGTGTCTGGTCCTCCCGCACTCACAACAATTCTACTACTACCTCCCGCCCTTTTGACTATCCCCCGGGACATTTTTGCAGATAGACCTTGAATTATACCCAAAGCAACCTCAATGGCTGTGCCTAGGCATCGGTCTCTTGATGCTTCAGCAACTTTGGAATTGTATGGCCTCAACGATGAGAATATTTCATATGCTACCTTTTGTGAAGCATGCATTGGTGACAAATATACGCCCGTTCCATAGATTAATGCTTTCAACGACTCCTTAGATGGCGATTTGTCACCAGGAAGCACATCTGCTGATGCTACTGATTCCTCCGAAAAATCAGAAACAGATACAGTGCGGTCGTACAATATGATACCGAGTCTTGTCATCTCCGGAAGTGAGTCCACGAATGCATGCAAAGAACTCTGCAAATGCTGGAGGTGTGGTTCATCCAGACACTCATCGATGACAAGAACAACAGGGGCAGACATTCTAGAATCAGAAACAGGAGTAAAACCTGGTCGCTTATTTCCAGTCTGAACATAATCGACCAAAGGTGATGAGAGTTCTGGCAAGTTACGGAGCTCCTCCTTACTAGAAGCTACATATTCACCTTCACTTCCGTTTAGGTTAGCACAGATTATACACTGCCATTGACCCGAGCCAACTAATATGGTGCAATAGAGATTTGAGTAGGCTCCACAGTTGTGACAGCGATGTGGATCACACTGTAGTTGGGCACCAGGGGGAATCTCCTTACCAGGAGAAACTATTGCCCCAAACCCCAAGCTAGCCACATTTACTAATTTCTTTTGTTTCAACACCTTTTGCGCTGAGAACAAAACATATGGTGATTCAGCAACAGTCACTGAATCCTCGTTAGTACCAGCACCAGAAAGCTGGTGTTGCAACTCCACTGACCCATTTGAGAAATGAGGAGGTACAGATGTAGGCAAAGAAGAATTGGTGGAGAAAGCAACTGTCTGAGGAGTTGCAGGGGAGGTACAGAAAGGCACAGCAGCAGGCCGGACTGATGAAGTAAAAACAGGAGGCCTAGGGGGGTGCTTAGATGAGGTATAGGGTTTCCGTTTCTAACACCATTAGAAGGTGACATTAAATTTGGGGTCTTGATTGAAGGAGAAGGGATCTGGTCTTGTTGCGAACCCACTGGGGAAAATCTAGGTGGAGCAGGTGATCCTACAAGAGGAGGAGGATGAAGTGGGCTGTTATCCAGGAGTATAGATGATGCGTCAGGCTGTGGAGGAGTAATTGTGACAGGATAACCGACTAGGATCCGTTTTATGGGTTGATTTCCTCGATTGCAAGTCGAACCAAAACCAACAAACCTTCTAAATCAAGGAAGTTAAAATCAAGAACTCTCTTAATGGATAATATAGCCATATGTCCACTAGCAGCAGCAAAAGCAGCTCGTGATTTTCTTGAGGCTTCCATTGCAAAATTTACATCCTGCGTAAATGTTAACAGCCAGTCAAGGTGAAAACGATCAGGTGCGGATTTGACTTGATTCCCAACAACTTGGGGAGAACATGTGCCCTTAGTTAATGCAGCTTTGCCGAATGTTGGGTCTTTAAGGTGATCAACATTTGATGCGGAAAGAGACCGCTCTGGGCGAACCATTTGTACAGCCATATGCAACTCATGCTCGTATCTCTTTGCAGTGGTTTGCGAGGAATAAGCTACCCTCATATATGCTACCTCCATAAGTTTGTATGCCAGAGCAGCTGCTGCCATATTCGCGACTCTCTCGTATTCACGGGCACAAAACTCGCAAAGTTTTGCGGTACTGCTATAGATGGTCAATGAACGAGCTATATCTCTTTCATTGGTACTGTTGGCACTCGATGATTCTAATTGAGATGCTGCCAGAAGAAACTTCAAGGTTGCTTGAAAGTAAAGCGACGTGCTCTCGAGGTTGGCACCACTGTTCTTAAGACGGTCAGCCATGTGTTTCAAATCAGTAGCTTCTTTTAGGGAAATGGTTGCTGCCCTACTGGTGGATTCTTTTATCAAAGGATCAGCGACTTGAGAGGCATTACTTGTTGAAATGTGAGCTTCTTTAACTTTGTGGTTCCCAGAAACTGACTCAGAAGCCAACATTTCACTTTGAGTTCTTCCAGAGGGTGGTATGGTAAGCAGTTTCGCTTTCTTTGAGACTATGACCACCAAATCCTCATCACACTTTTTAGCTTTGATCCCTTTTGACGACTGTTTGACGTCAGTCTCTTGTAGCTTGACACTTTCTTTAGAATGGCAACCTTTAAACACCCCTAAGTTTGATTGACTTTTTCTTTTACGGTTACCGCAAGACCATACTTTAGCAGATTCTTTGTTCGAAATATATCTAGAACAATTTCTATTCTCCCTCGGACTTACTTGACATGAAGGTGCATGATCTGGGAATGTATTGGTTTTAGCAGATCTTGTACTATGATTTCTGTCCTTCGACCGTGAAGACCGCCTCTTTCCTGACTCTCTCGAAGGGGATGACCGACCATGTGGATATTTATTATGTCTTCGTTCCCGAGACTGCAAAGGCATTTTGTTCGCTATTAACAAAACTATACAAAAGATTGATAAAAGAAAAGTTTAAAAGGACTTGGCCTGAAGACTTTAAAACGGACTTGAGAAAAATCCAGCACTATCTATATATATTCTTATAAAAAGTTTGTTTGAGAGATTCGGGGGAAAGTAATATTATTATAAGGATAAAATATATTTTTTATTTTATTTTATTTTTTTAAAGGATAAAATATAATAACAAACAAATCTTCAAATTGTATTTATTTTTTATTATTAAACTTAAAAATGAAATCCTATACACTGCTATAATATAGACCATTTGTTAGAGAGATTCATGGAAAAAGATAGATCTAAGTGGAAATTATGTTATTATAAAGATAAATACGTAATTAAAATATGACAAACAAAATATATATATATATATATATATATATATATATATATATATATATATATATATATATATATACTTGACAATTTGAAAATAAAAAGTATCTAACAATTTCTCTTTCGCCATGGAAACAAGAGCTCATTTTTATTTGCTTCTTTTAGTGTTATTCATGTGTTTTGTACTTGTGATAAGCTGCTTGCGCAACAGTTATTTAGTACAAGAGCTGTCATGGGTTATTCATGGAGACAGATCACACAATAATAATTTTGCCGCGACTCGGTCAGTTCATCCCGTTGCAAACCCGGTTGGCATATCGTCTTCGTCACGGCCGCTAGCATCAGAGCTGCCAAGGGATCTTGATCGAGCCACACTGGCCCCACTACGGCCTATTAATAATCCAGTCTTGGTTTTGGTTGACCCGGTTGAAGATCCGGTACGTGGGTCCGGAGAAAGGAGTAGTTCTGTTATGGTGGGTTCAGTGTTTAAATTTAAAGATAATTCTTGTGCGATTTGTTTGGAGGATTTCAATCAAGGTGTAGAATTTATGATCCTTGAGCGATGTAATCATGTTTTCCATAAATTATGTATTCTAGATTGGTTAGATGAAAACAAACGTTGTCCGATTTGTCGTCGTGGGTTTTCATTAGGAGGGGATATAGATTTAGTGTGACTGCTATCTATGTTCAGAGTTCCGAGTTCCGGTAAGATTTTCATAATCTTTGTTATTGTTTATTTGTTTAACTTTTTACCGGAAACAAATTTGGGGACGTATATCATTAGTTTTGTTGATAAATATATATATATATATATATATATATATATATATATATATATATATATATATATATACTTGACAATTTGTTAGAAAGATCGAAGCAAAGATATATAAAACACTCCTCAAAACTTAAGCCTAACACATCCTATCAACCTATCAAAGTCAACGTATATCATAACAATATTTTTTTTATCAAAGTTTTTGACCCCGAGAATAAAATTTTAATCTTTTTAAATATATTAATTTGACATATTTTTGTTTAATTAACTTTTAGTTCTATTTGTATATTTGTTTAATTTAATTTTTATTTAACTCTTTAAAACAGTGTCTTATTTGTTTTTTTTTCTTTTCGTGTTAAAATTAGTAGTTTATGTAAAGTAGTAATTTATTTATATATTAGTTGTTAATAAATTTTATTTCTTTCTCTTATTTGATTTAATTTTAAAATAAATTATGTTTAATTTAAAGGCCGTTGAAGAAGTAATACAGGAGGAACTTGTTGCAAGAAGAATTAGAGACTATGGATCCAATCAGAGTATTTACGGACCGAAAGTGGTTCCACGTCATTGTGAAATCTAAGTCGGCGTTGATCACCACTATCCATAATAATGAGAGTGACATTCATGCAAAGATAGCAACGGCAACCAAATGAACCAATTGAAGATGAATTTAACTACTATACGAGAATTCAATACTTACCATCCAACCATCACAAATCACTTCACGAAATCCGAAGATGTCATGCATGTAAGTAATTTCCAGCAGAGACCTATACCTTATTTTACTACTAATTATCAAGTAGGTGGCATACAAAATCCAAACTTTTTTTCGAAGAATAACGAGAACGTGTGAAAACATGAGGACTTGGACAAGTTGGAGAAGAAATCAACCTTTAAAGATAATATGAACAAGTTTATAGAATCACCCAACAAATACTTTGAGAGGAATGAAACATATATAAAGAATATAAACGTGTCGTTGCAGAATCAAGAGGAGCGTTTAAAAAATAGGAATTTCAAGTTGGTCAGATACATTTCATGTTTTCCTCAATAACACAAGTAGCATGGCCCAACAATACGAAAAATAACCCTACAAGAGTGAATGCAAGTACACTACTAAACGATGGGAAAGTAGGTAAGGAAAATGAGTTAATATTTGAAGACGTAGAGAAAGAAGACACTGTTAATCGGGGTGAGCTCGACTGTGATCGTGATGACACTGAGAAAAACCCTTCAAACACAAATTTATCAAAATACGATATGTGTGTTCCATACCCGGACAAAAAGAAGCAAAAATTCTTTAGATTTCATAAAAAAATCTATAACATGTGGTAAAGAATTTTTCACTTGATTCATTAGCTTTTTGTGAAGTTAAGAATTCTGGTCTTAATTAATATCATAGGATAATATCATTTGATCATACTTTTAATTGTGATATTTTAATTTTTGCTCGGGACTAGCAAATTATTAAATGTCGGGTAATTTGATCAAATGATATTTATCCTTGATTCTGTATTACTTTTATACAAATTTAATTGTTAATTGTAATTAATTATGAATAAAAATACTCTCATTTGGTTATTTTTTATTTATTAGTGAAGTGGGAACAAAAAGAAGCAAAAATGAATAAAACAAAGTTAAGATTGCAAATAGAAGCTATAATTAACCTTTAGATTGTCTATTCTTATTAATTTCTATCCTACCTTGAAAGTAATAAGAGAGAAAAATAAATATAATAAAATAAGAAAATTACGGAGAAGATATGGTGTAAATTAGAAAAAAAGATAAATAATATATTATATATGGTCTGTAAATTGAATAAGAAGAAAATAACATTTAGACTAATAAGATTGTTTTTGTGACAAACGTTCAAAGTCAATTTCTCTTGTAAATACACCTGAGAATTACGAAGCGATAGCTCACACTTACAACCGAGTATTGCTATTCTTTGGGGTTAAGCTAATTAATAGTCAACCAAGTAATTTATGTTTTTTACCCATTTGGTTCTTTGCTCTTTTATATCTGTATTATTCTATTAGTATACACTGTAAAGAAGAGGAGTCTTTGCAAACACGAGATACGTGATACCGTGTTACACACTTCTGAGGTCTATTCTTTTTTGTGATATCAGCCCAAAGACAAAAAACATAAATCTTCGAATTGTGTAAGAATTAATGACTTATAAAGAAATATGATAAAATATCAAAATTCTTACCCATGACTGCTCCAAGCTGAAGATCTCAAAGAAAGATTTGTGTGTATGAAATAAGATAAGAGAAGCCTTTCTTTGTATTTATAGACTCGTAAACATACTAAGAACCCATGATTAGGAAACATACTAAGAGCTATAATCTTAATATTCCTATAACAATGTTTTAATATTTGGAAATAAGATTTAATTTTCTTAGATTTACTTAGCCAAACTAGAACATAAAATTAAAAATACGAGTTTCGTTTTAATTTTCGTATCAATTTTAATTGACCATATAGATGATAGATAGACGTGGTTTAAATGTTTTGATTTATTATATGATTTATTAAACAATTTAGGGACACTTACCAGATGGGATTAAATTTTGTTAGGATTAACATATCCATGCAGCATGTATCATGTTTACAGACTTATCCAACCAAAATAAAATTAATATTAATCTACCCTACCCTAGCCCCAAACCACTCATTCACGCTCGCTTCTCTCTGGAAACCGTAAACAACTCAAAGACGTGGGAATCAAGTCACCCAAAAATCATTCAATCTCATACTAAAGTCTTTCTCTTTGTAGTGGACGAAGATACCCACTTCAATTTGCTCTGATACGGTGAAATAGAACTCTAGGTTAGTGATAAATCTTCCCTCTGTTTTCTTGTTCTTGTAATTTAAATATTTTAATTGTTTAATTAACAGGATACATGTTGATAATCATAAAAGCAAAGAAATTTCAAAGAATAAAGATTTATGTTCCAGAGTCTTCGTGTCTCAAGAATGATGATAGTTATACCGTTGAGTGTTTAGGGTTATTTTCATATTCTAAATCGAATTTTACCCATGAAATAATTAAACAATTTTTGTAATCTTCATTGAAGTATATAGACTACTAATAAGTGTTGAAGTATATAGTCAAAATGTTGAGCTTTGATTAATTTTTGCTGACTACTTGGAAACTTGAGATTCAAATTCAAATGTACATGGGTAAATTTTTAAACAAATACAAAATTCGATATTGCCACATAATCGGGTCAAGAACGAAGACCCTTAGAAAGAAATACGAGTGTCCGGATAGTCGGGTTTCACTTAGGAAAGCTTTAAATGAACTTTTCTTGCAGCTTGAAGTTTTGATAGGGAAGAAATGATCAAAGTTGTGGCTGAAAACCGTGTTGATTTTGTTGTTTTTGGTTTTTTGTTTTTGGTGAATCCAAATTTATCCAAGAGCTTTAAGTTTAATACTCCATTGAATAACTACAACATAAAAATATTTTATATATATGTATATATACTTGTTGTTTGCTACACTTATTATCCATTTTCACCATAAAAGAAGATGAAATTGATTTCAAGTTGTATGATTTATACGAATATTTTAAATTTTATTGCCTATCTTTTAATTTTTATGTTTGTACGATCTTAATGATCTGTATATATTTGGCACGTTTGGACTTCTGTTGTTTCATATGTATCATATCCGAATTCATTTGGTTTATAATTTTTTTAGTTTTGGAATCTGTATTATAAAGAGCTCCTAAGATTGTCTAATATTTCATCAAAGCTATAAGTCTTGAGCCAATGGAATGTTTGTATAATAATGGGTGAAAAGATTGTAGATTGTACTGATGTGCATAAACTTTGAGATATGATGCATTAAGATGTGGTCACATCTTTATGAAGAAAAAGTTAGATTGTTAACTACATTTCAATATAATGTTTAGTGTTAAGCACTATTGATATTGCTTCTTCGAGCTTAAAGACTAAAAAAAAGTATGTTTTTATGATTGTTTTTAATTTGGAGATGAAATGACATTGACCTCTATAGGAGTAACTCTACCGTGTTATTATTAATCCAAAAATTCAAACTATCAAATATATCCCAACTATTATGTATTGGCCACCACGTTAAATACGTAAAACAATTATGAAATATTATGCCATGTTGACAATAAACTAAAAAATAGTAAAATTCAAAGACAGATAAAAAATTATAAACCATCATCGATTTATTCTACCAATAAAAAATCAGACAAATTTCTATACATAACTGTAGTTCAAACATAGAAAAATGAAAGTAGTACAATATTAATAAAATCACGGTATATAATAAAAGGGTAGAAGACAAAGACTGATGATAGCGATAAATAGATAAAGATGAAAGTATTATTGTTTACCTTCTGCTTTTGTTCTCTAATCACTATGAGGTTGTACAAAGCAGCAAATGCAGCCCTTACGAATGGACCAACCCATAAAATACACTAAAATGTATAATAATATCAAAATACTAATCAGAATACTTTGTTATGTTGAAACAGATGAACGTAAGCATTAATTATACAAATATATACGTACACCAAATCAAACCAAACAAGGAATTACTATCATAATATAATAATAAACTATATTCCTAATACAAGTTTATTAAACATAATTATAAAAGTCTTAAATATATTCTAAGGTCTAGCATTCATGACTTACATGTTTATCTCATGAACTCACATGTGTGTATATATATATAAATAAACTTATTGGTGTATAGACTATAAAAAATTTATAAAAGTAATAATTATTTTCCCAAAGAGAATAAATATTTTTTGATTTTATATTAGTTTTATGTTAATTTAATTTTTGGGTATAGAGATAGTGATTAGGGTGGGGACATAGACAATCGAATGAGTACTACTGGATTTTTATTTTTTATGAGAATATTGCCTTCATATGGATGTCAAAGAAACAAATGATTGTCACATATTCCACTTGTGAGGCAGAATATGTTGTTGTACTACATGTGTTAGTCATGAAATTTGGCGTAGAAATCTATTGAAGGAGATAAACCTAACACAAAATGAGCCAACTAAGGCCTGTGTCGATAATAAGTCAGCCATCGCCTTAGCCAATAATCTATTATTCCATGATCGAAGCAAGCATATCGATATCCGCTACCACTACGTAATGGAGTGTATTTCAAGAAAGGATGTGCAAGTTGAATATATGTAGACACAAGATCAAACTGCCAATTTTTTTACCAAGCCACTACAAAGCAAAGACTTTAAACGATTAAGAAAACTACTAGGGGTCACAAGATCAAGTTTAAGTGGGAGTGTTGGATCATAAACTTGATCCAATTAAAAGTTACAACCCATTCAATAAGGCTCATTAAGAAATAATCTTCTGGAAACAATTAAATAATAATTTTGTTTGTAGTGGAGGTTGTGTGTAAGACCACCTTTAGGTTGAATGCAAGAAACTCGTTTATGCTGAGTGTAAGAAACTTTTTAATTGTGAGTGTAGTCTTGTGGTGGAGCGCTTGTGTATTCGTGAGATCTTGGATGATGGATCCTTTTATACACTATGGTTCTATAAATAGTGAAGCTCCCCTACCATCTAGCACTATCACCAAACATCGAGAAGTAAACTTAAAGATAAAGTTAGAGTGAGAGAAAAGAGAGACAAGAATGCTATTTTGAGTGAAAGAAATAGTATTTTTCTTCTAGTGTTAGTTGTAAGAGTGACTTTTCATATTTTTTTAAATCTATATCAAAGTTGTTTGTTTGTTTTTAGTGAGTGTTGTTTCATGATTTTTTCCAACATAAACGACTGACTTCTCCTGCTAGCGATCTTGAACATTTTACACTCTCGATATGCCTTAGGACATTAAATTCCTGGAATAGTCATTGATTTGCATCAAAATATGTTCTTGAAGAGGGTAAGATCTTTAGGTTTAGTGAATATCCCAAATATTTTAAGTCAAAATATCTTCTATTTGTACAATTCAAAACCAAAATCTTAAATGTTTTAACCCATGTAATATCAACTGAGTTAAATTGGAGGTACATAACTGTCGAAACGATATTTTAGCACTTCAATGCACATTCTTCTATCTATAAGAATTGATGGAGTTGAAATCCATAGTGCTAATGGTCATTTACTTGACCATCTTGACAGATCAAATGAATGATAGAACATACAAATATGATGGATCTCTTGATAATCATTATAGGTTTTCTCTTGAAATAGTTGCAGTTATTAAGAAATTTTGGACCAATAAAGTTGGAATAAACCTATCTCCATTCACTGACTACTTGGAAACTAGACATTCAAATCCAAATGTACATGGCTGATATTTTTGAAGAAATACGAAATTCTATATTGCCACATGACTGAGTCGAGAATGAAGACCTTTGGAAAGAAACACGAGTGTCCAGTATTAGACTCATTAAAGAGAGTTGAAAAAGGTTTCGAATTTGAAAAGACAATAATTAAGTGAGTCATAAATTACTCATTAAGGTCTGTAATCATTTCTACTTCTTTTTTGTGTTAAACTCTCTATAAACCCAATAGTTAGGTTATGGTGAATGTATCAAAAAATAGAGTCATAGAGTCCTTCTAATAAAATTAATATAAAGCAGGTCCGGAGACGTAGGCACAGTTTGCTGAACTTCGTTAAACATTTGTGTGTTTGATCTTACTATTGGTTTATTTTGTGTTTGATCTTACTGCTAGTTTCCCAACAATATATTGTCATTATTTGTCTTTCACCAATCTGATAGCAAGATCTTTTGCGTAAGATCCTAACAACTAGTATCAGAGCACCAGGTTTGGTACCAATCCAAAGGATTTCAGATTTGAATGGGAGCAATAGCTACAGATGAATTGAAAAGTTCAATAGTGTAGATTTTGGGTTCTGGAAGATGCAAATTGAAGATTATCTGTACCAGAAAAATCTTGTTCAACCCCTCTCAGAAAAAAAACCCAAAGAGTATGAAAGATGAAAAATGGACCCTTCTTGTCAGACAAGCTCTTGGAGTCATCTGATTGATGTTATCCCTCAATGTTTCTTTCAACATTGTAAAGGAAACAACCACGACGAGTTTATGAAGGCTCTCTCCAGTATGTATGAGAAGACATCAACGTCAAATAAAGTTCACTTGATGAGGCATTTATTCAATTTGCGAATGACGAAAGTTGCGTCGGTAGCTCAACATCTTAGTGAACTCAATACAATCACAACCCAGTTAGTTGATTTAAAATTGATTTGATAAATAGTACGAGTGTTGATACTATTGTCTTCACTACTAGATAGTTATAATGCTACTGTCATGGCAGTGAGTAGCCCGTCAGGAAGTAATAAGTTAAAATTTGACGATGTTCGTGACCTAGTTCTCAGTGAAGAGATTCGAATGAGAGAATCAGGTGAGTCATCAATATCTCCAGTTTTACATATAGAGTCAAAAGGAATAAATTCAACCAAAGGGTATGGACGCGGTAAATCAAACTATCGAGGTTGATAAAAAAAATTGGAGGTCCAAGGCCAGAAATCCTAAAAATTCCCAAGGGTTGAAAAACATCAAGTATTGGAATTGTGCGAAGACTGGGCACTATAAATATCAGTACAAGAGAGAACAAAAGGACAATGAGAAGAAGACAGACGAAAATATCACTTCAAAAGGAGTCGATGTGTTAATATGCTCCTTAGAAAGCATGGAAGAGTCTTGGGTTTTAGACTCTGAAACATTATTCCACGTTAATTCGAATAAAGAATTCTTTGAGAGGTATGTCCCTGGTAACCTTGGAAATTTATATCTTTGTGATGATTAATCTTGTGATATTATTGTAAAGGTAGTGTGAAGATTAAGTTGAATGGGTATGTCTGAGAAATGAAATATGTCAGACATATCTATGATCTGAGAATGAACTTAATCTTCATAGGGTAGTTGGCTAGCAAAGGCTACACTATGATCTTCTACGGTGACAATTGGAAAATTTTAAAGGGAGCAATGACAGTTTCTCACGAAAAGAATAGTGGTACTATTTACAAGGAAATATAGACGAGTTGTTCAATTGCAATAATAGCAGGAAACGAAAATCCAAATGTGTGGCACCAAAGGCCTGGCCACATGAGTAAAAAAGGTACGAGAATTATGTACTCGAAAGGGAAGCTTCCAGGTCTTAAGTCAATTGATATAAACATGTGCAAAGATTTCAGACTTGGAAAATAATAAAGGGTCAGTTTTCATAAGAATGCCAGAACCTCAAATAAAGAAATACTGGAGCTTGTTAACTCTGACGTTTGGAGGCCAACAATTTCTTCATCTATAGGGGGAAACACTATTTTGTGACCTTTATCGATGATCATTCTCGAAAGTTATGGGTTTATTTTCTAAATCATAAATCTAAAGTGGTTGATGTTTTTAAGAGATTGAAATCTATGGTTGAGAATGAGATAGGTCTGAAGATTAAAAAGCTCAGAACCAATAATAGTAGTGAATATGAGGATGCTAGATTCAAGAAGTTTTTCTATGAGCATGAGATCAGGATGGAGAGAACCATTTCAGGTTCACCTAAACACAATGGTATTATCGAACGTATGAACTGAACGTTAATAGAATGAGCCAGAAGCATTCGTATACAGTCTGGTTTAACCGAAGCAGTTCTGGCGGAAGCAGTTAACACATCGGCTTACATGGTTAACTGAGACCCATCGGTTCCTGTAGAATATAGAATACCCAAAGAAGTATGGAGTGTAAGGATATAATATTATCACATTTAAGAGTTTTTAACTGTGCAATGTATGTTTATATAAGTAATTAATGCAGGAACAAACTTGATCCCAAATCGAAGAAATTTTTCATGATTGGCTATGGTGAAGATAACTTCGGTTATCATGTTTTGGATAAGGAAAATAAGAAGATAATATGAAGCAGATATGTGATCTTCAATTAAACAATGATGTACAATAACATACATAAATGACTCAAAACTGTACAGATCAATATTTGCAAATATCGAAGGAGTTCCAAAATAATCAAGAACTATACCCGATTGGATTAACCCATCAGCAAGAACAGTCAGTTGGACAGACCGATCGGCAGTAGTCCGACACCCTATAGTCGATCGAGGCAATTCCTGTTTTGAGAAGATCTTCCCTGTCCCATTTTTTGAACAAGAAACACTTGAACTATTTGTTACTGACCAATAGAGAGGAGCCTGAATGCTATGGTGAAGATTGTCAGACCAGTGATGCTAGAAAGTGGGAGCTTTCCACGAAACATAAAATTCTTTAATCTCAAATGAGACATGGGAACTAGCTGAGTTATCCATGGATAAGAAGACACTTCATAATAAATGAGTGTACCAAGTGAAAGATGAGCATGATGGCTCTGAAGGATACAAAGTCTGACTAGTTGTCAAAGCGTTTTATCAAAAGAAATGAATTGATTATACCGATATTGTTGCTCCAGTTATGAAGCTCAATACCATTAAATCAGTGTTGAGTATAGTTGCTATTGATGACCTCTATCTTGAACAGTTAGATTTGAAGACTGCATTTCTTCATGGGGACTTGGATGAAGAGATATACATGTATCAACTAGAAGGTTTCTTAAATGAAGGGGAAAAAACATATCATACAAAAAAAGTTTGTATGGTCTAAAACAAGCTCCACGACAGTGATACAATAATTTTGACGGTTTTATGCACAATGAGAGCTTCCAGAATTGTATTGTTGACCACTGTTGTTATTTCAAAAGATGTAAGACCAGTTATATCATTTTTCTACTCTATGTTGATGATATATTAATAGCAGGTTCACATATATATGATATTAGAAGATTAAAGAATCAATTATAAAAAAACATTGACATGAAGAGCTTGAGTCCCGCGAAGAAGGTGATTGGAATGCAAATCACGAGAGATAAGCATAGAAAAGTTTTACAGTTATCTTAGTCAGAGTACATCAATCGTGTTTTGAAGATATTTAACATGGGTGATGCCAATCCACTCAATACACCATTGGTAGGTCATTTTCATTTTATCCAATGATCAATTCCCTCAAACGGAGGAAGAAAAAGACTTTATGGCTAAGGTTCTTTATGCATTAACTATTGGGAGTTTGATATATGCAATTGTTTGTACGAGACCAGCCATTACTCATGTAGTGTGAGTTATGAGTAGTTTTATGTCAAACTTTGGAAATTTTATTGGGAAGCTGTAAAGTGGATTTTAAGGTACCTACGAGGCACCACATAGAAGTGTTTGTACTTTGGTAAGGGTGAGTTAAATGTACAAGGCTACATAGATGCAGATTTTGGAGGCGAAGTTGATCACTAGAAAAGTACCACCGGTTATATATTTACTATTAGAACTACAATTGTTAGTTGGATGTCAAAGTTACAAAAAATTATCACTCTATCAACTACAAATGCTAAGTTTGTAGTAGTGATCGAAGCTAGTAAAGAGATGATATGGCTTTAGGGTTTGTTAACCGAGTTGAGATTCAAACAAAAGAAGAACATTCTGCATAGTGATAGTCAGAGTGCAATTCAGTTGGCAAATAATTCAACATTTCATTCGAGAATCAAGCATATCAATCTTTGTTATCATGTCATTAGATCCTTATTTGAAGATGAGGTGCTAATACTGGAAAAGATCCAAGGAAGCAAGAATCCAGCTGATATATTGACAAAGACAGTAGCCATTGAAAAACTGAAGTTGTGTTCAACTTCAGTTGGTCTGCAAGAGTAACAAAACAAGAAATATTTGCTGCATAGATCAAGGTGTGAAGACAGGTTGAAACCAGTATTCAAGTGGAAGATTGTTAGACTCATTAAAGAGAGCTAAAAATGTTTTGAATTTGAAAAGAGAGTAATTTAGTGAGTCTTAAATTACTCATTAAGGTCTGTAATCATTTATACTTCTTTTTGTGTCAAACTCTCTATAAACACAGTAGCTAGGTTTTGGTGAATGTATCAAAAAATACATTCACAAATTCTTTTCTAATAAAATGGATGTGCAACTGGTCCGAAGACGTAGGCACAATTTGCTGAACTCTGTTACCAATTTGTGTGTTTGATCTTGATAAGTGGAGAAAAATATTGTAATATATGAGCTAAATAAAATAGATAGAAGGATTAAATTTATGTAATAGATTATTGAGTACAAAACTTGACAAGTATATAAATTGAGGGGGTCAAATGTAATATCTAAGGTGTATGTTTACAAACAGTAAAATAGTGAGGTGAAAGACACGTGTATAAGAATAGGTAAATGTGTAATTTAGTAACCTACCTCTTGTACTATATAAAGGACAACCCCTTTTAGGAAAGGGTCCAATGATCAAATAATTATTACATGATTATACATTTTGTCTCTTTTTCTCTCTAATCATTCCACTTCTCTTTATAAAAATATCACCATACAAACATTATCATGATATATATCCTCATACGAACAAATTCAGGACATAAAACTCCACTAAGAAATCTCTGGATTTATCAGAGCTTACTGTTGGTATATTTTGTGTTTGATCTTAGTGCTACTTTATTGTGTTACCAATAACATATTGTTATTATTTTTATTCCACTAATCTGATAGTAGGATATTTTCCGTAAGATCCCAACATATGGATAGTTTTGTTTCGCTTAGGAAAACTTTAATAAACCTTTTCTTGCAGCTGGTAGTTTTGATAGGGAAGACGCGATCAAAGTTGTGCTAGAAAACCGTGTTGATCTTATTGTTTATGGTCTTTTGCTCTTGGAGAATCTAAATTTATCCAAGAGACGTGAGTTTAATGGTTTATTGAATTATTAGAACAGGAAAACATTATATATATATGTTATTTATTACACTTATTACCCGTCTTCGTTATAAAAGAAGATGAAGTTGCTTTTACGTTGTATCATTTATATGAAAATTTGCTTGTCTTTTAATTTTTATGTTTGTATGGTTTGCATGATCTATATGTATTTGACACGTTCTTACTTCTGTTGTTCGATATGTATCGAATTCGAATTTATTTATTTTATAAATGTTTTTAGTTGTGGAATCTGTATGATAAAGAGCTTTAAAAATTGTTTATTATTTTAACAAAGCTATAAATCTTTAGTCTATGGAATTTTTTTTATAGTGATAGGTGAAAAGAACGTTCTAGATTGTACTTATGGGCATGAAATTTTGAGATATGATGCATTAAGATGTGGTCATGTCTCTATGAGGAAAAAGTTAGATTGTTAACTACATTTTGATTCAACATTTAATGTTAAGAAATCTTGATTGTGCTTCTTCGAGCTTAGTGAATCAAGAAAAGTATGTTTTTATGATTACTTTTGGTTTGGAGGTGAAATGACATTGGCATCCATAGGAGTAACTCTATCGTGTTATCATTATTTTTATTATTATTAATCTAAAATTGAAAATATCAAATATATCTGAACTATTATGCATCGTTAGAAGTTCAATATAGTTGGCCACGTCAAATACATAGAAAACTTTATGAAAAAAATATGTCATTTGGACGATAAACAGAAGAAATAGTAAAATTGAAAGACAAATAAAAAATTATGAACCATTCTTGATTCATTTCACCAATAACAAGCCAGACAAATTTTTATACACAAATGTAGTTCAAACTTAGAAATACGAAAGTAGTACAAGAGTAATAAAAACACAGTAGATAATGAAAAAGTAGAAGACAAAGATAGATTATAGCGATAAAAGACAAAGATGAAAGCATTCTTGTTTAGCTTCTGCTCTTGTTCTCTAATTACTATCCGGTTATACAAAGCAGCAAATGCATCCCTTACGAATGGACCAACCCATAAAATACACTAAAATGAATGAAAAATAAGTTCAAAATTAATAATATCAAAACACTAATCAGAATACTTTGTTATGCTAAAACGGATGAATGTAGGCATTAACCATACAAATATATACGTACACAAAATCAAACAAGGAATTACTACCATAATATAATAATAAAATATTTTCATAATTCAAGTTTGTTAAACATAATTATAAAAGTCTTGAAGATATTCTAAGGTCTAACATTCATTACTTACATGGGTCATCTCGTGAACTTTCATGTGGGTGTGGAGATTATACGAGTAGCTCCAGCTCAACAACAGTTTAGACTCGTATTACTCCGCTATGAGTCTACTATACAGTATTTATGAATCTCATTTAACTATGAGCACTCCTAAGAAATATTTAAGACTTGTGATCCTATGCATATTTCTAAGAACGGTAAGTTTCTTTGAAGGAGTAGTTTTGCAACACTAATATGTAGTCTGAGGTATTTTTTTAGAGAATGATCAAGGTCTTCCCCTTCTGTTCACAAAAGAGGATGAGTCCAAAGTTTTCTAGTAGCCTATAAACTCCATGAACAATTGCATGTTTTCTATTAAAAATTTTGAACTTCTTAACGTAATCATTTGAGCAAAAAAGTTAGATTCCTTTAACGATTTAATGCTTGAAGTAAAAGAAAAATAAAATAAAATCAAAACCAACGGTTATAACATCTTTGCTACTATATTAAAAAAACTTATCCATATATATATATATATATATATATATATACTCGTATATAAAAGAAACAACTTGTTATTGTACTTGGCTTTGTAAGGATCGCTCTAGTATCCATTCAAATCCATTTTTTGTCTTGGTAGACTCATTTTACTATATTTTAAGGATCATTTTCGTAATCCTTCAAACACAACTTTGTATTGGTGTTCGCATACTCCATTCTTTATATTATCTTATCTTTTATTTTATATTTCACTCATGGAGTTTGGATGCTCGAGAAATATTAGGATTGATTCTATAGGTACATTATGGTGTTATTTCCAAATATTTGATATGACCTTTAGTATTTTCTTCCCGTAGCATAATGTTCCTCATACTTAGAACTGGATACTCACCCATAAGTATTATGCGCTGAAGTCCATCTACCCTTTCAACTCCAACTGTAGCTATTAACTCAATTAAATTTTTTAATTCAATTCGATTTGACTCGTCTTTTAATACGATCTTTCACTCACCATCTACACATGTTACGCTTCTTACGATACTTATGGCATCTATAATAATATTCTTCTAATTTTTTTGGTGAATGTAGCTAATATGTGGAAAAAAATCACTCTCGAATGCCTATCCAAATGCATTTCAATTCCATACTCATTCGGTTATCTAAGATATGTATTTTTGAGAATGTCGTTTATCAAATGTAATTTATTTAAAGCTATATAATGAGACCTTTCAACTGGTTTCTCAATTTTCTCTTTGAAGCGAACTATCCTAATTTATCATTGATCGCTTATCTTGTTCGTATCATACCCAAATATAGAATTTACACTTCCATCTACACCACCACCTGTAGAGAGCGTACTTACCTCCCATATTTGTGCACGTGGACGGAAACGGTATATCTTTTATTTCGGGGTGCATCTCGTAAAATTTCCAAGGTATTTATTACCAACCGGTAAACCGGTGGTTTTAGGATTTGGTTTAACCCATTCAAACCATCTCGTTCAATTCTCATACCTATTATTAAGCAATATGAGAACTTGATTTCAAAATGCACTAGAATTGATCTGCATATAAAGTAAAACAAGTGCTAAATCTTTAATTTTAATTATTTTGAAATAAAATAGAAAAAACAAAATATTAAAATATTATTCAAACTACTCTAATTTTTAATAATATTTTTTGTATAAATTTTTTAATCTTAGGTTTTTGTTTTTCCAACGATTTTACTCAAAAATAGTTATAAAATAGTTTATCCACAAAAAACAATGAGTCGATTTTGAGATACACAATTTAAATTTTTGCTAGGTATACAAATATTTAAAATTATGTTTCGTATATAAAATCAAATTTTAAAATTTTGATATCAAAATATTTTGGTTTAAAAAAAAGGTGTTTGGCTAATTTTTTTAAATAAAAAAGATATATAGATAAACTATTATGTTTTTCACTCATAAGAAAATTATATGTTTCTTTAAAACTTACATTGGCGCATCCCCAATTTCCGGTTGTTGTATTGCATATGCATTTAATATAATGATGAAATCTTGGCTTATTTCATCAACCAGATCCAAAGATTTGTATCGAAAGTGGCTTTCCGAGCCAAAATAGTGTCGGAAAGGTAAATCTCGTGGTTTTAAGTTGTCTCCACCACCTCTGAAACAGGTTCGTCAATTCGTTCTAAATGGATATATATTCTCTCAATGGCGTTAGCGGTAAGTTATACCAATTTCATTGTTGCTGTAAAAAAACAAAGAAGTAATTAATATCGCATGCTAGAAGCATATGAAATGTTAGATGAAATAAAGTTAAAATTTAACCTTTAGATTACCTATTCTACTTTAAAAGTAATAAGAGAGAAAAATAAATAAAATAAAATAAAAACATTAGGGTAAGGAGACAGTGTAAATTAGAAAATACAAAGACAAATAATATATTATATATGATCTAGAAATGGAATTCGAAGAAAATAAAATTTAGACTAATAAGATTGTTTTTGTGACAAACGTTCACAGGCAGTTTCTAAATAAAATTGAGAATTACGAAGCGATAGCTCACACTTACAACCTAATATTGCTATTGTATGTGGTTAAGGTAAGTAATAGACCAGTGTTCTTTTTAATCTTTTACTTATCAAATGTATTACTTTCGAATGGCTAATGTGTATCGGGTTTTTATTGCCTTCGAATGGATTACCTTCGAATGACTCGTGTGTATCAAGTTTTTATTTCCTTTGAATATATTACTGTGGAGAATACAACTGCATTTGAAGCAATGTGGGATATTATTCGGCGATGTTGATTCTGCTGTAATTTGGTGATGTTCATTCCGCCGGGCGACGTTTATTTTACGCATTTATGGGATCAAGTTTAAGGAGGGATGTTGAAGTAAACTTTATCCCATACTTGGTCCAGAATCCCACATTTAACATAGAAAAAATATAGTGTATATAAGGCCTTTTGGGAGTGTACCAGAAGCAAAGCCGTATGGGACTGATCACCCAAGGCGGAAAATATCTTGCTAGTATGTCGCTTTGAGCCCGGAGGCTCGCACGACTTTTCTTTTGGTACACTCCCAAAAGGCCTATTGCCAGTTAATAATGGCTCACACTTATATACACTCTATTTTTTTTCTATGTTCGGAATGTGGGATTCTGAACCAAGTATGAGTTTACTTCAACAACTACCTTCGAATGGCTCATGTGTAACATGTTTTTATTGCCTTCGAATGGCTCGTGTGTATCAAGTTTTTCTTGCATCCGGATGGATTACATTCGAACGTCTCATGTGTATCTAGTTTTTATTGCCTTCGAATGGATTACCTTCAAAGTGCTCGTGTGTATCAGGTTTTTATTGCATTCCAATGGATTACCTTCGAATGGCCCGTGTGTATCAAGTTTGTATTGCCTTCGAATGGATTACCTTCGAATGAATTGTATGTTTCATGTTTTTATTGCCTTCAAATGTATTAACTTCGAATAGCTCGTGTATATCAAGTTTTATTGCCTTAAAATAGATTACCTTCGAATTTCTCGTGTGTATCAGGTTTTATATTCCCTTCAAATAGATTACCTTCGAATGGATCGTGTGGATCAGGTTTTTATTTCTTTCGAATGGCTTGTGTGTATCAAGTTTTTATTTCTTTCGAATAGATTACCTTCTAATAACTCGTGTGTATCAAGTTTTTATTTTCTTCGAATGGATTACCTACGAATGGCTCGTGTGTATCAAAATTTTATTGTCTTCGAATGGGTTACCTTCGAGCGACTTGTGTGTATCAAATTTTGTATTGTCTTCAAATGGCTTATGTGTATCAAATTTTTATTGTCTTCACATGGATTATGTGTATCAAATTTTTATTGTACGTAAATATTCTCAACTTCCTGTTATATTTACGAATGTTTACTTGTACTCGTGAGACATCTGGTTAGTTAAACTATCCATCATTCTATCAAATTATAGTAATGGTTGTGTTTGTATTCTATATGTTGTTTGGTCAACTCCGCAATGACAGGGGACTACAAAGAACTTAACTTTGATAAATTTGAATACGAACACAAAATGGTAATACATAACATTTTATATTTTGTTCCTACCTTTATTTTTGTTAGTATTATTTTATTTTTAGTGTATTAATGTCGTATATAAAGTTATGAACATGTAAAATCTAGAGTATTAGCAAAACTAGTCGTCCCTCTATTTTCTTCCTCTTAAAGACCCTTGGAAACAAGTAATTGATATCACATGCTGGAAACATACGAAAGGTTAGACAAAATAAAGTTAAAAATTAACTTTTAGATTACATATTCTCATTAGATGCATATATTACTTTGAAAGTAATAAGAGAGAAAAATAATTATAATAAAATAAGAAAATTTTGGGAAGAGATAGTGTAAATTAGAAAAAAGATAGACAAATAATGCATTATATATGGTCTGGAAATTGAATTGGAAGATAAGAAAAATTAGACTAATAAGATTTTTTTTGCGACAAGCGTTCACAATCAATTTCTCCAGTAAATACACCTGAGAAATACGAAGTGATAGTTCACACCTACAACCTAGTATTGTTATTTTCTAGGGTTAAGGTAATTAACAATCAAGTGTTATTGTTAGATGTTTACTAACGAGTAAGTTATGTCATGCATTTTCCTCATTCGGTTATTTGCTCTTTTAGATCAGTATTCTTCTATTAACGTACACTATAATGAAGATGAGTATTTGCAAACACGAGATACATGATACAATGTTACACACTTATGGGGTCTATTCTTTTTTGTAATATCAGACCAAAGATAAAAAAAAACATAAATCTCCGAATTGTGTAAGAATTAATGACTTATAAATAAATATATGATAAAATATCAAAATTCTTACCCATGACTACTCCAATCTAAATCTCCCTCTAGTTTTTAAAAACCTAAAAAAGAAAAAAAATCTGGATGTTAATCTTAGATCTCAGAGAAAGGTTTCTATGCATAGAAGAAGATACGAGAAGCCTCTCTTGGTATTTATAGACTCATAAACATATTAATAACCCATGATTAAGAAACAATATGACAAATAAGTGATAATATACATAAATAAATACGAAATAGGAAATACAACATTATGAAATACAAAATAGTAATAATAGTTGAAATAATTAAACAATTTTTGTAATCTTCATTGAAGTATATAGACTACTAATAAGTGTTGAAGTATATAGTCAAAATGTTGAGCTTTGATTAATTTTTGCTGACTACTTGGAAACTTGAGATTCAAATTCAAATGTACATGGGTAAATTTTTAAACAAATACAAAATTCGATATTGCCACATAATCGGGTCAAGAACGAAGACCCTTAGAAAGAAATACGAGTGTCCGGATAGTCGGGTTTCACTTAGGAAAGCTTTAAATGAACTTTTCTTGCAGCTTGAAGTTTTGATAGGGAAGAAATGATCAAAGTTGTGGCTGAAAACCGTGTTGATTTTGTTGTTTTTGGTTTTTTGTTTTTGGTGAATCCAAATTTATCCAAGAGCTTTAAGTTTAATACTCCATTGAATAACTACAACATAAAAATATTTTATATATATGTATATATACTTGTTGTTTGCTACACTTATTATCCATTTTCACCATAAAAGAAGATGAAATTGATTTCAAGTTGTATGATTTATACGAATATTTTAAATTTTATTGCTTATCTTTTAATTTTTATGTTTGTACGATCTTAATGATCTGTATATATTTGGCACGTTTGGACTTCTGTTGTTTCATATGTATCATATCCGAATTCATTTGGTTTATAATTTTTTTAGTTTTGGAATCTGTATTATAAAGAGCTCCTAAGATTGTCTAATATTTCATCAAAGCTATAAATCTTGAGCCAATGGAATGTTTGTATAATAATGGGTGAAAAGATTGTAGATTGTACTGATGTGCATGAAACTTTGAGATATGATGCATTAAGATGTGGTCACATCTTTATGAGGAAAAAGTTAGATTGTTAACTACATTTCAATATAATGTTTAGTGTTAAGCACTATTGATATTGCTTCTTCGAGCTTAAAGACTAAAAAAAGTATGTTTTTATGATTGTTTTTAATTTGGAGATGAAATGACATTGACCTCTATAGGAGTAACTCTACCGTGTTATTATTAATCCAAAAATTCAAACTATCAAATATATCCCAACTATTATGTATTGGCCACCATGTTAAATACGTAAAACAATTATGAAATATTATGCCATGTTGACAATAAACTAAAAAATAGTAAAATTCAAAGACAGATAAAAAATTATAAACCATCATCGATTTATTCTACCAATAAAAAATCGGACAAATTTCTATACATAACTGTAGTTCAAACATAGAAAAATGAAAGTAGTACAATATTAATAAAATCACGGTATATAATAAAAGGGTAGAAGACAAAGACTGATGATAGCGATAAATAGATAAAGATGAAAGTATTATTGTTTACCTTCTGCTTTTGTTCTCTAATCACTATGAGGTTGTACAAAGCAGCAAATGCAGCCCTTACGAATGGACCAACCCATAAAATACACTAAAATGTATAATAATATCAAAATACTAATCAGAATACTTTGTTATGTTGAAACGGACGAACGTAAGCATTAATTATACAAATATATACGTACACCAAATCAAACCAAACAAGGAATTACTATCATAATATAATAATAAACTATATTCCTAATATAAGTTTATTAAACATAATTATAAAAGTCTTAAATATATTCTAAGGTCTAGCATTCATGACTTACATGTTTATCTCATGAACTCACATGTGTGTATATATATATAAATAAACTTATTGGTGTATAGACTATAAAAAAATTATAAAAGTAATAATTATTTTAACAAAGAGAATAAATATTTTTTGATTTTATATTAGTTTTATGTTAATTTAATTTTTGGGTATAGAGATAGTGATTAGGGTGGGGACATAGACAATCGAATGAGTACTACTGGATTTTTATTTTTTATGGGAATATTGCCTTCATATGGATGTCAAAGAAACAAATGATTGTCACGTATTCCACTTGTGAGGCAGAATATGTTGTTGTACTACATGTGTTAGTCATGAAATTTGGCGTAGAAATCTATTGAAGGAGATAAACCTAACACAAAATGAGCCAACTAAGGCCTGTGTCGATAATAAGTCAGCCATCGCCTTAGCCAATAATCTAGTATTCCATGATCGAAGCAAGCATATCGATATCCGCTACCACTACATAATGGAGTGTATTTCAAGAAAGGATGTGCAAGTTGAATATATGTAGACACAAGATCAAACTGCCAATTTTTTTACCAAGCCACTACAAAGCAAAGACTTTAAACGATTAAGAAAACTACTAGGGGTCACAAAATCAAGTTTAAGTGGGAGTGTTGGATCATAAACTTGATCCAATTAAAAGTTCCAACCCATTCAATAAGGCACATTAAGAAATAATCTTCTGGAAACAATTAAATAATAATTTTGTTTGTAGTGGAGGTTGTGTGTAAGACCATCTTTAGGTTGAATGCAAGAAACTCGTTTATGCTGAGTGTAAGAAACTTTTTAATTGTGAGTGTAGTCTTGTGGTGGAGCGCTTGTGTATTCGTGAGATCTTGGATGATGGATCCTTTTATACACTATGGTTCTATAAATAGTGAAGCTCCCCTACCATCTAGCACTATCACCAAACATCGAGAAGTAAACTTAAAGATAAAGTTAGAGTGAGAGAAAAGAGAGACAAGAATGCTCTTTTGAGTGAAAGAAATAGTATTTTTCTTCTAGTGTTAGTTGTAAGAGTGACTTTTCATATTTTTTTAAATCTATATCAAAGTTGTTTGTTTGTTTTTAGTGAGTGTTGTTTCATGATTTTTTCCAACATAAACGACTGACTTCTCATGCTAGTGATCTTGAACATTTTACACTCTCGATATGCCTTAGGACATTAAATTCCTGGAATAGTCATTGATTTGCATCAAAATATGTTCTTGAAGATGGTAAGATCTTTAGGTTTAGTGAATATCCCAAATATTTTAAGTCAAAATATCTTCTATTTGTACAATTCAAAACCAAAATCTTAAATGTTTTAACCCATGTAATATCAACTGAGTTAAATTGGAGGTACATAACTGTTGAAATGATATTTTAGCACTTCAATGCACATTCTTCTATCTATAAGAATTGATGGAGTTGAAATCCATAGTGCTAATGGTCATTTACTTGACCATCTTGACAGATCAAATGAATGATAGAACATACAAATATGATGGATCTCTTGATAATCATTATAGGTTTTCTCTTGAAATAGTTGCAGTTATTAAGAAATTTTGGACCAATAAAGTTGGAATAAACCTATCTTCATTCACTGACTACTTGGAAACTAGACATTCAAATCCAAATGTACATGGCTGATATTTTTGAAGAAATACGAAATTCTATATTGCCACATGACTGAGTCGAGAATGAAGACCTTTGGAAAGAAACACGAGTGTCTAGTATTAGACTCATTAAAGAGAGTTGAAAAAGGTTTCGAATTTGAAAAGACAATAATTAAGTGAGTCATAAATTACTCATTAAGGTCTGTAATCATTTCTACTTCTTTTTTGTGTTAAACTCTCTATAAACCCAATAGTTAGGTTATGGTGAATGTATCAAAAAATAGAGTCATAGAGTCCTTCTAATAAAATTAATATAAAGCAGTTCCGGAGACGTAGGCACAGTTTGCTGAACTTCGTTAAACATTTGTGTGTTTGATCTTACTATTGGTTTATTTTGTGTTTGATCTTACTGCTAGTTTCCCAACAATATATTGTCATTATTTGTCTTTCACCAATCTGATAGCAAGATCTTTTGCGTAAGATCCTAACAACTAGTATCAGAGCACCAGGTTTGGTACCAATCCAAAGGATTTCAGATTTGAATGGGAGCAATAGCTACAGATGAATTGAAAAGTTCAATAGTGTAGATTTTGGGTTCTGGAAGATGCAAATTGAAGATTATCTGTACCAGAAAAATCTTGTTCAACCCCTCTCAGAAAAAAAACCCAAAGAGTATGAAAGATGAAAAATGGACCCTTCTTGTCAGACAAGCTCTTGGAGTCATCTGATTGATGTTATCCCTCAATGTTTCTTTCAACATTGTAAAGGAAACAACCACGGCGAGTTTATGAAGGCTCTCTCCAGTATGTATGAGAAGACATCAACGTCAAATAAAGTTCACTTGATGAGGCATTTATTCAATTTGCGAATGACGAAAGGTGTTTCGGTAGCTCAACATCTTAGTGAACTCAATACAATCACAACCCAGTTGAGTTGATTTAAAATTGATTTTGATAAATAGTACGAGTATTGATACTATTGTCTTCATTACTAGATAGTTATAATGCTACTGTCATGGCAGTGAGTAGCCCGTCAGGAAGTAATAAGTTAAAATTTGACGATGTTCGTGACCTAGTTCTCAGTGAAGAGATTCGAATGAGAGAATCAGGTGAGCCATCAATATCTCCAGTCTTACATATAGAGTCAAAAGGAATAAATTCAACCAAAGGGTATGGACGCGGTTGAAGAGTTTTAAGAATGCTCGGGGGTGATTTTGTGATACGAAGATCTTTTTGTGTCAGATTAGGTTAAGTAGAGTGATAAAGTAATCTTTTATTCATCGCGTGATCTATGAAGCGTGTGTGGTCCTTTTATAGTACAATTTCGGGTCCCATACGCTTTAATTCCCATTTATTACACTTTTGGTCCCTATATCTTTTCATCTTCTCATAACGACTACTTCTTTAGTAGTCTATACAATTTTCCCGTAGTACAATTTCTTCTTTACAATTCTCTCCTATCATACTTCTTCTTTACAATTCTCTCCTATTATATTTCCTCCTTACAATTTTACCATGTCTTTTATTCTCCCTCATCAGCGGTAAATCAAACTATCGAGGTTGATAAAAAAAATTGGAGGTCCAACGCCAGAAATCCTAAAAATTCCCAAGGGTTGAAAAACATCAAGTATTGGAATTGTGGGAAGACTGGGCACTATAAATATCAGTACAAGAAAGAACAAAAGGACAATGAGAAGAAGACAGACGAAAATATCACTTCAAAAGGAGTCGATGTGTTAATATGCTCCTTAGAAAGCATGGAAGAGTCTTGGGTTTTAGACTCTGAAACATCATTCCACGTTAATTCGAATAAAGAATTCTTTGAGAGGTATGTCCCTGGTAACCTTGGAAATTTATATCTTTGTGATGATTAATCTTGTGATATTATTGTAAAGGTAGTGTGAAGATTAAGTTGAATGGGTATGTCTGAGAAATGAAATATGTCAGACATATCTATGATCTGAGAATGAACTTAATCTTCATAGGGTAGTTGGCTAGCAAAGGCTACACTATGATCTTCTACGGTGACAATTGGAAAATTTTAAAGGGAGCAATGACAGTTTCTCACGAAAAGAATAGTGGTACTATTTACAAGGAAATATAGAGGAGTTGTTCAATTACAATAGCAGCAGGAAACGAAAATCCAAATGTGTGGCACCAAAGGCCTGGCCACATGAGTAAAAAAGGTACGAGAATTATGTACTCGAAAGGGAAGCTTCCAGGTCTTAAGTCAATTGATATAGACATGTGCAAAGATTTCAGACTTGGAAAACAATAAAGGGTCAGTTTTCATAAGAATGCCAGAACCTCAAATAAAGAAATGCTGGAGCTTGTTAACTCTGACGTTTGGAGGCCAACAATTGCTTCATCTATAGGGGGAAACACTATTTTGTGACCTTTATCGAAGATCATTCTCGAAAGGTATGGGTTTATTTTCTAAATCATAAATCTAAAGTGTTTGATGTTTTTAAGAGATTGAAATCTATGGTTGAGAATGAGATAGGTCTGAAGATTAAAAAGCTCAGAACCAATAATAGTAGTGAATATGAGGATGCTAGATTCAAGAAGTTTTTCTATGAGCATGAGATCAGGATGGAGAGAACCATTTCAAGTTCACCTAAACACAATGGTATTATCGAACGTATGAACTGAACGTTAATAGAATGAGCCAGAAGCATTCGTATACAGTCGGGTTTAACCGAAGCAGTTCTGGCGGAAGCAGTTAACACATCGGCTTACATGGTTAACTGAGACCCATCGGTTCCTGTAGAATATAGAATACCCAAGGAAGTATGGAGTGTAAGGATATAATATTATCACATTTAAGAGTTTTTAACTGTACAATATATGTTTATATAAGTAATTAATGCAGGAACAAACTTGATCCCAAATCGAAGAAATTTTTCATGATTGGCTATGGTGAAGATAACTTCGGTTATCATGTTTTGGATAAGGAAAATAAGAAGATAATATGAAGCAGATATGTGATCTTCAATTAAACAATGATGTACAATAACATACATAAATGACTCAAAACTGTACAGATCAATATTTGCAAATATCGAAGGAGTTCCAAAATAATCAAGAACTATACCCGATTGGATTAACCCATCAGCAAGAACAGTCAGTTGGACAGACCGATCGGCAGTAGTCCGACACCCTATAGTCGATCGAGGCAATTCCTGTTTTGAGAAGATCTTCCCTGTCCCATTTTTTGAACAAGAAACACTTGAACTATTTGTTACTGACCAATAGAGAGGAGCCTGAATGCTATGGTGAAGATTGTCAGACCAGTGATGCTAGAAAGTGGGAGCTTTCCACGAAACATAAAATTCTTTAATCTCAAATGAGAAATGGGAACTAGCTGAGTTACCCATGGATAAGAAGACACTTCATAATAAATGAGTGTACCAAGTGAAAGATGAGCATGATGGCTCTGAAGGATACAAAGTCTGACTAGTTGTCAAAGCGTTTTATCAAAAGAAATGAATTGATTATACCGATATTGTTGCTCCAGTTATGAAGCTCAATACCATTAAATCAGTGTTGAGTATAGTTGCTATTGATGACCTCTATCTTGAGCAGTTAGATTTGAAGACTGCATTTCTTCATGGGGACTTGGATGAAGAGATATACATGTATCAACTAGAAGGTTTCTTAAATGAAGGGGAAAAACATATCATACAAAAAAAGTTTGTATGGTCTAAAACAAGCTCCACGACAGTGAATAATTTTGACGGTTTTATGCACAATGAGAGTTTCCAGAATTGTATTGTTGACCACTGTTGTTATTTCAAAAGATGTAAGTCCAGTTATATCATTTTTCTACTCTATGTTGATGATATGTTAATAGCACGTTCACATATATATGATATTAGAAGATTAAAAAATCAATTATAAAAAAACATTGACATGAAGAGCTTGAGTCCCGCGAAGAAGGTGATTGGAATGCAAATCACGAGAGATAAGCATAAAAAAGTTTTACAGTTATCTCAGTCAGAGTACATCAATCGTGTTTTGAAGATATTTAACATGGGTGATGCCAATCCACTCAATACACCATTGGTAGGTCATTTTCATTTTATCCAATGATCAATTCCCTCAGACGAAGGAAGAAAAAGACTTTATGGCTAAGGTTCTTTATGCATTAACTATTGGGAGTTTGATATATGCAATTGTTTGTACGAGACCAGCCATTACTCATGTAGTGTGAGTTATGAGTATTTTTATGTCAAACTTTGGAAATTTTATTGGGAAGCTGTAAAGTGGATTTTAAGGTACCTACGAGGCACCACATAGAAGTGTTTGTACTTTGGTAAGGGTGAGTTAAATGTACAAGGCTACATAGATGCAGATTTTGGAGGCGAAGTTGATCACTAGAAAAGCACCACCAGTTATATATTTACTATTAGAACTACAATTGTTAGTTGGATGTCAAAGTTACCAAAAATTATCACTCTATCAACTACAAATGCTAAGTATGTAGTAGTGATCGAAGCTAGTAAAGAGATGATATGGCTTTAGGGTTTGTTAACCGAGTTGAGATTCAAACAAAAGAAGAACATTCTGCATAGTGATAGTCAGAGTGCAATTCAGTTGGCAAATAATTCAACATTTCATTCGAGAATCAAGCATATCAATCTTTGTTATCATGTCATTAGATCCTTATTTGAAGATGAGGTGCTAATAGTGGAAAAGATCCAAGGAAGCAAGAATCCAGCTGATATGTTGACAAAGACAGTAGCCATTGAAAAACTGAAGTTGTGTTCAACTTCAATTGGTCTGCAAGAGTAACAAAACAAGAAATATTTGCTGCATAGATCAAGGTGTGAAGACAGGTTGAAACCAGTATTCAAGTGGAAGATTGTTAGACTCATTAAAGAGAGTTAAAAATGTTTTGAATTTGAAAAGAGAGTAATTTAGTGAGTCTTAAATTACTCATTAAGGTCTGTAATCATTTATACTTCTTTTTGTGTCAAACTCTCTATAAACACAGTAGCTAGGTTTTGGTGAATGTATCAAAAAATACATTCACAAATTCTTTTCTAATAAAATGGATGTGCAACTGGTCCGAAGACGTAGGCACAATTTGCTGAACTCTGTTACCAATTTGAGTGTTTGATCTTGATAAGTGGAGAAAAATATTGTAATATATGAGCTAAATAAAATAGATAGAAGGATTAAATTTATGTAATAGATTATTGAGTACAAAACTTGACAAGTATATAAATTGAGGGGGTCAAATGTAAAATCTGGACGTTAATCTTAGATCTCAGAGAAAGGTTTCTATGCATAGAAGAAGATACGAGAAGCCTCTCTTGGTATTTATAGACTCATAAACATATTAATAACCCATGATTAAGAAACAATAGGACAAATAAGTGATAATATACATAAATAAATATGAAATAGGAAATACAACATTATGAAATACAAAATAGTAATAATAGTTGAAATCTTAATATTCCTATGAAAATGTTTGAGTATTTGGAAATAAAATTTTATTTTCTTAGGTGTACTTAACCAAATTTTACTAGAATATAAAAGAAACACACCAGTTTCATTTTAAATTTTCATAGTAGTTGTAATTGACCATATAAATAATAAATATATGTGATTTTATTTTATTTATTTATTATGTGATTTAATAAACAATTTAAGGAGACTTACTGAATGGGGCTTAAATTTTGTTAGGTTTTACTTATCCACGCACCACGTATCATGTTTACAAATATATCCAACCCAAAGAGAAACATACCAATCTACCTTACCCTAGCCCTCAAACAAATCAAAAACTTGGGAATCAAGTCACACAAACCTCGCTCAATCTTATACTCAAGTCTCGCTCTTCGTAACAGACGAAGAGACCCGCCTCCATTTTCCGGTCAAACAAAATTCTAGATTATTGATAAATCTTCCCTCTACTTTCTCCTTCTTATAATTTTGTATTTTTATTGTTTAATTAATTGGATACATGATGATAATCATAAAAAGGATTTATAGACTCGTAAACATACTAAGAACCCATGACTAGGAGACAATAGGACAAATAGGAAATATGAAATACGAAATAGGAAAATAAGAAATTTGAAAATAGGAAATAGAAAATAGTAATAAGAGCTATAATCTTAATATTCCTATAAAAATGTATGAATATTTGGAAATAAGATTTAATTTTCTTAGATTTACTTAACCAAACTAGAATATAAAAGAAAGATACGAGTTTCGTTGTAATTTTCATAGTAATTATAATTGATCATATCGATAATAGATAGACGTGGTTTAAATGTTTTGATTTATTATATGATTTATTAAACAATTTGGGGAGACTTGTCGGATGTGCTTAAATTTTGTTAGGATTAACATATCCATGCAGCACGTATCATGTTTACAAACTTATCCAACTAAAATAAAACAATATTAATCTACCCTACCCTAGCCCCAAACCATTCATTCACGTCCGCTTCTCTTTGGAAACCGTAAACAGCTCAAAGACGTGAGAATCAAGTCACCCAAATATCGTTCAATCTCATACTAAACTTTTGCTCTTTGTAACAGACGAAGAGTACCACCTCACTTTTCTCTGATCCGGTGAAATGGAACTCTAGGTTAGTGATAAATCTTCCCTATGTTTTCTTCCTCTTGTAATATTAATATTTTAATTATTTAATTAACTGGATACATGATGATAATCATAAAAAGATTCAAACTTTCAAAGAATAAAGAGTTATGTTCTAAAGTCTTTGTGCCTCAAGAATGATGATAGTTATATCGTTGAGTGTTTTTGGGTTATTTTTATAGTCTAAATTGAATTTAACTTTCTCGTTAAATGGATACCCTAGATGTAGCTTCTTTTTCACTAATAACCTCAATTATTTTGTGGTTTGGATTATATATGTTTAGATTTTAGCCTCTAGTTAGTTTATTTGCTTCCATGTTAAATAATTGAACAATTTTTTTAATCTTCATTGAGTGCAGGCTACTAATAAGTATTGAAGTATATAGTCAAAATGTTGAGTTTTTATATTTTTACTGACAACTTGGAAATTTGAAATTCAAATTCAAATGCACATGACTGAAGTTTTTAGCAAATACAAAATTCTGTATTGCCACATGATGAGTGGAGAATGAAAACCCTTGGAAAAAAACACGAGTGTCCGGATAGTCTGGTTTTAGAATATGTGAGACGTTGTGATAAGACAATGTGAGACATGTGGGGTATTTAATATGAGAGACATACGTAAGACATGCATGCATGCATAATAATGTTGATATATGCGAGACTACACAAAGTAGATATGAAACTATAAGAGATTTTGTATGATATATGTGAGACTATAACATGTATTATATTGTATATGCGAGACTTGGGCATGCATTATAGATGCGAGACCTAGGAATTAACCATAGCTGCAAGACGTGTTTATTCTCTCGGCTTCGATATGCAAAACACGTTTGGTATAATTTTATAGAGGTGAGATTATGCTTGTATAGTATGCGAGACTCTGTACTTGGTACTAATTATTTCTTAACTATGCAATACAAGTAAGCCATGTCTAGAATTCAAGTGTGCATTTTCAAATAGAATGGTCAACCTACAATTGTTCCTCTTAATGAGTTTGAAGATTTTTAAACTATTCTAAAATATGTTGAAAGTAGATGGGATGCATAGGTTAGAGGTAATTATATTATAACCTACTGTTATGGTGATAATAAGAATTGTTTATTTACGAATGAGACCAAATTTGTGGGTTTGCTAGTATTGCTTGATGTTGAGCATTTAAAAAGTGTTAGTTTTCATATAAAACAACAGATTATATATATATGGTTGTTGAAGAAGTGCGTAGAGAGTATAACTTAAGTTTATTTGAAGTATCAAATAATGAATTAGTTGGTGGGAGAGTTATTGTTTGAGTTCTTTTTATCATAAGAAAAAAGAACTTGCTGCTGTTGGTTGGGTTGATGTGATTACAAGTGTTAGGCAAGTTTTTTTATCAAGGTGTTACAGCTCTAAGGTTAGCTTTATATATTTATACCTTAGAGCATGGTTTTTGTTTAAAATATATGCATAATACAAGACTAATATGTCTGCTTATTGTGAAAATAAAATCTTAAAGGGATGTCAATGAAGACTTTATGTCTCACTTGCCTCGTCCACTAGCTTCATAGTCATCAAGCGGTTTGTTGATCTGCATACTTGCATCACCGATTTTTACAAAGAAAACAGGAAACATTTTACATCCGAGTTTATTGCTAAAGATATTCAGGATTCTATTAGATTAAACAATTTTTTGACAATGAGTAGTGTAAAATCCTTTGTTAAGCACGACTATGATTTAGACATTTCTTACCGTGTCTCACATAATGCTTTATATAAATTTAGGAGGGGAGTTTTCGGAAATAGTTATACTTTGTTTAATTAGTTAATGGATACTTAAAAAGACAACTAACTATCATATGGAATATGCGTTGGAAAATAACTTCAAGCGGTGTTTCATAGCACTTAGGTCTTTTCTTCAAGGTTATCATTCTTATCGTCTATTTTTATTTATCGATTGAACATTTTTAGCCACAAGCATAAAGAAGTATTTTTTTTCCATAACAAAAGATAGTAACAAGTAAGTTTCATTCTTTAAGTTTTTATTTATGCAGTTATATTTCTAAAGTTATGTGTTTTTTAAGACGCGAGACTATACAAATTTTATTGTATTACATGGGATACTATTTATTTTAGTATAGGCTAGATGCAATACCAGCAGTAACATACATGCGAGGCCAGCATATTATATATATGAAATATCCGAGACTTTAATATCTCATCAATGAGTCATATGAGACGACTATGTAGGGTTGTTATTAGTCCGGTTTGGTCTGTATTTTAACGGAACGGGACCAAACTAGTACGCTTATCAATTCAGATCGAACCAAACTGCTAAGATTTCAATTCCAGTTTTTGGAACCCGATCGGACCGCTAATCTTTTGGTTTGGCCCGGTTTTGTTTTGATTCTAGTTTTGGGCCGGTTTCAGTTTGGTCTGTTTTGGTCCACTTTGGTCTGATTTTGGTCCAGTTCGGTCTATTTTTCATAAAATATTAATCCAATTATAAAAAAAAATCAAACTTTTTACTTAAATAAATGATATAAAAATTAAAATTTAGAAGGGAATCTTTGACTTTTTTTACTGGATCCTTATCTAATAATTTTGGTAATATAATATATAAAAAATAAATTAGAAAAAAAAACAATTGCCTCAAACGGTTTTATCAGTTTGATTATGTATCGGTTCTATCAGTTTCTCAATTTTATCAATTCGATTATGTATCAGTTCTATCGGTTTATCGGTTTTATCGGGTTTATTGATTTTACCGGTTAAGTTCCACATTGGTTTTAACAGTTTATCTGTTTTATCGATTTGGTTCCAAATCGTTTTATCGGCTTGGTTCCTTATCGGTCTCAATTTTTAGAATGAAACCGCGACCTGAACCGTTAAGGTTTGCTCACATTGTTGGTCTGATTTCCGGTTTCTAGGAACCATTAATAACCCTACCAGTATGTAGTATCTTATACACGCCTCATGTGGTACACACCAATATAAATTAGTATGTGGCAGATACGAGATAGAATATATTTATTTATGCGAGGTGTGAGCAAAATAATTGCTTGACTTATATAAAAATATATGTGATTCATCATGAATTTGTATAGGATAGATGCGAGACCACTATATAATATACATTCTTAATGCGAGCTCTAATTTACCAACATCCGAGAGACATGACATTGTACTTGAGATATGTGAGACATGTTATATCAGTCATGCGAGCCATAACCATCTATCTTTGTGAGACTTGTAAGAAGATAGTTGCGAGACCAAATATATATCATACCACTTCAATTTATTTTAAACTATTTCTCCTGTTGTATTTGGTATTTTTGGTTGTGAAGATGTTGATAATTGACTTTGGTTTCTAGAGAGTTTGAAACCTCATTTATTGGAATGTCAAATCACATATATTGTAGATCGTCATTTAGGTATCATTAATGGTGTTTCTGTCTTGTATTCAAAATTTTATAATGCCTATGTTTTTTACATAATTAAATTAATTTAATTTATAACATAATTGTAGAATTCGGGCTTTCTTACATAATATTATTATCATTTGTCGATCTCAAAACAACAAACCTTCTTGCATGGTTGGTTATATCTCTAGTTTTCTACCTCATTCTGTCATAGTATACTACTCATTCAATCTAGTAATATTAATACCTTTCAAAAGTATGTATCATCTCAGTCTCAACATAAATCTATCGACAAATAATTAAACTCGTAGGTAATTGCATGTATTAGGTTTACAATCAATAATAAAGAACATGTAAAGACTAAATTAAATTAAAAACATAATTTATTTCATAACAAATAGTATATACAGAGGTTTAATCACCCTTTAAGTATAAGGTTTTACTATGGCTAAACATTGTTTTGCCATAAAAAATGAATACATAAAGTAAAACAATGACAATAATAGAAAAATAGATCTCGACCCACCACATCAAGAGAACACAATATTTTTCTCTTTGTTTGGTGAATAATTTAAAAGTCCTACCACCACAAATTATATAAAGAAAAAATGGTATTTTCCGCAATATAATCAACGAGCTCTTAATAATAAAATCAATGAAGATTTTAATTTAAACAATTTTTTATGTTGAAGTAAACTTTATCCCATACTTGATCCAGAATCCCAAACTTCTAACATAGAAAAAAAGTAGAGCGTATATAAGTGTGAGCTCACCTCAACTAGTAAGAGACCTTTTTGGAGTATACCAAAAGCAAATTTGTGCGGTCTTTCGGGGCCAAAGTGGACAATATCTTGCTTGTATGTGAGGTACACTTATATATTCTAACATGGTATCCAGAGTAAATGCTCTGTGCTATATATCGAGAGTGTGATGGGACCATGCCCTACACTGTGTTCGAAGCAATGTGGGATATTATCCGGCGATCTTCATTCCGTCGGGCGGCGTTTATTCTGTCCATTTATGAGATCAAGTTTAAGGGGGGATTTTGAAGTAAACTTTATCCCATACTTGGTCCATAATTAGACATTCCTAGCATAGAAAAAGAATATAGTGTATATAAGTGTGAGTCCACCTCAACTAGTAAGAGGCCTTGTGGGAGTATAGCAAAAGAAAATCTGTGCGATCTTTCGGGGCCAAAACGGAAAATATTTTGCTAGTATGTGAGGTACACTTATATATTCTAACATGTTATCACGTAGATTTTAAATTGTATTTTTGTATTCTCTTATTTTTTGTATTCTTCAAATCTTTTTCTTTTAATCATTTTCTTTATTTTACACTTCTTATTGTTTTTTTAGCTTTTTGGCTTATTCTTGCTCATTTTATTAAATAATTTCTCAAATACTCGTATAAAAAATATGAGATTATTCAATTAATTTCTTAATATAACTAGCTAATAAATTGATGTGGAAATATATGTGAATCAATGATAAATATTCATTGATCAAGTATTAATGTCAAAAACTAGATGTAGTAGTTTCAAGCTTCCCTAAAAATAATGTTATTATCTGAATATTTCCCTCGGAAACCTGCATCCTAAAAAAATCATAGTTCCCATCTAAAACATTGAACTTTTAGTGGGAGAATAAAATTTGTAACCCCGTGAATGGTCTGGATAGACAATAAAATGAAAACTAATTGTTTTGGATTGAACGTATGTTCGTTCAACCTATAAGGCTTTGCTTCAGTTTGACATCTTCATACGCAAACATACCTAAATCTTTTTTTTCACCTTCTGAAACATTCATGTGGTGTTTTAGATATTGTTGTAGTAGGTAACTTAGTAAGTATGTAAGTTGCAAACTTAAGAATCGCCCATAATATAATGGGTAGTGATGTATGAGGGAATCATGTTTATAATTATTTTCTGTAATATGCGGGTTTTTTTGTTGAGATACACCATTCTTAGTGGGAAAATGTGACCTAATGTATTGAGTAAAAATACCACACTCTTTTAGGTAAAGAGAAAATGGCAAATACGTTGTTCATCAGAACCATCATACATTCCATATTATTCACCACCGTGGTCAGAACTGAGGTTTTGATATTTTTACCAAGATGTAACTCGACCTCCGTTTTAAAAGATTTCAACAGTCGATGACTTCAGATTTTTCAAGAAGCAAATATAAGTAGCCATATCATAAAAAGTCTTCTATAAATAAAATGAAGTATATTTGGTATTTTTATGAAATTGTATAAATATGACCGTAAATATTTGTATGGATTAATTTTAAGACGTCTTTTGCACGAGAGGCTTCAAATTTTCTCAGTTTGGTATGTTTATATTGGATACACCCAAAATATGTCTAAAAAGTATAGATTATTCTTTGGTTGGACTTTTGTTTTATTTTATTTTATAAGGTTTGATATATTGGGCATTGGTAATAGCTTGAACAAATTTCCCTTATCAAACTTTATTAGAAATTGATGTCAATTTCTATATGTGAATTGATGTCGACGAACATGGTGTGACAAATTTGAATCTCTTGATATGTCTTGTAATGAGATATAATCGATAATTATTAACCTGCCATTTTTGTAGTACCCAATTTTGTACAACAAGGATGTGTTTTTGCATCGACACGTCCTACACAATGGAAAGCTATATAAAAAACAAAAAAAACTTCCACGTAAATATCAACCAGATATTATGAATTAAAACAAACAAAGACATTAAATACTTATATTGACAAATTGGTTTCTATTAACAAAACACTATCCAATTTTCTCCATTTGAGACATTCGAGTGGGCACACCTAGTAATGGTGGAAAAGTAAAAATAACATTCATCGACTGAAACTACCCTAGAAAATGGATGATGCATTTAAGATTTGATGCGATCTTAATTCTCATCTCTGACATTATCATCCAATTCTCTATAGTAGTAATATCTCCAAAGTACTTTATACGTTCCGCGATATTTAATAAATCATCCATACCGCTAAATATATGAATGTAAACGTTCACAAAATACATAAGCTCGTCGTAAAGGAAATCTTTAACCATATTTCATCCATCTTGTTTTCCGTTAAAGGCAAATAAAATTGACTGATACCTGCAATTTCCATCGAGTGTAACACTGTTAATCGTAGTTATAAAAAGTATATAGAATATATGAAATATTTGTAAGTAACATTTTGGATCAAAACACATTACTTTAGAACGTATTGTATCTCTTTAGCTACAACTAACCGTAATTGTGTTGCCACGCATCTCATTTTCTAAAATTTGATCGACACAGTTTCGATCCCTCTTAATAAAATTACTCATGAAGTTTTGAAAATTTTATTTAGCGAATGTGCACTTGCTTTCTTCGAATCTAGAACATGTTCGAAATCAGATTCTTTTTATTTAAAGGATGATATAGAAACATATAATTTATGTTTGATAGGTGAACGACCACGTTTTTTCTTCTGAAAGAGAAAATGTTCTGAATAGATTTTGTTAATCGATTTCTTGTATACATGTTCTATGCGTCATTCGTCTTTGGTTTCTATGACAACATGAACGAGTTTATCTAATTTTTATTTTAGTTTTTGTTGTTAGATTATTACAAAAAACTATATGTAACCTTTTTTAATGATTGCTGAAACAATATAAAGGTATCGTTTTTCTTAGAAATTTGTAGATGTCATGTGAACACGAAATATCGTGCATCGTTCGTATAACACAAATGTAATTTGTATTCGCAACTTCAGTTTTTTGGGCACATTCTACTTTGTCTTAGAAAATATCTAAAGAAGTTTGCGAGACGTTAGCTTTGAGATCGGTGTACACTTTGTATATAAACTTATGTTGGACTATAAATCGACTATTTTCAAATGATACTCTAATTTCTCCATGATACGCTTCGAGCAAACAATGCACCTTAACCCAAATGACTTGAATTTATTTTTGCTCGCATTAATGAAACGTTTAAGGCTGAAATAAGCGCTCCCCACACGGTTAATGGTCTGTTTACCGAAATACATGATCTTGTTAGTTTTCCAAGTGATAAACTTGTCAATGTAAGGATCAACTAAGAAGTTTTGGTGTATTCAATTGCTCTAGGATAATTTTAAAATTCATAAACAATTTCTTCCCGACTATTATTAACCGCTAGTTTCATCTTCGACAACATTATCTTATTCCAAGAAAAATAGAAAACTATCAGAGGTTATTTTAGCATTGATGATTTTTTTCGATTTCCCAAGTACATTTCTGTTAATGTGCCATCGATATAGCATGCGCATCTCTTTCGGAAACACTTATTCGAGAGCCTTCACTAACGCTAAGTCTATATATGTCAAAAAACGGAAGATTCTTCGATAAAGTTAGTTACCATTAATGATTGCAAACAATTTAATAATCACTTGTAGTTGTCAACTTTCTCCCCGGACATAAACACAAATTCGATGTAGAATGTCATACCGATACAAGTGGCTCCAACAAACTCAAACAACGGAATCCCGTACCTTATTATCTTCAAGGTGTTATCTATTATTAGCACATTTAGAACTGTGTGTAACAAATCCACACTAACTGGTTATGCAAAAAAAATCAGTGATGATAACAAGTATTGAAATTATGAGCGATTGCGTTTCTCAATTTTTCACTGTTTTTGTCGAGCATTGTAAACATTATGTATGGACGATAAATTCTTAGGGTTCAAGTTTTTCACTATGCCCAAAGTTTTGGAAAGAGGAGTTCCCATACTGATAAAATTAGGTACAAATTTCAAATCTTTTTAGAAAATGTCCCAAGTATGAATGACATTCGACGACTATCGTAGTTTTATGGTTGTGAACCCCGCATACAACCTCTAAGGCTCATTTGTCACGAGTTATCATATTTTTTTTAAGCTTTAAATAACATCTATAAAAAAAATATGGGATACTTCTCTTAAGATTCTTTTGGGTCTACCAACTTCACATACGATCCAGATCTTTTGAAGCTTTAAAGGAAATCTATAAAAAAAAGTGTTATGATATATTTCTCTTAAGATCCTTTGGGTCCACCAACTTTACATGCAATCTGGATCTCTTGCATTCAAAGAATAGTATGGAGGTTTTCTTATTTTTTGCATCTTTACGACGTCTTAATACAATAATCAACTTGGTTTCTTTTCAGATATCTACAACACAATCATTTAATTGTTATTGCGTATAATATACTTTTGTGGTAAACAAATCACTAAAATCGATCTCGCAATCCTCTGCTACTCCACTAGTATCATTCACCATTTACAATGCCAGATTAATGAAAATTAAAAGCAAACATTGAGAGAAAAAAATATGTGTGAAGTTATGCAATTGATACCATTCATCAATATTGCTAATATGGTACCTCAATACCAACGGTATCGACTAGCGAGTACCGTCAGTGGACAAACAAACATCTACAACTAAATAATGCGCCAACAACAACACCCGATGCTAAATTGAACGACAAGTCTACACCGACGGTATAAAAGCATTGTACTATATGATGAGTTCGGATATTACAATCACACAACTTACCAATTAATCCGGACAGGGATAATTCGGACCATATTACACTACTGTAAATCCGAACATGACAAATGTGAACACCTTTTGACTAAGCTATTTGTTAATCTACTTAAAAACTGATGAGTCTTTGAACTCAACTCGATTTCACAACTTGACCCGATAAGCCTATGGGTCAATTAAAAATATAAATACCCCAACCATTCTCGTTAATGAGGGTGATCAACATTTAATATAAGTAGACTGCTTAATTATCTCACTACCCCTTACATTAAAACCAAACCGGTACTATATGTTCATGTATTGTATAAATAAATAAAAATAGACAAAAATAGATAGTTAAATCTATTTAATTTATCTACTAATGAGTTCTACTATAAAAATTAATTATGCCATAATTTCATTAAATCATTAATGAAATATTTTTTTTATATAAATAAAATTACTTAAAATAAATAAATTTTAGAAAATAATAAATTTTATGTTTTGAAGAAAAAAAAAATCAAGCTCTATTAAAAACCAAAAAAGAAGTCAACTGTCTTATTAAAAAAATAATTTTTTTATTAATAATTAATATAAGATGGGGTTATAAAAATTGCTCAATAAAATAGCCTACCCCTTCTCTTTTTCGAACCTCATTAGAAATTGATGTCAATTTCCATGTGTGAATGGAAGACCTTTTTAAGGCTAAGACAGTAACACCCAAGTTATCATACCAAACAACTGAGTAACGGCTCCATGTTCGACAATTGGACCCAAATTAGCCCAGTGGAGACACAGTAAGTACTCCATATTCAAACTCATGACACAAGAGGCTGCCTAAAGTAGAAAACAGGGGCATTAAGTAACACATGTCATCAGGATAACTCATCCAATAAACATCAACATATTCGAGTGATACTTTTGCTACACATTCGTATCATTCAAAGTATGGATGAAATCAATGTGAAGCCTGAATTTCTGCCTATCAGTAATACCATGTATATCACATTTAAGCTTATATACCCAAATCAATATGTTCCTCACAATATATCCATACTAGGATAGAGTTCATGTGTTAGACTATGTCCAGCTCCGATAGCAGCTTTCCAAAATGGTTGAGTAAAAGCAATAAAAACTTTTACATGGTTTCACAATACTCTCAACATGAGTCGAGCACCAAGAGAGAGCCACCGTCGGTACAGACAGGGCCATTGCAAGATGCCACGGTAACATACCCCAAGTAAATTAAAATTCTTAGAAAAGTATCAAAGAAGATGCGGGTAGGAATTTTTTAAAGTGTGCAATAGAGATTCAGCATGTTTCACATGTAAGCCAACATCACATTCATCTTGAAAATTCACAATTACTAGAACTACAACAAGCTGCGCACTCTGAATAATTGGTATGGAAAAATTAAGAAAGCGGAGAAGGTGAGCTGCGTGAAGGGGATGCTGTATATTATGCAGGAATTCAATACACGGATCATGAACATAGAAATAGCTGTGGTACAACCACAACAGGTACAGCTACTATCCGATAGCTTAGGCAGCTTCTGCATTTCAATAAATTACCTTGGCCTTTCATTGTTGCAAGCTCGTATATGTGGCTAAAATGCAAAACGGGCTTGGTACCTTGCGGCTGCAAGAATGGTTTTTGGTGGAGAAAGTCCAGTCAATATCCACAATGAAAGGCAGCAAGTGAAATTTAAAAATCGTGTAGGAAAAGACAGCAAAAAGTCTTAATTCGTCACAGTTATCCCGTTGCCGTCCTGCAGTCCTTCCGCTTAGCTAAGTCACTCAGCAACTGCACGGAAGTGTTTTCCTGAGATGTTAAGAACTCCTAAAATAACCATTTCGCTCAATATGTTCAATATAATATAAAACTAAGACAAACAATATTTATTGTAGTTATTTTCCTTGAGACAGTAACATGTACTGCAACAACTAAGCTGGACTAAAAACATTATGCTGAAACCTAATTAAAAATGATTTTTCTCCTACAAGCCTATCCAACGAAATATTACCTTGAGATTAGACATTTTTATTTAGCGGGATAGGTGCATTCCTTGCAGCAATAAAGACTATTCCCCTGGTGCGATACATGACTTAGATACCGTGGCTCATCCTGTGTGTAAAATACTAAATATAGATGCTATCAGGTAAGCCAGATTTAATTTGGCAGCCATCACAAATCAGTAAACTCTTATTACTATCTAGACACATGGGCTGTTGAGAATACAATTCGGGACAAATTTCCCAAAGAGGTGCTAGACACGGCTCATGGTGATGTAGAGAGGGATATAGACCACCATATTGATTGCAATAGCATCTACCCTCGCGAAAGAACACAGATAATAGAAAACCATTTGACAGAAACGATTCAAATAATTTGTATGTGGTAAATCAGTTTGTAAGTCGCTCAATCTAAAAACGCAGGAGAAATGCAATTTAGTGGAGACGCTGACTGATGCCAGAGGACACACTAAGTCACTGCGTGACCAATTAACTGCATCGAGACTATGTCTTAATGGAGCTTGGTATATATATTTGATAATTTTATACTCTAGCTTCACAATTTGATGGAATTATGTATAACTCCTGATTATGCTTTAGGTTTCTCAAGACGAGGCTCTTACTGAGAAAGAATCGTTGATAACTGAAGTCAGAGGTCTCTACAATGAACTTAGTCTGGTAAAGATGACTGTGATCGCCAAGTTGCACAAGTGCAGTCCTTGGCTAATGAAATAGTAAAGTATGAAGAAAATGTGGGAAATCAATGCAGAGAGACCAAGCCAAGGTCTCTACAGTTTTTAGCACCACAAAGATGGCACAGAACTCAACCGTGTCATGCCATTCATAGACAAGTACCAAAGACGGTGAAGGTGAGACTCATGCTTTTGACGTGTGCAACAGCGATTCAGCAGATTTCACATCGAGCCAAAAACCACATCCATTGCATGAGAAAGGAAGATCAGTTGAACTACCACGCTGTATATTTGGATAGTGTCTATAGTCTTCAAAGAAACTAGGAACACAAATAGTGTGAGCTAGTTGAACCAGATGCTGTATTATCTGCAGAATATTAACACAGTATTCGTGAAGGAAGGCGCAATACTTGTAACAACCATAAGAAGATGCACACCTATTGTCCGAGAATACCGAACGATGGCAAACTCGGCAACCACATAAATATTCGTGACATTTAATAGTAACAAGCATCTTTTCGTGGCTGAAATGCAAAATATATTTACTCTGCGGCTGAAATCATGGTTCTTCGTCAAGAAAGTGCAGTCAGTGCACAGACTGAAATTACAACTGTCATCATCACATCGGTTACCGAACCATAGCTAATTGTTTTATAAGCCTCACGAAAGATATAACCGAAGTAACTATCAGATTTGATGTGGAGTACTAATTGAAGCCGTGTGTGAAGGCGATGTTGAACCTCATTAGGTAAATCGCAACAAGATTTACAAAAGAACCTATGCTCGCATCGGCTGCACGCATAAAACAGACAAGAGATTTGTTATTTCCAGGGATGGCACCATTCATTGTGTTCCTCGTGTGTCGTCAAAACATGCTCATTGTATGAAAATTTGGACCTCCATTCTAACAGAAGAAAAAGGAAAGCATTACAAGAAATCTTTAGTTTACTTTTATCCTTCAACGATAGACACGAACAGTAAATTCATACTCAACTATTTATTTCTTTTTAATACAAGGGCAAGTCATTGAATTCTTCATTATACTATACATATCATTACAGTATACAAGAAATCAGTTGTTAGACCACTGACAACTTTGGTTATATTACACAAAGCCAAAACTGATGTTATATTATTTAACTATTGTTAATACTCTTTTAATCAATGTTTGTTAACCAAATTTATTACCATACATATACATATACATATATATATATATATATCATTTTAAACTAACATTGCAAAAAAATTGTTGTTTGTTGCTTGATTAACGCTAGTCTCGTCAACGAGTGCTGATAAATCAAAATTTGGATCCCAAACTAAAGAGTGAGAAAGACAAACAGAGGATATGAATCTGTGAATCTCGTAGAAAGAGTCATACTTTCAGGCAAGTTCATGAGAAAAATAAATGAAATTGATTAAATTGGTCTTAGGAAAGAATTAATTAAATGACAACACACAGACAAGTAGTTAGACGTATAGTTAAATTGACGATACTTGGATAAGTAGTTAATGTAACAACTGTTGTTACGTCAACTACTTGCTCAACTGTGGTTACGTCAACTATTTAATTAATTCTTTCCTAAGAGCACTTTAATTCATTTCATTTATATCCTATGAACAACGCATTGCCAGTTCTCATATCCTCATACCAGCAATTAGTATGTAGCTATGCATATTATGTATAGGATCGGCTTTCTAGCTATGAAGCATTACGTACAAGTTAACTACAGACTACATTATTCAATACTAAATTTTATCAATTCATATCAGCCTCTAATGCAAATTTTTGGTCTAATTTAAGAATCTGGTTCGCAAATGGCCTGGTACTCAAATTTACGCTTCAAAATTGACGATCAAGTTTAGCTTCGTTAAAAACAACCAAGCTTAAACTTGTTCGTGCTGGGGCACCTCAATCACAGACTGATCTAATCTACTACTTAATTATCCTAGTCCTACCATTTCACCTGGAACAGAATTTAGATTTTAGGGCTTCTTTTTCTCTACTCGAAGTAGCACTGTTTTCCTACCATTTCACCTTGAACATAAGTTAGATTTTAGGGCTTCCTTTTCTATACTGTAAGTAGCACTATTTTTCAATGGCAGAATCAACAGATTTATTCTCCATATTACAGTAAATAAATCAAGCCATTTGAAATGAATCTTGAAATATCACCGAAAAGAAAATAGCAGGGTTTACATATATAGCCTAGACCACATATTTCTTCGTCACAGACCCAGCAATCTTGAACATAATATAAGACCGGAGTTTATGGAAATACGAATACAGCCGAAAAAAAAGGAACAAAAAAGTCTTGAACCAAAAACAAGAGCCTAGATCTAATACTGATACCATTCAAGCTTGATAAAGATGACTTTAAGCAAAAACATGAAATCTTCACTGCAAATGCACTCATAATCGAGAGTATAGCTACACATGCTCAGGACTCGGGAGACATAATTCGTTACATTAAGGTTCAAACAGATTACATATAGAACAAGAAAATATTTACGTGTAAAACCATCGCAATTGAGCACCTCATCATCATCTTGCTTATCTTCGTCACTGAGTAACTCACTCAAAGTGTTTTCTTAAGATTTGAAGCACGACTAGAATTACCGGTAAGTATTATCTACCTATTAACATAAACAAAAGGATGCTGGTGGATGAAATGAATACCTATTTGGTATCTATCGGGCTGAAAACATGGTTCTTGATGGAGCATGTCTGAAGACGAGCATCCACATCTAGCTGTTTTACATGCATTGCAAAAGATACAACCCCACCGGCTATCTTTATCACTTTCGCGATGCGTGTAAAAGCACCTAGGTGATAATAGTATTAATTCATCTTCTACATTGGTTGATAAGTGGTTGCAGGATTTGCACAAGTTGGTGTTCTTGCATTGACTGTTGCACATACATAAAACTTGACTAACTTCTCATTTACTGATTTTCAACACCCAACAGCACGGTATTTAAGAGTTCTCTTTCAACATTACACACTAGTCAGTCACATTACTCATACTTTCTAACTGGATCATATAATGACTTTTCACTAAAAATAGATGAACCAAAATCAAGTGTTAAATTTGAAACAAAATAGTTAAACTTTAATCTTCAAAGTACCCACAAAAGGATCGCATATAATGAGCCAACACAAAAACCCTAAAATCAGAGGAACTAAACCATGACTCAAACCTGAAGGAAAAATAAATAAAAGATTTCGAATTTGTACCTCACGAATCATGGGCAACCATCTGGTCTCTCCTACAACCACGTTCCATTTTCGTATTCTTGAACTTTCGCTGGATAGAACGGAGAGCATACCCTAGCCATTTATCAACGTCGGTGGGTAGCTTAACCACCCCTCTTCCGCTGTATCACTGGTTTTCGCTGTTTGAACTGGCTCAAGAGTAATGAATTTAAAATAAATTAGTCAGCTGGTTAAGTTACCGCTAACAGTAATATAAACTTATATTGCATGTTATATTAGTCCTTTACATAGTCCTCACTTTGCATAAAACTCATCATTTCGTTTTAAAAAATTGCAAATATAGTTACCGCACATATAAACCATTTAAAAACTCACACGTGACACTTAAATTCTAAGTTTTGTATTATTTTTGTCATCAAATCTCAAGTTTTGTACCAATTTGGTCCTCCAGAATATGCGGAGGGACTAATCGTGTAAATTTTTAAAATAAAAGGGATGAATTTTATGCAGAAGTGAACGAAAGGGACTATGTTGATACAAGTGGTAAACATGAGAGACTAAGAGAGCTTTTTAGCCTATATTTAATCTACTAACAATATTTGTAAGGTATAAAAATAAAAACTTTTTTTTAGCAAAAATACCATATTTTATTTAAGGACCAAATTGAAAGTTATACAAAATACAAGGCTCTGAAGGAGATTAGACCAAAAGAATACAATTGATCCCAATTATCTATAGGGTTCGATCGTCGATTTGGTAAAGCACCAAATCGAAACAAATTAACCCTAAAACAAATCTGAAAAAGGCGCATCTTCATCTTCTCCATCGAACAAACTCCATGAATGATACCTTCAACCTTCATACTCGCACAAGCCTATTCCCCAGCCACAGCCACTCCATTAGCCATCCATCCCGAGACATCACCCCAACCATTTTCTGCTTCTTCTTGGTCGACGCTCACCCAAAGTATCCTTTCTCTTCTGATTAGAAGAAGAGAAAGGTCTGGAACCGGGTGCAGTGCACCAGAGAACAGAAGACCCATACATCTTCTGCTTCTTCTTGGTTGACGCTCACCCAAAGTACCCTTTCTCTTCCTATACTAAGAGGAGGAAGGTCGGAAAAGGGTGCAGTGCACCAAAGAATCGGAGAACAGTCAATCCCCAAATCGAAAACCTAGCCCGAGTTCAAAGCACCTTAAACAGACACAAACAGGCCCCCACCGAGCATCCACACACAACCGATTCAAAACGGAATCACATCAGCCAGGATCGATGTAGCCAACGACAAGGCTTTCAAGTGTAACGATGGCAAGAAGCTGAATCGGGGCATCAACAACAGTGAACGATTTGCTACCCCTCTCTTTCAAAACCCACTTCGAGATCCAATCCGCCGCCACATTCTGAGTTCTAGAGACATGACGAAGATTCATCGAAGAACGAATCAAGCTACGACAGATCGATATCGTAGAAATGGAAGCTGGATTACCGGTGGCCACAATGTTGATAAGAGTCTGACAGTCAGACTCAATATCGACATTGCACCAGTTGTTTCTTCTACAATGGATTAAAGCCTCCAGCAGAGCCTGACACTCAGCTTTGAAAGGGTCAATCTTGCCAAAGAGGAAGCCATAGACAGAAATCAAGTTACCCAGCTCATCCCTCACCAAGAAACCACCACTGGCTTTGCCAAAGTAGCTACAAGCGCCTTCAACGTTAATCTTCAATCTGCCAGGAGGAGGAGCGAGCCACTTCAGGTACCTAGTCTTGTGTTTTCTGTTATTGATCGATAGACAACCCAAGGCAGCACCAGCCTTGTATACACCTGACCAGTGAGTAGCTTTAAGAGTACCATTAGAGCCAATACCAGTAATAATACTATTGATTCTAGTAATAGTGCTGTCAAAATTATCATAAGAGTCATTAAACTTGCTGTAATTCCTATTACGCCAAATTGTCCAACAGATGATTTGTGGGACAAGATGGGTAATATGGAACTTACAATTCGAAGACCAGAACCAACTGTAGAAAACATGACTTAGGGACATAAACCGACTCAGGGAATCTTAAAGAGAACCCCATAGTAATTCCACAGGGACCAAGCATAGTTACAGTTGATGAAGAGGTGATTCTTCTCTTCGCAACTGTAACAAAAATGACATTTAGATACAGATATGAATTGTCTTTTAGCAAGGATACTATCAATTGGGATAAAGTTTTTTAACAACTTCCAACTTAGAAAAGAAAATTTATTTGGAATAAAGTGGCTCCAGATCTTTTTAAAAACGTTTTGCTTAATGTTTTTGAACCTAATAACTTCCCAAGTTAGTTTTGTATTAAACTTTTTATCATTAGAAAGGTTCCATTCAATCTTATCTTCCTGGTCATGGACAATCTTAACACATTTAATGTGTGAAAGATGATCCTGAGACAGGAAGCTAAGAAGAGAATAATCCCAATTATTATCCTTCCAAAAAGTCGAGACCTTAGCAAAGAGAAGCCAGTCCCTAGAGTCAGACACACTAGTAATGGGAGGCATGCCATGCCAGGCATCTCTCCAAAAATCAACATCCTCTCTGCCTAAATGCCAGTTAACATATAGATCAGCCTGATTCTTAATAGAGTACAATATTTTCCATGTAATGGAATCAGTCGTTTTACACACAACAATAGTAGGGTGAGTGTTTAAACAATAAGTCTGATGCATAAGATCAGCCCAAAGAGAATGGCCACTTCTAAAAAGAAACCACAACTTAAAAGAGAAGGTGGTTTGAATATAAGATAATTGTTTGATATTCAAGCCACCTTCATCAAATGGCCTACAAAGACAGTTCCAAGAGGTTCAATGGATTGCTCTATCATTATAGTTGGACCTCCAAAGGAATTTATTAAAACATAACTCAATCTTATTGAGAATAGTCTTGGGGATAAGAGTGTTCTGCATCCAATAATATACTATGGGATGGAGAACATCCTTAATGAGAGACAGCCTACCCCCCAAAAGACAAAGATTTCATATCCCAAATCTGGATTTTATTATAAATAGCAGCCAAAAGATTAATGAAGTTCTTCCCTTTGTTATTTGCAGATATGTTAATTCCCAAGTACTTGAATGGAGCATGGTCAATGTTGAAACCAGTAGAAGATTTAAGCCTGGTGTTAGCAGCATGAGCAATCCTTGTAGAGGTAACAATCTTTGTTTTTTTCCTTATTTATCATCTGGCCAGAGGCAATTTGATAATTTTCCAACAGCTTACACAGATTATCTATAGAAGAAGAAGAACTATTGAAGAAAATGGCAATATCATCAGCAAACGCAAGACAAGGTAAAATATAGCCTGATTTTAGATAATATTTCATATTTTGATTAGATTCATAGAGCTTAGAGAGACCTCTTAAAAGAGCCTCCTCAGCAAGAATGAAAAGACAAGGAGACAGTGGATCTCCTTGTCTTAATCCATTCTTTTGAGGAAAATACCCAATACTATTACCATTAATGAGAATGGAAATCATCACATTAGAAATAAGAGAATGAATTAAAGACAAAAGACCATCAGAAAAACCAAAGTATTTCATCACCTTGATAACAAAGGCATGAGACATTCTGTAAAAGGCCTTTGTCATATCAAGCTGCATGATAATATTACCCTTTGAAGGCCTTCTATTAATGTTATGCAGCATCTCTTTAATGATGAGAATATTATCATGAATAAGCCTATCTTTTACGAATGCACCTTGAAATTTAGAAATTATATTAGGGAGAATGAGAGCAATTCTAGTGTTAATAAGAGAGGAGATGAGCCTGTTGCAAATAGTACATAGGCTAATTGGCCTGAAATTGTTCCAAGAGATAGGGTTTTGAGACTTAGGGATAAGGTAAATCCCAGTGGCAAAAACACCATTGGGAATAGTCTTACCCCTAAGATAAGAATTAATGGCATGACAAGGATCAAAACAGATGATATCCCAACAAGACTTAAGAAAGTGACAGTTAAAACCATCAGTGCCAGGAGCACTGTCATTCTTCATGGCAGAAACAATGCTCCACATCTCCTCTTTAGAAGTAGGCATCATAATACTACTATTATCCCTGGCACTAACAAGATTAGGAATGCTACTAAGAATAGAATCATTAATGTTAGAATCATCACATGAATAGGTGCAACCAGAAAGAATGCCTTTAAAGTAAGACTCAGCATAGCAAGCAATCTCATAGTCCTTAGATAACCAAATACCATTGTCTTTAATACCAAAAATGGAGTTCTTTTTCTTTTTATTAGAAACATAAGAAATATAGAGTTTAATGTTACCATCACCACTCTTTAACCAGGAGTTATAACACTTCTGCCTCCAATAATATTCCTCATTCTTAAGAGCTTGAAGAAGCAAGCTGTTGGCCTTAGCAAAACTAGCCTTAGAGTCACAACTGTTGGCAACTTGGTGACTAATCTCCTTAGTAGAAACATCCTCCATAGCCTGCTTAACCTTACTGAAAATATTTCCGAATTTTTTAATGTTCCACCCTTTAAGAAACTTCTTAAGTCTCTTAAGCTTAAACCAAAAAATCATATTAGTCTCACCCTTACAAGACATATTCCAATTAAGGGTAACATCATTAATAAAATCAGGGTGGTTAGTCCAAGCATTAATGAACTTGAAAAAACCTTTATTATGAGAAACAGAGCTAATAGAGTTAGACAAAGTAATCAACAGAGGGGCATGGTCAAAGCAAGTTCTGACCATGTGTAAGACCTGGGTATGAAACAAAGTAGAAGCCTTATTATTTATCATAACTCTATCTAATCTTTTCCAGGCTTTGTTATTACTCCAGGTGTATCTGGAGCCAATATAACCAAGATCATCAAGATTACAGAGCCTGATGAAATCATTGAAATCATTAGAGCTAGAAACATCAAAAGAGGAACAGTTAAGCTGGTCATCAGAGCAGGAGATGACATTGAAATCACCAGCCAGAATCCAGGGCTTGTCACTATTAGGTATGATTCCCAACTTACTCCAAAGCTCTTTACGCTGCATACTTTTATTCTTAGCATAAACTGAAGTTAAAAAACCAGAGAATTTAGAAACATTAATCTCCAAATGGAGAAATTGATCATGATCAATCAAGGCACTTAAGCTAATCTCATCATCCCAAAAGATCCACACTTTATTAGAACAGTTAGCAACCCAATTATTAAAACCAATTCTCTTAGCAATTCTCTCTATTTTATCAATTCAAGCCATAGGCTCTTGAATAGCAATCAGTTTAACCTTATCTTTATTAATGATAAACTTGAGTCTAGACAATGTAGCATTATTATTGAGATCACGAGCATTCCAACTAAGAAGCTTAATCATTCAGATAAAGAATTAGGATTGATTTTGTCTCTTTTTTGAAGAGATTTAATAGTTAACATTTTGACGTTCCTGCTTTTACTTGCAGACTTTAATTTACTATGAACTAAGGAACTGAAGTCATGATCAGAAGAACTGGGAGAAGCAGCAGTTGGGGAAGGATTATAACTACCAATATTACTTTTCTTTGGAGAACTAGACACAATATCATCAGCATTCTGATCCTGGTCCAATCCTTGGAGCGCGCTTATCAAATCCAGATCCTGTTTAGAAGAGCAAGTCTCTCTAACAGGACTTGTAGTACCGGGATTGTTATATGCCTCAACAGGCTTGTCCTTAGAAGTAATGATAGATTTAAGTTTCCTTTTGTAAACCTTAATAAAAGGTTGAGTTTCTTTAGAACAATGAGGACTTGTAACACTTTCTTTAACAGCATCAGAATGAAGAACAGTCTTTTATGTACTAGTCACCTCCTCCTTAGCATTATCTTTATGAACAACGTCATCTTTATTTAAAATCTTTTTGCATTTCTCAGAATCATGCCCCAAATGATGACAATTTTGACAATAACAAGGAGCATTCTTATAACTAACACCTAACCAGCAACCATCACGTTCACCAAACCCTATCCACAATTTCTTTTTCAACAATCTGGATACATCAATTTCAACCAATGCATAGCAAGCATTCATTTCAGCCCTATTGATATCAGGAACCACAACTTGATGAACTATTCCTAAAGAAGCAGCCAGTTCTTGTATAATAGATCTGTTATACAGAAACTCGGGCAGTTTTTCAAACCTCACCCAAAGCAAGGCAACGGGACATTCGTAATTTTTACTATTTTGAGAACACCATTTGATGATCCGCATGACTTTACCATCCACACTCTAAAAACATTTCGACCATATCTTATCGACATCCTCCAACAAAGTGAATTCAATGAGAATTTGTCTTGAATCGAGCGTGGCATACGTGAACATCCCCTTGAGAGTTCAGAGGGCCAATGCCGGAGAAGGCACACAGCCTCCAAAGGAGAAGCCCTGCTCCAAATCCGAAAACCAGAATCCAAGACCTCTTATATAATAAACGATGCCGGAGAGAAAGAGAGAAACTGATGACGGCTAGGATTAGACGATTGAGATGATTTCTTAGAGTTCAAGAAAGCACTCTCATTTCTTGGAGTGTCAAATCCTTATAAAAAAATAAAAATAAAAACTTAACATCATTTTAATTTTTTATTTTTTATTTTTGAACCCTCTTTCCCTAAATTGAAATTTTAAATTTTTCGAATTACGAATATTTTTGAAAAATTTGAAATTTTAGTTATCACTTATTACAAATCCAATATAAAATTAGGTTTTTACGATGGAAGTATTTTTTTTAACTTTTCTCGATTGTTACGTTCCTGCACTAAAAGTTGTTCGTGTTTCGTTTTAATGAAGGTATGTTTTTAACGAAACTAAAAATACAATTAGTATCTAAAAATAATTTTTGTATCTAATTAAGACTATGGATGATTTTATTTCCTATTTTCGAAACCATTTACAACATATTTACGCAATCTAGTGCAGTTAATTTACACACAAAAAATATTTTTTTGTTTTTCAAACCGTTTTTTTTCCTTTAAAATGGAATTCATTAATTTAAGCAAATTGGCCTAGTTGATACAAGAATAGTCCAATTTGGACGTGGGAGAGACTTTAAATTGTAAGACATCATAAATGACTTATTACATAATTAATAAGTCATGACATAAAGCCTTTAGCAATACTATCTTCAAACTTGTCATGTATTCTAACCTTTCTTAGTGTTTTGTTCATTGGATGTCCAACATTTTGAAAACCTATACGTGCAAAACAGAAGACAAACATATTGTATGTCAGGTTTAAAACTTGTTTGTCGATGTTAGAAGATTTGAGATTCCAAAACATCATAACATATTGTAATAATAAGAAAATCAATTCTCTAACCAGCATTAAGCATATTATAAAGTCTAAGATAACATATAACCAGACTTTATAAGAATATAATAGGCCTAAGTTAACGAAGAGTGTCAATGAATGAGAAATTACAATTAGACCTACACGTAAGGGTCCATTTCGCTACCCAATCAGCAGCGGAATTTTACTCCTTATATACATTTAATTATAAGAGATGAAGTTAAAATCTTTCTAAAACAATCAAGTAGAGGGAGAGAGATACCAAGGATATATTCCATTTGCTAACGAATCAAACAATATTTTAGAGTCGATTTCAATGTCAACTACAGAGTAGTCAAGATCTTTACATAGCTTTAATCCATCTAAAAGAGCTCTCAGTTCAGCTATAAGAGGGTTTTGCTTTCCATATAGTATACATATAGATGAGACTAAAGATCCTAAAGAATCCCTAATGATAATACCTCCACTAGCCTCACCAGAATAAAAACGGGCTCCGTTAGTGTTTACTTTCAATTTGTTTTCACTTGGATAGTTCCACTTAACCAACATAGCATTGGTTTTCTTGTTCTTAAAACCTGGAAAAAAAACTTTTACACAACCAATTTGAATGTAATTTCGCACCAAACTCATAGTAAGTTTCCAACTTCCTTTTTGGACAACCAATTTGATACGCACCCAACTTACAGTAAGTTTTCAAACCAACTTTATTTTTCGTAATCTGCACCCAACTTATAGTATGTTCTCACACCAAGTTTTTTTTGTAATCCAGACACAACTTACGATAAGTTTATAGACAAACTTTTTTTCAAACCTAAAAATCTTTTATGCAACCTATTTGAACGTAATTTCGCACCCAGCTCATAGTAGTTTAAATACTAGTTAACATACTTTTTTACTTTGTAGTTCAGGTGCTGAATTCATCACTTATACGAGAAGCTCGCATAAAAGCTTTACAAAATACACATTTCTACCATTTAATTAAAGGTGCATATGACCGTAAGCATCTTGTTAAAAATTCAAACATAAATTGGGAGGTCATCACATAAAAAGTAACATATTTTGACATTTAGAAATAAGATTTTATGTTTGTTGGAGAACCTTTTAAAATGATAAAATGATGTAATGCTCATTTTGGGAGTCAAGTCATGGGAAAGAAAGATCAACATGAACAAAAAATAAAGAACAACAATCAAGAATCATCACTATTTATTTTCCTGATTCTTGGCTCATTAAAAAAATAGTAGTAAGTTTTTGTAATTTAAAAACTAAAAAACTTATTTTCATAACCGTTTTAGTCTTAATTATGCAACCATAATATATTTTTTAATTTCACAACCGCTTTACTCTTAATTACACAACCAAACGTAATAAATTACAAAAATGTTTTTGGAAGATGCAATCAATATGGCTCCAGTTTCACATGAAGAACATATTAAAAAAACATAGTTGTACTCTTTATGTTATATGTTTGTGCAACATTACTGTTCATAACGTTTGGATAAATATTAGCTAATTCAACAATCAAATATGTTAAATAGTTTTAAAAATAAATGATTATGATTAGGCAAAAACTATCAGAAAAAATCTAATAAGTTTAGTGAAAAAATATTGCGTTAGCAAACGAGATACAACAATTGGTTGTGTAGCCTAATTCTGGTAAGTACTAATTCAAATATATGTGTTTAATATAGTATAATAAAAATATTAATTCATATACTAATTTTATATCCGTATGCAACCTTTTTTTTTCTAGAACACACATCCGTTGAACTCTATACAAAATATAAAAAATTATTCCACGATGTTTCAAATTGATGATACTAGAGAGAAGTAAATGAAACAGAAAGTCATGTAGGTGTTAACGTTGATGAAGGTGTGCATGTTAATGAAGAAAAAAACAAAATTTTATGTTGATATCGATGTTAATGAACATGTGATGAAGGTGTTGATGTTGCTGCTCAGGACCCTGATTTTCTACCAATCAGTGCTCCAAAAAAAATTTAAAAAACATCAATTTGATATACGGGTATGAGACAACTCCAACTCACATATTCTAAAACATTTTGGAAAGACTACGTGATGAAAATAACATCACTTTAAATGAATTGTGAGAGAATATAAAGTTTAAGGAAAAATAAAGAAACTTCAGAAAGAGGTCAATAGCCTCCAAAATCAAACATACGAAGAAGTTAATTCTATTTACACAACCTATTTATGCACCCTATTTGTTCATATTTACGCACTCATATTGTTCTTAATTTCACAACCACTTTTTAACACTTAATTACACAACTAATTAACACGTAATTTTGTATCCATGTTTAATCATGTCTAAATCTTGTATTTTCAAAACCTAATTGCACTTAATTTTGCATTTTTTTTATAAAAGCTTTATTTTTTATTTCTTAGCCAAACGATTTGGGCCCAACTTAGGTCAATAACATTGAATAAGTGAAAACAAAAAAATAATAAACTCAACAAATGGATCAAAGAAATGGAACAAAAAAAATGAACTCCTTCAACAAAATCAAAAAATGATACAATCAGATGATTCTCTTACTATACAATTCAATAGCTGGAAAAGGAAAGTGAATATACGGACGACAATTTTTATTTTATTTTGAAAGATGAAATAAAAAATAATTAGTGTTGTCAATACACCTAATATAGAGAGTACAATAAGCAAGATCGTCTAATCAAATATAGTGATGATGTTTTGAAAACACAAGAAACGGAAATTAATAGATATAGTCTATCAAGAGCATTGACACTACCTATATTACGACCTTCTATCAAGAGCATTGACACTACCTATATTACGACCTTCTTATGTAGTTGAACAAAATCTAAATCTGGTTGATACAATGACAAATACAAAAAAAATACATATTACATATTGACAGATACTTCATTAAAAAAATGAATGTCGAAAAAAAAACTCAAAATGAGAAAGAATAAAAAAAGATAAAAAAAGGTTACATTAGTTGTAGAAGCTTATGTTGTTGTATTGGAAAATAAAAATGAGGTTAAAAAATGTGTACAAGCTCTGAGTCAACCATAATTTTTTTTTAAAAAGTTGTAACACGTTAAAAAAAAGGTTGAAGCAGGTGTAACAAGTATTCTTAAAAAAGAAGATCTACAATATTCATATATATATATACAACCAGTTGTAAAATATCCTCCTCTCCTCGTCCTCAATGAAAAATTATAAAACCACTCGTAAATCTTCATCTTCGTCATCTTCCTCAACAAATAGTTGTACAACCAATTGTACAAGATCCTCAGGAAGTTGTAATAGATGAATAGGATATATCTTCTTTTTATGATCCAAAAGCATTTGACAGAAAATAATAAAAGTGGAATATGATTGGCCAACTGACAACGATACAAATAAATTAATATTACAAGAAGATGTCAAACATTTGTTCATTTTGAAGAATAAAGAAAAAGTTTACTTCATTGTTAATCCTTATGTATGGTTATTTCCATCAAAAAGTTTTATGTTCGATTAAAAAACATGACAGAGATTGCAAATGATGGTGAGTTAGACTAGAATATAATTTTGCACCCAATTTACCTACATGATGTGTTCATATATACGCATCCATATATTTTTAATTTCACAACTTATTATTTTTATATTTTCACAACCAGACTGTTCATATCTACGCACCTAGTCAACATTTTGTATTTTCACAACTAATTAAACCCTAATTTTGCACCTTTCTATTTTTGTTGTTCTGCAAGCCATTGATGCATATGTATTCATTATATTGGAAGAACTAAATAATAATGTAAATTTTTCACAACCTTATGGCTTAAATCTGCCAAATTGGAGAAAATCAGTCTACATATCAGCTCATGCACTAGTAAGTTAATTTATTATGTTAAAAATACAAGTTTTAAATTGCTTATTATGTACTAATTAATTTGACTGTATATATCATAGTATAGGCATCAATACAACATAAAACAATGTCACCCCAATAATTGACGATATATACAAGATATATCATCGTTCCAATATACATAAAACTAAAGCAAAAATGGATCAAATTATTGGACATTATGCGTATTTGATTTAGACGAAAAAAATATATTGACGTACAACTCGGTACTACATGGTAAAACTGACCCAACAATAAAGTCAGGTAAACAGTACTTAGTGTTATCAAAATATAATATTATTTGATAATATTTATATTTTCTTAAACAATATAAAAATAATTGTGATAACTTGATTTTGCAGTACAGATACTTTATCGACCAAAAACTTATGATACCAAAATCAACAATAAAAAATTGAAAGCACCTGATTTTTTTTATTGTGGAGTTTTTATGTGCAACTATATGAGGTTCTTCATTGAAAATGGAAAAAATACCGAAAATATTTGACCCATATTTTGCAACAATGAAAAAAACTGAAATGTTTATTTTATTTATTAACAATAAACATACAATAAAACATTGGGAGATGACTATATGTTAAATTCACAATATATTTCATTTGTAAAAGTTATATGTCTCTAAACTACAATTTTTTTTGTAATCAATTTCATTTTAGCATTATTTTATATATTGTTATTTCACAATTGCACAACAAATTAAACCATAAATTGCAACCCAATTAAACCTGGTTTTGTAACTTGACCTGAAAGCCTATGGGTCCATAATTAGGGGTATAAATACCCAACCATTTTCATTAATGAGGGTAATGAACATTTAATACAACTAGGCAGCTTAAATCTCTCACTACAAAACACCCCAACATTTAATACCCTTGAAATTCCCTAAAACACTAGACCAAATTACCCTCAGTTCAAAATAAACATCACCAAATTGGCGACCACAATGCGATCTTGGGAAGGTCTTGGCTCTTCAGGATGCATGTTGTGGCATCAACAGTTCACCAATATTTAAAATATGTTGTTCAAGGACAAGTAGGAGTTGTTCGGAGCAACAAAAAAACATCAAGAGAATGTTATGCAACTGCGCTTGCCCTTAAAACTCTGGGGGCAGTCCGGGTAAATGAATATTAGCAGTTGGTGGGGCCCTCTGGGGGAGAGGGTGAAATTGATGACCCCAATGATACCCCTGGTGTTTTGATACGAATTGAAGAGGTTGAAACCCACTCTCTGACTGAAGGAAGAAATGTCAAAATTGGATCTAAGATGACACCAGAATTGAAGAGCAAAGTGTTCTCCTTTTTTAGCGAACCACCAACATGTTTTTGCCTTGTGTAATACTGATGTAACCGGAGTGCCTGAGAATGTTATATCACACAAACTATCCAGTCAGAGAGATGTAGCACCTGTTGTGCAGAGAAGAAGAGCTTTCTCTAAAGAAAAAACTGATGTCATAGTTCAAGAGGTTGACCAGCTTACCAAAATGGGGTACATAAAGGGGTCTCAGTACCCTTTATGGACAACCAATCCAGTGTTAGTAAAAAATAAGAATAGGAAATGGCGTATGTGCATCGACTTTACTGACCTCAACAGGGCTTGCCCAAAAGATCTGTATCCAGTCCCCCGGATAGACCAATTGGTGGACTCCACATCTGGGAACAAGTTATTGTTCTTCATGGATACCTTCTCCGTTTATAATCAGATACAAGTGGATCCGAAGGACCAGAAACATACTACTTTTGTTACAGATAGGGGCCTCTATTGTTACAAAGTGATGCCTTTTGGACTGAAGAATGCTGGGGCAACCTATCAAAGGTTGGTGAATAAAACGTTTGTTGATCAAATTGGGAGAAATATAGAAGTATATATTGACGACATGATGGTAAAAAGTGTGGAGGAAAAATTAAATTTAGCAGATCTTCAAGAAACTTTTGCAAACTTGGCAAAGGTTAATTTAAAATTAAACCCAGAAAAACGTGTTTTTGGAGTACAGTCCGGAAAGTTTCTGGGGTATGTGATAAGTGAGAAAGGGATACAGCCTGATCCAAACCAGCTTAATGCCTTATTACAGATGGATCCTCCTCAGAATATTAAAAAAGTGCAAAGGTTGACAGGAAGGTTAGCTGCTTTAAATCGTTTTATCTCAAGGTCTTCGGATAGGTGTGCCCCATTTTTCCAGACTTTAAAGGGTGCTAAAGATTTTAACTGGTCTCCGCAGTGCGACCAGGCGTTCAATAAAATAAAAAAGTATTTATCTTCCCCCAAGACTCTCAATAAACCTATTGATGGAGAAACATTATACATATATTTAGCAGTGTCCGAATGTGCTATAAGTGCAATGCTAGTAAGAGAGGTGGACAATTATTCTCGTCCAGTGTATTACATCAGCAAGAGCCTGATGGATGCTGAAAGAAGGTACTTAAAACTTGAAAAAATATCACTAGTTTTAGTAATTGCTGCCAGAAAAATGAGGCCCTATTTTCAGTCTCATTATATTGTTGTCCGGACGTCTTTTCCCTTGAAAAATGTTCTTCAAAAGGCAGACATATCAAGCAGGATGACCAAGTGGTCAGTAGAATTGGGTGCTTATGACACTGACTTCGCCCCTCGAACTGCAATCAAAGCCCAATCTGTTGCTAATTTATTGGTTGAATTCCATTCGGACAGAAGTACTAACCAAACTGCTAATGAAAGAACTAAGAAGGTATGGGTTGTCCGAACGAATGGTGGATCAAGTACCATGGGTTGTGGTGCTGGGATATGTTTAACCTCTCTGTATGGCGAAAAACTATACCAGGCTATATGTTTTGCTTTTAGGTCTTCTAACAATAAGTCCAAATATGAAGCTGCTATAGCTGGTTTGAAATTAGCCTTTCTGTGTATGGCTAAAAGAGTTACGTTAATGAGTGATTCTTCAGCTTCTTATCCATCATGTCTAAGGTCAATCTGAGGCAAAAAAGGAGCAGTTGATTCAGTACTTGTTCATTCTTAAAGAAGTGGCAGCCAACTTAAAAAATGTCAGCTATGAGCACATACCCAGATCTGAAAACACACTAGCAGACTCCTTGGCAACCATAGCATACTCTGAGTCCTACCCATGGATTCATGTGCAAGAATGTCCATCCATACAACCCAATAGGGTTAGGGAGGAAGAGGAAAGTGTAAGTATACAAGGGGTTCAACCCAGAGACCGAAGATCTCCTCTTCTTCAATACATTTCTGATGGCATTTTGCCTCCGGAGAAAGCTGTGGCAAGGAAAATGAAGCATAGGGCTCGTGGTTTTTTTTAATCATAAGATACATCTTATACAAGAAGTCATTTAGTAGACCTCTCTTGCATTTTTTAGGGATTAAAGAGTTTCAAATTTTGCTATCCGAACTACATGATGGTGAGGGATGAGCACAATGTGGCTATAGAGCTTTAACCCGAAGAGTTTTATTAGTCGGATACTACTGGCCATCCATAATGGAAGATTCCAAGGAATTGGTAAAGAAGTGTGATCCATGCCAAAGATATGGTAATGAAATTCATATCCCATTTGTCCCCCTGGAATCAATTTATGAGCCATTACCTTTTGCTCGTTGGGGACTGGATCTAGTAGGGCCTTTACCGATGGCATCCGGATGGTGCAGAACTATTATTGTAGCCATTGATTATTTTTCAAAATGGATAGAAGTAGCCCCCTGGCAGGAACTACTTCAAAAGCTGTTATAAAATAAATTATCTTGTCTAATATTTGTTGCAGATTTTGGGTTCCACAAAAGATAACCACAGATAATGGGCCACAATTTGACAACAAGGATGTGGAGAGTTTATGTGCCTCTAGGGGCATTCAGCATTGCTTCTCTTCTTATTTCCATCCACAAGCGAATGGTCAAGGTGAAGTGGCAAACAGAACCATTCTGTCCGGTCTCAAAAATAATTTAGAAAGGGTTGCTGGAAAGTGGCCAAGCTATTTACAAGAAGTATTATGGGCGTACCGGACTAATCCTGTAGCTGCTACACAAGAATCTCATTTTGACTTGGTATATGGGATAGATGCAATTGCTCCTGTAGAAGCAACTCTTCCATCATACAGAGTCCACAATTTTTCCGAGTAGGCTAATGAAATGGAAATCAGAAGTCAACTGGACTTAATAGAAGAAAAAAGGGTTAAGGCTCGTCTTAGAACCACCCATTATCAAGGTTTGATGAGAAGTAGGTTTTCTTAAATAAGGGATTTTCGACCAGGGGACAAAGTGTTGAGAAAATTCTTCTTACATACTAAGGAGAAGCAGTTCGGCAAGCTAGCTCCAAACTGGGAAGGGCCCTATGAGGTCACTGAAAAACTTAAGCCTGAGACATACAGGCTTCAAGACAAAGATGGAAGAATCCTAAACCACCCTTGGAACATTGAACACCTCCGGTTGTATCTGGAATGAAAGTTGTGTAAATATTTACTTGTTTAAAGTCCATGTACATATTATGGGGCATACTCTTTCCTACCCTGGTGGCGCGGGGAGGTTTTAATGAGGTGTCCGAGTTTTTTAATAAAATTTGATGTCTTCTTAAAATATTTGGAGTGGTTTTATTTACAGTTTCTTTAAAGTTTTCTAAGGATCTTTCGCAGATCGGATTGATCTGGTGGAATGATGACCATTTAACATTTGTCATCGGAGAATTTAAACACTCTCATCTTAAAATACTTGTAAAATAAATAGGGGCTATTTAAACATCAGCCATTAAGATTGAGCGAATATGAAACAAAGCAAGAATTTAGCAAAGTAAAACTATCCGGCTAAAACCGGATGATGATATTAAAACGTAAAATATGCCTTGATCATCCAAGGACTTTAAGTTTAAAGAAGAAAAACTTAACTGGACTCAAACCGGACACAGTTACAAAAATTCATTGGCCATCCAAGGACTTTAGTATATCATAAAGATAAGAAAAAACAAATAGTTAAAACCTCAAGGCTAGTTTCCCTTGGATGTTCCTGCATCATCTTTTTTCTTCGAATCTTTGGGTTCGTCACTGGAACTCTCTATGGTTCATTCTTCCTCATCGGTAGTGTTGTCAAGACCACTAGAATAGTTCTTCTTATCACCATCCACTATCGTATGGAATGCGATATCCTCACACTCAACGTACTGCCACATAGTACCGAGTGTTCTCTTCGGAAACGTTTGATGAAAAAGCAAGACCATGTCAGATTTAACTTCGGCATACCTATTTTCTAGGGAATCTATCACATCGTTGGTATATACATCAATCTTGGCCTGGATTGTCTTTTCTTGCTCTTTCACCAAATATTCCTTCTCCTTGGTAACCTTGGACACAACCTCTTCAAGAGAAGTCTTGTCACCGGACAAGGTTTGGATAACATTGTCGTTGGTCTTCACCTCTTCCTTCAAGGTGGAGAGATCTTTCTCCAAGCCAGAGCACTTAGTTTGGAGCTTTGTGTTAGGCTTCTCTGAAGTGACCAGCTTGGTTGCCAGATCTAATTTCCCTCTCTTCAACTCCTCGATCTCTTTCTTCAATACCTCAATACTTTGGTTGGCATTAAGAAGGTCAGTGGAAAAACTCTCATTATCTGTGTTAAGGGTATTGATGAGGGCAAACTGACTTTTTACTTGCCTCTCCAAGTTGAGCACTGGTTGAATATGGCCCAATAGAGACTGGGTCACCGTATCATTTTCCCCTGAAACAGTGAAAGACTTACCATTAAAAGTTACCATCTTAGAGGAGCTTGGGGGAAGGTAGGGACCAGCGAAGTCATCTTTTTCAAACTCTCTTAAATAAAGGCCAATGTTTTGGAGGCCACTGATGTCTACTCCTTCCAAATCCCCTCTGGTACCCTCTCCAGCGTGTAGATCACTTGGGATTTTCTCTGCCAGTGTGGGGTCTGTTGGGTCGGCCGGAGTTAGAGACTCCGAAGGCCGGAGGACAACTTCATCCCCCAGGGAGACCTTCTTCTTAGCAGTCCTCTCTTCACTGTTTGCTCCCCTTTTTCGATCGTTCTTAGGAGGTTTTGGAAGATCTTGAGGTACACCTGTCTCCCTAATGCTCTCATCTTTAACTAATTTGAGTAAAGTAGCATCAATCCCCCCTTGGGTCTGCGCTCCTTGGTTCTCCGGAGCGATCTCCTCTGTAGCATCCCGAACAGCCTCTGTTGCAGCCTTCTTTTTCTTGCCCTTCCCTTTCATTTTGATTGGGGCTTTGGCTCTGGAGGTCAAGGCCAGTTTGTCATCTTTCTCCTCTGTTCTCTTGAGAATAACGGCCGGAGGGGGTCGTGTAGTCAGCTCCTCCCAAGTATGATCTCTCCGGCCCGTAAATATTCCAAAGGGGGGATCTCACCAGGTTGCCTGAGGTAAAGCAGTTTTGGAAAGCGTTTCCCCAACGGTCAACAGTCCAGGCATTTAATTTGGCACATGTGGCCTGCCCCTCCTCTACATAATCGGAGAACTCCTTCGGCAACACTAACCAAAGAAAAAGAGAAGTAATTCAGGAACAAATTTCTTGCAATATGAGAAAGACAAACAAAGTAGAAAACTTACCTGAACTTTTCCACCTGTTGGTGAGGATACTAGGTTTGACACCACCTTTGATTTTTCTCCCATTCTCCCACATCCGGCCAATAAATAGAAACTGGGTCTTCCAGTTTTTCTCTGACTGAAGCATGTCATCCACCACTTTGAAATTTTCGCCCATATTGTAGTAGTAGAATGGGATACGGTGGTTTTTACAAAGACTGACCATTGTAGCAAACTGCTCCATTGGGAGAGGAATTCCGGACAGCCTTGACACCATAATACAGGCGAGGAGAGTATACCAAGCATTAGGACTCAGCTGGCTTGGGCAGATTTTTATCAGGTGAAAATACCTAACAATTTCTGGATCCAAGGGGAATCTGAGCCCCCAGTTGAACAACTCGGTATAGATGACGATCTCGTTGAGCTTGTAGTCCATCGGAGTCTCCGGTGTGACTGGTATCCTCACCTTGACCGATTCAGGAATTCCCCATTTGGCCCAGATCCGGCCTAACTCAGCAGTATGAGTATAGACGTAATTAATATTCTACATGGCCAGCAGATACTTCACATTGACCTTGTGAAAACAAGGTCCCACTTTGCCTTCCAGACTCTCCGGCAGATCCGGATGGGTTATACAAACTTTCTCCTTGCCTTTTCTCTTTTTATCGGAGGCAGCATCTCCAGTTTGCCCGGAAGCTTTAGTTTCGAATGGAGCTTCTTCAACAATGTCCTCCATCACCTCTTCCATCACTGTGGAAGGTTTGTCATTCGTTGTGGATGGGAAAGTGTTGGTTTGTGGCTCAGCAGGTTGTCCGGACGATTGAGCATCAGCCTCTCTTAAGGGTCTGGTGTCCGGATGGGGCTCAGCTCCGGAAGACTTGGTATGAGAACTAATTATGGTGGCCTCGGATCCGCAGGGTTTATCTCTTGCGGCTCTAATAGATGTCTCCGATTCGGAGGCTTTATCTTTGGCTCCAGATTTGGAGGGCCCTGTTTTGGAAGACTTTGGTTGAGAACCGGTTGCTTAGCCTTTTACCAGGCGCGTTGTCCGGCAAAGATTAGTTTTTTCTGGGGATTTCTCGATGTCTAACCCCATAACAATGAACGGAGAGGGCTTTCTAGCACTCGATACTTCTTTCACTTGTACGATAGAAGGCTGAGACTCCTGATCCGAGGAGCCTGAAGGGATTGACGAGAGTTTTGGTTGGAATAAACGCCTAGGTTTTGTGTTCTTGGCAGAGGATGATCCTTGATCAGCTTTTAAGGTTGGTGAATCAGGTTTATTGCTTGGAGAGACTGGAAGGCCAGCATCGATACATCTCTCACGTTCAACGTTTTGCATATTTTCTAATTCAGAAAGATTTAGCCAACCACCTTTCACGAGACTGTTTCTCGTTGTGAACATAAAACTTCCCAAGACAAGTTTTGAGAAGAGAGGTAAAAATCTCTGAGAAGAAGAAATTGCAAAGTGATGAAGATGGTGAAACAGTAAAGGAAAACAATTTATACTGATGAGGCAAAAAGTTACTGATGCCTAAGAGAAAACAAAGAGACTAAGGTAATGATTGAAGGCGGTGCTGACGTAAGAAACATTAAATGTAAAAATTGATTTTTGGACTTAGTGGGAGCGCCTCTGAGGAAGAAAACGGCTGGAAGAGCGAATCGAAATGCGACACATGTCCCACGATCAAGAGCGAAACTCTTGGAATTCTGAGAAGGATTTAGTCCGGATAAACTCTGAACTGAATACATGAGCGATCCGGAGAATGTTGTTATTGGCAAAACGAGTTTTTTAGTCCTGCCAAAGATCTTTGACAAAACCTAAAAAATAGGCTACTAATGAGTCCGGAATTATCCACCACAACTCACTGAAAAACCGGACAGGGGCAATTCGGACAATAGGTGCCCACTGAACTATCCGGACAGCAAAAGTACTAAAACACTAAACATATTTTGACTAAGCTAGGTGCTAATCTACTTAAAAACTAATGAGTCTTTAAACTCGACCCGGTTTTGTAACTTGACCCGAAAGCCCATGGGTCCATAATTAGGGGTATAAATACCCAACCACTTTCATTAATGAGGGTAATAAACATTTAATACAACTAGGCAGGTTAAATCTCTCACTACAAAACACCGAAACATTTAATACCCTTGAAATTCCCTAAAACACTAGACCAAATTACCCTCAGTTCAAAATAATCATCACCACCTATAACGTAATTTTGCAATATTTTTATGCAACCACCTATAAGTAATTTTGCAACCTTTTTACGCAGCCACCTATGAAATAATTTTGCAACCTTTTTACGCGACCACCTATAAAATAATTTTGCTACCCATTTACGCAACCATTTATAACATAATTTCAAAATTTATTAACACATAATTTTGCATCCAAATTTATCAAAACATTTACGTGAATGCATAGAAACAAAGAATCAATGTAACTAAAATAATTATATAATCATAATAACAACAAGAAAATAACTCAAAATAATCAAAAATACCGAAAATTGAAAATGAAAAACAGTAGAGTTATCAATAAATGTTCGATAAATATAGAAGAAAAAAAACAAAAATTGTAGAAGACGTTAATTGAATGAAGAACAAAAAAAAGATCTAAAAGCAAATAGGAGATTGATAAAATGAAATAAATAAATCAATCAAGATCGAAGTAACAAAACAAAGGTATGATGGGTATTAAAAAATGTTCATGTGGTTAATTAAGTCCAAAAACCATGTGGTTATGAGTATTTACTCAGACCCTCGGTTGTTATATGTAAATAGTTTTGATTCTAGGTGGTTATGAGGAGATTAACCTTAGTCATTTTATAGTATTTTGCAGCCCATTGGTTTGCTGGGTCTTCTGTTAAACTTATTTAATTTTGATAGGTTGGGTTGTTTCTATCGGTTTCACTACGACTTAATAAAAAATAAAAATAAAAAGTTTATCCGATAACTTTAATAAATACGGATTATTTAAAATTAAATTAAATTTATATTTTAATTATTTTTTAATATATATATCGCTTTTAGATTGTATATTGGGTTTTTTGGATTTTTTTAACATTTTTTGAAAAAAATTGAAAACAAATCTATAGAAACATTTTTGTTAGATCATTCTAGGATAAAGGTTTGGATCCTGGTTGGATCTTTTTTGGATTGGACCGTTAGGTTATCGGTTTACCGGTATGGTAGTCGAACTGGACTCAAACCCTGGTTCATAAACGCTTGATAAGAGTATCATATCAGTTTCCGGGGGAAGGTCTTGTCGGATCGGTTTCAGACGCGTTTTATCAGACCGATAACGAACGGGTTAACTAGGTTCAGTAGTTCCATAAAAATCCTAGTTAGACGTAATATATTAAAAGATGAGAATATAAATCTAAGTATTAAATTATTAGACTAATAACCGATATAGATAATCGACGGATTAAGGACATAACAAGTTGTAGACTAATAAATATATTCTTTCACTGTTTTTTATTATTTGTATATTTTGTCATCCATACTCCAAGTTTGAATTTAGGTTTAGTTTTGTATATATTATAATATATATTGTTTTTGTACTAGTTTTATAAATCTGGACCAGTATTCGGATTGGGCTCAAACTTTGACTTATATACCACTCAATAACACTATCGGGTTAGTCTCAGACGAGCTTTATCAGACCGATTATGCACAGGTTACCAGGTTTGAAAGCTCAATAACAACCTTAGATCCTCATCGTAATTCATCATATTCTATTTTATTCAGCAAAAACGTTTTTAAAAAAAATCATCTTGCAAGTTTATGATTTTTGAAATTCGCCTTCACGACAAAATTAAGATACGTAATGCTTACATAATGGTATAATTTGTTTTTTTATGATTTTTGAAATTCGCCTTCAAGACAATATTAAGATACGTAATGCTTACATAATGGTATAATTTGTTTTTTTATTTTCTTACATATATATTTATGTTATTTAAGTTTGAAAATCTGAAGTAGAAACTTTATATTATTTAATCTTTTTAGTTATGTGTTAGATATTTTATTTGTTGAATATTAGATATTATTGATAGATATATGTTTAGGATACTTGTTTTTAGAAATCGATGTTGATTTACGTTATTTAGGTTTAGGTTTTATATATGAGTTTTTGGTTTGTAATTGCACATATTGTGCGATAAGCACATACTTTTTCGCATACTGGGTGTGATTCAGTACTTGTTTATCACACGACGTGTGCAATTATGGTGTTGTTCATCATATAATTCTTGTGAATATGGTTTAGTTCTACAGCGTCGGGTATGCGGTAAAGATCAACGGTTGTGACATTAAATACTCGAATGAATGTAGTTTTGTTGCTAGTGTATTCGGTTTTTGAATGCTTTAGTATTAGTTTTTTTTACTCGTTTTCATATGTCCCGCCACACTCTTAAACTACGTATATAGTTTTACAGTAGGTAGTTTGTGTATAATTTTGTTATTTTTAATTTTGGTATAGATCATATTCGTAAACTTATTTTTTTTATTTTCATGATGGCTTCCTAACCTAGGAACCCAATTAGAGAGTGCTCACCTGAAGTACCACAGCCATAGGCATGGGGGATAATTGTACGATATTAAAAAAATTGTAGTGTATGTCTTAAGTAGGCATGGGCATTTTAACCGGAACCGAAAGAACTGAACCGAACCGAAGTAGATTTGGTTCTTTCATAATACCCGAGTGGTTCCAGTTTTCAATTACCCACGGTTCTCGGAACCGAACCGAACCGAACCGAACCGAACAACCGTGGGTACCCGTTAGGAACCGAACCTATGTATTAACCCTTAATTTTGAATTGTTTTGAAAATATATTTTCTTTTTTCAAAGTTAGATTCCTCTAAATTTTTATTTATCATGGATCTCTAATTATGTTCTCTTTAATAAATGACAACATAGTTTACTCAAAGTGATGACATATTTACAAACTAGTATGCGTATAAACAAAATAACAAAATATCAACCTTTATATAATTTAATAAACTTGATATCATCTCTCTATTTTCTTTATATTACTAATATTATTATTTTAATATATTAATTTTGAATATTTCTTATATTTAGTATTTTTTCTTACAATCTAACATAGTTTCATTGTTTTAAAGTGTAAAAAATAGTTTTATATATGTTGATATTGCAAAACATTTAAAGTATCCAAAACTACCCGAATGGAACCAAGTTAAGTACCCATACCGAACCGAATTAAGAAGAACCGAACCGAATCGAACCAAAATTTATTTGGTTCCTAAATGGGTACTAGTTTTGAAAAACAGAAAGAACCAAGAACCGGAAGAACCAAACCGAACCGAAACGAAGAACCGAATGCCCATGCCTAGTCTTAAGGGAAATAACAAAGTGAACTGCAAAGTAGTAAATTGTATTATCAAAGAAGAGAGAAGTTACATCGACTAGGGTTATATCCCTTTATTTATACTATCTATGACCGTTATCTCCAATTACTCCACTTTTTGACTCCATGAAATGTACGTATTAACTACATTTACATCATCAGGCCTAATTTAACGACCATTACATTAATGCTTTGACCAATTCCGCTAACGTGGCTCTAAAACGCTAAACTGATTATCATTTATTACGCGAGGTGCTCGATAAGCTTCATGTGCTCGGTTTTCTTTCCTTGCTCAATATCTTGAACGCCTCTCTAGTCCTTTTTTCTCCTCTTGGTAACCCTCTTCGCATATTTTATCCATGCAAGAAACCGAGCCCTTCTCCAATTGTTTCTCTTCTGCTCGGCGCACTTCCTGTCTAGCACTCCCCTAGCCTCGGCAAGGGTCTGATTATCTTCTCGTGACTTTGCCTTTTTTTCCCTTTTCGGCGAAGTCCGCCGAACGAATGGTTCATCTCTGTCCATACTTCTTTCTTACTTTGCAATCAACTCGACCTATAATCTTTTCTACTCTGCTCCTTGTTCAGCTATTTATGTTTATTCTCTTTGTGTGGTAATTATCTCCTCATCATGGGCACCCCCTAGTTCAGGGATGGCATTGCGAAGACATAAAATTCTTGAAATAAATCCCTAATTTTGAATGAAGAGAATATCCTTAAGAATTAAAATATGTAACGCAAAACCCATATGATATCAGCTTAGTAATGATGATTCTTTTGAATAAATAACGGGAAACTACCACGTGTCGATAGTTATAGGCGAGTGGGTGTGAGTGGCCTGACGTTTAGGTCTCATTGTCAAAATAAATGTACGCTTTGGTTTTTGTTGGAGACGTGTAAGGCTATATTTCACCTTCGTTAACCACGCGTGCAGTTAATGACCAGTTAGAAATATAGCTTTCTGGATTTTGCAAACCATAAGTCTTTTTTAGTAAACTTTGAAGCAATATCTAAGGCCTTATCGGAGTTCTTCATCAACATTAAGCACACTTCCAGGCGATTCCTATTATTCATACAAGTATTTACTACGTTTTTCTTGTTCTTCTGTTTATAACAAGCACTTTGATACTAGACCCTTTTGGTGCAGCTATAGGGACCCAAATAACCCCGTTAGTGGTAGCGGTGTGCAGGTGTGAGTTGTTCCACAAATTGCATACTCTTACTCCTCCTATTGACTCATTTTAGTCGTCCTAGACATAGAATGGGTCCAAAAAAGATTGTGAAGAATAAGGAGAAAGAGGTTAAGATCGTAGAACTAGAGTTTGAAGACCCAGTCTTTTTAAAAAAACTATTTTTCGCGAATAGCCCATAAGTATTGATATATCAACGCCGCTACCCTTTTTAGTTTTAGGTACCGATATGGTATACCCAATGATGTTACTGTTAGGGTTCCAAATGTTGGGGAGCATCCCTTCTAGGCGAGGGAGAATGAAACTTGAGTGTTTATGACTGTATTTGATCGGGGTCTATGTTTGCCATTACCGGGATTAATCTGTGATTTCTTCAGCTTTCTGGGTATATTATCAACTCAAGTAGTTCCAAATGGGTGTATAAACCTGCTCAGTATACTTCTAAGTTTGTGATTGCTAGGCATCTCAATATGCTTTATTATCTGTAGTAGATGTGGCCAAATTAGCTAAGTCTCATTTTTTTTATGCCCAAGTTGCTGGTATCAGAAAAATAGTAGAGTTGCGGAGCTCTGACAAGAATTGGAAAAATTCATTTGTGTTTGTCTCGGTAACTAGGAGCACGAAAATGCCTCACTGAATTTGCAGCTTGAACGAAAGTGGAAAACCAAATGTAAGAAATATACCCGCAGAATTTTGCGCTGCTATCGGTTTTTTGTTATCACTAATTGAGATGTTTAAATATGCATATGAAGGGAATCATCAGGAGTGGTGTAAGGAGGGCTTACCAATGGATTTGTCAACTCATTGATTAAAGATGCAAATTTAGCAAGTTCCACGTGGTTGCGAAAACCTTTGCGGCTATTTACTCAAGTTAACTACTTACAAGTTGGGTTGTGGCCGATTGCTGAGATGACCATTGGGTGGACGGGACAGTAATCATGACTAGTATATGAGAAAAAGCAACGACCGCTCGTTTAAGGGTATTGATGGAACATAGCTACAGGGAAAGAAATAGCACTGGGTATTCTTGTCAATTCCTCAAGGTAGGAAACTAAAGGGGGCTGAGGGATCCTCATCCTTATAATTTCAGACAGAGAATGAAGAAAAAGTGTTAAGTGTGAGAGGGGCCGTTGAAGATAATGAGGTTCTTTCGGGGATTAACACCAATATGGATCGTGCACGTCGATCCTGCCCGGAGGAGAATGAAGAAGAAGATGCAGATGAGTAGAGTCCTCGCCTAAAACGTTCAAAAGTGATAGTGGATACGGTGCCACTAACAACAAGAAGACCAAGATTGATTAATGAAGAAGAAGGTGATGGGGGTCTGATCCCAGATGGCCAAAATGGGAAACCACCCATTTTAACGTCAGAGAACGCTCGGGAGAATGGTCCCGAGGTGATCAACCTAAATGAAGTGTAGGCAGAATGTCAGGCAAGCCAAGCTGAAGGTGCTGACGATGATTTTGGACCCTGGAAGCAGATCCTGAAGATATAGCTCGTGGGATAGATCAGTTTGTAAAAACTGGAGTGCGGCCTACCTTCGTACAAGAATTAAGGAGTGGACCAGCTCTTGTAAATATAGCGAGGCCTGAAATATACCTACAAAAGGCCAAGAATCTAGGTCAAGTGGATCTGGTGCAGTATTAGAAGAGCTACCCCCTCCAATATTTCAATGCCAAGGCCCTCCATGCTAATGCTCGAACAACTGAAGAGGTGTCCTGAGCTTTCTTTCTATGACAATATGTCGATGAGTGAAATACTTCAGAGGCAGGTGGAGCTAGCAATATAGGTAACTTGGTTATGTCGAGCAGAGTTAGTTATAACCAATAATGTTATTCTAAATAAAAATATTGTTTGCAGATGCATCAGAACTTGGTCATCATGTCCTATCGGCGTATGTCGGACACAGATATACAATTTATGGAGAAATGGAAACCTGAACCTATGTTCTTTAGGTCGATCATAGGGTTAACTACCGAGCTCGCCCAATATAAGCATGGGTACAGTTCAGCCCAAACCCATTAATTCAAGGTTGTACTGGAGAAATAAAAATTGGATAATGAGGTTGCACTACTGAAAAGTCCTCGGGAGGCATGCGAGCAAAAGAAAAAAGAATTAATTGCTGAGGCCACGACATTGATATCACATAATCATGGATTCGTTAAGTGGAATGACGACCTGATGTCCCAAAACGTTGAGCTACTAGCTCAAAAGATGACACAAACGAGAAGGGTAGAAGAGCAAACGGATCGCATTGCGGGGCTTGTGATCGAGAAAGGGAAATAACAAAGTAAACTACCATATAGTAAATTGTATCAACAAAGAAGAGAGAAGTTACATCGATTAGGGTTCTAACCCTTTATTTATACTATCTATGACTGTTATCTCCAATTATTCCACTCTTTGACTCCATTAAATGTACGTTTTAACTACATTTACATCATGGGGACTAATTTAATGATCATTACATTAACTTTTTGACTAATTCCGCTAACGTGGCTCTAAACCGATAATCTCCGATATATTAACATTTTATTTATATTATATCAAAGTCTTATGACATTTTCAAAACCATTATCTGGTTTGTGTGGCTCGACAATTGGGTCATATTCAAATGGTACCAGACCGATTACGACATCATTTTCTCATGACTGATAGACGTGTTGGACCTAGGTTTCTTTGGTATAAAATTATTTGGTCTAATACGGTCGCATAGTGGAGACCCATTGTACCCTATTTGGGTTAGGAATAACTTATAGTATGTAGTGTGGAACCTGGATTTAGTCAGGTTAGATACATATGTTGGGGCAAACTCTCTCGCGAGCACGTATCATCAGGTCATCGCATATGAAATTTGTGATTGGATTTTTAAGATGGAGGTACGTCATGATACAATACGGTTGAAGAAAAGTTAAAGTGTTTAGATGAGCGTTGCCATCTTATGCACTATTATTAGTGTCATTGATATATTATTTTAACTGGTATGATCTCGTTAAGACGTTTATGATATTATTTCTATTTTATTATGACTTTTACAATCTTGTTATGACTTATCTTTGTTAATAATCATATTATATCCAGATACTTGTCTTTGTTAACAATCCTGTTATAGCTTGTTATATAATAGGTTATCTTGTTTATATTTTATTTATATTTGTTAACAATCTTGTTATATCTATATACTAAGACAATTTACGATAAAATGACTATAAACATCAACAATAAGGGTATAATTTTATGTCTAATTCGTATAAAATACGCGATATCTATCCATCAGGAAATGTTTTAGGACCAAAATTGTTATATTCTTACATAGTGTTTTTTGTATCAAAGAAATTAGAAGTTTTATTTGTTCTGATGGAGAAGTCAATGATGAATTAGGTCAAACGAATGACTAACTTGTTATAAATTATTAGTTAAAGATAAGGCAATCGAATAAGACTATTCAAAATTTGTCACATGTTATATATGGAAAATGTAACGAAAAAGGAGAATAAATTATTGACATGCGTTTTAATGGCATCTATGAGACATTTTTATCTCTTTACACGGGATGAGTTAAATATTACTAGATCATTCACCAAAAATAAAATAAGTTACTTAAATATCTTATTTGTTCGAGCAAACTAAACAAATAAATGCGAACATAACATAATTAAATTTGAACGAAATGGATATCATGTACAAAAGCAATTCCAACTTATTTTACATGTGTGAACAAGGTGGGAAACTGTGTAAAGGTAGATATGCATAAGATTGGTGGATAGAAAAATAACATGCAACACATTCCTATCGAGTGGCTACCATTAATCCAATGTCGAGTACAGTCATCCAATAACACATTATGATAAATCTCGAACCAAACGAAGTTCTCTAATAGTCCTTTTAAAACGTATGCTTAAGGAAACACTTCCCACTAAAAATATCGGTTGTTATGTAAACCATATTGTCTCACGGATGCCCAATCTCCCTTTTGATCGTATATCACTCTCGATGCAGTCTGATAACTGCATTGTTCGTCTGGTACAACGTATTTTATGATAGTAATACAAATCTTGTCTCACAAATGCATTATGCATATGTAATTACATGTTTGATCTTACTATAATTTTGGTCGACTCACTCTTTTTGTATGAGCTTTAGGTATTATAAATGGATTTATTTTTGAGGAATTCGGACTATCTATCATATCAAGTGTTAGGAATATTGTTTAGAGATTTCCGGGTAAACTTTGAAGTCTTGTTTTAACAATTTCAGATTAAAGTTATTTTGGTAGTTCTCCAAAATTTTCAATCGGATAAAATTAGAGCGTATTCTTTTGAACAAAGAGAATGAATATTTTTATTGTGATTGTCTTTTCCAGAGAACCATACTAATTTATTCAACCAAAATACTCCAACTGTAAAACAGTTTGATGTCTAAACAGTTAAAATTTCAAATGATAAAACCGACCAAAAATTCAAATTCAGATTAATTTTCCAAATTCGAATTTCTATGATTTTTCATAATAGTCTTATCATTCAAATAAATTTAACCACAGCCAGGCTCCGCCTCATGGACCCACTAATCATAATATATTTTAACAAGCGTGTACTCCACACTCTCCGACTTGTTCGATAATATATTACGACTACATTGGTCGACTAGTCAATCCAATTACACTAAAATATCCAACAATCTCCCCCTATTTTAGTGCAATTCATGATTAATTAAAACAAAATCACAACAAATAACAAATTTATGCATAAATAAAATATCGTGACGATTGAATTTCATATTAGTGTATTACACATTTCAAATATTTGAATATCAAGGTATCACTAAGGATTGAGCCTTTACTATCCATAATGAATACTCGAAGATAATATACAGATAAATTTACATTCTCAAATGTTCTCACTTGACACTATTTTTACTAGCCTTGTGTCTTTATCCTTCTTAAGCATATCAAAGCCAAGTCTTAGCTTCTTCAAGCGGCTAAACGTCATGCTTAAATCGGTAGATCTTTTACTCTTGCACATGCATATGCATTTTTTCAAAAAAACTATTAAGAAGATAAACTTCAACCTCCACAACTTGCATGTCTGAACACATACTTTGGGATAATAGTAATAATGTGTTCCAATCTCTAGATGTTAAGCTTTCCACATTGAATTCAACACCTAATATCATATTAGATGGGAATTGGGTATCTTAACATGAGAGATTTTAAATGGACTTTAATCCTATCCCAATAACCGATTGTGCACAAGATCTTTACTCAACCCTTTGGTTAAATAATCGGCTAAATTATATTGAGTTCTCTCAAACCCTACTGAAATAACATCATGCATGATGCGCTCATGAATCATACTTGTCTAACACCTAAGTATCTAGACCTACCTTCGTAAACTTGTCTATAGACATTATGTTAACAAGTGTGTACTCCACACTCTCCGACTTGTTCGATAATATATTACGACTACATTGGTCGACTAGTCAATCCAATTACACTAAAATATCCAACAATCTCCCCCCATTTTAGTGCAATTCATGATTAACTAAAACAAAATCACAACAAATAACAAATTTATGGATAAATGAAATATCGTGATGATTGAATTTCATATTAGTGTATTACACATTTCAAATATTCGAATATCAAGGTATCACTAAGGATTGAGCATTTACTATCCATATACTCGAAGATAATATACACATAAATTTACATTCTCAAATGTTCTCACTTGACACTATTTTTACTACCCTTGTGTCTTTATCCTTCGTAAGCATATCAAAGCCAAGTCCTAGCTTGTTGAAACGGCTAAACTTCATGCTTAAATAGGTAGATATTTTACTCTTGCACATGCATATGCATTTTTTCAAAAGAGCTATTAAGAATATAAACTTCAACCTCCATAACTTGCATGTCTGAACACATACTTTGGGATAATAGTAATAACGTGTTTATCTCTAGATGTTAAGCTTTCCATATTGAATTCAAAACTTAATGTCATATTAGATGGGAATTGGGTATCTTAACATGAGAGATTTTAAACGGACTATAATCCCATCCCAATAACCGATTGTGCACAAGATCTTTACTCAACCCTTTGGTTAAATAATCGGCTAAATTATATTGAGTTCTCTCAAACCCTACTGAAATAACATCATGCGTGATGCGCTCACAAAATTTAGGTGATATCTTTTGGGCCACAACGGAATTCCAAGGCAGCTTCAAGGCAGCTTCACTATCACATCCGATAGATTTAGGTGATATCTTTTGGGCCACAACGGAATTCTATACATTAAATTTCTTAGCCATTCAGCTTCTTTACTAGCTGTTGTTAATGCCACAAACTCGGATTTCATTGTTAAATCACTAATTCAACTTTGTTTCTTAGATGCCCAAGAGATAACAAGTCCTCCAAGTAGAAATACACATCCACTTGTGAAATAGTGGACTTCTATATTTGAAATATAAGTCGCATCTGAATATACTACTAAGCTTTCCAACAACAAATCCAATATCCGACCTAGTGCTAGTCATGACATACATATACGAAGAAGCTTCTTGACTTCCTCCAAATCTTTCATCTCAAAACTAGATGATAAGTATGTCTTGCTTTCATCAACCTGATTTTGGCCAGTACCAAAAATCAACACATAGACAAACTATAACTCCTTTACCAGAATTATCAAATATACTATACACACTTGTCTGCTTGATTAAAAATAAAACCATCCGATAATATCACATTATCAAATTTGTTATGTCAATCTTTCAGTACTTGCTTTATATAATATATTTTTTAAAAACTAAATATAACATTCAATGCTACATATATTGTACTGCTATTATATTTAAACTGCATAAAAAAAACTGATGCAGATTTTCTACTATGTTAATATAATAAGCTGCACTGCTATTACAATTAAACTCGTATACAACTAATGCATATTTTCTAGTATATCAATTTAAAAGTCAGTGCTATATACTGCTATTATATTTAAACTGTATATAAAACTAATGCAGATTTTCTAGTGCATGCAAAACCTTGTAAACATATAATTTTGCATTGTTTTATACAAGTGCAGAAGTACTTGTTAATAATAATTTAATGGTAGCCTTTAAATTTACATATAATTAAAAATATAAAATCAATGGAATGCATGCACCTTTTCACACTTTTCAGACACATGCAAAAATATTCTCACTTTCAGATAAATAAACTTCCAATATGCATATGTTTCTTATTCTATATTTTCCATGCAGTTTTTTTGCATGCAAAGTTCATTCAAATGAATTACGAAACAGAACTACTAACTTTCACTTGTTCTCAAAACACATTATACTGCCATTTGTAGATGTCATTTGGTTATACCTCGTCATTATCCAGTTTTAACCTTTTTAAACCAACAACTTAATTGCCCAAACAATTATACATACAATCAAACAAACGAACTGGACAATGCAACATTCTTTCAATCGCAGTTTTTCAAACTTTGAAAACAATAACAGTTAACTCAGTAACTATAATAGTAGTTATTGAATTAATGTCCATCGGTGCATGACGGTTAAATATTATGTTCAAAAGTTTGTTTATGTCTGTACAATAATTAAATACTTTTGTTTAAACGTTTTCATTCTTCCGCAAGACAATTTATTATTTATGTTTAAAAACTTTCTATAAACTGCAGGACAATTCAATACTTTAACCAATTAAATGCCATTAATTGGTTCAAAATATAGCCATCGTAAAGGATCTATATTAATTTTATATTGATATAAATAATTAAAATTTGTCTAACATAAGGCTATTACTTGGAAATAAGTTGCATGAACAATTATTTGTATACAATCACTGTCAATTCTCATGTTTGAATAACATTGTTAAATAACAAAACTGCATGCAACCGAAAGTGTAAATTTTCTATAAAACATTCTCCTTCAACATAATGACCCGCACTTATGTTGACGAGGAAAAATTTAACTAGAAATTCATGTTAGAGAAATAACATTTTCTTCTTCTTAAAAAACAAACAAGTCATCCAATAACAAAGGGAGAAAAACTTACAGGACGATGATACCATAATCCATTGATGCTTTAATACTTGATGCTGATACCTTGATGGAACCAAAACTTTATGTTTAATATCTCACCGTGACATATGATATAGTTCTCCCATTTGAAGTGCCTTGTCCAACTTTGCAAACTTGTTCTTGATTCTCTGCTTTAATTTCAATCTTCATACAAATCTTTTCATAAAACAAGAGCATCTTCATATAAATCTCTTTATAAAACAAGAACATTTAATTTCAATCTTTTGTTTGGAATATTGTTTAGAGATTTTTGGATAAACTCTGAAGTCTTGTTTTAACAATTTCAGATTGAAATTATTTTGGTGGTTCTCCAAAATTTTCAACCGGATAAAATGAGAGCGTATTCTTTTGAACAAAGAGAAATAATATTTTTATTGTGATTGTCTTTTTTCACAGAACCATACTAATTTATTCAACCAAAATACTCCAACTGTAAAACAGTTTGATATCCAAATAGTTAAAATTTCAAATGATAAAACCGACCAAAAATTCAAATTCAAATTAATTTTCCAAATTCAAATTTCTATGAATTTTCATAATAGTCTTATCATTCAAACAAAATTTAACCACAGTCAGGCTCTACCTCATGGACCCACTAATCATAATATATTCTAACAAGCGTGTACTCCACACTCTCCGACTTGTTCGATATTATATTACGACTACATTGGTCGACTAGTCAATCCAATTACACTAAAATATCCAACATCAAGTGTGTTAGCACTCTTGATTTCCTCAATGATATGTTCAAAGTAAGATTTGTCTCGTTTAATTGATCAGTTTGGAACGACTTTTTTACTACTTATTGATCGGTTTTTTAGTCTTTACAACGTGATTGGTTGTGGGTTTTAGGATTTGTATCACCTTGTTTATAATATGATCTTTAATATATTGTACATAATTACAGATAAAACTGTCTATGATATATTGTTCTTTCTTAGAGTATCTTCACACGTAATTTTGTCTATACGGAAAGAAATCTAATGATTTTTAAAATGTATCACATTCATCATTATAAATAGGTGTATGCACAATCCAACCCATGTATTTTTCTAACAATACATCCACATGATACTCGATCAATACTTATATCTAGGAATGATAAGGTGGTTCTTGTTCGGCCTAATCCGATCCGGCTCGATCCGAACATAAAACGGACCCGTACAGATTCAGAAATTATAACCTGCAAACGGATCGAACAGGACTCAGATCTCTAATTCGTCCAACCCAACCCAACTGAAAAATTATAATATATATATATATATATATATATATATATATATATATATATATATATATATATTTAAAATAAAACAAAACACAAGATATTAAATTTAATGTAGGTGTGCCAAACCAGATTAATTTACGAACATAAACCGAAGAATTCGGATTTGGAAATATTGCGATCCTAACAAGTCAAGCCGGGTTCGGAGTCAAACATAAAAAAACACGGTCAGACGGACGGTCTGAAAACAAACCATTACCATCTTTACTTATATCTCCAGCTCGTTTATAAATCTTCTCGACTATATTTATAACAACAATTGATATATTAACTTTTATCTCCTTAAACATATAACCGAGAAATATAATATGAGAATTTCAATATTGTTTTAAAGGATCGACCCAAATCAAACATAATTGGTCCAAATTTTTATAACAATACCTATGCATACGGATCGAATTGGAATGAATTTTTTTTATAATTGTGTCTGCGATATTTTAAGACCAAACCGAATTCATCCGCGAACACAAACATACCGACATATCTACAAATACTGTATGGACGAATCCTACAAAGTTTAAATAAATTAAAATATAAACCTAAATAAACTGATCTGAAATGGAGTGGCGGACTGTCTAATGCCATTTCTGAATACGGTTAATGATTCAATTATTTAATATATATTTAAGAATAATAATAATAAAAAAAATTTAATAACAAAAATAATAATAATAATTTTCTTATATTTTTTTTAAGCAAATAGACCTTACACCAAATGTTCACAATTAAAACAGAAATTTGAAAGGTGTAAAAAAAACTAGACTTAAAAACTTAACTTTTCAAGTCCCGTCTTGGAAACAGCTAAACTTCAAAACTAAAAAAACACCATTAATGACAGTCTCCAAGCTTCTACCATCCAACTTCAAATTCTTGGTCAGAAAAATCAAAATCTTCGTCAGCTTCAATTTTGTCTATCTTCTTCTTCACAATTTCTACAGAGTTCAAAGCGATCCTCAAATCTAAAGCCTTTCTTGCGCATATTTTGAACAGCAGCGAACAAAACTTCAATCATCAGTAACGTCAGACTCTTCTTTTATGCTAAGAAAACATGAACAACCTTTTGCAGTTCTCTCACAGTATTGGTGACAGATCCATAAGGGTGCAGATCCAAGTCACACGAGATTACTCTCTTCAAAAGGGGCATGAGTGTGACCGCATAGACTCAATGTCTACAATTTGGTAGAACAACCATTGGTAGAACAACCATGCTTCTCAATTCCATATAAATTCGGCATTTTTCTTCTCTTTCAATGTCACACAGAGACAGCAACCCTATTTCTAACTTGATATTCCTTCAGAACTTCGTTGTACAAACCTCTTTCTGCTTCTTGACTTCCACATCTGTGATTCCCTCCGAAGAATCCCAAAAATCCTTTCTAGAAACCCATTAGAGATCACGCGTTCCATTTCAACATTTTGAAAGATTTTAAGGCATTAGCATTCCTTTTAAACTGCACACGATTGGATGGAGTGCAAATCTTATTGTTGATTGCTTTAAGTTTTTTGTTCTTCTTTAGCTCCAGTTTTATTGTGTTTTTAACAGTGGTATCTTTTATACTAACAGGAGGACAATGGAGGCTTCCAGTTGTATTCTTTGTAAGGGAAGAAGAATCCTTTTTCAGTTGCAAAAGTTTTGTAGAATATGGGCCTTTCCAGTTCCTTCCTTTCTTGTCTTTTCTAGTGAAGTAATTTGTTATCCTGATCTTTTGTAGGTGAGCATGGAAGACTACTGATATCTTCCTTTGTTGGAGAAGTTGATTCACTTTCATCATCAGATTTTTTAATGCCAAACAAAGATTTCCTTTCAAGAGTGTGCAGAACTTTTATCTCTTCAGCAACCTTTTGAGAATCATTTTTGTACAACAAGGATTCATTAACTTCTGTAACCTTTTGAGATTCATGCTTGTTCAACAAAGATTTTACAGTATCCTGTTGATAATTCTGATCTATCTCTTCTGTAGACTTCTCTCTATCAACAACAATTGACTTCAATTGAGTAGTTTTTCTTATTTCTTTGTGACCCAAGCATTCATTTTCAGATGTTCCTAAGTCTTTATTTTGTGTGAAAACCTCTTGCTTTCTTTGATTATCATCTTTCCTTTTGCAAGCATTCTCATTGTGCCCTATATGCTTACAAAATTTGCAATAGTGAGGACAGGGACCAAAATCAAGATCCAACTTAAACTCATCATCTTCTCCAAACTTAACTTTGATGTTGTTGATCAATGGTTTCGAAATATCCAACTCAACCCAGAACTTTGAACAATTGTATTTAGCTCTATTGGCTGGTGGTATCCAGACTTTTAAAAGAGTTCCCAAGGTTTTAGCGATTTCCATTATCGTTTCTTCGTTATACATAAACTCGGGAAAATTATTGACAGTAATCCAGACAGGCGTTAGGGGGCTTTCTTCGTTTGGATCAAAATATGGACTCCACTTAAGAAGTCTCATAATTCTATAGCCGACCTTCCAAACGTTTCTCTGCCAAAGTCTTTTCAGATCTTCTTCACTGTCGAACTCGATGAAAACGTGCCTATAGTCCCATTGAGCAACATTGTACTTGCTGGAAAACTTGAACTTGGGCAAGAACTCCTTAATGATTTCATATGTGTTTGGTAATTTTTGGAGCCTCTGCTTATCTTCTTTCTCGAACTTAATGGTCAATTGTTCTTGATTTTTTATAACAGTTACATTTCGATGGCTGATTCCTTGAGTCCTGGGATTGAGAGCATCAACAAAAGACATTGCATTCTGTTCTGGACGTTGTTTGAGAGACCCAGGTTTCTTGCTCAGCTCGTGGTTTCTTGAAAGCACCAGGAATTCTTCGTCAATAAGATTATTTGTGGGCATTGATTTCGTAGAAAGAGGAGAAATAAGAGATATTCCTCCCTCTTCCTTATAGAAAAACTCCATAATTCTGTACTTGTTCTTTTTCGTTTTTTGGCGTGCTTCTTATTCCTTATTCCTGCGTAATCCTCTATCATCTTCCTCTTCAGGTGCGAAATTTTCAAATAGAAATTATCGTTGCTTTCCTTAAAGAGATTCGAGTTGGATCAGATTAATGACGTAATTAGCCAAGAAAGTAGCGGACCCACCGTGTTATACGACGTGGACGGCGGAGACGGTAAATGGAGCAGAAATGAACTGTCAACCAAATACCCTCTTCAATTGTGGGTGGAGGTTTTTCAATAACCGCAAACCATTATCTTATCCTTGATTTTCTTGGAGTGAACTTTTTCAATCCTCTTCCCCCTTCTAGGATTTTCCAATTATGTATTTATATTCATCGTTTCACAGTTCATAATTTTCTTATATATTATCGTGCTAAACATGAAATACTTATCCCTTTGCATATTTATCTCTTTTTTATATAAATTAAATAAAAAATATCAATTGTCTCTAAATAAAATAATTAATAACAACAACATTATCGTGTTAATAACATGGTCATAGTAATTCAGTTACGTAATATATATGGGTAGCATATAATAATAATAATAATTTATATTTTATCGTAGCAAACATAAAACATTTACCAATTTACCAATTTATATTTTTTATATAAATTAAATAAAAAAATGTCAATCATCCTTAAATAAAATAATTAATAATAATAATAATTTAATTCTGATGCGATATGAATGGAAAAAAAAAACTATTACTACAAATGTTTAGGGCGGTTGTTTTTAAATATTTGTGGTCTATAATAAATAATAACAATAATTTAATATGGTGTGATTCGATCAAATCCGAAAACAAAAATAAAAAATGATAATTTTTTATTTTCTTTTTGAACGTTTGAAAAAAGTTACGTCTTAGGCTTTTGGCTAGTAATTTGTAGAGTGTGACAACTTGTAACATGGCTAATATCTTTTTGTAGTATGATCCATGGTTCCTTCTCACATCTATAGTAACTCACAGCACCGAAATATGAAATAGAACAGACGTCGACAAACACAAAGAGAAGAAAACGAAACAAAGAATAAACGCTAACCCTAGGTAAGAGTATTAGAGACTTAGAGAAAACTCAAATTATATTCCAAAAAGTCTAACGACAAAAATAGGATTTGAGAGGAAGTGCTCGAAACTCTAGACCAAAATTACAACTTGTTCCTCACGAAATAAAATAAGCCCAGCCCAATTTCAAAGCAATTGGAGCTGGTTAAGTATTTTAATTAAATCGAATAAAAATAGAAAAATACAGAAAATTCACGAAAACAACAAAAAAGTGCCTAAACAATGGAATTTTGGGCCTGAATTTCCTTGTGATATTTTCGAAAATCGTTGGGTTTCTCGACGCGTTCGATTTGAGTGGTCGCAACGCTTAATTCGGATAACTGAGCACCAAATAAAGCCCGTTTTCGTTTGTCGAAAATGGCCATATAACCATGGGCTTGTGCAACAACATCAGTAGCCCATCATGGGAAAAGCTTTATTAAAAATTCTAGACTCGGTAAAAACCTTAAGGTCTCATACATAATTGATGATGGCCTTTGGAACTGGATATCTCACATCAACTCTGCCCGAGCAATAAATCACATAAATCCTCAAGAGTTTAACAATATCATACTTTATATACCTCATCTAAATATCAATTTCAATACCGTGCACTATTGAACCGCCAAGAGATGAAATATAAGGTTCATTATCGAGAACACCTACAACATCATTTGTACGTCCACCCCATTTGTTAGGTAGGTCGGGTTAGTATGGCATAAGTGTAACATTTCTCATCATTCTTTCATCATTTGGACTTGCAATCCAAGTTAAGTTGTCTACTCGAGATAAACTTTTGAGTTGGGATTTAATGATCCGTCAGATTGTATCTTATGTAATTTGGATTCTGAAACAATCAATCAGATTATTTATCACTGTAGTTTCACTATTTGTATGTGGGCTTTGTCAGTTCCAACGTGGTTTTATGCTTAATGCTAGAAAGTGTCACTATTGGATTTGTTGAGGCGTCAAATTGGTTTTCCTCTCGCAATCGACATCACTGACATTCTTACTTTAACACGGTTATATACTATGTCTGGCGAGAGAGGAATGCAAGAATTTTTTGTTCCCCCTCTTGTCGTTGCATCTACGGTTTCGTACTACATTCTCTCGTACCTTCGGTTAAGATTTATTAGTACCAATATTTGCTAGCGAGGGTGAGTCTTTAACTTAATTTTAACTTATTTATCATGTTAGTATTGTTGTTCTTGCATCTATCACTTTCCACACATAATGGTTGCTCGTTGTACTCGATGTATGGTTTGCATCCATGACTTTATCTTCATTAGGGATGCTACGTTTGATTATATTTGATTTATGTTTGTTTTTTCTTTTGTATCACAATGTTAGTATTGTTGTGCTTGCATCTATCACTTTCCACACATGATGGTTTCTCGTTGTACTCGATGTATAGGTTGAATATATGACTTTATATTCATTAGGGATGCTACGTTTGATTATATTTGATCTATGTTTGTTTTTTTTGTATAACGAACTATTCATATATCAAGAATGATAACTACCATTTATCATTCTATCACAAGATTTTCATATCTTTTTTCGAGATATGCCTCATGTATTTATTTATTTTAATCATCTAATTTTTTCCATCCAAAAAAAATTAAATGATGAGTTACACTTCAAAACTCTATTTTCATTATTATAATCTATTGAAATTTTAAAAATTAAGAGGTCTCCTTCTTCATTAGGGTTAGTTTTTCTGGCGATGATATTTTTGAAATATTCCTCTACTAAAATCCCAATTGAACTCTGATCTTCAATCCAGTTAGCTCCATATCAAATTCTCTGAATTTTATTTCTTTACCTCCTTTTTAAATTAAATAATGAAAGACATTAATATTTCTATCACTGTCCTTAAGCCAGTGAGCCTTTTGACTTCAGTAACTTTCCTCATTGTCTAGTAGCTCAAGATGTCTATTTTTAGCTTGATCTAGGAGTAGTTTATCATCAGGGGTGTTAGATATCTGATAATTGATTTCTCTGAATAAGATTTCATCTTCCACGTGCTTCAACAAGTTAAAAACATTCCCAAAGATGTTTTTATTCCAACATTTCAACTCAGCTTTTAATCTTTTTAACTTTAGCCAGAATTAGAGGGTTACTATTATTTATTTTGCCCAGTTTATTTCTACCATATTCATGAAACCATCATGTTTGGTCCATATATTCATGAATTTAAAAGATGGCTTGATCTGACCTTGATTTTAATGCAGGAAGATGCGAATTTGGTAATGGTTTGAACAGGTCGATGCAATATGTTTAATGAATGTGCTATCAAGGTAACTTGACCAAGCTCTGTTGTATAACACTCTTTCAAGCCGTTTCCACTTCCTTCAGTTGGTCCAGGTATACTTTGATCTAGAATATCTTGCATCACTCAAATGACAGTCAAGTAATAGAGTATTAAATCCATCAATTCTTCCAACACATAAAGTAGTACATGATAATTGTTTATCAGGGTTCATAATGACATTAAAGTCATCCGGAACAATCCATTACATATACACATCTTCAACCTCTCTGATAATTTGCCATAGGTAAGATCTTTGCTCTCTTGTGCTTTTACCATAGACAACTGTGACTCTGAAGCTTTTTTCAACCCCAGATGATGTTTTACTTTCAAATGTAACATTTGATCATAATTGAAAAGAATTTCCACTTGAAAATACCTAGACCACATCACCCAACTTTAATTGTTAATATTTCCAGCATAACCATTAAACCCCAGCTTATTAGAGATTATAGGAAGGTTTGAAACATATATAAGAGGTTTTTGTAAAGTCATAAAAGAGACTTTTGGATCTTACATTCCATATATTGCGTTTCCATATCCTCTTGAAGTCTTCCTTACAATTGAATTCAATGAATATGTGTCGGTAATCCCAATGTGAAAGATTGTAACCACCTGGAAATTTGAAGCTGTTAATGAATTTTTTATTGTTTCAGTGGCTGGTTTTCAGTTGAAAACTTTATTATCAAAGTCTATTTTGCATTTCTTTCGAGTTTTTCTTTATCCTTGTAGTCGAATGTAATTGTAATGTGGTCACCGTCATTTTTAACTATAGGATTTTCGTGGAATAAATCCTTCTGTTTCGATTTAAAGAGATCAACCAAAGATTTATGTTGATATTTTTTATTATCCGAGTTGGCTTCATCTTGATATTGGTTTCTAGATTCCTCGAAGGTTGGGTTATTCCTTACGATAGTTAAATTCGTGTGGATCACGATTTTATGGTAATTATTTTTTCTAGAAAAACAAATTATGTTATTCTGAAAACAGAGGAAAAAACACAGAAATAGATAACTCGAAATTTGATAATGATTTGGTTGAGTTTGGTGAATAGAATTCCCCTCTTTTATAGAGAAGATCGGTACCGAAAATCTTTACCAAAAATTTTCGATTGATGAAACCATATCAAATTGAAAAAAATAAAATAAAACTAAACCTAAAAATCTCAATGTTATATATATATATATATATATATATTTAAGCAAGTGTGAAACTTTATTATTAATTTGAGAACATTACAAATGTTAGAGGATAAATTTGAACAAAACAACAATTTGAATGACTAAAGGGCCAAAAATCAAGACGATTTTCCAATTCAAATCAAGCACAAAGGATATTTGCAGAGTCATCTTCTTCGAATCAATTCACAAAGCCTAAACCAAGACTTTCCAGTAGAGCGATGCTATGTAAATCATTAGGAGGAATGGTGAAATTCATACTTTGCTTGGTGATTAAGACCCTCTTAGCAATCCAATCAGCAGACTGATTCTGCAACCTAGATATATGCTTCAATGTCATTTTAGGATGAATCAGAGATCTACATATTTCTAAGGAAGAACTCAGGTACCAAGCCTCATTTCTTTGCGCAATTAGATTGATCATAGTTAAGCTATCTGATTCAACGTCAACCTCGAACCACTGTTTCTTCTTACGGATAATCAGACCTTCGATCAAAGCACTCAGCTCAGCGAAGAGAGGATTCAGCTTGCCTAAAAGAGTTCCAGAGCCCATAAGAATGTCTCCATCCGAGTTTGTACACAGGATCCCCGAGCTAGCTTATCCATGCTTGTTGCAGGAGCCATCCATATTAAGTTTTAATCTGCCAGGGTTTGGGGCCAACCATTTGAGGTAAGTAGGGATGTTTCTTCTGTTAATTGATAAGCTGCAGCCTAAAGAAGTACCAGCATTGTAAGCATGAGTCCATAGTTTATAGGACAGCATATTAGATAAGTCCATACTACGAATAATATAAACAACCCTATCAATAGCTTGCTTAGTAGAATCATGAGTATCAGAAAACTTGGACCAGATCTGTTCCTCCAAATAACATAGCAAATAACTTGGGGAACAATGTGAGTAATATGTCTTTTTTGATTCGAAAACCAGAACCAAGTATGTAAAACATGGGGAAGAACCATATGCCTTCCAATCATGATCTTAAACGAACAGCTAAAGTAGTTCCAAAGATGCCAAGCAAAGCAACAGCTAACGAAGAGGTGATTTATCTCTTCGCAACTGTTACAGAATTGGCATTTGGAAGCCATATGGATATGCCTCTTCATAATTATAGTATCAATAGGAATGTATCCCTTTAAAGTCTTCCAAACCAGAAAAGAAAACTTTTTAGGAGTAGAAGAGTTCCAAATCTTAGAAAAAAGACCCATCTTAGTGTACTTGTTCCTCAAGCTATTACAAGTATTCTTAGAGTCAAACTATTTATTATCAGAAAGAGTCCAAATGATCTTATCAGCTTTAGAAGGATCAACTTTATATTTGGAAATGTGAATAAGTCTGTCATTAGAAATAACATTGTGGAGATCATTTAGATCCCACTTATTGCCTTTCCAAAACGTTTTAACACAAGCATTTAAGGACCAGTTTTGAGAAATAGGATCACTTATCAGGGGGGTTTTATCATGCCAATTCTCAAGCCAGAAATCCATGTTTCCCTGGCCAAGGCTCCATTTAATATGCTTGTCTTCTTGTCTTTTTATAAGGTAGAGTCTCTTCCAGACATTTGAGTCAGTAGCCTTGCAAGAAGATTTTATAGCATGAGTATCAGAGCAGTAGAGCTTTTGCATTAAGGAGGACCATAAGCTACTGACTTTTCTAAAAAGAAACCAAAGCTTATAAGAAAGTGTTAGTTGAATGTCAGATAAACTTTTAACGTTTAACCCTCCCTCAGAGTAAGGCCTACAAAGATGATTCCAGGTAGCCCAATGAATAGCCTTAACTTGATAGTTAGATCTCCATAAAAATTTATTAAAACAAGATTCAATTCTGTTAATAACACCCTTAGGGAGATAGGTATTGTGCATCCAATAGAATATTATAGGCATAAGAACACTAGTAATAAGAGTAGTTCTGCCTGCAAAAGACAGATTATTAAGGTCCCACTCATTGATTTTATCTTGAATCTTATTTATAAGAGCAGAAAAGTACTTCCCTTTATTGTTTTTGGCAATTGTGATGCCCAGATAATTGAAGGGGAGAGAGTCAATATTGAAACCAGTACTGATCTTGATGTTGTTTGTATTCTCCTGACTAGCTTTCTTAGAAATAATCAGTTTAGTTTTCTCTTTATTTACAACTTGACCAGAGAGAAGCTGATATTTGTCAAGAAGACTGGAGAGGATGACAATAGAAGCAGGCTTGCAGTTTGTAAAGATGAGCACATCATCAGCAAAGGTAAGGCAGGGAATCATAAAGTTAGATCTAGCAGCATAATGAAGGCCTTTGTTATTACTGTAAAGATTGTATATCCCCCTTAATAAAACATCTTCTGCTAGAATAAAAAGGCTAGGAGACAAAGGGTCTCCTTGCCTAATGCCCTGCATTTGCTTAAAATAACCATTAACATGACCATTTATAAGGACAGAAATGTGAACATTAGTGATCATATTTTTAATTAGAGCAATACATCTATCAGAGAATCCAAAGCATGATAAAACTTTAAGAATAAAAACATGAGAGAGCTTATCAAAAGCCTTAGTCATGTCAAGCTGAATAATGACATTACCAGCTTTAGGCTTTCTATCCAAGTCATGAATAATTTCCTTTGTGATAAGGATATTTTCATGAATTAATCTACTCTTAACATAAGCTCCCTACATCTTAGATACTATTTTAGGAAAAATGTCAGCTATACGAGAATTTTCAAGGTTAGAAAATATACGATTAAACAAGGTACACAAGCTTATCGGTCTATAGTTTTTCCAAGTAGTCGGATTAGACATTTTGGGAACCAAACAGATGCCTGTAGCAAACACTCCAACAGGGATATCATGGCCAGAAAGATAAAAGTTGAAAGCATTGCATAGATCAACACATATTATAGACCCACAAGTTTTAAAGAAGTGTAAGTTAAAACCATCTAGGCCAGCAGCACTATCACTTTTCATCTTAGCTATAACATTCCAAACCTCTTCTTTATTAGTGTGTCTGATGATGAAAGCATTATCCTCATCCTTTACCAGGCTAGGGATGTTAGAAAAGATGTCATCCTGCATTAAAAGGTCTACATCATCTCTGTTAGTATAAGTAGTAGAGAGAATATCTTTAAAGAATGACTCAGCAGAATTAGCAAGGTCATTTGGACTATCAATCCAGACACCATTCTCTTTGATACCCCTAATAGTATTACGTCTCCTCCTTTTGTTCACATAAGCATGGTACAGCTTTGTATTGCAATTACCATCCCTTAGCCAGGCATTATAGCATTTTTTATGCCAAAAGCTTTCCTCATTTCTCAAATCTTTAATGTACATGTTGTTGGCTTTTGAAAGAGCAGTTCTAGAGTCATTATTATTCTGATCCAAGTGAAGAGCCTCCATATTATTCACCATATCAGCAGTGTCTTTAACCTTGTTAAAGATGTTGCCAAACGTATCAACATTCCATGTTTTTAAGCAACCCTTCAATCTCTTCAGCTTGAACCAAAAAGCTTGACCATCATTGCCTTTACAAGTCTAATTCCAGTTCATCTTAACAATACTTATAAAGCTATCATCATTAGTCCACGCATTAATAAACTTAAAGCTCTTTTTGCAATTAACATTATTAGAGATTAGGCTAGCCCGAATAAAAGAAGGAGCATGGTCAAAACAAGTTCTGACCATGTGAAAAACCTGTGTTTTGTTGAAGCTGTTGATCCACTTTTCATTAACCAGAGTTCTATCTAATATTTTCCAACGAGTACCCCTGTTCCAAGTGTATCTTGAGCCAACATATCCAGCATCTTCAAGCTTGCAAATCCTAATAGCTTCATTAAAGTCAAAAGTACCAGCCTGATCAAATGTCGAACAGCCAACTTGATCCTCAGAACAAGTAATAGAATTAAAATCTCCAGTAATTAACCAAGGAAGGTCATCAGTAGCAATGGTTTTCATCTGGTCCCAAAGATCTAATCTAAGAGTACGATTGCTCTTAGCATACACCGCAGTAAAATTAAACTGAGTATCGCAACCAGGATAAGTCACAGCCAGATGAAGCAATTGATCATGATCCACCAAAACAGTTATATCAATCTCATCATCCCAAAAGATCCAAAATTTGTTGGAACAGTTCGAAACATAATTCTTGAAGCCAAGAACAACGGAAACATCAACAATTTTATTAACCTCTGCCATAGTCTCTTGAATTGACACAATTTTAGAGTTATTATCTTTGACAATAGAAAGCAGCCTTCTCAAGGTAGGCTTATTGTTCAAACCTCTAGCATTCCAATTAGTCATCTTTATCATTATCTGATAGAGATTTTTGGTTTGCTTTTTCTCCCTTCTTGAGTAGAGAATTGATAGTGATCTTTTTAGGCTTCCTTCTTTTCATTTCAGATCTTAATTTACTGCCAATTATAGAGCTGAAGTCAGAGTTGTATTCAGAATTTGTTGGAGAAACTTCACAACTGCCACCCTTGTTAACATTATCTATGTTATCATCTTTCATACTTAAGTTACTCTTAGCAAAATCTTGGTCAATTCTGTGAAGGGCCTCAATGACCTTCATGTTAGTTTCAACAAAATCAGTTTTTTTTATCATTATTGTTACACTCTTTTGAATCCAGTATTGAATCTTCATCCTTTCTTGTTATTATTGACTTTAACTTCCTTCTATAAACCTTGATAAAAGACTGCTGCACTCTACTAGAATCTTCTTGAACGACATGGAGTTGCTTACGTGAATTTTCCCTACTATTATCTTCAGTACCTTCATTCTTAGACCCATTATTATTAACATCTTCTTCTTGCTTCCCATTCTCTTTAGATTCATTATCTTTCTGCTTTTGCTTGTCAGCTTTGTTACATACATCAACCCTATGTCCAAGATGATAACAAACACCACAATATGGAGCAACGTTCTTATAACTTACGTCGATCCAATGTCCATCATTGGAACCAAAACCTATCCAGATTCTGTACTTTAAAGCTTTCGAAACATCTACCTCCACATGAGCAAAGCAAGCGTTCATTGTAGCCTTGTTATTTGGGACAATAACTCTATACGTAGTGCCTATTGCTGAAGCTAAATCTTTGATGACAGTCTCATTATACAAGAATTCAGGAATTCTTTCAAGTCGTATCCAAACAAGCGTCCTAGGACTTTCAAATCTTCTATTAAAGTTAGGCTCCCAACGCAAAATTCTCATAATTTTCCCCTCAATACTCCATATGTTCTTTGACCAGATCTTACTTACATCTTCCTTACAACAGAATTCCATAAACACATGTCGAGAATCATGACTAGTAAAGGTGTATGATCCCTTGAATTTGAATCCATGAAGAAAGTTCTCTAATACAGCCTTACGTGGAATACCATCAGTGAACTTTCATATTATATTAGTAGTTGATTCACTGAGCAGGTGATCTTTAACATCTTTCGCATACTGGATTGAGTAATGATCTTTCGATTCAGTGGTATACTCCGGCTTAATCTCAGTACTTGAATGCTTAACATTACATCTAACAGTATCTGCATAAGACTTCTTGCATTGCGTAGACCGATCATCACCTTGAAGAACATGATATTCTTCTATAGAAAGCATCTTGTGAGTGGCCTTATCCATGGCAAGGAGAAGACAGAAAGCTAGAGAGCCACCATAAAAGAGCTACTTGAAGATAAAGAAAGCGTTTCTTGGAGAAGAAAAAACTTCCAACTACTGAATTTTTTCTCCAAGTTCATATATATATATATATATATATATATATATATATATATATTACCTTCTTCCTCTTTCTATAGTCAAACTATTTACGATGTTATATTTTTAGCTTTCTTTTCTTTTTACATATTTAAGTGGTCTTACAACTTTTGACGACACTGCGTTTTTTTATATATTTTTTTATATTATTAAAAATACGAAACAATATTTTAATTAAATCTGACATATTGCAAAACTTTTGGTTCACAACGGCTGTTTTGGTATATGAATCTTAATATGTATTTTCCTCCTATCTTCTTTTTACCATATGCTTATTCCGGAAATTGTTCGTCACATTTTATATTTTATTCTCATGAGGAAATTTTCAATTTCCATTTACTAGTGTGGTCCAGGCAAGTACAGAGTCCAGAACCGAAGGTTTGCAGAAACATTGAAATCGCCACTAGAATTCATTTAAAAAAGGCGAACCTTTTACTTTTCTTTTTCTTTCACTTTCGTTCTTTCTCTCTTTTTATTTATTTGTGACATAAAAAAAGGCCCACTAGAGTACTCTTTTTTGCCTTTTGTCTTTCTTACGTCATCTCCATTCGTAGCCACCTGCTTGGCTTATTCGAATGCCAGCTGGCACTTCCCCTACTATATATTGCCAATATTGGTGTTACTAAATATTAGACTGATTTAAAATTTAATTACTTTGTTTTCGAAAATAGTTTTAAAACATAAATGATGCAAATAGGATCATCATGTTGTATTCGATATATAAAAAATAATCACTATGTTTGCTGGCTTTTTCAATTACTCAAGATAACATTTTAAAGGGAAAATCCTAAAATGCATGATAACCAAACTCAAATGGCAAATAATCAAGTTAAAATATACAAACTATATTACTTTAAAAAGACAAAATAGCCGCTCCAAACTAGAGATGGCAATGGACCGGGTTCGGGCCGGATTCGATCGGGTTCGGACCGATCCGTTTGGATCCGTTCCTTTTTACTCGAACTCAAACCGGCCCCACCCGCAACGGGTTTAATATTTTCGAACCCGAACCCGTTCTGTTTATATTTGTGGGTCGGCCCGACCCGGCCCACAAACATTTTTTTATTACTTTTAAATTTGACTTATTTTTAATTTAAAACAAAAGTTTAAGATATAAATTTTTTAAGCAACGTATCTAAAACACAATAGCAGAAGAGAAAAAGATCCAAAAAATTTGAAAAGTTAGAATATATATAAGCAAAGATCTGAAGAAATATATTTATAATTTATGGAATTAGTTTATGGAATTAGTTTATGGAAAAAGAATATATTTAATAATTATATTATTAACTCTAAAAATAAAATAATAATTATTCAAGCACAGTATATTATTGGTAAATAAATTTCAGTCTTTTAGTAATTAGTAAGTATATTTTTTTTGTTATATTTTACAAATTTATAATTATTTTTTAATATATTTTTTATTTTTCGGACCAAGATTGCCATCCCTACTCCAAACCATACATATAATAAGTGTATAGTTATATCGGCCGAATAATTTGAAATAAAATTTAATAACAAGCTTATAAAGATTTAGTTCATCCTATCCGAATTTATTAGATAATGTTTTAAAGATATTTTTTCATTTAAATAAAGGTTAAATAAACTATAACGGGACAATTTTTAAAGAACGTTTGTTGAAATTAACCGGGCAAAATTTAAACTGTGATTTGTAAATTTAAAATTTGTAGAAAAATTGATAAAAAAAATAACATATAAATCGAGCATATTTTCATTGTTGAGAGATTTTATATTTTCAACAAAATTATTTTTATCTCTAAGCAAGTCTTATTCTAACAGTAATTTCAGTTTCTTAAATTTCGATTAGTTGTTCTCAAACATATATAATATTTTAGCAATTTTACATAACCTATTTTACAATGATTTTCATCACTTTGACAATCTTCTGTTATTGGAATTGAACTTTCCACTAAAACTCATCACCAAAGTCGTCTGTGAAAAAAATGAAGTTGTTATACTTCTCCAACCATACATAGAGAGATCACGATTAAAACATTGATTTCCAGATTTATTAGCAGACTTACGATCAAAATGATGCATGTAATCCCTATATTCTAAAACATATGTCGTTCAAATGAGACTTTATCATGCTGTCCAAATGAGACTTTATCATGTCGTCCAAGTGTTGTTGGTTATTTGCATTGTGGATAAAATAAGCTTCTGCGATCGCGCCCCTCATTATTTTCTTATTGAGCCTTCGCAAATGAAAGATTACAAACAACATTACGATCATAAGTCTGCTAACAAATTTGGAAAACAATGTTCGCATAGTGATTGTTGCAAATTTGGTTGAAGGAGTATGATGCCCTCATTTGATTATCACGTGGAGAATAAAAGGATACATACATATTTGAGCATCATTTAACGTGCCACGAAGAACCTGACTACACTAATTATTCTCTGGTTCTACTTATGGATCATATAGGATATCAAAACAATCCTCCTGCATCGCTTGTGAACCAGCTAATTAAAAAATCCTTCAATAATTCTACCTATAGGCCAACCGAGTATCTGGTATACAGGTCCAACACTTTTGCCGTTTTTTCAAGGTTTCCAATATGTAGCCCAATGGAACTACATTTTCCCTTTTCCAACTCAGCCTTGGTCTAACTAGCCACCTCAAATTGTGTATCATTCTGATGGATCAACAAACAATATTTATCATGGCCATGTTATTATCGAGCTAAAGATTAAGTTTGGTTTATTTTCTGTTGACTTTAAAGATCATATCTGAAGACTTACGAACAAATTTTAACCAAATTATAAAATGGAAAATTGCGATAGCACATAAGAATACTAGCACCACACCAAACATTTCATAAATGAAATATTAGGATTTGGGGCTGACGCCAGGCTTATTTTTGGAGCATTTTCCATGACCTTCAGATGCAATGTTGTGACATGGTTCAACTAATTTATATCAGACAACATTAAAAGCTTCAACATGATGTGTACTGCATTCAGAAACCAGTTCATCATCTCTAATTTCATCAGAAAAGATGGTGACTATATTATCTATTACAATTAGGAACCAAACAAGAGTCTCACGTAGTACACAATCTAGTGGCATGTATAGTGTACATATAGAAAATACTACTGACACTTTTTATAGAGACCATTATGAATGAGAAGGTCTTGAACTAAAGAGATCTACTGGCTCACGTGGAGGAGCATATCAAAGTCGATGACATAATGCGATTAAGCTCCCAAAGTTTTCAAATAGTTATCCATTGTACCATACTTTAATGCATGATAATCATCCTCTCATACTGTTCTTATCCATACATCCAAACCTGTGGTCGAGCTTCATGTGAAGTATATGCAACAAAATCAAGGATATTGGGGGGTAAAGCCATTATAACTAAAACAACCAGAATGTCTAAGCAGAATGAAATAGGGAAATACACAAAACTAACATATAATCTGGAGATGATCTATAAAAAAATGAATGATGTTGTCAATTTATGTAGACCCAAGAATATGTGGAAATTTAAGAAAATATATACAATAAAAAATTCTATAAATTCCAAAATGATGTAAAATACTACACCTAGGACTGCATCACCTTAAAATACGAGGTGTATTACCTACTTGACAAAAGCAAGGCGGTGGAATTTTTAAAAACGAATCACACAACCAAACCGAGACAAGTTATGGTCAAACTTTAGCAACCAATAAATATGGAGCCACAACAAGTGACAACAACCCTAGAAATGATGGTTATCCGGAAGAATTTTGATAAGTACATCAATCTTGATTAGAACTGATAAGTCAAGTTTAAGTAACATAAAATGACATACTTATAAATATTACTAAATATTCTAAGAAAATATGTAAAAGACTTAAATATCTAGCTTTAGGGTCATACATTGACGTATTTTTATCGAATTACATATAATGTCATTGATTTTTTAATGATGATGATCTTTGAGGGTTGTGGTACCACATGAGGATGCGATAATCATTATAGTCAATATTACAAAGATATAAGCTATAAAATTATGGTTGATATTAAAAGTTTGACTAATGTCTTGTTTAAAAGTACACATGAGATTAATAGATGATGCACCAGTACTAACTACCATAAGTGAGAGTTTTAATTGAATTCACCGAGATATACGCTCCAATCATGGTTGATCTTAAGTTCAATGTAGTTATAGGCCAATAGGATCATATGAAGTATGTCCAATACATGTTTATGATGGTAAATATTATCTTCTCGTAGAAAGTCATCTTTGGAAGGTCGTGATTGGATCAAATGCATATAATATTTTCAAATATACACTAGTATTTACGTTATATAATCAACGATTGAGACGACGTGACCCGGAAAAACAAAAAACTACAAGAAATTGTTGCTTTATCTCCCTAACTCTCAAGAAGTATTAATTATCATGACCTCAATGATTCCCAACAATATAGATGACCCAAGAAAGACCTCATACCTAGTTGAGCAAGGAAGAAAGTGGAAACATAATAGTAGAAGAAAATAAAGTCCTCCACCTCACCCAAGACATGTAAGTGAATTACCAAATTAAACTGTTATAATTTTTCTGAATAAAACTAGATATCTTTGATTAGTTTGCTCAAGACATCACTGTTTTCTTGCCAAAGTAATATGCCACAAGCTGTCCATATACAATAAGTTATAGCCTATAAAATAAAAAATAAAGATCATTTTCTTAGGAAAATACCAAAACAATATTAGTTGAGGTAGATAAACTTAACCAAGAAGGTCATACGATAAGTGTTTTATCTGGTAAAGACAAACAACTCATCATTAGCAAATTTTTTTATACAAGTTGAGGATATGTGTAGACTTTACTGATCTCAACAAGAAATATTTAGAAGATTATTTTCTCCACTCTTGTATCGATCAACCAATGAATGCAACTTTAAGGAATCATATATCTTTCATAAATTCATACGCGGTTATAATAAGATCCCAATACATGAGTGATATCATAAGCATATTATATTTATAAAAAATGAGTATTGCATTTTTAAAAGGTTATGCCTTTCATACTCAAGAATTTTGGGGTTGCATACTAGATATTGGTTAACAATACTTTTTCAAGCTAGCTTTGACCCAATCTACATGCATATATCAATAACATATTTGTCACAATTAAACATGATACATATCATCTGACAGACCTTGCGGATACTTTCATTAACCTCAGAAAGGTCAACATGAAGCTGAATCATGAGAGGTATATCTTGTTAGGGTACCTTGTTAGCGAGAAAAAGTATAAAAGCATACCACACACAATTATCAAACTTTGTTACAACGAAGATGTAACATAAGACTAGATGATTTGAATTAATTTATGTCCTGTACTTAGGATAAGTGTCAACCCTTCTTCCAGATACTCAAAGGGTTTGGTTGTTTTGATTCTATTTTTTCATACGATGAATTATTTAACAATATTAATGAACTCCTAGTCTTACCCGAGGTACTGACAAAGCAAAAATTTGATAAGTTTATATTATTTTTACTTAGTTGTGTATGATCACACGACGGCCATAGTGCTAGTTACAGAATAAGGGAATGCATCTCGAGTTATATCTTAGTAAGTTCTAATAGACGCTAAGACAAAATATTTATAATTAGAAAAAATTACTGTGAAGTTAATTGTAGAATTTAGGAAGACGAGACCTTATTTTAATGCCCACACCGTAGTGATTTAAACCTCATTGCTCCTAAGGAATGTATTAAAAAGGCCTGATGTGTATGGAAAATTGACCATATGGTTAGTAGATTTAGAAGAATTCAATATTATGTTCAAGAAACGTAATGCTACAAAGCTCGAATATTGACATATTGTTTAGTTTAATTTCAATAAGAGAGACCTTTACCTTTAGCAGACTATTCTAAACTAATATAGAAGGTTTGGACTGATGAGGGAGCAACAACTTGGGTTATGGTGCAATCGTGAAACTTATATCCTTTTTAGAATAAATTTTGAAACATGTCATCAAGTTCGGATTCGTTGCCTCCAACAACGAGATTGAGTATGAAAACGTCATCGTAAGGCTAAGACTTGCCCACATGTGCGAGACTCGAAAGGTGAAACTCCTAAAAAATTCTTCTATCATAGACAACCAAGCATTCACCTACGAAGAATCTAAGAAACATAATTTGATTCAGTATTTGAGCTTCAAAGAGAATTTACTTGAAGAGCTCACAAGATTAAGTGTCAAGAAATTCAGTGACATACACTCTTGCAACTTTGTCTTGCACAAATTCAACATAAGAGGTACTCCTTCAAAAGAAGCCTTCAGTTACTTTAGAAATAAACTTATGGCTAACACTACAACATCCAAAGTAATGTTCATTATAAAGACGAATGAAGATTGGGTATCAAAGAACACACTGCATAATGCAATCTGGTATGAGATAGAGGCGGGGGTAGGTGCATGAAAATTCAAACGGCTATATATCTATGGTTGAAATATAAACTATACCATAAGGGTTTTACCAAACCCTTACCTTATTGTATTTTACTAAAATGATATGCTTTCGTATTAAAAAATCTTATAATGGAGAAAATAGTGATCATTATGGTCATAACGTATTGTAGAGAAGAATCGTCCTAGTATGATTGGCCAACCATCTTAACAGACACAAAAAACAACATTAGAAATTGTGACACATCTCAATACTTTGTTAATCGCATCTAGATCCCAATCATTATTTTGGATACCATCTCAGACTCAATTCAATTTGATAGGGGCTCGATATATTAGTGTGTATTTTAAAGGTCTCATGAGTAAGGTAGGACCTTCTGGTGGCTGGACACTATTTTGAAAAATGGGTAGACGCGTGCGTAACCTTTGGAAAACATTAGGAAAGATGACGTTATCAACTTCTTAAAAATCAACATCTACTGCAGATGTGGAGTATCAAGTCATCATTAACGAAAAAAATCTACGATTTGAGATAATTGTTCGACTCTCTTTTGTCAAACGTGATGTATAACATAAACATTCTTTTTTACATTACATAAAAAATGGTCAAATAGAGGTTACAAATAAAACAATCTTTAAAAACAATTATATGATCATTGATGACCACTCTACGAATTAAAATTGTTGAGATGTCTTTCATTTTGGTTTATATGATGGAAATTGTAGTTACAAGTGAGACTACTTTATCGTAGAAGATAAAAATTGGAATTCATCAAATAGAAATGGATGAATGCTCACTTATGAGCAGACTACTACAAAACCTTCAAAAGGAATAAATGTAATCCCAAAATGTCGACACGAATCCATTGATAGATTCTGAAAGCAACGATTGTTTGAGGGAGTACGTAGACTTTATTTTGTGTGGAACTATATTTAAAATCAATTGAATCTAAAAAAAACTTTCAAAAAGAATATACATAATTCCAAAGTAATCAATGCATTAAGACCTTTGTGTCTTAATAAATCTTCATTCGAAGGTATCAGTAATGCATTGTATGTTATTCTCGCTGAGTATTTCGTGAGTATTTAATACACTAAGACTCTCGCATCTTAATAAGTGTTCAGCTGAAGCTATCGTTAATGTATTTCTGTTCCTCTACGCTAAGGAACATCAGAATTTCTAAATAACTAAGACTCACGTGACTAAAAAATATATTTCTCTAGTCCAAGACTATTCTTAAATATCCAAGCCCCATAGTTTCAAGTTAAAATAAGTTAAGTAATCAAATGGAAAAAATGAAAAGAAACTTACACTAAAGCTAATTTTAGACATACAATATGAAGACGATGATATGAACGCTTTTAAATATCAAACAAATCAGAACCCTAAAATAAAATAAATACGATATATAAAAGTGTCATGGCCACCCAGGGACTATGAGTGCAAAATATCTTCCTAATGGAAAAAAGCACAGCAAATACGAAACAAAAATACAACAACTACTTTAGATGATTAATTTTTTCTACTGGAAGAACAACTTTGAGGGACTCTACATATGCTGCATTAGGATAATCAACAACAGATTCAACATCAACTATAAAATGAGGATAAAAAACAACCTCAACATCAATTGCATAGTAAATAGCAAAAGCAACTTTGATCTCGGTCACAAAAAATAATACTATTAATAACCTCAACCTCAATTTTAATGAGGATACCATCCTTCTATAATTCAAGCATGAATTCAGGGTTACATCTTCATACCATCGCAAAGTACGTTTCGGGCTTCTTGCAAGATTTTGGATATTTACAAGATATTTTATGTCTCACAAATAGGTTTCTGAACAATAATCAAGATCTGATATTGATGGAGATCGTATATCCTTGAGAGAGGTACCAATGATAGGGTCATATTTCTTCGAGGGAGTAGTTTGGACCTAAGATAAATGTTATACTTACACACTCTTTTCACCTTTTGACTAGTTGTGTGTTTGTTATATCTTTACTTACTAAAATGTTTACCATTGGTAGTGTTAAATGGGCTTTTTACGGTCTATGGGTTTGACCCATGTCCATGACCCAACCCGATTGTCCCATTAACCCAAAATTAGCCTATAAAGGCTTTAAAAACAATATTTAAGGGGGTTAAGATTTTATCTCTCTAGAAAATAAATACAACGACCTATTTAATCTACTACAAATTACATAAATACCTTTAATTAGTTTAAACCATATCAGATTGGCGACCACAGTATGAGCGTAGAAGAAGGTACCCATATAGCAATATCTCCAGCCTAACATAAAAAGTTTGCCTTCGGAATTCTTTAGAGCATGTATCATGATATTTATATTCATAGTCAATACAGATTAATATTTTGTATTTATGTGTAGATATTATCTCTCTTTTCTCCTAAAAAAATAAAAATGATTGAAGTTTTTCTTTTTAGAATCGTCTTAGGTCTAATTCCTATTACTTTGGTTTGATTATAGATGGACCCCTCATGAAAATGAAGAGGTTTGAATAAAAAAGGAGCATGTTCGTATATCTCTTATGAATAGTGATGCTGAAGACAAACTATTCATGCAAAAGAGATGATCAATTACGAGCAAAAATTGAAGCATTGAGAGCCCATAAACATGTTGAGAATAATTTGGGAGGAAATATTCCACCGGAGTATCCAAAATCTGGTGAACCGGATAATGATATCCAACATAATATGAAGTAAGGTCAAGATTACCAATCCCTCAAATCCCACTAAGAATCTAAAAAAGAGTACCGAACTAAACATTGTTTAGTACTTTGGAGTCTGCTGAGGGCTCAACGACAGAATCGGACTCATAAATCTCCTCATCATTTTCAAGTAGTGATCGTTGTCGTATGAAAGATAAAAGAAAACTACAAGCTAAAAACATTCGAAAAAACATCATAAAACAAATAGGCATGGTTCCTCGCAAAAGAAAATGGGCCAAAAGGGTAAGGGAAAAAGTAAATAGTATCAAAGAAAACTGAAGGGGTCAGTCGCAAACTACGGTAAGCAATCGTCCGAGGGACTTTGGCTATGGTTCTCATCGGCCTAGACTGAACCAGTCTAATTAAGGGAAATAATATAGGGCAAGAGGGAATGAGTGGGATCGCCCTAGCTATTTTGTAGAGCTGCTTGAAAATGTTGCAATTATTTATGATAGATCAAATAATTTTATGAAATTCCAAAGGCATGCACCTATTTAGACTCCAAGGGAAAATCGAAACACCTAACTCTGTAAGTACTATAATGATGTGGGACATGATACTAAATATTATATTACTTTATAGTAGAAGATACGATAGTTCATTGAAAATGGGAGATTAACTACCTTTGTTAAATCATAAGTGGGTAATAGATAAGTGAATAACATGTCACAGCCTAGTACAAGTGGGGTTCAAGCAGCTTTATCTATTGTCTGAAGGAAAGCCATAGAGTTTCCCAAGCAGGATAGTACGATGGTTACTATTGAGCAATTATACATACATTCATAATACTTAGATCCCGCCGGATCAGGGTCGAGTGAATATGGTAACTAAAAATAGTGGAAGGGTTTCCAAGTTGTGTTAATTTTTTGAATCGTTAACTATTTACGATGACAACACCTTTGAGTTGTTCCAGGAAAAGGTGTGTGGTTAGTTTGGCCAAAACATTAGAGGGAAATATGTTTTCTCATATGTACCAGAGCGTGACGCCTTTCATTGTTTTTTATGAAGATGATTTAAGAAATGTTGCAGGCCCGCATGAGGATGCTGTGGTAATTTGGGCATCTATTGAAGGAACAAAAATCTGACGAATCTTGATTGACACACGTAGCTTAGCTAATTTCTTCGGTAGTGGACTGTCTGACCCCTTAGAGTGTCATCTTTGGTAGATCTTAGCTATCATGGATGCATGCAGTTGCATCAACATTTCATCCATGTTTGAAATACGCAATTGGAGGCCAAGTACGGGTAGTTCAAAGCAGCGAGAAGGTTGTTAGGATATGCTATGTTACTGCTCTTGCTCTAAAATCACTGGAAAATGTATAAATTAAAATTGAAAAACAGTTACTTGAGTCCTCTTCAGATCCAAACAAGATAGATGATTTAAGAGAGACTCATAGTGCGGTCTTCCCTATTGAAGATCTTGAAGTACGTACTTTAGCTTATGGGAAGAATGTCAGGATCGGAGGTATATTGACATCAGAATTGAAAAAAAAATTACTATATTTTTTATGTAAGAATCTGCATGTGTGGCCAACTCATTCTTGTTCTCCACTTGAAGAGAAGCGATAGATTCATTTTGGGACCTCACCTCTCTCTCCAAATCAAAGATCAACCTCACATATCTCAACACCGAATACCCTAACACGCCATTCTACTTTGACAATTCAAAGGGAACCCCTTCGAACACCACACCGGTGGCGTTGCTTGTCAATTCTAGGAAGTCAGTATAAAAGAAATCAAAGTCAAAAGACCATATACCTTATATTGGATTGCCATATTCGAATGTCTGCCTCTTAAATAGGGGAGTAAAGGAGATGGAGGATCGGATACAAAAGATGGTGGAAGTTCAACAATATGGATCGTTGGAGGAGTAATGCTTAAATGAAGGATAATATCTGAACGTGTCAAGGTTTTTTTTATCTCTTGTAACTATCTTGATTACCTCTCTTGTGTGTCTTCTTCTTCTTAGGCACATGAGGTTTTGGGAGAACATCACCTTTCTCAATAGTGGTAACAATATCTAGCAAAGCTGAGTCAATCTCATATGGCTGCTTTTCGGTTCCCACTTCAGCAGCAAATCGTGATAAGCCTTCCTTCTTTTTCTTATCCTTTTTATTCCGATGGTTAGGGGCTCTGTACCTAGTCGGAAGAAATAACTTTACATCAGCAACTTCAGTTCTCTTAAGAATGGTGGAAGTTCTAATAGGATTGTAAAATATCTACCATGTCAGCTCTCGTTCGTGATTAGTCCTCCAAAGGTGACTTCGAATGAAGTTGGAAATAGTGAAACACCGATAGAAGCCATTAGACCACTTTACTTCCGCCAACTGATTCAACCTCTTAAAAGTGACCTTTGCATTGGCCAGGTGGTGCAAATAAGGATTCAAAATATTTGGTATAAGAAATAAGTTAGAGGCGAATTATAAAATATTTAGAAGGAAAATAGAGAGTCAAAAGAATTTCGAAGAAATCTACCTGTATTTTTAAGCTGGCTAGGATTACCCTGAGAGGGGATCTTCCTACCATTATCCCACAAAGAACTAATGAAGAGGAAATGTGTTTTCCACACTTTATATTCCTCCAGCAGATCATTCATTACTTTATAGTCTTTCCATAGGTTAAAATAGTAAAGAACGATATGGGAGTTTCAGGATAGTCCCGCAATAGTAGCCAGTTGTACCATTGGCATCAGAGTTCTTGATAGCCTTGATGGTCTAATGCCTGCCATTAACATAAACCAGGCATTCATACTTGCCTGACTTGGACACAACCCTACTAAAATAAAGTAGCTTATAATCGGAGGATCCATGGGAAACCGAAGGCCCCAATTGAGCACATTGGTATAAAACACTAACTTTATGGACCATAATTTTTCAAAGTCTGTCTGGGTATGGGAAAACTTACCTTAACAGCTTCGAGGAACCTCCATTTAGCGTCTATAGCCTCCAACCCTGATTCGTGAAAATAAACGTAAGAGATTTTATCTAGAGCTAAGAGATATTTGACACTAAATCTGGAAAATTTGGGCCCGACGCGTCCAACTACAAATGGAGGAGGAGCTTTAATTTATGTTTCAAGGGCTTTTTCTTTGCCCTTTCCATCATCATTCTTTTTTCTCTTCAAATTTTTCTTCTTCACTGGTCTCGAAGTCTTCCTGGTCTGACCAGATTTCTCAAAGGGGGGGGGGGAATCTACACTAAGGTCTTCCAAGTTCTCTTCCATAACTTTGCGGCTAGATCCCGAAGGCTCGATAGGATGAGCGCCAACATTTGCTTCTTCATTTGGAAGTTTAGAAAAAACATGTTCAGGTTGGGAGGGCTCAACTATTTGAGACGTGAGAGCCTCTAGTCTGATTGGATTGTTAATGGATGGATTGTTTGTATATTCTTTCTGTTGAGCATAACCATTCTCTTTGGCCCGATTATTTTTTCCCTTATACTGTTTGGTTACCATTCGAGGAGTGTTCTCTTCGGAATTGGATCCCATCAATTTAAATGATGAACGAATTCGATGACTAATGGCGCATTGTGACCGGGATGACTTCAGAGAATGACTATGAGAAGTGAAGGATTGAGTAGTTGAAGAGGGCGCAAAAGATATATTACGTCTATTATAAGGATAGGTTCCTTCGAAATTGGTAGATTGAGTCACCACAACAATGCCTGAGGAGGCATGTAACCCAAAAACAACCCTTATTTTTTTATTCTCTTCGTCTAGTTTAGACAAGTTTAACCAACCACCTTCGGTTAATGCGTTTCTGGTGGTGAACATACAAACTCCAAGATGCTATCGGAAGAAGGATTCTCGGTGGTGAAAGTGGTGGAAGGAAAAAATAAATCATCGGTGATAAGCTAATAACGAATTACAACAAACTATTTTATCCATCTAGAGTATAATATTTCTCTCTCTAAAAATTTCTAAAGTGGGAAAATAAAGAATGAACTTATATATAGGAGTTGTAAAAACTCTTGAGTACCCTACTAGGGAAATGGTAGGGCTAGTGACGTCTATTAAGTTCTGGAGAAGTGGAAACATCTCCTATTGATTGGTTAATTTTACCTAGGATAAAAAATATTGTGACTCCAATGAAGAAGTGACACGTGTCATGAAAAAATAACCGGTTAAAAGCTATGAATTTTGCGTAGTAATCATCTTCGAACTACACCATCAGATGCGGTTCGAATAAGTTCACTACCAAAATTTAAAATATTAAAAAATCAGATTTGGAGGAACAAGTCAATACATACGGATACATGCATCGCTTAGCCTTCTAAAAATATCCTTAAGAGAGCTAGTTGATGGGGATCGAATATCCTTGAGAGAGGTAACAATGATAGGGTCGGATTTCTTTGAGCGAGAAATATGGACCTAAGAAAAATGCTATACTTACACAATCCTTTTACCTTTTGACTTAGTTGTGTGTTTCCTATATCTTTACTTATTAAAAACTTTACCATTGGTAGTTTAAATGGGATTTTCCGGCCATGAGTTTGACCCATGTCCATGATCTAACCAAATTGGCATATTAACCTAAAATTAGCCTATAAAGGCTCTAAAGAACAACATATGAGGGGTTGAGATTTTATCTCTTTAAACAATAAATACATAAGCTCTTTTATCTCTGTACAGTCTATCCAACGCTTATTACTCTACTAAAAACTTATATAAATACCCTTCAAATTAATTTAAACCACATCAAATATAAAATCTTCTTTCGTCTTGATCTCTTTATAGGAAATGTTCTTAGTCCTCAATTGTGTTCAAGTGGTTCAACCACCATTTCAAGCAAAGTAAAAAGTCTCGAGTCGTAGGAGTATGGCCTTTATGTGATTGATGTACTAGTGCAAAGATATTGAGCAAAGTCTATAAACTTAAAATAAAATCAACCAATGATTGAGGATAATAAAATATGAGAAAAAAACCACAACACACAAACACTTAAGTCAATATTGAGCTTTATCTCTATTTTTACCAAATCTAAACAAAAATGGTGAGTTAACGAGCATTTAGAACGATCCAAAGTGACCAGATGATCAAATAATTCTTAACTTTCTCCATATGTAAAATCAATTTCATTAAAGCAGCCGCGGTATCTATGACATAAATTTGATCATATTTTTAACACCAACCATGCCAGTTGTGATTATTTAATTTTGAGCTTCAGACGTCATCGATGGAGCGATCAATGCTCAGGAAGAACAAAATCAATAATAACTAACTGAAGGTAATAAAAAATTATTATTTTTAATTTTAACAATAATTTTTAACGTCTATTATGCGATCACCTTATCCTTTACTACTTTCTTTACATTCAACCATTTAATAGAGCCTCGTCGCCGTTCCATCGTCATCATATCTACTATTTTTAGGTTTGCGTTATTTTACTTTTTGCCTAGAATTTTATAGAGCCTCATCGCCGTTTTTGTAACATAAAAGCCTAGAATGAGCTATATATACCTTTGTCTTGATAACCTTATCTTTTCTCTTTACAATTTTAATCTTTAGGTCAAAAGCCTTGGCGTCGATAGATTTTGAGGAAGAAAGCCAAACAATAATAGAATTTAGATCAATAACCTTCACCTTTGTCTTTGTGACCTTGGCCACGATTTTTTTTAATGAAAATAGACTATCATGAACTGTATTCACCTTTGAGTGATAACCTTGGGATTAATACCTTTTGCAAAAAAAGGGTCGAGTATGGTTATCATTGTCTTTAGTCTTGCATCTTTGTTTTGTGAAGATTTAGAAGATGGCAAGACAATCATTCTCTTTGTTTTATGCCTTGCAGCTCTGGTTAGTGATTTTCGTGTCGCATCTGCTAATCTGAATAACATTGTTTGAAGCATTCAAAACTCCAAATTCTGTAAGTTTTGGCCAAAAAACAATGGTAAATTTTTTATTTGGACTCAATGTAACTTGGTATTGGTTTGGTTAAACATTGTTAGTGTAATCAAAGAGCTCAACAAAGTTGATCATCACAAATGAGATACAATCTTAGGTTTTCCTAATAAATTATGCATGAGAAACACGGTTTTCCCATAAAAAATCTAGTCAACATTAAGTTTTAAAAAATCACTCACAAATCAGTTAAATTAGAAATTGAAAGCATAAATAAGGATACTTACTTTCATACTTCCAGCACCAGGCTACCATTTTAGCTGGTTCACCCATGAATGTATCCTAGTTATTGCTGATGTATACAAATTTCTTCTTATACATTTTATCTGAATAAAAAAGGTTTGAGACAACATTTTGATCTTATGCACTATCATGTAAACGTAAGAACTTATACTCCTTTCACTGATGGTCATTAGGGAGATACACTTCTCCATACTAAACTTACCTACCGATAACATGAAAGCAACCATCGATGTTAGGATCATCCTCTCTTTCGATACCAACTGGTTTGGACACATATGAAGGGTTCTAAAAAACTCAAACACCTTAGATTATAACAGAAAGAAAACACATATGTAAAATAATGGTGAAGAATGTCATATTTTTGCATTGGTATCAATGAGATTTTCTCTATACTTCAGTAGCCGAATAAAACAATTGTATGGAATTTCTTATTTGGCCCAAAACATGTACAAATATTGGGTATTATTATAGTCATAACACTCATATTTTATCATATCTAGTACATTATGAACAAAAATAATTTGGATAACACCAACATGAGGCTTATTAAGCTTCTCAACACTAAATTTTTAGGCTTTTGGGGAGAAAAGAAAGATTTGACACTTATACTTGCATCCATAGTATTCCACGTTAAACCAGGTTTAACGACAATTAGTTGAATATCCTAGAAGAAAAGGTACCTAAAACTATCAAATTTGAATGGCCATAATTGTGATTAAACAATCAAAGATTGAGTAGTGATTGTTGTCAACCCACGTACCGCTACCAATTTTTGCACCTCCACGTTAGATTGATCATCTTCATGGGGAAAACTCGAAACAAATTTTCCATACAAGTCAGTGTATTTGCAGTTTTGGTTGCGAAAACCCTCACCATATGTATCGTGAAGTTGTCTAACGATTTTTCTGGACATTATTGTTTTAAGGAAAAAAAATAAGTTAATAGAAAAAATATTTGAAAAGAAAGAAAATAAAAAGGCTGGAAAATTTTATGAAAAAATAAAAGGATAATATAGACGATAAAAAACTTCAAGACGAGAGAAAATCATAAAATCGAGTATAAAAATTAAATTGAGGGGTGAACAACCATATTTAAACAAATTAACCTAAACCGCTCATTGAATTAGCTAACGAATTTCAAATATTCATTTTACATATGCGTGGCTTGGTCAAACAGTTACGAAAACTAAAGTTAAACAGCAACAACATACATTATCAGGTCAATGTTAGGTGTCGACGCTAACGAGACATGTCGAAAAATTATCCCTTCTCTGACACATGACAATCAAACTCCTAGCTAACATAATGAATTTTATGACAAAAATACTTTGACGTCTTTTTGTCACATCAAATGCTAGTTGTTTAAAAATATATATATATATGATTAGTCATGCTCTGGTAAACATATTGCAAAGCCGCTCACAACTTTCAACTTTCAACTCACATATCGTACATGTAAAGATTTAACTTCTAACTTTAGTCATTTTTTCGTACTTCAAAAGGACTAGAGATATACTTTTATATCTCTATAGACAAGACAAACGTACTTTCAAAGTAAAAAAAATCAACTTCCTGCGAAACTCTACCCGGTTGTAAACCATGTTCACGGGATAACTAACTACTAGGAAATAAAGAAACATAGAAAATGCCACTCATGTCATTCAATAAAATATATTAATTTACTATATGTAGGTTTCGTCGATGAATGATTTCTAATGAGGCATGTATGAGACCAACAGACAGTCAGCTATAATCGCCTCGATAGCTTTGGTTGGCATACAACGAGTGAGACTCAAGTAATTTCCTTCTAGGTACCGACTCCTACGATATATAAAAGAGAAGATCAAGCATGAACATCAAACGACACAAAATCAAAATTAAGTCCTCCTTAATTCTCGCGTCCAAACTAGAAAGTTTACTGATAATGTCATAAGTTGTAAAGACATTCTCATTAAGTCGAGTCTATTAAGACTTCAAGAGTAACTTAGTCCAAATAAAAATCAAATAGGCTTTGAATAATAATTGTAAACAACTAAATCATGTAAGGCTTTGTGCCACATTTGAGCAGGCATAACTTCATGTCTAAAGTTTGAAATCCATTAAGGCTCTTATCCAAGGTCGTGCCTATAAATACAACTAATATATTTAATGTTGAGGTTCCTTCCGTGTTTTCAACAGAATCATTCTAAACATCTTTAGTCTTCTATATATTATCTCACTATTCATGTTTAATATATGTACGGTTGCCACTCTTTTCACCACTTCTTCATTCGGCATTTGCTTTCAATCAAACCTAATCTTTTACGAACCTTACCTAATATACTTTTATTGATTCATCATCTCGATAACAAACTATCAAAATCGATCATTCCATTTAACCTCATCCCCAAACTAATATAACTAAATAATAAATTCAAAGCATAATAAATATTTTAATTTTTATAGTCTAGTTAATTTGGATTTTTTAAATATTATTTAATAAAAATTGCTGAATGTTAAACTTGAACATATCATAATAAATAAGAAAAAGAAAGATATAATATGATATAATATTAATTTTTATATGTCATAGAGAATTTGAAAAGTATTCAGTTTTTAATAAAAATGGGTATATCCACACTTATAATGTACTTTAGAAATGCTTATAAGAGCGCTTGATTTCCGAACGGAATTGACGATATTATGAGTTTTGATTCGATGATCAATTTCAGTGGTAGATATCGCTGGTTATATATTCTTTTCGGAATTGGGCATCTCTTCAAAAAGCAAAAGAAAAAGGCCATTCACCATTTATTGTAAGTACGATTTTCACTCTTCTTTTAATAGAAAATAATAATAAAAAGTGAAAAAAGTTATCAGCATTTTCAAAGGCGAAACTACGTGTTAATACTGCAGCGCCAACTTTTGGTAAAGACACCAAAAGAGAAAAAGAGAAAAAAGAAATTTGTCTTCATATATCATATACACATAATTTTTTTATAAAAATATATTATCAAAATAAAATTATATAGATCGGTATTCGGATAGGTTTAATGGTATTTGTTCACGAAAAAAATAAGGTCAATAATTTGTTTTTGTATTTATGATTAGTTAATGTTCGAATATCTAGAATAATCAGTATAAAGATAAATTATCACATTACTGGTGACGGGATGAGTGAATAAATATTATATTTTAAAATATTATTATTTGATTTTGTAGTTATTTTTTTAATCTATTAGTTTTGGGGTGCTGGACTTATAAACCGCACCTCATTAGTGAGGATCACAACAGGAATAACATTTCATCTTCTATCCGGAAGTCATTTTTATAGAAACTAGGTTATTGAAAAGTAAATTCTTATTTTCACTTGTTTGGAAAGCATGTCATCTTATAGAAACTAGGTTATTGAAAAGTAAATTCTTATTTTCATCTGTTTGAAAAGCATGGTTACCCAAGCACAAGAGAAAGGTCTATTATCGCAGGAGTGACATTACACGAGAATGATCATAAAATTTTATTTATTCGACGCATGCCTAGTTGCAGTTGGAAGAACATAGACAAATTTTAATGACCGAAGTGGTTGCACTTCGCGTTGAGAGGAAAATATTAGTTCAAGTGGTTGTACTTCCGGTTCAGACTGATACATTCGCTACAAGGCCTTTGGTTATCCGATCTGAAATCAAGGTCGAAGTCGAAACAAAAACGACCAAAGCAGATGAACCGAATGGTTAGGTGAAACCAAAGTCTCACATTGATTAAAAATTGAAACGATGAATGGTAATATAAGGAAGAACATATCCTAACTAGTATGAGGCGTTTGGAAGTGAACCAAAAACAAAGTCGTGCGGGCCTTTAGGGCCTAAAACGGACAATATCATACTAGTATGGAGATTGATTGTTATTACTTATATTCAGAATGAGGAATATGTGATACACATATTCCAAATACAAATGATATCAGAGCTCCAGGCCGAAACGAACATGATGAACCAATAGTCATGCTCAAGGTGAATGATGTGCTCTATTATAGATCACTAATACTACATAGTTTGTAGTGTCCGTGGCTCATCAAACGGTGCGAGTTTATTGGAGTGGCGCTAAGAAACAAGGCAGTATTGTCTAATAAAAGTGAGCATGTAAGTTCGTTGTAAAGCTTTATGGCTCAGGTAATGCATCTTGCCGCAACCTGATTAGAGTGAACAAATATAAGTCAATTGGGAGGAGGCTAAGTGGTACTTTGTTCAAGAGAAAGATTTGTTGGGTGCGATCAAAGTCTCATATCCTATATCGGTTAGACATGGGAAGGATTAATGGTATATAAGTAAAAGCAAGCCTCAACTAGTATGAAAATTTTTGTAAGTGGACCAAAACCAAAGTTCTGTCGGCCTTTTGAACCCAAAACACACAATGTCATACTAGTATGAAGATTGGATTGTTCTTACCTTTACATACGTAAAATGAAATATGCGGTACCTATATTTCCAACACGGATTCGTTGGGTCCATAGAAGAGTTACAACTCCCACATGAGAGAATGTCGGGTAAGACACCGCTATCTTTCGTATATGTCCAGTGATAAGCAACATTGGCAGTGAGGAATAAAAATCCTCACCCAGGAGAAGACATCACTGAAGAAGTAGCACGCATACTAAATAAAGCGAACATAGGTCGGGCCCAAGGTCCAACAACACGCACATGCTCCTCCAACTGTGCCGACGCCTGATCTTTAGTTGGAAGCGCGACCTAGCCAAACTATTCCCCAAGTTGGGTTCCAAACCCATGGTTTTAATCCAAATTATTTTCAGCAAATAGCTCAAGGGTAGCTGTCATAGTATGGTTATTAGATTTCGATCTATAAATGAGGGGAACACTACATGTGGACCTATATTCAACTTCAGATGAGAATACTAATAACCATTTTTATAATCATCATTATATAAAAAGGATTTCTTCTTTATCCTCTAAGTTTTTTGGCTCCAGAATTACTGATAATGTTAGATATTTTCATAATGGAGAAGTACAATGATATTGGTGATCTCAAACACCATATGAGGCACTTTAGAGACGTTATTGAGTTTCAAAAATGATGATCAGATTTTTGTCGAGAATTTTTAATAACTTTCTTGGGTAACGTCTTGAATCGGTTCAATTAGGTAGCTCCAACAGTGATCATCCATTTTAAGATTTTGTGAACTTTGTTTAGACATTAACTTACAGAGAGAAAAGAGACCAAGGTTCCTGATGGTTTTATCATGAATTTTAAACAAGAAAATATGAAAATTTTAAGGGACCATACTCAACTCTTTGTCCAAATAAAGAACAACTTTGAGTAGTGCAGCGAGGAAATTTCTTGTACGCTTGCTTTATATAAAGGCACTCTTTCTATAGAGTTTGACTGAGAGTGTGATGAAATGAAGCGCTTTATCTTTCAGAGCGATTTTGGCTCTGATAAAGTCACAAATTAGAGTCGAGTAAACTATACAACTTTGGCTTGTCCCAGAGCACCATCCTAAGAGAAATTCTCAACCATCCGCTCTCCCAATAATTATCTCAACAATATAGCGAGCACTATGGTAAAACTAGGTATGGGCATTTGGTTCTTTGGGTTGGTTCCGTTTTCTCGATTCTCGGTTCTTTCGGTTCTTTACAACAAGTTTTCATTTATGAAACAATTAAAATTGATTCGGTTGGTTCAGTTCCTCTTTGTTTGATTTAGTATGGGTACTTAATTTTATAATCGAAAAGAAATCGGTTATATTTGGGTTTTGGTTTGGTTCTATTCAGATTCGATTCCAAATGGTTACTCAGTAACCAAAATAAACGTTTGTAACCGAACCTTAATGGAACCAATTTTTTAAAAAGACTTGAATCTATATAGAACCGAAAATAAAACAACCAAAAAAATTATAACAAATTACAAATTACTAACTTACAACGATTACGATTATTTAAATAAATCCAAATTTTAAGTGACAAAAGAGTATTAGTACTGTAATATAACTTTAACATACACATCAAATTTAACATTCACATCAACACAAAAATATTAATAATACTGTAATATAAGTTATAAAATTTGACTCCGTAATTTCTACATCATCTCTGATACCAACTTTGTTGCTGGAAAAATAGAAAAACAACAAGGTTCAGTCATATATCAAGTCCAACATAATAAAAATATAATTTTTTTTGAACGTATACAAGGATCAATAATGCATTATATATTAACTAAGAAGCTAAAAATGCTATCATTACATAAAATTATTCAAAATTCTACAGAGTTTCACTGAAACTCTTTTTCCTTCTATTTAAATTATTACTTAATCCAAACTAAATAAGTGAAACTTGAAATTAAAAAAGACAATAATTTATATAAATATCGAGTTATTGAACTACAACTTACCTGGTAGGTATCTTTGAATTCAACCAAAGATATATGAACTTGCACATGTAAAAGAACAATCTAATGATAGCAAACTATATAACAATGTCAAAAATGTTCAAATTTCATCAGCAAAAGAAACACAACATTAAACATGTCTAAAATCCTAATAGAGAGCAAAAAAGAAGTAGTTAAACCAAAATCGTTATATTACTAGAAAATAGTATTCAGTTCTTTCAAATAAGATACAAGATCACTAAGCATTCTTGAAACCATACCTAAAAAATACTAACCGATATTGATAACAATGTTTATAGTTTGTATTTCACAACATCACTAAAGGTTCAATAAATAATCAAGCGATGATAAGAGACGATTAGGAGAACGAACAAAAATGTGGGTGTGAAGCTTTTGGGCCTAACATTGAATCATAACTGACTACGAATATAGCTGTCGAAATTGAGATAGAAATTTCCAAACTCAAAAGTAGCATAAGCAACAAGAGAAAGCCTATTATGAAAAGGTAAGATTATTTGCGAACAACATGTCTACTATGATATTTTAGAGTTTAAAATTATAAGGAATTAGACTATAAAAATAGTTAAAGATTGATATAATTTAAAAAAGTGTTATACTTTTTCTTGCCAATGTTGGGTATGTCTATCTTCTCTACATTCTTCACAACCACTATCTTCTCTACATTCTTCACAACCACCTATGATTATACATTATAAAAAAAAGAATTATTTGGAATAATAGTAACATCAGCTGAATAAGGGGGGTAATAATTTGGTATAAAAGTGGTGTGAAAAAAATCTAACAAGTATTTGATATTGAGGATGTCTTATGTAATAAATAATAATTATAGTTTAGATTAGTAAATAATAGGGTGATGTAACCATAAAGAGGGTAATCATATAATTTATAGGCCTACCCTTTGTACTATACTCCCTCTGTCTCATAATATAAGTCGTTTAATGTTGTTTCACCAATATTAAGAAGATCAATAATTACTTTGAAAAAATAAACAACAATAAATTTGATTGGTGGGATGAAAAGTTTCTGCAATCAATTAAGAATTCTATTGGTGGAAATTTGAAAAGACATGATTAATACTACCTTGAAAAAAGAGAACGACAATTAATACGAGACAAAAAAATTCTCCTAAAACTTCTAATATTATGAGACGGAGGGAGTATAAAACAACACCTTTTTTGGGAAACTGAATCAATCATTATTCAATCATTATTTTATTACTCAATCTGTCCCTTTATATTTGACGTTCTAGGTTTGTACACATTAATTAAGAAATGTCATTATTAGCTTTAAAATTGTAAAAAGTAATTCTAATTTCCATAAATAACATTTTCAATTAATATGTATTTAGAACAAAACAAGAGTAAATAATTACTATGAAAAATGATATAAATGGTAAACAACCATTAATACCACCTTAAAATTTGGAAACGACAATTAATTTGGGACAAATTATTTTTGCTAGAATGTCAAATATAAAGGGACAGATGGAGTACTAATTTTGTCAACTTCTTTCTCTAGCTTTCCCGTGTTTCTCTCTCTAAATATTTACCTCCAAATATGACTTAGACAGATAATACATCTAAGAAATCTTTTGAACCATCAATACAGACAAAGTTAAAGTATTTGAGCTTTTGTACCAAAAATCACTAAAACTAATACAACCCAGTCCAGCTCCTTAATAAAAAAAGTATCTAAGCGAAACAAGTAGACATCAAAAACATAATGCACACACCAAAAACTTGTATAAATTAGATCATACTAAATTCGAATTTTTACCATGAATCATTTCAGAGTATTTCTCACTAACTCGATCAGCCTAGGCCCTTCTCTTCTCTAGAATTAAATGAACAAACTAATTCAACAACGTTGACTCTTGATTTATCAATAAATTAGACACTTATATAGCAATTCAGATGGGTTGTATACCAAGATCATGCTCTTACTTGAAATAATTATTTGCCATTATACCACACACAAACACTCAAAATTATCAATACACCAAAAATTCAAATGAATTTTGAATAAACATAACAAAACAACTTTGAATATCGATTAAAAAAAGACAGTAAAGTATACGCTAACCGGAATTAAAGAGAGATTATATTGTATATTTAATTAAATCAACAAAAAAAATCCTACTATATTATGGGACTGAACGAAACCGAGAACCATAGGTTATTAAAATAGAAACCAACAGATGTTATAAAAGAATCAAAACCAAAACAGATTTTTATTTTGGTTGGGTTCAGTTCGATTCTTCGGTTCTGGTTAATTTTCCCATTCCCAGGTACAACACTAACAATATCATATCACTTACCCTATTCCTCTCCCACCAAAATTATTAGTACAACCAAGAGGACCACAAGATCAAAATGAAAGTGCGCATATGCAAGTTCAGTCGGTTCTATTTTGAGGTGGGCCCTGAGTGAGGGTTTGGGATGACCAGAGGAATAAGGGGATAAAATATGATAACTACGCCGAGCTTACTGAGGTCTCTATAATAATTTATGATAAGACCAAAAACTAGATTCAGTATAAGAATCATTTCCATATAACTAAGCCTCAATACTACATGAATAATACTTATTGCAAGTACCACAATGACATCGGTCCCTAGATCATGCATTGTATCGCCTAAAGAGGGGAGATCGAGACTATGATCGACGATGTCAGAAGGAGAGGTGCAACTTAGTTAACTCCAAGACCAAAGGTGAATTCACAAGTGGCAACTACAAAACAAAATTTGAGACCCATGTCAAATAAGTGGGCCCAACCAGCCCATTTTGCCGAATTGACTGAGTGTCTATCAACTATTTTTAACAAGGCTCGAAATCACATACAGTTTTGCAAGCCTATTATGATACAAACACCTAGGGAAATCATAAGTAGCAGGTATTGTAGATACCGTGAGGATGTTGAGAATGGCATGAAAGACTGTGTAGCGTTGAAAAAAGAAATACAGGTGTTGATTGAAATTAGGAAGTTAACAACATTTGTTAAGAAAAATTCTCTTACAACTTCAAAATAAGAAAGCACTTTGATGATCTCGGAATCTATCGACACTTTTGATTTTTCCTCTGAGTATTTAGATCCAAATCTTGGTAAAAATAAGGTCATGTTGGTGGAAGAGCTAACAGTGAAAGAAAAAATCAATGAGCTGTGTAATTTATTTGAGTTGTTGATAATTTTTGGAGGTGATACTGTTGCAGGGACATCAAACTAATCCAGAAAAAATCATATCGTGAGGTTAGCAACTCAATTGGAAGCAGGTGATTTTCCAAATTTTTATATGAGCACATCTCTATTGTTATATTTCAAAAATGAATATATAAGGAAGGTGGCTGGCTCGCACAAAGACGCTGCAGTAATTGTGACAAGAATCGTTGGGGATAAAATACGAAGAAATTTGATAGACACCGGCAGTTATGCTAATATTTTTCTTATGATAACTTACACAAAAATAGAAATCCCTCTAACTAATCTTCATTCAGATCGTACACTTGTAGGTTTTACTGGTAACGACGAAGGTAGTTAGGGAGTTTGAAGGCACTATGGAGCTAGGTAGAGGGTAGTTCAGGAAATATGTGACAATGTTAGCATTGTAGTGGACGCAACGACGTCATACAATGCACCTTTTGAAGATCTTGGCTATCCAGAATGCATGTTGTGGCTTCAACTGTTCACCAATGTTTGAAATATATCGTGAGAAACAATGTAGGTTTGATAAGAAGTAGTCAGAAAATAGAAATGGAATATTATAGAACGCCTTTGGCCCTAAAATAAATTAAATGGGGTGAGTGAAGCAATCATATTAATTAGTGGGGTCCTCCTCGGGCTGTGGTCCTATTGATGATCCGAGGAAGACCCTTGAATACATATTTTTATCTTCAAGGTCTGATATTGTTGATGATCTGAGGGAGACCCCTAGTTTCTTGGTTCATGATGAGGGTTTTGAGAAGTATGTTTATTTCAAATGGGAAAAGTTTAAAGATTAACTCAAAGTTATCTCCCGAGGGAGGGAGAGGTTGATTCAGTTTTTATTGACAAGATTACACATGTTTACATGGTGAACCGAATATATTACTAGGGTGGCTGCTGAAATCATCTATCACAAACTAGCAATCTGAAGGAAAATACACCCAATCAATAAAAAAAGATATTTTTCTCAAGAAAAACTGAAGCAATTATGGCTGAAGTAGATCGATTATCCAAAGCTGGGCACATACAAGAATTACAATACCCGTTGTGGACGGCTAATCTGGTAAATCAATTACAATACCAAAAATACCATTTTCAAGTCCCTCAAATAGATCATTTAGTGGATTCTACGTCGAGAAATCAGTTGCTTTGTTTGATGAATGCATATACATGGTAAAATCGATCAAGGTGGATCCAAAGGATCAAGAGAGCACTTCATTTATCAATAGGAGGGCCATGGATTGCTATAAGGTTATGCCATTTGGGCTAAAAATGCTGAAGCTACTTATTAGCGCTTGGTAAACATAACTTTTTAGGCTCAAATTGGGTAGAATGTTGAAGTGTAGATTGATGATATGCTAGTGAAAAGCACAAGGGATGAAGACCACTTTATAGATTTGGAAGAAACATTTTCCAACTTGAAGAAGATAAATTTGAAGCTAAATCTAGAGAAGTGTATATTCGGGGTACAATCCAGAAAATTTCTTAGGTACATAGCCAGTGAACGAGGTATAAAAGCTAGCCCGATATAACTAAACGCTTTGAGTACTATGGTTCCACCTCAGGCCATTAATGAAGTACAAATCCAGACAGGAATCCTAACAACCCTAAATAGATTCATATCCAGGTCCTTGGATAAATATGCCCCATTTTTTCAAGTGTTAAGACAAGAAAATTGTATCTACTAGACACAAGAATGATCTGCAGCATTTGTACGAATTAAAGAATATCTATCTTCCCCAGAAATCTTGATAAATCCCAGTTCGGGGATAAACTATACATTTACATAGCGGTATCAGATTATATTCTGAGTGCCGTTTTGATTCGAAAGGTAGATAATTTCCCACGAACAATGTACTATGTTAGTAAAAGTCTTTTGGATGCGGGAAAAAAATATATTTAAAGTTGGAAAAGCTAGACCTTGCTTTAGTTACTGCAACTCAAAAAATGAGACCTAATTTTTAGGCTCACTTTATTATTATAAGAACATCTTTTTCGTTAAAGAGCATGTTGCTAAGACCTGACATCTCAGGCATAATAACTAAATGGCCCGTGGAATTAGGTGATATTGACATTGATTTTGAGCTTCAAACTGCAATCAAAGCACAAATCTTAACATATTTTTTAGTCGAATTCCATTCTTATCGGCCATAGATGGAAGTAGATGAGGAAAAATCAAAGACATAATGGACATACCGAACAGATGGAGGTTCAATTATATCGGGATATGAGGCAGAGGTCTAATTAGTTTATCTAGAGGGTGTCGCTATGTATCAAGTTATACACTTCCGATTTCGAGCATCGAGTAATGACGTAAAGCCATAGAGTACGAGGCCGGTTTGGCAGGATTGAGACTTGCTCATATATATGAAGCCAAAAATGTTAGGCTAGTGAGCTACTTGCAACTTCTTATAAGTCACATGTCTGGAAAACCTGAGGCTAGAAAAGACCGCTTGGTGAAGTATATAAGAGCGTTAGAGGCCTTATTAATTGTCTTCGAAGCGTCAAGTACAAACATGTTTATATGGCTGATGATTTTGTGACTGATTCCTTGGCTACTCCTGCGTATTCTGAAGGGCACCTTTGGATTCTTATGCAAGAAATTCTTTCGATAACAAGGGGGTCGGAATGGATGGAAGGATTAGTTAAAGATTTCCAAATTTCTGCAAGTATAAAATAAATATTCAATGAACAACATCAATGAATCTTTAGTTAATGATATTTTACGAATTGATAAAGCAATAGCAAATAAAATACAATTCAAGGCACGTGGTTATGTGGTACTTGTAGACATCTTGTATAAACAATTAGTATGCCTTTACTTGGATGCCTTGGGATGAATGAATCAAATATGATATTTTCCAAGCTACATGGTGGTGAATGGTTTACATATTATGGGTACAAAACTTTGATACAGAGGGTTCTGTTGGCATGATATTATTGGCCCACGATTGATTTTGATTCCAAAAAGTTGGTTAAAAAACATTATACTTGCAAAATATTTGCTAATACGATCCACGCACTAGGAGTATCACTTGAGTCAATATCTGAGACATTACCTTTTGATCGATGGGGTATTGACTTGGTCGGACCTTTACCGATGGCGTCTAGGGGACGACAGACAATAATAGTCGTTGTAGACTATTTTTCTAAGTGGGTGGAAGCTGAACCATTAGCAAGAACAAAAGGAAAGGATGTGATAAAGTGTATAGTCTCCAATATTTTTGTCACTTTGGTGTTCTGAGGAGAATGACAATGGACAATGGGCCACAGTTTGATAATAAAAAAATGATGGTTTTTTGTTATTCTAAAAGCATACAACAATGCTTCTTGGCACCTTTCCATCTGCAAGCAAACGACCAAGTTGAAGTAACTAATCAGAAAATTCTTGATGGGCTCAGATAGAATATGGAAGGTAAGGTTGGTAAGTTCTTTGGGCATATTAAACCACCCCTCAAACAGTAACTCAAACATCTCCATTTGCACTGGTTTATGGGATGGATGTTGTGGTTCCGTCCAAAACAGTCTTCCCATCATATCGAATCATTAAATATTCCAAGGAATACGACATTAAAAAAACGTCGTGCTGAGTTAGATTTAATCGAGGATAAAATAAGACGATCCTAGTTGAACTATTTTCATTACCAAACTTTTATGAGAAACAGATATGCATTCAAAGTGAGACGACAAGAGTTCAAGATCAAGGACATGGTACTAAGGGATTGTTTTTTGCATACGAAGGAAAAAAACTTGGTAAGTTGGGACCAAATTGAGAAGTTGAAGTCAGGGACGTATCGACTCAAAGATAAAGATGGAAGAGACCTTTGTCAGCCGTGGAATATTGAGCACCTTAAGTTGTATTTAGAATAAATATAAATGTTCGTATGTATGCTTAAACTTGTGTAAATATCGTTGGCTCAATATTTTCTACCATGGTAGCACATGAAGGTTTTAACGAGGGGCCCTTATAGCCGAATTATATATAATATTTATTTCTATTTTAAAAGGATTCGCACAATTTTTCATTTTTAGACTAGAAGGGTCTTCCAACGAATGTTGCTCAACAATTTTTTATTTTTGGACCGGAAGGGTCTTCCAACGAATGTTGGTTAACAATCATTTGTTTACCAACCACTATGAGGGTCCTCCAATAAAAATTGTTCGATAACACTAGGTAAAAATTATTTTGGTATATAAAAGTTGAGTAAGGCAAAATTATACAAAGAAGAGCATTTCTATTAATAAAACTCATGAAAATGTCCAATACAAAATGCCCCTATGATACGAGGACTTTGTAAAAGTGTGCAAGGCACAACGAGTTAAAAAAAAGACAAACAACAAAGAAAATATTAACTAAGTATCCTTCACTCAGAAAGGGTACTTCCAGATCCATCTTTCGATGAAGCAAAGAAATTTTTGACTCATCCAAATTTTCAAGTAATTTTTCATGCTCAAAAGAACCATCGTTCGACATGCTCTTTGGTCTTATAATATCTTTCGGTAAGAGTTTCAATGAACGTATTCTGTTTAATATTCATTGAAACAAAACGTTCCCGCTTGTTATCAAACATATCATGCTCCAGCTTCAACCGATTCTCAAATTCTTCGAGTTGTATCATACGTTCGGCATCAACTTGTTTGTAACGGGCAAGCTCTTTTATAACTTTTTCATCCCCGATCTCCTTTGGAAAGCTTCGTCTTTATAATAAAAACTTTTTGAGCAAACAACATTTTTCTCTTCCTCTTAAGAAATCTCGTGCCATGAAACAATCTATGAAGTTCGATGGCTAAAAGATCATTATTGTAAATATCAAATTTCCCCGATAAAAAACAAGCTTTGAAGTTTTCAGGAATTTGAGTACGATCTTTTTCACCTTCTTGTCTGACGATCACTTCTTTTTCTTGAGGAACGAGAGTTTCCTCGGTTAATACTTGAGGAGAGTCCAAGTGAATAACAACAACTCTTTCGGGAGATGAAAAATTAGGGTTAACTGCTTCATTACCCAAAGTGGCGATATTCTCTTATGCCTCTTGGTCACCTTCTCCAAAATTTTCTTTAACATTTTTGTGTTTGCGTTTCTTCTTCAACGGTTTTCGTTCAATGGCCTCTTAGAGCCACCTTCTATTGCGAGATCAACCTCCTCCTCGGTTTTAACTGCAACATTTTCTTCCACTTCATATTCAGCTTCGATATTTTCCTCCTCCACCACATCTTTCTTAAGGTTCCAGTGGCTTGGACCCCAAGCTCTTGCACGCAAATAGACAAGAACCTCTATGGACTCCAATCGTTTACGTATGCTATCTTTTGTGAGAGGTACCATGAGCTCTTCCAATGACATAGCCCAGAGATAAAGAAAAATCTTTGTTTCTATTTTTTGTCACTCCCAAGAAGATCATCCACCTATCTTAAATATATTCCCAAGGGTCAAGGAATAGAAAATGAAGTGAGGGTTTTTGGTAACACCAGTTTATCCGATGAACTGTTCCATAGAGAATTCGACCTTGTAAATCATTACCGACATAATGCGTGCCATCAAAGCGAATCACATATTCGGACCTACCTGAGTAGGGAATAATTTTATCAACTCGAAGTATCTCACTGAATCAGGATCCAAAAGAAACCAAAGACCCCAGCTCATAATCTTTGGGTAGACGATTAGTTCATTATCCCGAACAGGTAAATGGGTCTCTCCAACTTCGGGAAATCGGATGGTTATGAAGTTAGAGATCCTTTATCGATCTCGAAGTTTCAACTCCTCGAAGGGTTGGTAATACTTGTACTTTATCTTGGAAAAATCTAAAAGATTTACCATCAACTTCTCACAAGTTTCTTTATAAGATAAATTCGATGTTCGAGGGTAGTTCAACAATATCTTTTTTTTTCTTCTTCACTTTTGGATTTTTATCCTGAGAAAGAAGACCCGCATTATATCTACTTTGGGGGGCAGGAATATGAGAAGACGAAGAAATATTCGCTTCTTTGATAGGTTAACTTCAATGGCAGGCTCATCTTGTTATCTTCGGGTCCATCAACCAAGTGTATTTACTCCATCTCTTTAATCGGTTCGAGGGGCTGCACTCCTGGTCGAAGGACTGCTGGTGAAGGTCTCTCTGGAGGTTTTTTAGGAGGGGCTTGGGGGGTACCCTGAGGAGTATTTGGAGCAGTAGAATTAGTAGATGTATTTTTAACTTTTACATACCTCTTCCGTACATGTGTCGGGGACCGCTTCCGCTTCGAACCATCACCTTTTACCTTTCTCAATACTTTATGTTTGTCGCCCATCGGAGTGAACAATGACGTAAGAACTGATTACTTTGAAGGACCAAGGTCACATTTATCGTGTGTTAGACAAGTTTTTGAGCTTCTATATTTAGCTTTGACTTGTTTCTCTCTCTAAATATTTACCTCAAACTATAGCTGAGACAAATAATCCCTCTAAAAAATCTTTGGAACTATCAATGCAGATAAAATAAAAGTATATGAGCTTTTTACCTGAATCACTAAAACAAATACAACAAAATCCAGTTGTTTAATAAAACATGTATTTACGCATAACAAGTAGACATCAAAAGCATAATGCACACCCATAACAAAAACTTGTATAAATTAGATAAGATTAAATTCGAATTTTTACAGGGATCATGTTCAAGTATTTCTCACTAATTCGATCGACCTATGCCTTTCTCTTCTCTACAAATAAATAAACAAACTAATTCAACAACGTTGAATCTTATTAATCAATAGACTAGACACTTGTATAACAATTCGGATGGAATGTATACCAAGATCATGTTATTGCTTGAAAGAACTATTTTCCATTATGCTTCACACCAACACTCAAAATGATCAATTCACTACAAAATCAAATGAATTCTTGATAAACATAACATAACAACTCTGAAGATTGATTAAAAAAGACAGTAAAGTATACGGTAACCGGAATCAAAGAGAGATTATACCGTAAAATCAATTAATTTCACAAAATAATTCTTAATATATTTTGGGGACCAAAAATTGAAGACCTAGTACTGAATAACGTATAGGGGCAAGTGGGGGCGGTTTCCCATGCTTCTATGTATTTAGATCCTCCAAACATGTTGATAGTTAGTTTTTCTTCAGTAATTTACTCATAAGTGTTTTTACTTAAAGGAAAAATATAATTGAATATGATTTACCAAAAACCTAAATGTGTTAAACTTCATATATTTATAAGATACAAAATAAGAATTTGTGAAATAGAATGTGAGTAAGGTCAGGTGGAAACATATGAGCAAACTCCAATCAATGGCTTCAACCCAGTCATAGATCAAAGAGTCAACACGCGAAATACCCTGAAATTTGAGAGAAAAAGAATGAAAGAAGAAGAGAAAAAGAAATGAAAGAAGAAGAGGCATACCAAGATGAGAAAAATGTTCTATATTTGAGCATTTAGCGCTATTAGCTCTTCGGTTCTTATTGGGTACTTAACGGTTTTCAGTTCGGAACCAAACCAAACCGAGACTGTAGGTAATTAAAATCGTAACTCAACGGGTATTATAAAGGAACCAAATCGAACATAAGTTTTTATTTTGGTTTGATTTTGTTCAGTTCTTTAGTTTTGGTTAATTTGCCCATGCTTAGGTACAACAATAAAAATAGATCACTTACCTTGTCCTTCTACCACCTGCAATACTAGTACAACCAAGAGCATTACAAGATAAAAATAAAAGTGCACAGAGAAAAGTCTGTTTTATTCCAAGGTGGGCCCCGAGTGACGGTTTATGATGACCAAAAGAATAAGAGAATGAAATACGGTAACTACACCAAGCTTACTAAGGTCCTGATAATGATTTATGATAAGACCAAAAACTATGTTCAATATACAATTTTTTTCCATATAATTAAGCCTCAGGATGACATGAATAACACACACTACAAGTACACAATGACATTGGTCACTAGAGCAGAAATTATATCGCTTGGAGATGGGAGATCGAGACTATGATCGATAATGGAAATTTAGTTCAGTTTGCAAGAAACAACAACAATGGTGTTCATAGAACATGGGGAACGGGTCAGGATCCACCTGAGCTAGGGGTCGGGGACCCAAATGATCTTTCCAAGCATAAAAATATCAATATGGTAATAGTGGAACAAAAAGCTGAAGTGTTTGACTTTTCAAGTGAGTACCTCGATCCTAATCCGAACTCCCCCGTTGTGCACACCATTTCTGATGGGGATGATTTAAGTTTTTCCTTTGGGCTTCTCACCATTTCTATGGGATATTTCGTTTTCAAGGTTCATAATTGTTCTAAAAAAGACACATTAGAAATATTGAGAATTAATTCTAAGGAATAACATCACCCCCATTTCAATCAAACTCTTTACCCTCATATTTTATTTGATGATGACCACTAAGGAATTATTTACCCTTATGAGGATGTCATTTTGATAACCGTTGTTGTTGAGGGGGAGGGGATCCAAAAGGTTTTAATCGATATAATAAGTTCGATGAATAATATTTTTTAAGGGGACCAATAATAAGATAAAGAATCCCTCAGTTATTTGACGTTTGGGCATAAAAGTTATTAGTTTCATCGAGGGAAATACCACTATTATTGGAGAATTTAAGATTGAGTTTATCATAGGAAGAGATAATTATAAAAATTTGGTTCGGGTGCTGTCTATAATGGTAGATAAACCTACCTCATAGAGTGCGATCTTAGTCAACTATTTCTCTAACCTTCTGGGCTTTAGATCCCCCGAGAAACCTTGGGGTCGAGGTCGATCTTAATATAGAACCGCTGAAAGGCATAAGGTTGCTCTTAATAACAAACTTTTGAAAGCTTTTCACAACGTTCCATGACACTTAATTCTTGGTATTTCGGTTTTCATGAACTTCTCTAACAAGTGGTTGTCCTAAAAAACTATGGTCGGTAGTGAGTAGTAACATTGATTCAATGATTAGATTAAAATTGGAAAAAATAAAAAGTAAAAACTTTTGCAATAAAAATCGATAACTCTAACCCATGACTCTGGAGGAAGATTATCCGTCTCAGGCCAATAGTTTGCAAGATGTTTAAAATTAAAATTAGTAATGGAAGATCAACCTAATTTGGTTTTACCCTTGGATATTGCCTACTTTCATTGTTAATCATTATGGTCTGAGTACCATTCGTGATTTGCAACTATATGTCAATCTTAAGGTGTTTGAAATAATTGTAAATAGATGTTACTATTGGCCTACTATAATCACGTCAGGTTGTGTTATGAATCACAAAAATCTACTGGAGATTAACAATCTTATCCAATCATTCACTGTACCTAGTAATCAGTTTAGCAACGTCCATTGCTGGACTACTAAGAGTGGGAAAATTGAGTTCACCATTAATGATACTTATCATGCAATCCACTCACCTTCTCCTCATGTCAGTTAGTCGAGTTCGGTTTAAAAATAAATATAATAATCCCCATCATGATTTTATTTATTGGCTTTCCATTTAGGAAAATTTGATGACCCGAGATAAGCTCAATAGTTAGGGATTGAATGCGCTTACTGATTGTGTTTTTTGTTGTTCATTTGCGGAATATTTAAATCATATCCTTTATGATTGTATTTTCAAGCAAAGCATTTGGGAGGCGGCATTCATTAAGCTCAGCTTCTCTCTAGTAGTCCATAACTAGCCTAGTTGGTTCATGAAGGTTCCTAACCGGCCTCCTTCGAGGCATCACCACATATGGAACACTTCATTCATGTTTAGTATCTACAGTGTATAGTTGGAGAGAAAATCAAGAGTATTTGGTTCTCCTTTCCTCAAATCCCTACGATTTCTCATCGTATGATTACCGACTTCCTGTTTAGATTTCTTGGCACCAATGTGTTTTTGGCATGTTTGATCTTCTATTTCTTAAATATCTTTAGCGTAGGTTTCTTATGTAATTTAAAGGGTTTTTTAGACTGCCACTATTGGTAGTGATTTCTTGCACTATTATATACCTAGCTTGACGATATTTTTGGCGTATTCCAATTATTTCATTTTTACCGATTTTCTTCTGGCTAGCCTGTGAGGAATTTGTCTCTTTATTCCGACGAATCGTTTGATTCTCGCACACTGATGTATGTTAGGTTTAGGCTACTTTTTAGGTCCATTATACTTGGGTTCCGCTTGTAGACTTCTCTGAGTCCTCTTTTACGGATTGTAGTATCTTTGGTATAAAATTTATGCTTATTTCTTTGGGGCATTCCATAAATACTTATAAAACTCTTTAGTAATGTAATTAGTTGGGATGTGATTTGTTGCGCTATTATATACCTAGTTTGACGATATTTTTGCATATTCCCATTCTTTTTATTTATACCGATTTCTTGGTGGTTGTAAACATGTGAGGAAGTTGTTTATTTATTCAGAAGAATATTTTGATCCTCGCTCACTGATGTATGTTAGGTAATTGACTATTGCTATGCTACATTTTAGGTCCATTATACTTGGGCTCTTCTTGCAAACTTCTCTGGATCCTCCTTTACCTATTTGTAGTATATTTGGTATAAGAATTATGCTTCTTTCTACGGGGTATTCCCTAAATATTTATAAAAACTCCATTTAGTTATCTTTAAGGAAAAGATACCGATACCCACCCCGATCAGTTTTTAGTTACCGATAACCACCTGGATTTTAAAATTTCTAAAAACCACTTGGATTTTAAAATTACAAAAAACCACATACACCATAAAATCTTCATCCAATACTCCTAAAAACACAAGCACATACAACATTCAACCATTGGTTATTTTTAACCTTCAAAACTCCATATTTTCAAACTTAACTTAAAAAAAATCCAAAATATGTATATTACTATTTTTTAAAGACGAACAAAACAAAATACATAAGTAATATGTTTGGAGAAATTTTTGCAACCAAATTGGAAATAGTTCCTAATTTTGCAACTAAACAAAAAGTGATTTTCTATAGCCAAATTACACGTAATTCTGCAACTGAACAACAATTTTTTGTACAGATTATTTTGCATTAAAATTACACGTAATTCGGTAAATAATTTTTTATAAAAAAAATACCATAAAAATGCACATATTTTCACAACTACAAAAAGTTAGTTTATTTTGTTTTTCCACACAATAAGACTTCTTTAACAATCAAATTCATATTTCTATAACTATTTTTTTTTGTATTTTCGCAATGTATTTGCACCTAATTCCGTAATTCCATTTTTTAAAAATAGATCACCATAAAAATACACATATATTTTCAAATTGTTATTTTCTATCCAATTAACACTTATTTTCACAAAAACGAGATAGTGTTTTTTTTTTCACAATAAGAATTATATAGTAATTAAAGTCTTATTTCTGCGACTATTTTATTCTTATTTGCGCAACACATTTACACGAATTTTTTCAACTAAACAACAATGTCTTTTTTACAACAAAATTACTCGTTCTGCAACTAAATAATAGTTGTTTTTCGTAACCAATTTACATATAATTTTGTGCTTAAAAAAATAAACATATTTTTAATGTATTTAGTTTTGTTTGTCTTAAAAAACAAAAGCTTTCAAATTTTTTTTTTGTAGTTATTGTTTGAAAGATATGACATATAAAAAATTCTTAAAAAACATGAATGATAAAAAATAGTTAAAAATATTTCAGACTACCAAGTGGTTATCTGTAAATACTAATTTATCACGAGGTGTTTATCCGTACTTTATCAAACCTATTGGTAAGTTAACTTTATAAACCTCAAAATTGTTATTGGATGATTATTGATATATTATTCTTTATATAATGATAAAGTTATACTCTTTATATAATATATGAATAATAATAAAATATATTTGTATCAATATGGAAATGATAACTGTCATTTCATGATCAATGTGGAAATGATAACGGTCATTTCGAAGATCAATGTACACGGATTTTATCTTACTAACTGACATAATAACACGTGTCTGTTCAATGTTTATCCAACATTCTCCCCCTTAACATTGAACTTGACTCATGTCTTCTTCGTCGTCTGCCTGATCTTCCTCTTTCTCTAAAGAGTTGTTGAAGATCTTGTTGCCGTCTGTTTCTCCGCTTGAGAAATGGCTGTCTTGCCGTCTGTTTCTCCGCCCGAGAAATGGCTGCTTTGCCGTCTGTTTCTCCGCTTGAGAAATGGCTGCCTTGCCGTCTATTTCTCCACTGTTGAAATGGATGCCTTTCCGTCTGTTTCTCCGCTTGAGAAATAGCTGCCTTGCCGTCTGTTTCTCCGCCTTGAGAAATAGCTGCCTAGCCTCTGTTTCTCAGCCTTGAGAAATGGCTGCCTTGCCTCTGTTTCTCCGCCTTGAGAAATGGCTACCTTGCCTCTGTTTCTCCATCTTGAGAAATGGCTGCCTTGCCGTCTGCAACATAACCTCTGATACCAAATGTAGAGATACGTCCCTACTATAAAACAACAATGCAGATACACTCGCAAAGAGACAAGAACTTGGAAATGTTAACTTGTCATTTCCAAGATCAATATGGAAATGATAACTGTCATTTCATGATCAAAGTGGAAATGATAACGGTCATTTCGAAGATCAATGTACACGGATCTTATCTTACTAACTGACATAATAACACGTGTCTATTCAATGTTTATCCAAGATAAAATGGGATATGCTTAAGAACTCTTCTTACTAAAGCTTGCACCTTCGTCGGACTCACTGCCGCTGTCGCTACCTCTTCTTTCTCTAAATTTAGCAGCGCCGTGGAAGATCTCACTCTAATAAAGACAAACCTCTACATCATCGGTAGTAGTCCTGCTGCCTATACAACCCACATATACGCATCTAGGGTTGTACTTAAGCCCATCTTTTTTGAAGGTTAGATGGCCAACGATATCCCCCCAGAAGCCATCTAACCACCACCTCCGACGTCGAAAAAATTCCATGATTTTCCCAAAGAGATCCTCGGTTAAAGATATCGTTGAGCGATCCCACAATCGATCATTCCGTTTTGGTACATCTCTCTTCTTATTATTTTCAAGGTAGTATAAACTTTGTTTTAGTATAGCGTAAGCACATGTAGTACACAAATTAGCATGCATGTCATTGTAATTATGTGACAGTATGTGTGGGTGATGTGAGAGGTGCATAATTAGCATGCCTTTGAGGGCTACGCTATGAGCCATACTGAGCCCCAATTTTGTATGGAGAGAAAAAATCAACGTATATATAAAAACACAAAAAATCACCAATCGCCCCACAACACATAATGTAATAAAATCACTTGCAAGAACCACAAGGTTTACTTCTATTTATTTGTATATAACGACCCTTTTGACAAGAAAAAAAAAACCACTATGTTACATACATGCTTACCGTTTACACACAGTCACCTACGACATTCGGTAATTTCTCCAGCACAAGGTTCCCGATATCGACAACGTAACATACTCACAAAAAACACGTACAACTATTTATAGTATTCACTTCATCATTCAAAAAAGACTATGAGGGCTACTGATCTATATCCAACAAAGAATCAAAGCATGACGAAGAAACAGGTAACGTCCTAGCAGCCTACTAATTGTTACATACACTCTTTTCCTTTAGAAGAATAGAGTTTTTTATCCTTAAGGGAAGTTTTGGCCACCAAAGGTTTTTAAAGAGACGAGAACAAGGCCGACATAGTTTCTTTGGCATGATAAACACCTCAACATAAAAAAAATGAAGACAAAGTTATGGTTGATAAAATAAAAACAAGGCTAGCTCCCTCAAATACAAAGAAGAACAAGAATATTATAGTAACCAAATATTATATTCAACCATTATATAACCTTTAAGTTTCACTACACTCAAACTAAAAGACTAGGGGGGACTCCTGATAAAGCTATATTGCGTATATAAGATCCGAATAATAATAATAATAATAATTTATATTTGTAATTTAATTAGACGTGTTGTATTATTGCATATCTATTTTTCATATTTTGTAACAGATAGAATAAATAAAGAGAAACGAAAGGTCTTGTATAACTGCTATAAATAGAAGTTGAGTTCAAGATGTAAGGGGAGCAGATTTTATACAAAAATATTGTATACTATTTTTTCATTTTCTCTCTTTTTTCCTATTTAAACGATTCTGGTGTTTGATTAGGGTTTTATCCAATCATTTAATATTTTAAATTTACTAAAATAAAAATTTACACTTAATAACCTAAAATTTGGTACTCTGAATCACAAATTAACACGCGTGTTTAATAACTTTTAAGTTTTAACTTAAAAGTCATATATTTTGCTCACCACTTAAATATTAAAAATTGATTCCAACAAATTTTGACCGTCAAATTATGGGTAAGTAATCGATAACCGTCCAGGAAATATTAAAAGTACCAATATTCATCTTGATGAATTTTTTAAATTCAAATATTACTTGTATTGAATCAAAATTATTTTCTACACACCTTGGAGGACTTTATGATGGTTCTTTGAATAATAATTACACTTTTGATAGGAAAATAAATTCTGAATTTTTAGGTTATTGATTTCTTCAGGTGCAAGCTTACTTCATTATAATTGTCTTCGTGGTTCAAGAATTTAATTGAATATGAGCCCATCTTCATGAGTTGTGCCAGAAGTATGAATGATATGGTCATAAATAATAATATAAGAATCACTGATATGTTTATTGATTTGATATTACTAGCTAATAAAAAATTGATCAAAGCTTGGTATTTATACTATAGTGTTAATCATCAACTCTTAAATAATCAAACCCAAGGATTTCCAACATAATAATGGCCCTAAGAAAGTTTGGTATTTGCTGTTTTCCACAATCCAGTTTTACTTTACATATTAATATCCAATAAGCTAGCCAATCATAAACTTGATTTTGGTTCCTAAAGACGTGTTTAGCAGTCATTGATGAACAATTAGTTTCCTACAATAGCTTATTATATGCTTTAAGTACCAAGGATCATTTCCATTAGCTAACATGTCAACCAAAAGAGAATAGTATGTTTCAACATCCACTTTTTTAAACCCTTTTTATTACATATTATAAGATCATATAATATTTCCCTACATTCAGCTACTAAAAGGGATTGCTTGCCATATGATTTTCCATAAGCAATAATGAATTCTTCATTGTTGTCTCTGATAAGACCAACCCCACTTGCATCTCTATTTAGGAGACATGAGCCATCTGAGTTTAATTTAATTGTATTCTCACATGAAGTTAACCATTTAAGGATACTCAACTTGTTAGTATCACCTATATAAATTTAACAGCCTAACTTATTAGCTGTATTAATGTCACTAATCCATATTTTATTTTTAAAAATGTTACCGTTAACAAGTCTATATATAATAAAATAAATTTTATCCAAGATAATTTTATGAGAGATATGCATAAGATCATATTTAACTTTGTTTCTAAAATGCAAGTTTCTCTAGCATATAATAGCTGGTAGGATGGTTCTAATATGAGTGGTCTTATAATGAGATGCTGCGTAATCATGTACATTCATATTGTTATACCAAATAAATCAACTAAATGAGTCCACACTACCCAAGATATTGAGCAGTTTACAAACAAATGATTAATTGTTTCTATATCCTGTGAGAATTGACATTTGTATGCAAGACAAAAGCTTCTTTTTTGTAAGTTAATTTCCACTGAAACCCAACCTTTCATAATCTTCCGTTGGAAGAGTTGAATATTTAGTTGGTATGATGTTATTCCATTGACACTTGTATACAAGGAAAAAAAATATTTTTTTACAAGTTAATATATATTGAAATCCAACCTTTCATAATCTTCCATTGGAAGACGAATCATATAGTTGGTGTGATGTTATTCCATATCTTAGCAAAAAAGTTTGAAGTATCACTTTTATATCTTATTTGATTTCTAGTTTCTTTTGTGTTAAACTCACCAGATTTATCTAATACCAAATTATTTTTTCTTCTCTATGACTATGGATTATGAGATTTTCGATTTATTAATCTCATAGGTGATAATATTTGATTTCACTTTAGCTAAATTCCAACTACCATTTGGCCAGAAAATATTAACCTTGTCTACAGTGTACTAATCATTGTTTCTATCATTTGAAAAACTAATTAATGGTTGATTTCCAAACCATTTATCTAACCAGGAGCCCATGTTTTATTTTTTTAGATTCTATAAATTGTAAGGCTCAACAATACCTTTAATAGAAATTCACCGTTTTGTATTTGTTTTAAGTTAAAGAGGATGAATTATTTTATAATATACTGAGTGTATATACTTAGCCTATGTAGATTTATTTTCCCAAAATGAAAACAAAGTTTACAGGAATAAGTATCTTCCAAGTCAGTGAGCCTTCTAATATTTAGGCTTCATTGTTTATAAGGTTACATAAGGAGGTCCACTTTATCCATTTTATAGCCTACGTAGACTCTTTAGATCCCCACATGAATCTATTAAAGAGCTTTTCAACTCTATTTATAACAGTTTTATGAATATTACAATACTGAATATTATATGAAGGTATAATCATGTGTACGGATTGTATCAGTACTAATCTTCCACCAAAAGAAAGGAACTTGTAATCTTATTCTTGAAATATTGTGGACATTCTGCACAAATTTTGTAATCTTATTTAGGTTCTATTTGGCTTGCTTTGTTGTTGTTGTAGACATAGATCCCCAAATATTATAATGGAAACTATTTGTTTTTGAATCCAATGGCCTATTCAATAGAGTTAACTCTATGTTGTATAATTCTGGAAATGTTATAAGACTTGATTTTCTATGTTTATACATTGCCCATATAGATCTTGATGCAACCTCAAAAAATTATTTAATTTATTCCATAGAGTCATTTGCAAAAGCAAGACAATTAATTTTAATATCAATCTAGTTTTAAATTTCATTTCTTGGTAACTATTGAGAAGCATGTTAATACCTTTAATGAGGTATTCCTCTGTTATAACGAAAAGGCTAGGGGAAAATAGATCCCGCTGCGTGATTACATTGAGGCCTTTAATGTAACCTTTGAAGTTTCAATTGATGATGATAGTGAATAACACATATTTAATGCTATTGTTGATAAGGTTTATAAATTTAATGTGAAAGCCAAAAGCTTTCATAATATTTAAGAGGGAGTTGTGAGAGATTTTATCAAATGCCTAAGTCATGTCCATTTTTAACAGAATGTTGCCTCTTCTAGATTTTTTTATTGATATCATATATAAGCTATTGAGATAAGAGAATATGTTCATAGATATTTCTTCCATGAATAAACCCTTATTGTTCTTAAGAGATGATCTTTGGAAGAATTAATGTTAGCCTATCATTTAATATTTTAGAGAATATCCCAATGTTTAAGGCTATTAGTTTTAGGGATTAAACAAATGAAAGTTGAAAAAAAAATATCATTTGGAGCAGGATTACCAAAGAAGTAATCTATCATAGTAGAGCATATATAATTCTGGATTATGGTCCAACAAGATTGATAAAATATTGCATTAAATCATTCGGGACCATCAACACTATTAGTTTTTAGTTTTTTTAACTACATTATGCATTTCTTTAGTTGTTGGGGTGGCGAAGAGATATTGGTTGTCAGCGCTTGAAATTAGGTTGTGGATGATATTCATTGGATCTTCATAATGAGTTACATGCTTATTATTTGTTAATAGATCTTTGAAATAGTCCACATCTAATTCACTAAGTCTAGTTTGATCATCAATCCATTTTTCTTTATGCAAATCCCATTAATTTTGTTCTTCTTTTGTCTTTTCGTAACAAAATTATGAAAAAGTGCAATATTTTTATCATATTTTTAAGTCAGTTAATGCAAGATTTTTGCTCATAATATCAATTTCGGCATTCAAGTTTATCAATAACCACTTGCAACATAAATGTTTCCAACAATACCTCTAAACACACAAAACACGTACACCTTTAATAATTAGATATTTTTAACCTTCAGAAATCCGTATCTTTCAAAACATAACTCAATTTATTCTTCTAAAAACACATATATTTCTATTTTTTAAAGACGAACAAAACGAAATCCATGAGTAATATTATTTGGTGAATTATTATTTTTCCTATATTCGTAACCAGATTGCACTTATTTTCGCACTCGGAACATAGACTATTTTTTTTAAGAAAAGTTTTTTAAAAAAGAAATATACATATATTTACAACTACTCGCACTCAAATAACACTCATTTTTCACGAAAATAAGATTTATTTTATTTTTTCACACAATTAGACTTATTTTGCAACCAAAAGTCCTATTTACGTAACCATTTTCTTCTCATTTTTTTGCAACACATCTGCAAGTAATTATGCAACTGGAACACAATTGTTTTGTTCACAACCAAACTATACATATTTTCGTATCCGGAACACCGTACATGTTTAAATTTTTTTTTTCAACACATAAATGTACATATTTTGACAACTACGAGAAATTAGCTGTTTCACATTCCATTAACACTTATTTTCACAAAACAAGTTGTATTTTGTTATTCACACAATTAAACTTATTTCACAACGAGAAGTCCTATTTACACAACCATTTCTTCTACATATGCACATAATTATGCAACTTAACATAGTTGTTCTTTTAGAATTATTTCGCAACCCAATTACACTTAATTACACAACCAAAAACTTCAAATTATTTTAAAAAAAAATATCTTTAATGAATTTAGTTTTGTTCGTCTTAAAATAATAATAATAATAATATTATTATTATTTTCATTTTTTTTAAATTATGATTTGATATAGCATTTAAAAAAAACGAATAAAAATATATTGATATTAACAAAACGTCTATGTAGTTATCGTTATTTTTTTAAAAATCAAATGTTCATTAAATTTTAAATAATTTTTGATAATTAATTTTAGGTTATTGATATATTTCGCTGAAATAATTCCATCATGAAACACTACAAACCTAAGAAAATAGTAATAAAAAAAGTTAAAAAAAGATAAAAGTTACAAAAAGTTGTACCTTGAGTCTTCACGTTCTTTTAATGCTTTATTGTGATTTCTTTGTTTTTAGGAGGGTTTCGTGGGCTTTTAGAGAGAGAGACATAGATAAAGTTTCTACCTTTCCATAAAAGTCTCAAAAAGTTTCTCTCTCTATCTTTCATAAAAAAAAAACCTTTTATTATCATTTGATACTTGTAGTTGTGCGTTATATAACTGATGCTTTTGTTCTTCGTCTTCAAGCCCTTGCACTGTAATAACAAAAATCTGACTTCAAGATGGACGGTCGAGATTTGCTCCAGCACAGAGATCCGGCTATCACTCTCTTTGGAAGAAAGATCCCCCTACCTGAATCTCAGATTCCGACCAAACCCATACCCCTGGTATGTAAATACATATATTTTTATATGTAGAAAACTAGTGTGTTTGTTCTAGTTTCTTATGTATTTATTAGACAAAATGAGTTCTGAAGTAGGTTTCGGCCTGTTTCGGTCTTTGATTTTGCATCATACACTACACTTTATAAACATTCAACGGATGTTTTGAGCTGTCAATTTGAATTGGGTACTACTATCTAGCGTCTGTTTCATTTGAGTTTAGCTCATTAAAGTCACTGATTTGGAGTTCAGTGAGTAACTTGCTTACTAGATCACCGAAGTTTCTATTTAGATTTTGCTAATTGAAGAAGAGAAGGATTCAACACAGTTAATTATGCTTCATACTAGGACTAAGTTGTTATTTTCTCTAAAAATTGTGTCTTGAAGTTTATTTCCTTTTGGATTCAGGAAAGTCATGCTGAAGATTCTGTTGGGACAAACAAGTCTTTCGATTTACCGGGAAAACATCAAACTCCGGTCGAAGTGAATAAGGAAAACGTATATTCTAAATCCAACGATGACCATACGGAGTCAGACGGTACAGATCAAGAGAGAGTTTTCAAGAAACCAGACAAGATTGTTCCGTGTCCTCGATGCAGTAGTTTAGACACCAAATTCTGTTACTTCAACAACTACAACGTTAACCAACCGAGACATTTCTGCAAGAATTGTCAAAGGTATTGGACTGCCGGTGGAACGATGAGAAATGTTCCTATAGGTGCTGGACGCCGTAGAAACAAACAGTTTGCTTCTCAGTACCATCAAATAATGATATCTCCGGATGGACAACCGCTTACCAGAACCGAGAATCCAGATCACCAGGTATCGGACTCCGGTGATTCAGGAACAGGGTTTCGGTCTCCAGTGGGAAATGCAATGGCTTTGAAGTTTGGTCCTGAAGCACCACTTCCTGAAACAATGGACACTGGACTTAATCTTGGAGACCGTGGAAATAACATCCAAACAAGGAGTTCAGTCGAACCTGATCAGAATCTCTCTTCATTGGGTGGTAGGATTAACGATGCGCCAGAAAACGTTTCGCAAAACGAATTAGGCCGTTCAATGGCTCCTTACCAAGTTCCTCACTGGGTTTTCCCTAGAACAGTAACTTCAATGGCATCAGTTCAACAATCTTATACACCGGAGAACATCAACACAAACTCGGTCCAGTGGTGCCCGACACAGATGGTGTCAGTTCCTGGTTTTTCCGGTCCCAAGATAGCTTTACAGTTCGTACCTGCATCCTATTGGGGATGTGTACCGTTCTATGCTTCCGGAATGAGGAACACTTCCTATCCACCACCTAATGGTGGTGGATCACTAACTCTAGGAAAACATTCGAGAGACCCTATTGTTTTAGAAGAATCGCAATTAGAAAATAGTAGTTCAAATGCGAAAACACTTAGAATTGGTAACTCGGACGAAGTTACTAAAAGTCCAGTATGGTGTACGCCAGATATTATGCCGACCCAGAAGGATTATCTACCACAAGGTTTAATTTTTAAAAGTCTGGAACCTAAATCAGTAGGAAGAGACCATAATTTAGGCGAGACACAGATCATGGGAGCTAATCCTGCTGCTCTTTCTCGTTCCCATATGCTTCAAGAGAGCACATGAATAATCATCAGTAAAATTTAATCGATTTTATTTATCATTCTTGACGAGCAATAAACCAACAACATTTTCAACTTGATGATGATAATCCAGCTCGGAGAATCAGATGCCCTGATGTTTTGAGATCAACTGATTTTTACGTCGGGATAAACAGTCGATAAAGATGATTCTAGATAATAAGGAATATAAGAATGTCATTGTAGCTGAAATGTTGTTCTTGGCTCTTTATATGGTAATGTTGTACATAGTAGGACAGCCGAGAAGCAAGTATTTGTTTGCGCAGTCCGAAATGACAATCAGTTTTAGGTGTCAGTTTACCGACTTGTGTTTGTTCTTGTCTCATTTGGGCTATAATCAAAGAGAACATGTATTTACGTGTCAATATCAAATGAGCAAATCCCATGTGTATCATTTTCTCATCTTGTTTTTTGCCATATTTTTAACCCTTCTGAGCCTCGAGGTAAAAGTTTTTATTCTTTTGCCTTGGTGCATTACCTATGCATTTCTACTTCTTTTCAGGGAAAGAAAAGAAACAGGACGATAGTTTGGACACTTATTCCGTTTATTAAACAGGAAATGTAGGTTTGAGGTGTAAAAATCAAAGTAAATCCTTCGTATTCCGTGTTTGTATCGAACTATTTTTTTTGGTTTCCAGTAACCGCATTTAAAACTTATACATGTTTAGTTTCCGTACGTACATTTAGAAGCTGCTATGTGACGATTTTTCGTCGTTCCTCGATTTTTTATGAATGATACACGCTTCGGTGACAAACTTAAAAGGCGGGTATTGTTGACAAATGATTTGGTGACCAAACATGAAAACAAAAATTTACCGTTTGAGTTGTCTAGTAATTTACCGTTTGAGAAAAATTTACCGTTTGAGTTGTCAAATAATTGGATGTACGAAAATAAACGAAAAAAATACTAGTTTGAAACAAATAAGAATCGCTCAAAAATATGTTTGTTAGACTACAAACCAAACTTTTAGCTTTTCAATTACAAACTTTATAGTCTTCTTTGCTCAGACGGCATTGCCGTATGGAAATCGTCCTGGTGGATGCTTTTGGTCATAAAATAAGCTAGACTTTGTCACTTTTATTGCTTAAAATTTCAAAAGCATACTGAAATTTGCAAAAGGTTGTGACTTTCACTTTCCTTTACTATCTTTTCCATCTTTTTCTTCTAAAAGTTAGAGAAAAAACTCCAAATGATTTTACTTTATTTCTATACACTTTAAGAGGCAACATAAAAAGTGGCATGATTTATTCGTATAACAAAAAATAAAAGCTCTTCTTTCTGTCTGTTAAGGCAAAAGGATTCAAACAAAGTTTTCTTTATGACTCATTCCCTAGGAAAAGCCGGTCATTCTTTTTATCACACATTAAAGCAATCTCTAAAGCCATGCTATGCTTTCTACATCGTGTCTGTCATTTGTTCAAGGGAGCCAAAACAATAGAGTTACGCTTGGCTTGGGATCCGATAAGTTCTTTTTTTTTCTTTTCTTCTTCATATAACTCTCCATTTTAACATAAAACTAAATTATAAGAAACTTGCAGGAGGGTAGATTTTTTAGACATGAATATAAAACATAACCTGATTGGTCGGTTTCGGTTTTTATGTTTTGATTTTAGAAACTGAACACTCCAACTACTATACCAAACTTATTTTTAGAATTTGAGAAGCTACGTGACATATATGGCTATGTTTTTTAAAAATGAACGACGGAAAAACTTGATCTAACAAAAAACCGAACACCACATTATAGATATAATTTTTAAGTGAAAATATTGAAATAAAAATAAAGTAAAAAATAATCTAGCCATATTTTCTTTTTCGTTAACCAGAAAAAGTTAAAATTGTATTTTGACAATGAAGGACGATGTGGATAACAAATCTTTTATTGAAAAATAATAGGAATATACATCATTTTATCCCACATTAAAATAAAAATAAAAATAATTGTAAATAATAAGAATTAAATATATAATTTAACTAAATATTGACAATAGACAAAAGAAAACTAATTCGCAACATGTAATAAAGTCGATAAAGTTGTGTTTAAAATTTAGTTGATTTATTTGTAATTCGTGATTTAACGATGGACTAAATTTCTAGTAGTTTTTGAAAAGTTTAAATAGATGAATAATATTTCGGTTATTTCATCTTAGTCATTCGATTTGAAAATTATATAAAAAAAAGATTTGGGGTTTGACAAGATCTATAAATTTATTTTTGGGTGAATAGATTTTTTTTGTCGTTATGGACTAAATGTAAAGATTTTATCAAATCGACGACTTTTACCGGTGATAGCATCGATAAAAGATAGAGTTATTGGTAAAGTAAGACGTTGACTGATGGATGATATAACAATTAAAGGTGAGAAGATAATTTTAAGGTATCGACATAATAAGATGTTTATTTTTAGACGATGCCTCAATGAAAACCGAGGAGATGATGTAAAGAACTTAAGAATTTTAAAGGATTCTAGAGAAATATAACATATTATTACAATACTCATGATGGTTAAGAGGTAAAATAGTAACTTATGTAATATATGACTGACACGTGTTAATAGATACACGTGTAATCCATCCTTACTATTTAAGATTAAAATAACTATATGTAGAGGATCTAATCATTGATGAAAATATTTATTATTTGGTTAATAACATTAACTTTACAATTACTCTTGATTTTAGTCTTATATTTCTGGAAATTTTCTAAGAAAAACAAACCCATCATCATATTTGGTGCCATTAGTGGGAAAAAATATTCAAAGAAATCATTCTTTTAACAAATGGTGATGATTAGATCAGGGCGGACAAGGTTTCACTTAGAGGATATGCTTGTGAATCTCCAATAAAGAATTATCGAAATGTTGGTTCATCCACTTTTGGAAAATATATTTCAAGCAACTCCAAATATTATACTAGGAACATCAGTAACGAGATCACCAATTCAAGACGATAATAATCTTCAATAAATATATGGAAGCATAATGGCTAGTCCAATAGTAACAACAATACCACAACAAGTCATAAAAGCATATATAAAGAACGTTCAAAATTTGTCAACGGATCCCAAAGAGAATTAATCGTATTCATTTTTATATGCTTTAGAGTTGTAAGTTAATGAACTACAGTCAGAATAATACACATCAAATTTATTGCGAAATCAACCAGACACAAAATTTGGAGTTAGTTTGAGTTAATGACCAAAACGTTACTATTAATAACAGAAAAAATTACTTTAGGAGACGATATAACTTTTCCTGAAAGTATGGATAAGGGTGAGCTAATTCGTGAAAAGAAAGTTGATTTTAAAAAAGGGAAAGATGGAGAAAAGTACCTGAATCAAATTATAAATCGTCATTAAAACTAGAATAAGAATAAAAGAAAATAAAAAATGTTTGAAGAGAATCAAAAGAAAGATGTAAGATCGAAAATGGCTATGTACACATTGGCTTAATCTCCACTAACACAAAGAATCTTAGAGGAAAAGTTAACAAATAAGTTTGACTCTTATATGATAGTAAATTACAATGGAAGAATGGATATGAAACATTACCTTGAGAAATATCAAAATATTATGCTAGGATTCAATCTAGATGACACTTTACTTTGTGAGGCTTTTCGAATAACATAAAAAAATGGCATTAGCTTGGTTTAACAATTTTCCACATGGATCAATTGATAGCTTTTCTGAATTATGTACATTATTCGAACATCATCTCATTTATAATAAAGCATTGAAGAGTGAAGTGAATCATATCATGACTTTATGATAAATATAGAATAATTTTAAGGGATTATATTCGAAGATTTATAAAATAAATGAGTGCGTTGGAAGGCTACAACGACAACGTGGTTATAAAGGTATTTAAAAAAGGCTTGCTTTTTTATAGTAGCCTATTAGAGGATTTGAATAAATTTCATGTGGGTTTTATAAGAGAATTGTTAGCAAGAACATAGATGTATATGAAAGTAGAATACACAAAAAAATGATGAACAATGCAAATTAAAATGACAGGAAAAACGACATTCATTTTGGAGGTGACAAAAGATCATGTGAATAGATTACGATTTTCATATTATGGCAATCCAAACCGATAGTACAATCATTTGAATGCTCATGGGGTAGACGTTTATGATAAAACTAGAGACCAGTTAAACTAATTTACTCCCAGAGTTATGTTTACACTAGTTAACAAAAGAAGTCGTCTCTATTATTCGTTCTATACGATATTATGTTCAGATAAAATATGAAATTCAAAGGTTATTTGATAATAGATAATTGGTGAAGTTCATTAAAAGAAGTGAATGAAAAAAAAAGAAATAAAAAAAGAAGAAGTCTGAAGCGATACGAAAAATATAAGCAACATGAATCATGCAATCTTTAAGGGAAATACATAATGAGGAACTACTAGTTCATAGAGAAGAAGATATATAAAATATTCATTTAACCGACGAATCATCTTTTCACTTGCATCAAAATTTAAATTTAACCATGTTGTTTAGTGATGATGACTTGAGGGTATTATTAATACCTTATAAAGATGTTTTATTGATAAACTTTGTCATATTTGGAGTGATAGTATAATAATGATGATTGACACTAAACGTTTAGTAATATAGTATACACGGTATAATATGACTGTCTGATAGAAGTTGCACCATTCAAGAAGAATAATAGGAATTTAGTAAGTTTTGTTGGTCGATCAAATAATTGCATTAGGGAAGTGGTTTTAGTTGTATATTTTGAGGCTAGAGGAAACAAATAAATATGTGAATACATTACTTGTGATAATTAATGCTCCGATTTCCTATAATGCAAGTTTAGGGCGACCCTAGCTATACAAACTGGAAGTAGTGATGTCATCATGTTATCAATGTATCAAGTATGTGGTTCACAAGAAAATAGAAGTGATTTGAGAGAGTCAACGAGCAACTAAAGATTGTTATTCCTTTTCATTGGCTCCTAGAAAATATGATTTCATAATGGTAAAAAAGGTTTTCAAGGGGCGTTTGATGTATCGAAAATGACTATACTTGGATGTATTTTATTTTATCATATTGTGACATCACATTTGTTATATATTTATCACATTTTGCTCATCATATTTGGAATAAGTATTTTATTTGTAATGCCAAAATAAAGGTTGGCATGATTCATTGGAGCAATATTTTTTATAAACAAGCATACCGTACTAAGTACAAGTATTGCTCCTTTAATACCAACAAGTCATTGTGTTGCTATCTTAATTGAAATAAATATTTAGCTCAAACGCCTTTTGGTTCGCTCATACTAGCCTCCATTTTGACTTTATGCCTATATGTGATAATATGGTAAGTTCATTAAGAAGAAAAAATAATATGTTACTTATATTAGTTTTAATGTATTTTCACAAAATGATAAGTTTGCCCTACCTCTTTTGGACTGATGAATCCCAAAAATAGAGGCTGGTGCGAGGGGTCATATAAAATGTGTTCGGTTATGAGAGCCGCTAAACATGTTATATGTTTGACCATAAGATCCACTATACATGTTTGGTGCTTTTCATGGAAGCCGCTATCCAAAATTTAGATCACGAGCCATGAATTAATTATGATGCTAATACGCATGGGTCACTTAGCAAATTTTTATGCTATGACTCGGGTCATTTTCCATTCAGTATTCAAATTTATAAATTTAGGAGCAAACCTAATAAGATTGTATCAAAATTTATTTATGACAATGTGTCGTATAAAAACTACATGCACCATCTAAGTTGAGAAGTAACATAAGTAAGATTATAATGTATAAAAAATAATTTTAGGAAATATATAGTTCTAAATGTTTTACGTTATAAAAATGGGTGAAAGAGTGTCATTCTCAATCAACTTATAAGTACTAAAGTTTTCCTTAGTTATTACAATGACCCTAACTTGCCAATGACTTTATTTCCGTATGAAAGAATACCATTCTTAGGATATGATCCCCCGTTTTAACTTCAAAAATGTAAATGTTAAAGTCATACCTATTACGCATTAGCGTGCAATAGTGCTTTATTCCGAGGTGCATTTTGATATGCTTCTACCGAAGAGGTCCACATTTTGGTATTCTGAAAGAGGACATAAATTATTTTGGTGGTACCACTAACTCCATCTCGTAGATCACGGAGAATGGAGTTTTCATTTTTGTACGTAACAAACATAAATGTATGAGATATAGCAGAGACCAGAAATTAAGAGACATCCGGTTGATGACCATAATATAAGTTTAAACTAGTGGTTAGTCTAGAAATTCTCACTGTCGATGATGACACAAACATCTTGACTATACGAGAAATAATATATCAAATCATAACATCATTTCAAGATCAAATCGCGAGGATAAATTGCCCAGTAATGAAATTAGCATCCCACTAGGTTACAATTGGGTTTCGAGGTAAGTGTTCGCATAAGTTTTTTTGTAATAGTGTCCACTATAAAACTTATCATAAACATATGTTTTGATATTTTTTGTAGAATTTTTTTAATACGTTCGATCTAGTGGTTACAGCCAGTAAATATAATGGTAAGGGGATGCCAGAATTGAGGTTGTTGCTAGCTATCGTAGATGAATTCATAGAGGACCAAAAACAAACATATAAAAATTAATTTCGATTTAAAGATATTGTTCCCATCTTGTAGAGGATATGAAAAGAACGATTATAGAAAAGAAAGAAAAAGAAGAGACTAAGTATCTATCATATGTTTAGGAGAACAAGATCTTCAATTTAGAAGCGATACTCGTGACTTCTAAATAAGAAATAAGAATGACGCAATGATCACATGGTGCGACCACCAAGGCTTTGCTAGAAAAGCTGCACATAATTAGTCTCCTATAATAGATTTGCCAGGGTTATTGGTCTGAAATATGTTGAATCACAGATAAAATACTGAAGCCAACCTCATCATACAAGTACATGAAGTAATGTTGGATGTGGACTTGGGATTCTTCCCGCAGTTGGAGTTAGAAAAGTTGATGCAAGCCAAGATAGATCTTCCTCACAAGATGGATGCTGATAGTCCTGCAAGAGGGGAAATATTAGTGCTCAAGCCTCAAGATTGACTATTTTTCTCATCCCTTAGTAACAAAATCTTTATGTTGAGATTAATTTTGAGCATCTTGTATGTCGTTTTGTTGTATTAATGTGTCGATGATGGGTATACTTGGAATAATTTTATTTTATCATATCTTGACATTATTTTTGTTTACATTTCTCGTATTTCTCTTGTAATTTTTGGAACAAGTATTTTGTTTGTGATTCAAAAATAAGGGTTCACATGATCCCTTGGAGTAGTTTTGTTTTTATGTGTTGTCTATCGATATATATAGACACAAGAGTGACGAACTTTTATTACAAATATGTTATTACTGCTTGTTTGATTAAAACAAATAGTTTAGCTCGAACAGCTTCCAATAGGTTTAGGGTAGCCTCTATTTTTGACTTTATACATATATATAATAATCTGGTAAGTTCATTAAGAATATAAAACTATGTGTCATTTATATTGGGTTTACGTGTTTTCACACAATGATAAGTTCATTGCACCTTCTTTCGGGGTGGGGGGATTAGTCCGGAATGTAGAGGTTCGTACTTGACTTTGAAACTTGTCTTTGACGCCATGCACACTATTTTCAGGCATGAGAGTCATTATGAATGGTATGTCTAGAGCACTAGAGTCACTACACATGTTTGGTGTTCCTCATGAAAGTTGTTTATGATAAAGTGCCTCAATAAAAAATACCGCATGACCGAATTTGAGAATTAGCATAGGTAAGATTATACTTCAGAGCATATACTATTATGAAGCATATAGTTTCAAATGTTTTACATTAAAAAGATGGGGAAATGGTGTCCATCTGTATCAATCAACTTATAAGTACCAAATTTTACCTTAGTTCTTACTGTGACCTAGCTTGGCAAGAGTTTTATTTTTGTATAAAGGAAGATATTTATTAGGATCTTATCCCCTATTTGAAGTCCACAAAAAATGAATCTTAGAGACTTATCTATTGTGCATTAGCGTGCGATAGGGCTCTATTCTGAGGTGTGTTTTGATCAAGTTCTCCCGATGAGGCCCAACTTAGTCTACAACTATCATTGTTAGTTTCTTTATCGTAGTTTGATATTAATAAGAAATGCATGAATGCTTCCAGGGTCCCAAGAACCCACCTAACTCCATAAATACAATCTTTAATATATCACCTGTACTCTCTACGCCTCAGTCGAGTTGGTAAAGGTTCATGTCGGGAATTCTTGTGTTCGAGACCAAGCAGTGGATTCTTAATGTTTTAATTTTTACTTGAATGATTAAGTTTTTATTATTATAATATAACTATATTATATATTTTTATTATATATAAAAATATCATCTATATTATTTTACTGTAATAAATATCTTAATTAAAAGATAATATAAATTTAAATACATATATGACAACGTGTCAATATTATTATAATATAAATATATAATTTATTTTTATTATATAGAAAATAACATCTATATTATTTTACTGTAATAAATATCTTAATTAAAAGATAATATAAATAAATATATATATATATAATATAGATTTGATATATATTTTTATTATATATTATTTATTACATATTATTTATTTATAAATATGATTCAAAAAATAATATAAATTTATACAAATTTGATCAGGGGGTGGGTTGGTTCCTTTATCGTCGCCCCTAACTACAAGATACAATCTTTTTATACAATTGCTCTTTTACTATCAATTAGGAAACTCTAACTACAACAAGCTTCAAACACTAAAGTATTTATTATGGCTATATATTATTAATTTTCAAAATTGAAGCTTTGCTACATGTCTTATATTATTATTCACTAGTTACAAAGATTAACATTGGTTGATCTATATTTTTTCTTAAGATTGAAAGCTGTAGAGTTCAATTTCGAAACAAATAGACCTGCATAAATCATAATTTTTTATTTTGCTTTACGGATCAAACCGTAACAACATAGGCTCTCGAGTACACTAACAATACATGTCATAATCAATACATCTTTTAGTCTCTGTATACTGCAGAAAAGGTCAAACTAAAACCCGATCAAACCGTAACAACATAGCCTCTCGAGTTCACTAGTAATAGATGTCCTAATCAATACATCTATTATTCTACTTCTATTTTTATATGTCATAATAGTACTTCAAAGTGTTGACAAAAATAATATGGAAGACTCACTTAAACAAATAAACAAATTTTATATAAATCAAATACAAATATATATTACAATACCTTTTACAACTTCCACTACAAAATAAATATTTTTTGACAATAACCAGGACACCATAGGGTTTAAATCCCGGCTACGCCACTGATTGGTACCATGAACTCCATCCCATAGGTCATAGCGGATGGAGTTTCCAATATGTGCCTTTTGGGGTAGTTCGCTGGGATTATATATTTCTTGAAGAAATTCAGTCTAATTCCCTATAGAAACATCGACGGTAGGGCGGTGTCCAGCTAAAACAGTTCGGTTTGTCACCCCGACCTACCCATTTACTTGTGGGTGAAAGGGTCCCAAGATGGTTTTTGTATACCTCGCGTTTAAAAAAATAAAGAAAGTTCTTCATTTTAGAATCACGTTATGTTACTCGGAAGTTAAGACCCTACGAACCAGTACCTACAAAAATGACAATTTAGATAAAGTATACAAATTCTTAGCTCATATTCTTACAATAACTCAGCCTCCTACCATTTGAAAAAATATTTGATTGTCATTAGAATGAATCATCGTCCCCTGATACTTTCAGAAATGAGCCCATGATTCTAAAATTCATATGTATAAGGAATAACTTTGGATATTGACTTTGTAGGTACCACTAAGGTGTGAATTGAGTTGCAAATTAATGACATATACCATAATGTTTCAGTGATGCATTACTATCATTATGTATTATGGGATAGATAATAATATTTTCTTGTAAAGGAGTTTATACCCATAATGGACACATACTTCACTTTCGTGGAGTTATTCTAGTATAAAGGTTGATTTTTCAAAGACTAAAAAAAAGAGGTGTTAAGAACCCACAACGATAAATAAATTTTTGCAGTAGTGTACAACGAGTATATCATACTTGAAACTTCTAGCCTCATATTTTTCATATACAAATTTTCCTTCCATGAGGTAAGCTTCGATTAAAGTTCACCGATCTGGTGGCTCATCAACAGCCATAGCCTTGTAGGATAATTCAAAGGGCTCAGCCCGTGATGGTTGATATATGACAAGTTTTTATTGGGTGATAACCCATAGTTTGGATTTAGAGCTTCATATAGATGTAAGTGCACTGGCTATTTTGTTTTCAGCTTGTGGTATTTTTTTGTATAAAACTTTTCTGAAGTTTAAGCCCTCAAATCGTATCGTTTCCAGATAGAGTGTAAGGTTATCATTTTTGGCTTAGTCCATGATAACATCATTTTCGTTTCTTAATAAAACATTTTTCATATTATTTTTGGGAGTGTATGCCTCAAAGAGCCTTCCCCAGCAATCAACGATTTATGCGTTCGCGATATGGCAAACACTCAGCCACCACATGGTAATATTTGACAGAGGCAGAAGAAACATAGTCATCTTCCTTGGAATCCTACTAATTATCAGTACAATCAATTTTGGATCTTGGTCATTGTCACCTCGCGATTCATGAAACATATTCGGCTCGCTCTAGATCTTTGATTACAACGAATAATTTCTTGATGGATATAAAATAACATGCGTAAGTTTGATGTATTATATCGATTCACTGCTTGGTCGCAATCTAATCTATGATTGACGATTGGATCTTACAATACGCATATATAGTACTGCGAGGCTTAGGATTCGATACTTTTGACATGGTAAAAATCTTATTTTAGTTTTTGAATTTTGATTGGTTTTTTGAAGGAAGTATTCTAGGCACCAATAATATGTTGATGTTGTTCAACCAAAATGTAGCCAAGCCAAACAAGGTAACTAATGTTTTAAGTTGATTACATATGAAGATTTGAAGAAGAAGACTTAGAGAAAGATGATATACATATGATACTGAATGATTAGAGAGTGATCCCCAACGTGTAGGCCGAAGTTCTTATTTATAATTAGGTAAATATTATAAAAATTACATTTACTACACAATAAATAGCCATTATGTCACATGCTCACTAACATTAATATGATAAAAAACGTGTTCCCAAACCCTTTATAAACTAAAGTTTGATCAAGATAAAATATAAATTCTTACCTTGATTTTTATAATCCCAAGACTTAGGTAAATTACATGTCTAGCCCTCTAATAGCTTGAGTTGAGCTATGTTACAAATCTAGCATTCATCATCCCTAAAGGATTTCTTTTAAGATGCGTGTGTATTCATCAATACATAAATATTTGGGCATATACTAGTTAGAATTTGGTAATAGACACCCATACGTAGCTAGCAGATTTGATCTTGATATTTCGATACTCTACTTTGTTTCCCAAGGAGTGTTTCTTCTATAATGTACAAACTGATTGTTTTTTTCTAGTCATATGGTTCATCAATACCCATAAGTTTCGAATTTGTTTAAGAAAAGTTAAGTTTTTTAGGCTGCAGTATAGAAGGTTTTTTTCTTACTAACCACCCAGATGTTCGATTATGTGCAACCTGAAGTTTTCGAAGTATCTACTGTTGTATTCTCCAATTCTGCATACTTGTTCATATTTTACTTGGTATAAATTTAAAGCTTTATCTCATGCTTCAACAAGTATATGTTTGATTTTATTTCACTAGATTTATCTTTTTAAACTGTTTGATTTTGTTATGATGGAAGGTTTTTTAGGCCTCGACAACTCATTTCTTAATAAACTCATTTAGTTTTCAATCATTAAATAGACTTTATGTCTCATCTCTTAATGTTTAAATTATCTCATTAAATGATATTTTTGGTTATGGTACTTACAATACCTGTTAAGATATTTAGTCTCTTTAAGATTGTATAATCTATTTTTATACTAAATCTTATCTTTGGTTTGGTCATAAATGATTATATTTTATGTGAGTTTGGTAAACTGTGTTTACAAACCCAATTTATTAATCTATGGTCTAAAATCCTTAGTTTTTCATTGGAAGGTATTTTTGTATGGTTGGTCACACAATTGTCTGTTCAATTGAGTAAGAGGCTCGAAATATCTATAATTAATATTATATGTATGATGATAAGAATGATAAGAATTTTGTCTATTTGCCATCTTATGCGCATAGTCTCGTCCATTTTTATTATTTTCTCACATTGAGCCAAGAGTTGTCCAAAGTTTAAAGCCTTTCACTTCATGATATCCTTAGGAAGTAGTCTTAGGAGGATTCCTTGGATAAAAATGGCACATACCACAATATCGTGGTAGTTTACTAAGTTGTTTTTTGTTTTGACAGACTTATTTGTGTACTTATAAATAATCTCATTTGCCTCGCGCTTTGAGTGGATGACGTAGTTACTATCAAACCGAGCAACTTTGGTCCATATGAACTGATCTCAAAATAATGTCCATAACTTATCAAAAGTGTGGATCAAGCCTATGAGCAGCTGAGTAAACCATGTTAAATGACTTCCCAAAAAAGTCATAGAGAAATCTCTACACATGAGTTAATTGTCACTTCCATATCGTAGCATCCCATTTATGAATTGCTCAATTTGATTCTCTAGGCCTCTCGTTCCACCGTATATATCCATTTTATAATGATCAAACTTTTGAGAAAAAGCCCTCTAGTATATATGGAGCTAGTGGGAAAAATCAATATTATACATGGTGTTAAACTCTCCCAAACATGGATCTTATATTTTGAGATCCCTTAAACATGTAAGTTTGTTGGTTGATTTAACTGCAGGATTTGATGATTCATTGAAGCAATGTTGGGTGAATCAACTAGTTCATGAGCGGGTTACCAGATAAATTGGTGGTAGTGGTTGATTTTCTATTGGAAATGATAGTTCGATAGAATTTATTGATTCGTCGATGGTACATGCCGGTTAATAAGCAAGGATGGTTGGCTTATTGGTGGAATATACTGGTTTTTTTTTGGGACTTATTGTTGGTTTATCGACGGTACTTGTTGATTTCCTGGTGAGTCTTGTTGAAGATACTGCCCAGACCAAATGGGATCCCTGAGCGGGCATTATGAAATGCTATTAGTTGTTTGGAAGAGGAATTTAGTTGGACAACACGTTTGTTGCTTTATTCTTTTGCTCAGCTTGGTGGTAAGGTGTTCTCATATTTGAACGAGAGTGGTCGCCTACTGCGACAGTGATCATCCATTCCACTTGACCCTAGTTCAGATATAGCCCTAGAACATATAACCTATAATACATATTCTCAGGTCTGGAGTTCTTGACGATGCATATATTGTGGCTTATTAGTGGATGAAGTGGACAAGGCGTTATTAGAGTTACGGCGAGCTGACAGTCGTTTTCCTCCAGTTTTTCTAGCAATGGAGACAACCTTCTGTATAAGTTCTTTCAAATCAACAATCATTTTTTTAATCGTAGAGGTTCCTCCACGTTTTGTTGTTGCATTGCTTGTACTATATATACATATTTTTCAGTGCCTTGAACACTAGGCTCAAGAGTGGATGCTTGTGACATTTTTAAATTTTAATTGTTAATTTTTTTTCCAAAAACTAACCAATTGTTATGCAATCTACATCTTCACGGACTACGCTGAGAATAGTTATGATAGTTTGATGATTATTTTAGCCATATACAAACACTTTATTTTACTAAAGTAGAAGTTAAGAATTTATAAAAGCAATGAAATAGGGGTTGTAAAAGTATATTATGAAAATAAAAGTTATGATTTAAAAAAATATATATTACTCATGGGTTGTAATTTTTATTTATAGTTGAAAATATATAAATCGGTCTTTTCCATCCAAATCTAATATATAGATTTAAACAAAAAAATTAATATTTATTTTTTATTTCTAACCGGGTTGATATTTTTTATTGCTATTATTATATTTTATATATATTATTTATTCTGAAACGATGTGACTTAAGATTTTAGATCCTTATCCATATGGCTTTAACATATTTATCAATTTTACTTTTATTTACTAAAATTTGGATAGTTTATCCATTTGGGTCTCATCAATAATAAATAAATTCATTAGCTTCCAAGAGAGTAGCCGGGTTGGTGGAGTGAAACATGCTTTTAACCAAGGTTATGAGTTTGAGTCTCTCTACATACGCTTTCTCGACTAAGTCTGTCACATTGTGTGGTTTATCTTATAACGTCGGTTTGTAGGCTATTGCGTCAGACTGAGGGTTTATCCTATGCACATTCATTGTACTCTGAGTAGCAGCTGCAGATTCTCTCTTTAAAATTGATAAGTTTATTTAATTTCTAACGTTTCATTTTACAAAAAGTATAAAAACCGAGATTTTAATGTAGCAAACATAGTAAAACTGGACGGGTCCGATGGATATAAAGGATTTGGTTCAGGGACCAGGGTGGATCCATCTAACTAAATTAAAAAAAATGGAAGTTTATAGGATCGTTCTTGATCTGAGTTTCTGAAATGTTTAAAGTTAAAAATCTTTGAAACCACAAAACATATTTGATTCAGTAACTACGAACCAAGGTGGAATCGGGTGGCTCTAGTTTTTTATGGGTCGGATAAAAAGATTCTATATGACTTTTTGCCTCACAGTTGAGCTGTTAGCATTGCAAAACTATGGTCAGCTATTAGAATAACATGTCCGACATAACAATTACCAATGGTCTGCAAGTTAGGTGTTGGCATTGCAAACTAAGGTCAATAATATTTGACCAACCCCAAAAATCAAATTGAATATAATTTGACCAAATACTCAAATCATAAAATAATATCCACTGGATATTACTCTGTAACAGCTAACTCGCTTTGTGGCCACAACAACTATATTTCTACAACCAAATTGCTAATAAGATAATGAACGGAAGAAAAAAAACATATATAATATTGTGGAGTTCACGTTTAAAATAGTGACCAAAATCAACCAACGACATGTTTGTGGCGTCTCAAGCTATTTTAGTTTATTAGCAGCCGCGACCGTGAATAGGTCAATAATAATAACTAATCATTTTTTTAATGATTTGTTGAAGAATGACGAATTATATTGATGAAATTATCACGATTAATAATGAAATTATCATGAAAACTATCATCAGAAATTCAATGTATAGACTGGGAATCTTGTGTTACCACGTAATTGACCTTGTCAATATTGGTTCATGTATGCCACTAATCTTTACAAATATAGACATATCGAATAGTCTAGTTAATATTTAATTTTGGCCATTCCACACGGAATTATTTCTTCTTTTGTGTTCAAAGTTCAAAAGATTATAAAATAGTCCTATAGTGGTTTCATTTTCGGCTATTAATAGTATGTGTTTTTTGCTGATATAATAACCTCAATCTCCAAAACATAAGTTATAATTTTTTTTGGTTAAAAGCATTAAATTAATTGAAATAAGGTTCATACAAGAACTGGAACATTCTCTGAGAGATACATCATAAGTTATAGTTCTTTTATATGGTTAGATATATTAGTGCAATTAAATTGATTAATCGATATAGTCATTATATTTTTATCGAATAAATCAAAAAATACGGACAGCATATTTATAAAAATATATTGCGATGAACAACGTAGAAAATGGTGTCAAATGACATAACCCATTAGAGAGTTCAAACGAGTCTCTGCGGGATCCAAAAATCAGTTCGGTTTTTTTTTTCCTTGTCCATATAGAAATTGTGTTTTTTAGAAAAATAGTTAAGAATTCAAATTCGGAAGAACAGTTTATTTGGACGTACCGTTTTTATATTTAAAAACAGTTTCGTTGCCTGAGCGAAATCCATAGCGAAATGCATCTTTCAGAAAATGAAAACACAAGTAAAAAGAAATCATTTTTGTTAGATTTAATTATTTATTTTAACCGAACGAATCACCAAAATATTTTCAATTTGAAATTGATTACGAAATTTCAAAAATTATCAAGAAAATCAAACACTACTCCAACAAATTTTAATACTATCGGTTAATTATTTTCTATAGTCATCTTTCCTTAGATGGGTGAAATAAAAGAGTTAATGAGTTTTATTCGAGAAAAATAAGTTACTATGATAACCGTAACCTAAATGATTGATAAATGAAGGAGCAAAATTTAAATCTCTAAGAATATTGCATAATGTAGATATATACAATTGAGTTGACATTGCACTTATGCACGTTGTATTATTGAATGATTTAATAATTACTATATATAGGGTCTAAGTATGTACCATCTTCAATACCAAAAACATAAAGTTGTAAAGAGTTCCTTAGTTGAAGAGAGAATAAATGGGATCCATTTCAAAGCCTTGTTTGTTTCTTGTGCTGCTGTGCTTGATCCATGTTCCGGTTCATGTTTTAGGTCAGCTGCGAGTTGGGTTCTATAGTCAGTCGTGCCCTAGCGCTGAATCTATTATCAAGAAAGTCGTGCAAGACAAATTCAAAACCGACCGTACCATTCCAGCTGCTTTACTCCGCATGCATTTCCATGATTGTTTCGTCAGGGTAAGATTTCATCTGTTTATGTAAATAAATTTATAAAATCATGAACACAAATAGAACATGGACAACTTGGAGTATAATGACAATATTGTTTCATAAATCATATGAATGTTTTGGACATACTAATTGACCCAACCATTTTTTTTATATATATATTTTAGGGTTGTGATGCATCCCTTTTGATCGACTCAACAGCCAGCAAACCCTCAGAGAAACAAGCCGGTCCAAACCAAAGTGTCCGAGGTTACGACTTAATCGACCAGGCAAAAAGACAACTCGAAGCCAAATGCCCATCAAAGGTTTCGTGTGCTGACATCGTAGCCCTTGCAACCCGTGATGCAGTCGCACTGGCAGGTGGTCCCATATACTCCCTCCCAACAGGTAGGCGCGACGGTTTGGTTTCCAACCCTAACGAAGTTAACCTACCAGGGCCTTCAGCTAACGTGCAATCCACGCTTCCTGCTTTCCAAGCCAAAGGAATGACCTTAAACGACATGGTCACACTTTTGGGGGCCCACACGGTTGGTATCACACATTGTAGTTTGTTTCAAGACAGGATTTCAAATTTCCAAGGAACTGGCCGTCCTGACCCATCTATGGACACTACCTTACTTGCTAAGCTAAGGAGGACATGCTCGGGTTCGGGTGACCCTAGTGTGTTTTTAGATCAGAACACATCTTTTGTTTTCGATAATGAGTTTTACAACCAGATCAGGAAAAAGAAGGGAGTGTTGCAGCTCGATCAAGAGTTGACTAAGCATACAGCTGCCAATGGGATTGTTGCAGGTTTTGCGAGAAGTAACAATGGCTTCAAGAACAGTTTTGCTAAAGCTATGGTGAAGTTGGGAAATGTTCAGGTTCTTGTTGGCCGCTCAGGAGAGATAAGGAAGAATTGCAGAGTTTTTAACAAAAAAGGTTAAAACAAGGAAGCCGTAACATTTTAATTAATAAGGATCTAAGGATTTGAAAATTTTAAATCTTATTTTGTTTTGAATGTTTGTGGTTTAAATTTTATATGTAAAGAATTTATTTTAAGGATTAGTTGTTTTAAAAACTAATGATTCATTTAATTTGTTTTTATAATACATTTTTTATTTACCAAATATTTCAATATATAATTTACATAAACTATTAGACCTGTTAGACATAAGTTATAGGTACGGTGATCTTAATAACATGTTCGTTATAAGTCGTTGGAAATAATATCAAAGTTGGACAGATCTTATAATTTTGAATTTAGCATTAAATCGAGTGTAGCACAGGCATTAAATCGAGTGTAACACCGGGCAACAAAATTGTTTGAAGGTTAGAAAACGTTTCTACTTTACTACTATTGTCAAAATATATTTGCTTACCGTAATACTTTATACACTACAAAGTTTCCTACACGTCTAAATGAACCAATTTAAAAGATTTAGATGAAATAGAGGTTCTGAAGGGAAAAACATTTATGTGTTGTTTTGGTGAAGGGCAAACATCACCAACTTTATTCTTATCGGCATAATTTGTTATATTCAATAGTTTCAAAACTTTAATAGAATAGGGACTAAATTTAAGATGCGATATATCTGGTTTTATTATAGCAGCTACATTAAAAAAAACTAGGAAAATAAAAATGAAATTTAGAACACGTAGATCTAATAGAGCTTTGGCCGAATGATTGATCATCAATAAGCTAGTCGTTTGTATGGTTTTCAAACTCCAAGCATTTATTTAGAGTGTTGGTATTAAAGAAAACAATGATCATTTAAAAATTTAAAAAAATGAATGAAAAAACTACACATAAGAGTTTAAGATGAGTTTAAAATAAGGTACATATAAGAAGTCTTGTAAGATTTAATTTGTTATGGACTCTAATTGATCCTTTGAAAGAGACTGTTTTGATGGAACCATATGATAATGTGATAGATGAAGTTTTTTTAAGAGGATAAACGTTTAAAAAATAGAAAATGGTCACAACACATATGGTTTGATGTTCCTATGTCAGCAATCTATAAACTATATTTCTTACTTGCTTGATTTGATGGATCGAAACTCTTTGGGACTAAGTTAAGCTTAGTGTTAGAATAATTCGAAGGGTAGTTCAAACTATCATTCGAATGAAAGTTTAGACTATCGTTCGAAGGGCATTTTCGAAGGGATTTTTAGACTGTATTATAAAATTGATTTATTTCCTTGTGAATAAACAATATATCTATTATAATGGGCTGATAATTTCTTGAACTTGGAGTTGGCCCATAACCCAAATATGCCATTAACACTTAAAACCTTGACCCGACCCATGACCCTAATTCTGACTATAAGTACTTTAAGGAAGCTCATTAATGAGGTAGAACACATTGATTGCGCCTAAGCTTCATACCAACTAAATTATCTCACTAATGGCTACCAAAGCATTGAATACTTTAAGCCAACTACCTCAAATAACCTTCACCATATTTACATCTTACCAGATTTATCCTTTTAATATGTTTCAAGCACAACAATTTTGCCTTATGACTAAGTAGTATGTCTACTATCATAGGATGATAATTTCTTAAAACCCAAATGGGTCATTAACACTTAAAAACTTGTCCCGGCCTATGATCATATTAAGACTATAAGTACCCCAAGGAACCTCATTAATGAGATACAACACATTGATTACACCTAAGCTTCATACCAACTAAATTATCTCACTACTCGCTACTACAGCATTGAATACTTTCAGCCAACTACGTGAAATAACCTTTACCATATTTCCATCTTTCCAGACTTACCCTTTTAATATATTTCTACCACAACAGATAAGAAGATCCAAAAGGATAAGAAGACCGGTTATCGGGGTAAACCAATGTGTCAGGAAATCATAGTATAAAGCAACCGTTGAGTGACCCATTTGTTGTCCGATCAAAACTGGCCTTATTTGTTGATTCTGGAGAGATCATCAATTCAATCAGGGATGTAATTGGAGACAAGCACCACTGCTCGAGAAGTAAGTCACGTAGGTTGGCAAGACCCGTTAGTCCAAACGACTGCATTTGGTGTCGTTTGGAGTTGAGAAAGAGGCAAATCTGTTGTGGGTACTTCCAACCCTAGCAGACTTAATCCAAATAATTTCCATAGCTTGCCATCTCACATCGAAATATTTTCTGGTGTAAATTTTAGAAGGTTGGCTACGAGGGTTCTTCACATCCCCCTGCAAACGAAGGGGCGAATTACTACCCAGAGTTTGTCATGAAGGAAGGAGAATCGAGTATGCGTTAAGAGCTTGGTCATGAATTCAACGAACTGGTCTTGAGAGGGTACATAATGAATTTAAAGAGACCTTTGAAGGATTTAGTCTCAAATAAAGTGAAAATCAAGCTCGATATGGTTGGTTCGAGCGTAAAATACGATATTTAAGGCGAATGAGCTCACGCGATGATTGTTGCACCAAATGATAGATGGTGGTGTGACAAGGAGCTAGATTTTAGATTAGGAATATCACGCAACCAAATGAGTTCAGATTAATAGTTTTCCATATCTATATATTCAGATTTTATGAAAGATCAAGCAACAACATTCTTGGAGGACCAAAAGATAAGGGAGACACCAAGGTATACATAATAAGCTCCAACACTGCGTCTGTCGTCAGGAGAAGCTGCTCAGTCCGCAACAGAGAAGTTGCTCAGTCTGCATCAAGAAGCTTCACAGTCCGCATCAAGAAGCCATAGAGTTGGAGATGACAAAATGGTTTGATGTGAAGTCCAAGCTAACTAGAGCCATATAAGTATTTGAGTAATAGTTTTAAACTTTTCCAGTGAGTCGTAGTAGGACTCTGCTGATATTGGCTACTCTTGCTCACAACGAAGGAAATATCAGGATATGTATGCGTTGGATATTGCAAGGCTCCTAATAGGCTTCTATATGGTGTATAATCTGCAAAAGAAGGGCCAGAATTACTAGAGAGATGGACACCAACAACCATGGAAGTAGGACACAGTTTAGACATGAAGAGACCCAGAGCAGCAAGTAAGTTCTTGATATACTAATGATGTGTTAGGTATATACCAGTAGGGTCACAATGAATCTCTATTCCAAGGAATATATGGAGTTTCCTCATGTCTTTTAGTGAGAAAAGGCATTGAGTCTGTGAATAAATTGAGTTAGACAATCTGTTTGCGTACCTGTGAGCAAAATGCCATCCACATAGACCAGAATTCGTAAGATAGTGGGTTTAGATACAAAATAGAAGAGAGAGAAATCAACTCTCAAGTTCTTGAACCCCCAGTTGAGTAAAATATCCCGGAGTTTAGAGCACCAGGCTCCTAGAGCTTGGCTTTGTGAAGTTTGCACACATGCGTAGGGTTCACAGAGTCCTTGAAACCCTATGGTTGTATCATATATATATCTTCATTGAGGTAACCATTGAGGAATGCATTATTTATGTCCAATTGATGAACCTCCTAGAGAAGTCTATGATATGGATTTGATGAAACCCCTTTGCAACTAACTTGGCTTTGTACCGCTGAATTGAGCCATCCATGTTGTGCTTTAGCATATACACCCATTTGCACCCAATTACATTCAACTTAGGAGACTAAGAGACAAATGTTCATGTATTATTGGACATAAGAGCATTGTACTCGATTTTCATAGCTACTACCAAATAAAATTGTCTAGAGCATCTGAGTGTTTGGTAGGTTCAAGGGTAGATAGATCAATGGTAATGAGAGATCCAACATACGGATTCTTAGGTTTAAGTGTGCCATCATGGGCCATAGTATTCATAATGAATGTTTTAGATGAAGGAGGGAAGACTGAGGGTTTAACTGTATGAGGCAGTGGTAGTTGAATAGAGATAGTGGGACTAGAGGAGTGGTGAGCGGGTAAAGAGTGAGTTGTGATTGGTTGAATGTTAGTGGTGGCTCGGTTGTTTAGGTTAGTAGATGTGTAATGATGAATGCCAGAAGGTGTTGATGATGGAGTAGTGAAGGTGTGTGTGTTAGAGATAGAATTGTATGCGCGAGTAGGGTGGCCAAAGTAAGATTCAAGGGTCTATATAGGTTGAGAAGGTGCCTGAAATTGTAAGGAAATAGATGATAAAAAGGTAGATTGCTCAGGTGAACCATCTGGATAGATTTTTGAAGATGGCAGGATCTGTTAGTCACAAGACATGTAGGTAGTTAGAAAGCCAAAACCTTAAAGGGTAGACCGAAGATGACTCAGATTCTAGAGTGTTTAGGAAGCCATGTAGAAAGGGGAATTCCCCTTCGTTGTATAATTTCTAGATATATATACCCTGCTAGAAGAGTTTAAGCATGTGTAACCCTTATGGTATTGACTGTACCCAAGAAAGACACATTTGGAAGAATGAGACTGAAACTTATGAGACTAATATGATCTCAGACAAGGATAACAGGCACATCCAAAAGCCTTTATAGCTAGATAGTTAGGTGTTTTGTGATATACGATCTCATAAGGAGACTTAATAGACAATATAGGAGTATGAAGCATGTTTATGAGAAAAACAACAGTTTCAAGAACATAGACTTAATATTTGTAGGGTAGACTAACCTTAGACAAAAGGGTTAGACCCGTTAAAGATGGAGGCTGAAGGAAGACAATTTTTTGGTAAAAAACATTATTGCTTATTGGATTGATTAATCATTGTATTACATGATGTTGCCTTTTATAGGCTGTTAAATTAAAGTTGTGGGTAAAATATTCAGGTTGTACAAATTACAGCTAATAATAGTACATTGTACACTATTCCAATTCCATGTGTGTGTATGAGAGGACTCCAAAATGTGGATGTAACGTCTATGTGTGATAGGTTGTGCCTGAGCTTGCGACCAGGCCTTTGGGCCACTGTTGGAGAAGTAAGTCACGTGGGTAGGCAATACATGTTAGTCCAGATGATTACATTTGGTGTCGTTTGGAGTTGAGCAAGAAGTAAGTCTATTGTTGGTACTTCGAACACTAGTAAACTTTATTGCAACTGTACTTTTCATAGTTTGTCATCTCACGTCGTCGCCGATGTATGTCTTGGAAGGTTAGCTATGAGATTTCTTCGCCATGCTTGTTTCTTTGATTGTGTGGCCTATGATTCGAACCCCTAAATCAAACTTTTTCCTTGAACAATGCTTTCAGCTCGCCGTCTCCATACTTGTCAATTGTATCTTTTACTATGCGGAGATTGAACTGTTTATATATATATATATATATATATATATATATATATATATATAAACTAAAATTAAATACACTCGTATTTTTTACTATACGGAAATTGAATCGTTCATATTTATAAACTTAAACTAAATACAAAGACATCAATTTACTGTATTTAGGTTTTTATAAGTTAAATACAAACATTTGTGAGACTTCTTCGCACTTGAGCTGTTAACAGTGCAAAACTATAGTCAACCAATAGAATAATATATCCGACATTAGAAGGGTATGCAAATTAGCTGTTAGTTTTGCGAACTAAGGTAAATAATATTTGACCAACCCGAAGAATCAAATTTAAATATAGTTGGACCAAACACTAAAATCAGAAATAATACCCATTGGATATTACTCCTTAACAACTAACTAGCTTTGTGGCCACAACAACTATGTCTCTACAATCAAATCGCTAATAAGATAATGACTGGAAAAGAGCTTCACGTTTAAAATAGTGAGCGAATCATCCAACAACATTGTTCGGGCGACTCAAACTATTTTTAACCTATAATTTATTAGCAGCCGTGACCGTGAATAGGTCAATAATACTAACTAATAATTTTTTTATTGATTTGTTGAAGAATGAAGAATTAAATAATGAAATTATAAGGATTAATAATGAAATTATCATGAAAACTATCATAAAAAAATCCCATCTGATAGTCTGAAAACTTGTGTTAGCACGTAATTGACCTTTTCAATATTGGTTCATGAAGGTCACTAATCTTCATAAATATAGATACATCGAATATTCTAGTTAATATTTAAATTGGCCATTCGACATTGAATTGTTTCTCTTTTATTTTCGAAGTTCAAAAGCATTTAAAACTGGTCCTATAGTAGTTTCATTTTCAGGCGATTGACAGTACGTTTTTCATTGCTAATAGAATAACGTTAAATCCGGAAAGCATAGGATATAGTTTATCTGTAAAACTTAATACTATCGGGGCTAATAATCTTTTCTTAGCTGGATGAAATAAAAGAGTTAATGAGCTTTCTTCGAAAAAAATAGGTTTTTATGATAACCGGAACATAAATGACTGATAAATGTAGGAGCAAAGTTGAACTCTCAAAGAATATTGCATAATGTATATATATATAATTGAGTTGACATTGCACTTATGCACGTTGTATTATTAAATGCTTTATCTTAATTTATTCATTTTTGCATTACTATATATAGGGTCTAAGTATGTACCATCTTCAATACCAAAAACTTAAAATTGTAAAGAGTTCCTTAGTTGAAGAGAGAATAAAATGGGATCCATTTCAAAGCCTTGTTTGTTTCTTGTGGTGCTGTGCTTGATCAATGTTCCCGTTCATGTTTTAGGTCAGCTGCGAGTTGGGTTCTATAGTCAGTCGTGCCCTAGCGCTGAATCTATTATCAAGAAAGTCGTGCAAGACAAATTCAAAACCGACCGTACCATTCCAGCTGCTTTACTCCGCATGCATTTCCATGATTGTTTCGTCAGGGTAAGATTTCATCATGAACACAAATAGAACATGGACAACTTGGAGTATAATGACAACATTGTTTCATAAATCATATGAATGTTTTGGACATACAAATTGAGCTAACCAATTTTTTTTATATTTTTTCTTTTAGGGTTGTGATGCATCCCTTTTGATCGACTCAACAGCCAGCAAACCATCAGAGAAACAAGCCGGTCCAAACCAAAGTGTTCGAGGTTACGACTTAATCGACCAGGCAAAAAGACAACTCGAAGCCAAATGCCCATCAAAGGTTTCGTGTGCTGACATCGTAGCCCTTGCAACCCGTGATGCAGTCGCACTGGCAGGTGGTCCCATATACTCCCTCCCAACAGGTAGGCGCGACGGTTTGGTTTCCAACCCTAACGAAGTTAACCTACCAGGACCTTCAGCTAACGTGCAATCCACGCTTCCTGCTTTCCAAGCCAAAGGAATGACCCTAAACGACATGGTCACACTTTTGGGGGCCCACACGGTTGGTATCACACATTGTAGTTTGTTTCAAGACAGGATTTCAAATTTCCAAGGAACTGGCCGTCCTGACCCATCTATGGACACTACCTTACTTGCTAAGCTAAGGAGGACATGCTCGGGTTCGGGTAACCCTAGTGTGTTTTTAGATCAGAACACATCTTTTGTTTTCGATAATGAGTTTTACAACCAGATCAGGAAAAAGAAGGGAGTGCTGCAGCTCGATCAAGAGTTGACTAAGCATACAGCTGCCAATGGGATTGTTGCAGGTTTTGCGAGAAGTAACAATGGCTTCAAGAACAGTTTTGCTAAAGCTATGGTGAAGTTGGGAAACGTTCAGGTTCTTGTTGGGCGATCAGGAGAGATAAGGACGAATTGTAGAGTTTTTAACAAAAAAGGTTAAAAACAAAGAAGCCCTACACATTAATTAACAACAATCTAAGAATTTGAAAATGTTGAATCTTTTTTTTTGTTTTTGAATGTTTGAGATTTTATTTTGGAACATTAACTGGCTTAATAAGGTCAATTAGTGAATCGGTGTATTTTGTATTTGGATTTTTTTTTGTGTGTCACAACAGCTCTGTATTCAGATTTATTTTGGAATAACAAATTCTTTGCTTCGTTTTATCTCCTGATCCATATGTCTGTTTTTGTCAAAATGAATGTTTATATAGACTATAACAGGTCGATATCATACCTTTTAATTCAATCGTAATATAACAATAGAGGGTTGTTGGGCTCTTTTTATGTGGGAGCCTAATTATCACATGGACGAAAACCAAATAAGATTAACACATAGCGTTTTGGTTTATGTATAAATAAACTTATACAATGTTTTGAGTAGTGTAATTTTTTAGAGAAAAAGCAATTCGAGACAGATTTTTGTGCATTCAATTGGACTGTTTTCTGTGGTCCGATCGGCTTTAATTTTGGTGAGCAGATTCGTCTATTTGTCCTCTACAATCTGACTGGAAAAGTTTTTATTTGGAGTCTTCTAAGTGTATTTTTTATCAGGTTCTTCTAACTGCGTTTTTTGAGATATTTCATTGAGTTTTCTGATTTCAGTTTACTATCTCGTGTATTGGGGTTGTGTATGAAGTTGTCATACTTTGTATGGTATATGCTCTAGTTTTATCTAGAGAATAAACCCGTCTTCTGATAATGAATATTTGGTTGGACTCCAAAATCAGTCCCGTGATTTTTACTTCCTACAGTATGAAGGTTTTCCACGTAAAAATTGTTCTGTATTATTTGCGTTGATTTCATGCACACTTTGTATTTTGTTTAGGATCATTTTCTCTCATCATATGTGATACAAGAAGGAAGATTTCGTTTGTAGGTCTATTTCCTGTCAAAGTGCTATCAGAGCTATTAGTTGTGTATTTGTCTTGTCTCAAATATAGAGGTGAATACAAGCATAATGGTGACGATGAATGGTTTGAATTATCATATATGGATATCGAAGATTGAAGATCTTCTTTATGTTGAAGGTTTTCATTTAACAGTGTTCGGTGATGAAAAACCTACAAATAAGTCTGATGCAGAATGAATAATTATTCATCGACAAGTTTGTGGCTTTATTTGGCAACAAGTTGATCATAATATGCTGAATCATGTTGTAGACAAAACAGATGCAAGGACTTTGTGGAATAAACTTGAGGAGTTATATGATCGGAAGATAGGAAATAGTAAGTTAGTTTTGTTCAAATAGTTGATGTATTTGAGGTATCAAGATGGATCACATCTTACAGATCACTTGAATACATTTTGAGGCTTGATTAATCAATTGGCTGCTATGGGTATCAAATTTGATGATGAAGTTTTGATGTTATGGTTGCTTGGTTCGCTGCCAGACTCGTGGGATACTTTCAGAATTTCTCTTAATAATTCAGCTCCTGAAGGTAATATTTCAATGGCATTGACTAAAAGTAGTGTGCTAAATGAAGATATGAGAAGAAAAACAATTGGCTTCTCTTCACATTAAAAAAATCTAGTCATTGAGAAACGTGGTAGAAATGACAATTACGGTTGGAAAACTAGAGGTAAAAGTAGAAGGAAGAGTCGAACCAAGTCTAATAAATTTGCAGATTGGGAGTGCTACTACTGTCATAAGATTGGGCACACTAAGAAATTCTATCTCAAGTTGAGAAAGAAGAATAATTTTGAGATATCCAACAATGGTAAGGAAGAAAAGAATGAGGAGCACAATTATGATGAAAGTGGTGACGAGAAACATGTTGCTACGGTTTCAGAGAATTACTTCGTTGTTATTGATGATGTTGTTATAAATTCTGTGTCTGATGAAAGTGGTTGGGTAGTTGACAGTGGTGTTACAATTCATGCCACTTATCGTAGAGAATTTTTCTCATCTTATACCTATGGTGACTTTGGTTTTGCAAATATATGAAATAATGATTTGTCTAAAGTAGTTGATATTGCAAAGATTGATTTTGAAGGGTGTTAAACATATACCCAATATTCGATTGAATTTGATATCTACAAGGAAGCTAGATGATGAAGGCTATTGGAGTATTTTTGTAAATGGGCAGTGAAAACTTACTAAGGGCTCGTTGGTTGTGGCAAGATGACAGGAATGTTCTGCCCTCTACTTCATGTATGCAAGGGTGCATGCTAAGAAAATCAATGTTGTTATTGATGAAGCAGTGGTTGATCTGTGGCATAAAAGACTCAGTCACATTAGAAAAAAATGATTAGATATTCCGAGGAAAAAACAATACATTCGTGGGATACATAAAGCTCATTTAAAGAAGTGTGTAAATTGTTTGGCTGGAAAGTAGAATATAGTGTCTTTCAAGAGCTTGGCTCCTTTAAGAAAACCAAGTTTGCTTCACTTGGTACACACTGATATTTGTGGTGCTTTCAAAACCTGAACACTTAGTGGTTATCTGTACTTTGTTACTTTTCTTGATGATCCCATGAAATTTTAGGCTTACACTTTGAAAGCAAAAGATCAAGTGTTAAATGTCTTCAAGCTGTTTCAAGCTTTAGTTGAGAGACAGACTGGAAACAATTGAAGTGTGTTAGAAGTGATAATGAAGGAGAATACATTGGTCCTTTTGATGATTATTGTAGACAACAAGGTATTCGACATCAAAGGACACCTCCTAAGACCCTTCAGTTGAATGCGTAGCTGAAAGACTAAACCGAACATTAATTGAAATTGCGAGATGTCTTCTTTCATAATCACAACTCCCTAAATACTTTTAGGGGGATCTTTGAATACAGTGGTATATGTCTTGAATATTAGTCCTTTATTACCTTTAGATGGAGATATCCCAAATAGAGTTTAGACAGGTAAATATGTTTTTTATGATCATTTGCGTGTCTTTTGGTGCAAAGCTTATCTGCATATTCCTAAAGATGAGAGGTCCAGACTTAATTCGAAGACAAGACAATTTGTATTCATTGGTTATGGCCTTGATGAGTTCGGCTACATATTTATTGATCCAGTTAATAAGAATTTTATTAGGAGCAAAGATGTTGTGTTTATGGAAGATTAGATAGTTCATGATATTGATAAGAGTCAGAAATTAGTGACTATGTCTGACAATGACTTGGTAGATTTGGGGCGGATTTTTGTCAAACCCATATAGAGAGCATTGGGAAGCCGTGAAATAGATTATGAGGTATCTACGAGGAACCTCTAACTTAAAGCTCAATTTTGGGATGAGAAACTTAAGTTGTTGGTTTATTCTGATTCAGACTTGGTTGGAGATGTTGACACTCGTAAGTCTACTTCTGGATATTTGATTAACTTTTGTGGCTGCGTTGCTTTATGCAAATCAAGACTACAAGAGTGTGTTGGACTTTCAACGACATAAGCTGAATTTATTACAGTGACAGAAGTGAGTAAAGAGCTACTATGGATGACGGAATTCTTGAGAGAACTTGGATTTGAGCAACACAGGTATGTACTGTTATGTGATAATCAGAGTGCTATTCATCTCGTGAAGAATTCATCATTGAATTCGAGATATTCATGATGCTAAACTAATGGAGGTTGATAAAGTTCATACAGATGATAATGGGTTTGACATGATGACAAAAGCATTGCCTATGTGAAAGCTTGAACATTGTAGATTGATCGCCATGATGGAAAATCCTCCCATATAGTCGCGAGGGAGATTTATTGGGCTCTTCCTACATGGGAGCCTAATTATCATATGGGATAAGGAAAAATAAGGGTAATATATAGGATTTTGAGTAGTGTAGTTTTGAGAGAAAAACCAATTTGATACTGATATTTGTGCATTCAATCAGGCTGTCTTCCATGGACCGATCGGCTTCAAATTTTTATCAGGCTTGTCTATTTGTCCTCTACAATCTAACCTGAAGTATTTTGATTAACAGTCTTCTAAGTATATTTTTTTCGATCAACTTCTTATAACTGCGTTTTTGGGGATATTTCAGTGAGTTTTCTGGTTTTGGTTTAGTATCTTGTGTATTGGGGTTGTGTATCAAGTTATCATAATTTGTGTGGTGTATGCTCTAGTTTTATCTAGAGAATAGTTTTTTAACCCTTCTTCTGGTAGTGAATATTTGGTTGGACTCGGAAATCAGTCCAGTAGTTTTTACTTCCTACACTGAAAAGGTTTTCCACGTAAAAGATGTTCTGTGTTATTTGCTTGATTTCATACATGCTTTGTATTTTTTTGGGAATCATTCATATTTGATACAAGAAGGAAGATTTCATTTGTAAGTCTATTTCCTCTAAGGAGTTACTAAAAAAATTAATCCATCGATAATTACCGATATAATAATAAGATTACTTAAAAACATTAATCAATCGATAATTACTGAATATTAAAAGTATTTACCAATAACCATACAAGGTTTGATAAATTACAAGTTACCATTTAGTATTGAATTTAAATTATCAATAACAACATAAACTTTGTTCAATACTCATTATACCCTTTTTTGTTACAATGATCTCCATCTATTTTTGGGATTCTTTCTTTTTTGTTAGATTTTAGTTTTTTTCGTTCGAACAATCTCTTATATGACTTGCGATTAGTATTTTTTTATTTCTTCAATCGATTTATTCTGCAATAAGTGATTATTTCTTTTTTCCTTTGTTATTCTGCAATTATCTATCATTTATCGATTCACAAGTCATTTTTGTTTTCTATTTTTATTATTTTGTATTATGTTGAATTATTTTGTCGATGTTTTATGATTATATGATTGGTTTAGTTATGTTGATTATTTTCTTTCATATATTCGCGTAAATATTTTGATTATAATCTGAAAAGAGTGATTCCGGGAAAACAACTTTTGAGATTTTTGGTTTTTATAGGCCTGGTTGCGTAATTAAGTTTATTTTAGTTAGTGTTGTTGGGTTGTGAAATTATGTACATTTTGGTTGTGTAGTAAGTTAGTGTGCTTGGTTGCGAAATTAAATATATTTTGGTTGTATAATTATGACGTGTTGTTGTGTTGTGAAATTACGTGTGTTTTGGGTGCGTAATAATCATTTCTTTGGTTGGGTTTCAGTTGCAGAAATATATGAAAGTTGGATACAAAAATAGTACGAACTTATTTTATTTATTTATTTATTTATTTGTAGGCTTCATTATTTTCATTAGTTATTTAAAACAAAATAATCAAGTTTCATGTTTATGTTCGTCTACTTAATCCTCTTGAAAATTATGAAAGTTTGGTTGATTTCGTAATAAGCAAGTAATATTGGCTGGTCATGAGTTGTTTTAGCTTCAACTATTTATTCGGTGAATATAAGAACTATTTCTTATGTTGTGAAGATGATTTTATATCATCGGTTACATAATATTGATTCAAAATTTGCAGATAGTATACCAATTGAAAAACCTAGTTCGGGTATTCATTTTATTGAACATAAGAAAAAACAGCTTGCTACTAGAAGTTGGTTTGATGGTATTCATAGGGCATGCATTTATGTCTTGTTTTATCTCGATTTTCTATCGAACATAGATTTACTTATAAATTCATTCATAATAAAAAAATAAAAATGAAGTGTTCATTGTTTGATGAAAGCGAGCAAATGATGTCAATTAAAGGTTTTATGCTTTAATTGATTAGTCGAATGTATATATAGTTATCAAAAAGTATGTTGGTGGTCATAAGTCTTATATTGGTTTATCAACAGAAAATAAAAAAAACAGTTCACGTCCGATTTGTATCAAACGAGATAAGTGATAAGATTAGATTAAGAAGTTATACCACTCCCTAGAAAGTTGAGTCCATCGTTAAATCAGATTATGGTTTAGATACTTTTTATCGATTGTCATGGATTGATTTGGAGAAAACTAGAAGGCAAGTTTAAAAACATAGTTCTACTTTTTCAGCTTGTTAAAAGGTTATTTTAAGGCGTTAAAGACTTTGGACATCATAAGTGATTTTGTACTGGAGTACGATGAAGGCAACCGTTTTTCAAATGATGTTTTATACCTTATGGATCTTGTCTTCAACGTTTTCATACTTGTCGTCCAGTGCTCTTTATCGATGGAGCATTTTTTACCAGTACATATCAAGGGGTTTTACTCTCTACAATAGCTAAATATGGTAACAATGTTAACTTCTAAAAAAACATTATTCGTGAATACATAATTTTTTTTTGTTACGTCAAAAATGTTAACCGGTTGCGTAATTATGTACAATTTGTTTCCGTAATTACATTTATGTTGTGAAATTAATCTTTATGAAAATACATTATTTTATTTTCGTTGTGTAATTACGTGATATGCGGTTGCATAATTATGTGCAAATTAGTTGTGTAATTATATTTTATGTTGCATAATTAAAGATTATATAATTGGTTGCTAAATTAATTTATCCAGTTGATACTTATTATCCCTATATCTTATGTAGGTATTTTTCCAATAGCATTTGTTGTTGTTAGGTCTGAAGATGGTGATAATATGTAATGATTTTTGGAGACATTAAAGCCTCATTTAGTTGGTTGCACTTTTATATATGATCGTCACATAGGTGTTTTTATTATTGTCTCAATTATTTTCCCCGATTATTACCATTCATACTATCTTTATTATCTTATTAAGAATCTAAAGCATATGTTGAGACGTTCACCAAAAGATTTAAGGAAGAAGATGGTCAAGATTTTGAAATGATGTGCTTATGAACCCACTGAGAGTTGATTCGATTTATATTTACATGATTTTTTTATAAAGAATGTGGTTAGAAACACATTCTTTAAAATTACGCTTGCGTGTTATTTTTAGGTAACCGTTATGGTTTTATGGCTTCTACTCCAGCTGAGTCTTTTAATAATCAAATTAAAGAATTTGTAGCTTTCATATTTCAGAATTATTGGACAAAATTAGGTTTATGCTCATAACTCAGATGTCAAAGCGTTACTCTGATTGTTTACGTTGGAGTAACGAGATTTATCTTGATATTGAGAAAAATATTCAAATCAACACTGAAGAATATCGTATTTGGATTGTTCCATAGTCTACCAAAGTATTTTTTAAAGTTCAATTGGAACTAGTTAGGGTTTTTGATATTTTGAACTACAAATGTACTTCTGATATTTGGAAAATTTAATGTTTCTCTTGTTCTCATTCTTTTACTGCTATATTTAGTATTTTAGGGAATACTTCAGCATATATAGAGTCATGATATAGTAAAAGTTCTTATAAGGAATATTACTCTTGAAACATAATAACTTTTTCTACTTTTGGTAAAGTTTCTAATTCAAATGCACCTCTTGATGTTCTTCCACCTAGCTTGAAAACTAGAAGACCTAAGAAGAAACATATTCCTTCCTAAGGTGAAGAGTTACTGCATAAAGTAAAGTGTGAAAGTTATAAATAACATGGTAATAATAGAAGAACACGTGAAGAAAATATATAAAACAATGTATTTTTACTTTATTTTTAAAATTAGATATGTTCTTTTTTCATTTATATTATTTTTAAACAACTTGGAAGTTGATTTTTTTTTATTTATGAAAACAACCATTGTTAGTTGGGAGTTCATTGTCAGTTATTGCATAAATATTTGATTTTAGAGATTTGTTAGTTGGAAGTTCATTTCTAGAGAGAGAGAGCGATGGAGTTTGTGAGCTGATGAAGAAATTTAATCTTATCAGTTCTATTTTTATTTTTATACGCGATGTGTATTGTTAGTAAATTTTATGTCGCATATGGTTTTTAGTAAACTTGAAAATCTGGATGGTTATTGGTACTTTTAGTTAATCCATGATGGTTATTGGTAACGTTCCTTTAGAAAAACGTTTTAATTTTTATAGTGACATTTTTTATTTTGTAAAAATATTTATACAAATACGACTAAGAAGTAAAAATTTCGTAAAATCTACTTTATTTTATTTATACTTTATGCTACTGATTATCGTATGTAGTCTCTTGACATAAAATTTCTAATTTTAATATAATTTAAACATACTTAAAAACTCTCATTTTTCTTATGTTTGAAAACCAAATTAATAGTTTAAATATCCAAAAAATGGTTTATATTGCGACGAAAATATGTTTATAGAAGAAGTACGTTCTCCATTGTCATTAACAAAATTTATAAACTATTTATCCAGGAATTTTGGATGTCAAATAATGTGTTTTTACCACATACATGGGGAGGACAATAAAATTCTTCGTCGTGCATGTGGCAGTCATCGTCTATAAAAAATTGCTGGAAAAATAGTTCGTGAATTTCATTAGCGAGAATGAAGAAAATTTATAGTTACACTCGCATAAATATTATTTAAAAAATATGTTTATAACCCTCATATGATTTGATGATTTTATTCAAACACCTATAGATGGAAATATTTATATAATTTTGGTCAAACATGTGGCAAAATACATCTCAAATTTTATAACATATTTGGCGAAATAAACTTTGAGAGACTGTAAAATATTTCAAATTCATTTTTATTTTATGTATTAAATGCATTTGTATCGGTGAAATAACAGTTATGATGAACGATTTTTGTAACCATTTGTTTACTTTTGACGAGTATAGCTTAGACTCGATGGCAGTGTGAGTAAAAAAAGCCGGCAATCAAATTGGAGTTGTAATTATAGTAGGAATGAGAGATCTTGGTCATAAAGAAGAACTCATAAAATGGTTTATGTATAGGAGAGATCCAATATCTATAATACCACCTTGAAAGAGAGTGATCACAAATGAAAGGTGATCAGTTGGAAAACAAATAATTATCTTTTTTATTTGGTAGGTCGACCGATTAAAGATAATGATAAATCAATGAAACATGTGATGTCCGAAAAACATAACCATCCATTAGCCGAATATTTTCAAGGACATTTTCAAATTAAAAAATTCAAAACGAATAAAAAATGATAAGAAATTTAACGAATATCAGAGTAGTTCCGCAAAAGATATATAATTCTCTAAAGAAGTCCGATCAAATATCTGTAACTTATATAATTACCACCAAATAAAGTAGTTGGTTAAAAAAAAACTAGCCGCAAATGATATGTTTGTTAACTAAATTAAAATTTCACAAATACACACAATGACATCGAATAATCAATGAAATATCTAATGTCAACCGACTAGTTTTCAGACACCCAGTTAACTTTAATTTATTATGGACAATTCTCTCAATTTCTTCTCATGGATAGTACGTATACGAAGTTTAGATATGGATGTTGTTGTTCAAAATAGTAGGGGTTACGTAAACAAACTTGAAGTTTTGCATTTGATTAACATTCAAGATGAATTAAAAGCAATAAAACTATACATGTGCATTCAAATATTTGAAAATGGTTATGGAAGATACGATTATGACTGCTATTGTGTTATATTCATGGACCATCAGCTTATTTTACTAAAAAATATTAGAAAACATATTTCCCGCAATGACTAACATGTTATGTCGATGACATATCAATAAGAACTTACTTTCTAATATTAAAAAATATATTCAAGAATGATAAAGAGTTTAATGAGTTTATGGTGGTTTGGAATGACACTATAGACTACGACACCATTTACGGTAATAAAGATAGATTAATAAAAATGTGAGGAACATTAAAAAAATAAGTGATGGTTGACTACGTCATAAACTAATGAATTAGCATAAAGGTCTGGTCAAGAAGACGTGGTAGATTTGTGATTATGTAAGCATTTACCAACATGTCGCTTAATAGAATTAAAAATAGAAGAATTAAGGCAATAAAAACATTGATCTAGTATATTAAAAATAAAATAAAGGGGAAGAATGACGAGTTTGGTTAGAAAGAATATCTAAAACGTTTTAAATTTGAATAAAAATATAGCACTTAAGAATGATATACATCGAAATGACGTGTAGATAAAAAATAATATAATTCGTGCAAAAGTTAATGCTTCATAAAAATAACATGTTCGAGTTGATGAAAAAAATGATCAAATATTGAAGTTGTTTCAAACGAGATATCTAGAAAAGACAAAAAAACAGCGGATACATCAAGCATAACATTCATTTATGACAGGGCAAAATAAAATATGAGTTAGAGAAAGCCACGACTTATAATAACTAATAATAATGAAAGGTTTAAAACTTTTTATTGTACTAACCATCATGATCATGGTCACATAACTAGTGACTGTTTTTAGTTAAAAAAGATAAGATACAACACTTAATTTATAATAAGGATATAGAGAAAAAACTAAAAACTTAAGGATGAACGTATCATTTCGAAGAAACATAAAAAAAGAATAATTTCAAATGGTTTGTATAATTGATGAAGGGGATACCTTAATAGAGAATATCAATCATCGAGAAAGAGACAAAAAAATATTTAGATGTATACCACATGGATGATACATCGCTATATTTTAAAAAAAACACCATCACCTAAGATTACTTTTAATGATGATGGTTTGAGATGAATTGTTTGTCCTCGTAACAATGCCCAATTCTCACTATGGATATTGACGAGATTGATATTATTAGAGTATTGATTGACCCATAAAGTTTAGTTAATGTGCTTTACAGAAGTGGGTATGAAAATATAATTGGTATTGCCCCGTTTAAAAGGACTATGCACATTTTAGTAAGTTTCATTGTATATAAGAACTAAAAGTACATGTTACTGTCTGAAATGATTGAATAAAAACAAACATTTGAGCTTTGTTTATGAATGTGACAAGTTAATAAAATTAAATTTTAAGATGACCATAACTTCATAAAATGGAGGCTTGGATCATCTTTTGATCAATGTGTTAAGCATGTAGTAAATACCAAATTGGAATTATCCAAAATAGCCAAGTGTTACCAAAAGAATGTCATGTCATGTCATTTAATTTAGAAAATGTTTTTTTAGCAAACCAAACGTTCGTTAGGGATCAACTACATATATAGGAGATCAACCGTATAAAGCTGAATTTATTTTAAAAAGAAGAAGATATATTGGTAAAAGTGCGACATATAAAGGAATGCTAGTATCCAACTTCGATAACTAATCCAGTTCCGGTTAAGAAGAAGAATGAGAAATAGAGGATATGTGTTGATTTTAGTAATTTAAATCCTACATTGCACAAAGATGATGATGATGGAATTACATTTATGGTTATCTACAAGCATATGAATTAAGGCATACTATTCATGGACTAAAATTAAATAAATATGAAGTCGTATATTAAGTAGTGCACTACATTTATGACATAATAAGGTCTATGTTGTTATAAGGTAATTACTTTTGGTTTAAAGAGTAAATATGACACTTACCAATTCTTATTCAACAATATTTTTACTAAAAATTGGAAAATGTATGAAAGCATATATTGATAACATTATTATTAAGAATAATGACGAGGAACTACATATACCGTTGCTATTTAAAACCTTCGTTCATGTTAGAAATTATATTTTGAATTCGAATCGAGTTAATTGTTATTTCCGTGTACGAGCAGGAAAATTATTAGGTTATGTAAATAGTAAGTGAAATATCAAATAAGATCATAAGAAATATAAATTATTAATAGATATGAATATATTTGAATCTATTAAATAAGTATAACAATTAGCGGAATGTTTAACAGGTTTACAAGGTTTATATCCCGTGCTTCACATGAATGTAATATATTTTTTTGATATTTTTAGTGGGAGGAAAATGTTTTGTTGGATTATTCAATGTGGAAAATATTTTGATGATCTTAAGGAGTACTTAAAATAGACTAAGATATTATCTAAACCACCTGGATGATAGATATTATTTTTATATTTATCTGTCTATATATTTGCACTCAGATTCTTACTCGTGAAGAAAGAACGGTGCAACAACCATTCTAATATATAAGTAAGATTTTATTTGTTGCAAAGACATGATATCTTAATATTGAGAAGTTAACCCTTAGTTTATAAGCGGCATCGTTTAAAATGCAACCTTGTTTTTAAGATTATACTATTATGTTCAGTAATTTTTTCCCTTTTGAGGAGCACATATAAGAACTAAATGTGTCTGGTCGGTTGACGTGATACAAAAATTAAAGTTCAATCAATTGTAGCTTTTATTAATGAATGTTACAAAGAACAATCTAACATTGAAATTAATATTCCAAGTGAGATTGTAACTAAAGAACAATAATGGGTTGTTCGTACATATATGGAATTTGTTTCAAATGACAATGATGTTGAGATTACCTTAACCATCCCGAATATGAAAGAAATATGAGACAATGTCGAAAGAAATGTGTTTAGCCCATATACATGTTGTTCATATTATATGACTTATATCAGATTCACGGTTGGTAGTTAATCACGTACAAGGATAATATGATAAAAAAAGTAAATATGAGAGGATATATGAGTGAGCTAAAACAAATGATTTTTTTGATAGCGTTGTATATGCGCGTACCATATCGGGAAAATACTATTTGGGACATTTAAAATACTATATTTTGTTTATAATGCAAGATATTCCAACAATTTTAGACAAAACAAGAAAGTTAAAAGTTTTTCTAACTGACATTCTGGGGAATTGGGGTCAAAAGTATTTTTTATTTTTTAAGGACCAAGTAGTACCATAAGATAAAGCTCAAACATTAGCATTGCGTCTACATGATAAAGTATGTAATCCTTGACGATGTGTTTTATATCAAAACTACTAGTAGACCAATGCTACAATATCTTGGAAATGAGGAAGCTTTATTTATTTAAAAAGAAATTATACAAAGGTATTGCAGGAGTACATTATAGTTATATGGGGTTGACCATATGATATATTATAATTGGATATCACTAGACAACACCAGCTATGAATGGAAAAAATTTAGTTCAAAATTGTGACTTATGTCAATGTCTTGCAAATGCGATACATTTACCTCGTGAACCTTTGGATCTACTACTACATCTTACCTCTTTGATAAGTGAGTATTGATTTTTTGGGTCATTTTCCAATTACTACAAGAGAGCGTCAATTTTAATAATTTTGTAGATTATTTCACTAGATGTGTTAAAAGCAAAGCCTTTGGAAAGAGTTCATTCTCACGAGGTTTATGATTTTCTCAAATGAGTATTTTAAACCAATATGGAATACCTAAGATACTTATGACCGACAATAGGCTGCTATTTCAATATGATAGAGTTACGACATTTTGTCACAAATATTACATATTAAAATATATGTCAAGTCCATATTATCGACAAGCTGATAGTCACATCGAAGTTACAATCGTACCATTTTGAGTGGTATCAAAACGAAAACTTGAGATTTCTAAAGGAAATGGTCAGATTTTCTTCATGAAGTATTATAGGGATACTGAATTACTCATAAAATATCCAATAATTCAACTTCTTTTTTATTGTTTATGGGATGAAAACCGTGATCCCAACCAAGTCTTGCTCAATATTGATATTTAAAGATTTATCCGTGACATTATTTATGTCTTTTCCATTAGTTTTATCATTTATCGCCTCATTCCGAATTATTATTATTATTATTTGCAGTTGTGTTATAATTTATTGATTTTCTATTTACACACTCCAACGTAAGATAGTTTTTAACAAAAATATACTCCCAATAAAATTCCGGTTCTATTTGAAGATTAAGATTGTAGAAAGCTCAGGCAGTACGTTATCCTTACAGTACTATTTTGTAAAATTCAACACATCGTTGCTGTTTTTATTTTTAAAATCATTTCGGTTGATGGATTTTTATTTCTTTTTAGCTATTATTACATTTTTCCAAGTCGTGATTAGTTCTTTAACATTTAATTTTGATTTAAAAATATTCTTTTATTTTTGCATTAATTTCAAACAATGTGTATATTTTTCAATTATTCACAACAACACTTTATGTGCAAATATTCTTTTTCAAAAGGCTAATTCCTTGGTAAATATATTCTCTTTCATAATAAATAAAAAATATAAAACGATATCATTTTATTAAATATAATAAATATTAAACCGAACGATTTGGAAATAACTTTTACAATAATTTAAATTTCTTTTTTCAGAAGATCAGGTTTTAATTATGAATATGTATATAGATTTGAAACTACTGAAAAATGGTTATTCTTTCATGTTTTCAATTTATTTCAAGTTAGTCTCAATTGTTTATTTTTATAATAAACTAGTCTATAACATTTTAAACAAATGCAAAAAAACAGTATCTAAGGTCTCAATATTTTTTGTGTCTCATTTACCATCCACGTCGATTTTCATGTAGGAAAACAATGCCGTAGACACGTTACAAATTAAAAACTTACAATTTAATTTTAAAATTTCACTATTAATCAGATATCTAATCCTAAACCTAACTCATACCATTAAAAAATTCAGTCCCGACTAACATAAATTCAGTCCCGACTAATATAATATAATTAAAATAATTCGGCCAAACTAATAACCCATATCGAGTTACTAAATTAACTGAAATTATATCCCAATTATGATTTTAGTTAATTTAGGGATTGTATATGGATTATTAGTTTTGCGAATTATTTTAATTATATTAAGCTAGTTTATATTTGGATTGAGTTTTTAAATGGATTAAATCGTGTTTAAATTTAGATATAGAATTAATAGTAAAAGATTAAAATTAAATAATAATTCTTTATTTTTTGGTAATCAATAGTAAAATTAAAATAAAAATGGTTGAGATCGTCGGGGAATGATTGGAATCATTTGTTACTTTTTTTTTAAGTTGGAAATCAATTTACTAACAAAATAAACAATGGAAACTAATCTGAAATAAATTCCAAAAGTAAAGGACTGACTATATAATTTTAAGAGACCTAAAATCTAGAACGTTGATTTCCAAAACAATCTATAAGATTTGTGGTCATCACTACCCTCGGAGGAGGTAGCCTTCCGTTTCAATTTAGTCAACGAAGTTGCAACTTGGTACGGTCGTACTTATTTAAAGTTTTATATTAAATATTTATAGATAAAAAGACTGAGTTTAGAGTAGTATTTGTTAATCTTTAAATTTTTATTTCAATTTTTTAATTTTTTTAATATAATATCATAAAAAAACCTAAAAATAAAAATAAAAATAAAAATAACTGAGTTAAATATTAATTCATTTACCAATTTAAACTGAGATTGACAAAATAAAATATCATATTTTTTAACATGTGATTTAACTCGTCATAATACATATTTTGAGAGATATACTGTTTGAAACAATTGAGAATTAAAAACACGATCGAACGGTCTAAAAGAAATTATAAATACAAATATCGAAAAAGGTGTCGAACCTAAAATAAATGAGCTATGCAAAAATAAACCTAAAATATTTATATTTATGCTGCATTAAACAACTTATACACTAAAGCTTTTTGGTTTGGGCTATGTCAAAATCAATAGGATGGTACCTCTCAAGTTGACTAGACTAGGCTCAACCTATTATATATTAGATTAGATCGAGCATATTATTCAGCTTTAAGAGAGTCACTTGTTTTATATCATTTCACTTTTGCGTTTGTAAACTTGAATAGGGTCGTAAAAAAAAACTAAAGTTCAAGATCAAACTAAAGTTCAAGATCAAACTAAAGTGTCCGTCTCTAAGAATGGAGAATGTGAAATTTTTCCAAAACAGTTTTAAGTACAGAGTTTAGTTTAAAAACTTTAGAAGAAATAATAAATATTTTTAGAATCGAATGGTATTCTTTACAAAAATATTTTAAGTAAATGGAATTTTATTAATTAAATGGTAAACAATTCAACCCATCCTTAAATACAGTCCAAAGATTTAAATTTTATAATTGAAGCGTTAATAATTCTGGGATAAAATTGAAGTCCTTTAAAAGGAGAGAACAACTTCAAAAAGACACCAACTTTAAGTTCCAAAAATAGCAAATTCAGCTAGAGTTTTTTAAGATCCTTCTTCAGCAAATTTCAAATTACAGCCAAACAGAGCTTGAAGATAGAAAGGGTCCAAAAGAACGCTTTAAGCTTAGCTAGATCTCATATCAAAGGTAAGACTCGAAATAAAGAACTCATTCTAATAAGATATGGCTAGACTCGAACACTATAACTCATTGATACATATCCAGAAAAGAAATCCATTATTATCATATGGATCTTGTAGATAGAGATTTGGATAAGCTTTGCCTTGAATATGGAGAAAGAAGGAAATCGAGGGACAAGAACGAACCAGTTGATTGAAGCAGGAAGTGGCTAATTAATTCAGAGTTAACCAAGAGATTTCATTTTTTTTAACTCCTGATATTAAGGAGCTTAGTGAGTTCGTCGATGCAACAAACAGGTCCCTTAGACAACCTGATAATAATCACTTAAAAAAGAAAACTTTGCTCATGTAAAATATTGAACTTAGGATTGACTCTGCTATGAATTGACAGAATTTATGTTTAAAAAAGAAATATACTAAAAATAGTATAAGATTAGTATAGTAAATTAAGATAGCATAAACAGCTTATTCGATTCTGATGTAACCCAATTCGCTCTTTCTAATCTAGCAATCACTTCTAAGTGAGAGTGATGTTGGAAATTAATATGGTCGATTTTCATCTTACATTTCAGAGTCAATCTATCAAGCTCTGAAATGTAAGATGAAAATCGATTTAATGAAAACTTGATGTAGTTTGTTGCTGAGATAAAAGAGAAAAAATTGCCTTTAATTTTAACTTTATTCCTGGTCTACCAAATAATCCCGGTGATGATTGCATGTAATATAAAGTTGATATGAGCTTTAGAAGGAGATTTCCTAAACTAGTATCTTATCAAGTGCATTGTTGACGTGAATTTGCTAATTTTAATCTTGAATAAATCTGTAAAGTAATTCTATATATTTCAAGCGAAGTTACAAGATACAAATAAGTGATTAAGAGTTTCTAAATTATGAAAAAATGGAACTTAGAGAAAACTTACTAAATGTCTAGAGTGTATGATTTAATCAATATGCAGCATATTATTTAGGAGTCCCTGTAATAAAAAAGAACACTTCCGGGGAGTAGATTGGTTCCAAAAAAAATCAAATAGAGATGATCTGTTGTGTTTGTCTCTTTTGTGCTGCATTGACTTTTTGATATTGAATGAGCCATCATTTGAGGGTTGCCATGGAATTAAGTCATCCACCTGATCATCAACAAAAATCTTAGAGATTAAGGAAATATTAGAGGTATAAAATTGAAATAAGTTTATTCATATTCCATGAATTATTTTCCCCCGAAAGATTTGACTTTATCACCAATAAACCAGTCATTGTCTTCAACAGAGTCTAACTTGATAAGATGATGCTTGCCAAATCAATTATCAAGCCATAAATCTAGATTTTCATTTACCTAGCTTCCATTTAATGTTTCCTTCAACATATTTTTTGATGTGGTATAATCTTTTCCACATCTGAAACCCTTCTTCGTGTACTTGAGTTGGAGAGGATAACTATCTTTGCAATAAATGCTATGAAAGAATTTGGCCCATAGAAATTTAGTCTCTCTAAATCTTTACCACAACTTACGAGAAAAATCTTTTCAAATATCATAAGATTTTTAAGATTGAGACCATCTTCTTTGAAAGATTTACAATTAGTAGACCAAAAAGACCAGTGAATATTGTTAGAATCATTTGTACAACCCCATAGGAATTTGTTTAATATTTTTATATCTTTGTAATAATAGTTTTAGGAATCTAACAACTCTGAATCTAGTAGATAGGTATATAAAGCAAAACAAAGTTTATGAGAGTAATTCTACCACCGTAAGATAATTTTTTACCCTCCAATTTAACAAAAAAAATTCTTATTTTGTCTAGAAGAGATATATATTTGTTGAATTTGTCGTTATAATTGAAAGTTATTCCAAAATACATAAATAGAGAAGTTATCAATCTGAAAATTTAAGTTAAAGTCAATCAACTTTATGAAGTCTTTGTCTAAAGTTTACATATTCAGAAATTTGAAACCATTCTTGTGTTTGATTCAGTATTCAACAGTATTAATACATAATGGAGTGTGATCCGAGCAAGTACAAGCCATATGGATCACCTTAGTATCACATAAGAAGTTAGAGAGCGAAAGTAAAAGTGAAAATTATGATTTAACTAATGAAAGTATGGTCCCTTGTATTAACAGCCTCAGCCATTATTTATAGGTGTTCAGACTTATTGTAACCGAATTAGTTACATAAACGAGTTAATTGCACTTTAGTGCCCTATTTTTACAAATAGTCCAAAACCTATCTTACAACTATACAGTTGATCTTATAAGACTTTAATTCATTATATTTAAACCCTCAACATTCTATATCCTTATTAGTAGCTCCCCTAGTTCTTAAGAAAGATAATTAATAAGAACTAGTAATCATCGGAGGTTGTGAGCTTCAAATAAAAGTTGTTCCTTGCCAAAGTTCTATATGCTTCGAATTAAATCTTCCCATCTCCTTGTTGAAATGGTTTTTGACAACATATGTAGTCTTCGAAGAAATGTATATCCAAAATCTGCTTCAAATATGTATTATTCATTTATCAATTCAAAACTCTTGGACTTCATATTTGTCATTCCCAAATTACCTCTGTTTTGTTTATCTTCGAATTCGAACCAACCATTTCATATACAACCTTCTGCCTCTTACTTCGAATATTCACAGTTCAAGCCTTTTGCCAGTTTTTTCATAACGGTTAGAAACATATTCTCTTATTAGCATGCGTTCAAAAACCCACTAGGCCTAACAAAAAACATATGTCACACTTCCAATTCTACAAGTAACTGTTTTGATTTTTTTTATAACTAATTGATACCACCACCTCTTCAACTTCTGTGATACCACTCTCTCTCCCCTAAACCTTCTATTAATAGTTCTTCATTTATATCCTTTACTTCATATAAAATTTCTAGAGAGAGAAATTCATCTTCGCCCGAGAAAAATCCTTAACTACCCTCTAATGAGTAATCAATTTCTTGGCTACCATCACCGGAAAATTCATACTTTCCTCCCATAACCCTTCTATAAATAGTTCTTCATTTACTTCATTTGCCTCATACAAAATTTCTAGAGAGAGAAACTCATCTTTGCCTGAGAAAAATGCTTAGCTACCCTTCAATGAGTAATCAATTTCTTGCTTACCATCATCGTAAAATTCATACTTTCCAGTCAATCTTCAACCTAGTGTATGAAAAAACACCCAAAAACCAATCTCCGCAGAAACCAAAAAACCAGTTTTTGGTGCTCACGATTATCTTTTTTATCAGCGAAAGGACTGGAGAGTACAAAGCTGCAGGATTGATAAGCAAGTCTCCTCAGTTCTCTACGCAAACTACGTATTACGGTAATTTCACCCAAAATAGAAGCTCACATGCGCTTTCAAATTGATCCACTCGAGAATCTCAACAACCAACGCCTCAAAATCCTTCTCCAGGATCTTTGTTCGTTCCTCCTCAAACTTTATGCAAGGTAAATCCAAGATCATCCACTCAAAGAAGTGTGGAAGAAGGTACATCGCATACCAATTCTAGTCTTCATCGAGAAAAACGCAAGGTAACTCCTCGAATTAAACCAGAAGCTTGTCCCCCTCAAAATGTTTCTACTAAAAACAAGACTTACATAGGAGACTTCGAGGGTGATATATTTTTAAAAGATAATACCAATAATCCTGCACCATTATCTCTTCCCCCGAGGGAGATTACTGAGACTAACACAAAGTCTTGACAAACTCCCTCGCAAACGCAAGAATAAATACCAACCTCAAATCATAATTTTCCTCAATTGATAGAAGAAACATCGGAGGAAGAAACTGACTTGGAAGCAACATAATCGAACGTCGAGGCCAAAGAAAGTGATTTTGATTCTGACACAGAAGATGATGCCTCAAAACAAAGAGTAATAGAGAGAAGAAGAAAGAAAAATAAAGCTCCAGTTGAAATTACCGAGGACGTTTCTTTCCAACAATCAAAGAGGGAGTCGAGGCTGAACCTTCTTCGAAATGAAAGTAAATTTCTACCACAAGGAAAAAGAAAGATGCAAAAGATTTATCATCGAAAGGAGTCGAGCAAATCCCTGATTCAACTGAATTAGATATTCCTCTTACTGAAGCTGAGGAGATTGCAACAGATAATATTTGAGGAGGAGTTGAAGTAGAAAATAATGAAAAAGAAACAAAAGCAGAAAATTACTAAATAGATGACCACTTATTTACTGACTAACCTGCTAATGAAGCTTCAAGATCTCTACAAAGATATGGATCCAAAGGTTCAACAAATTTAAGAACAACTTCGACAAATTGGCCATCAAGTTACTGCTCCTCTCTTGCATGAACTTATGTCTTCTTCAGATGCTCACTTGACTTCATAATCTGCTATCATGCCTTAGAACAATGAAAGGTTCATCCATATGCAAGAGTCATTCAAAGAGGTCTTACTTGCTATGCAAACTTTTGCAAACCTTGAAGCAGCAACCAAAGCATTATACACAGAGGTAAATTATTCTCGAAGCCATTTAGAAAATATGGCTAAGGAGATGGTCTGATATAAAAATAATATTGTTGTAGAGAAAATAATAAGAGAGATTTTTGGAGAACATCTCGAGGAGCAATTTCGTGTATTTCAAATTCACAAGTCGCAATATATCTATGGAGCCATTTAACTTTAACGTCATCTTTGATCCGTGCATGATCAATAAATGAAGGAGCTCAAGACTTCTCATCAAATTGAGATACAAGAGCTTAAGAAGAAACATGTCAAAGAATTATTCAAGGAGCTACAAAGATATTCTACTCTTCAAGAATCCTTACAGAAAAATGATGAAGAAAAGAAGAAGCTGATAAGTGATATGGCTGATCTTAATATAGCCCTTGGGAAAGAAAAAGAAATTACTGTGGAGGCCGCCAAAATGAGTGTAGGAAAGACACATTAGCTGCTATAAAATATGTCGAGGAGCAGGAATCAATCATTTTACTTCGTGAAGTTCATGCAACGTTCCGTAAGGTAAATATATCCAGCCTATGAGAATTAATCCGCATAGGCAACCGACCCAATGAAGCCTTTGATCATGTCCCCACTGATTCCTTCGAAGAGATGGATTCAGAAGAAGATGAAGCTGAAGACGGAGATTCTCCAGAAGAGAATTCCAAAGCAAAATAATTTCTATTTCCCCCCCCCCCTCCTTTGTATTGTTTTAAGTCACTCGATGTCGTGTGATGACTTGCGGTTGGTGAATGCTTAGTTGTTCAACATTCATAACATCTTTTAGTAAGATCAGATTATCTTTTATGAATTAATACTTTTCCTTACTCTATTTTCATTTTCCCTATCATAAAAATATATAAGTTTAAGAACAAAGTCATTTTTACCTCAAATAATAATAGTGCCTTAAAAAGTACCCTTATGGAATGTATCACCTCAAATAACAATTGGTGTGTTAAAAAAATGTAAACACCTCTAATACTTATATTGTGCTTAAAAAATGTAGCACCTCGAATATGTACAGTGCATTTAGAGAATGTAACACCTAAAATATGTACAGTGTGTTTAGAGAATGTACCACCTGGAATATGTACAATGCGTTCAGAGAATGTAGCACCTCGAATATGGTTGTTTCTTCGAAAAGTCTTAATAATGAACGTTTAACACTTCAGATTAATTACTTTTGGTCAACAACTTCAAAGATGATCGGTCTTTGACTAGTTACCAAAATTGTTTAAATACTTGTGTTTAAAACAACCATTGGCCAAATATCTTCGAATATTTATAAGGTAGGAAAGATGCCAATTCTTCAAAAAGGATTAAACACAAGAAAATCATTCTTATTGAAATTTAGATGATTTATATTCCAAGGATGTTGAAGCATACTCCTCTTCTCATGACAAAGACGATACATGCCCGTCTTTATTCTCTCCTTCACCATATAAGGACCCTCCCAATTCAGGGTCATCTTTTCAAGTCGTTTATCCTTTGTATGGAGAAATACATTTCTTAAGACTTTATCACTCACTTTAAAATAATTTCTTCTTACCTTCAAATTATACCGTCTCCTCATCAAAGTTTGATAATGAGTCATATTCAAATGAGCTTTAACTTTTTTTTCTTCTATCAAATCTAGTTCTGTTTTTTTTGTCTCTTCATTCACCTCTTCAGAATATTAAAGTACTCTATAAGAAGGTAAAATAAACTATGCAGGACTAACAATATCCTTACCATATACCAATGCAAAAGGTGTTGCTTGAGTGGCCTCTCTAGGAATTGTATGATAAGCCCACAACACCTCTTGCAAATAATTAGGCCATTTCCTTGCAGCACCTGTTAAAGTCTTCTTCAAACCTTCCGAAATAGATCTATTAGTCACTTCTACTTGACCATTTTCTTGAGGATGAAAAGGTGTAGAAACACACCGTGTTATTCACTTCCAAGCGCAAAAAGAAGTTATTTCTTTGTTGTTGAATTGAGTACCATTATTCGTAGTGATTTTTTGAGGCAATCCAAAGCGGCAACAAATATTGTTCATAATGAACTTAATAACATCATTTTCCTGTGTTCCAGACAAAGGTTTAGCTTCTGCCCACTTCGAAAATTTATCCACAACCATAATGATCATTTAATGTCCTCTAGAAGCCATATGCAATGGTCCTACCAAATCTATTCCCCATCTGTCAAAAGGGATAGCTTTGGAAATGGACATAAGTGTTACTGTTGGTTTGTGAATAGAATGGACAAAAGGCTGACAAGTATCACAGCCTCGAACTAGATCTTTAGCATCACTTATAATTGAATGCCAATAATATCCTCCCAACAAAACCCGAAGCGCCAAAGACTTGAAACCAAAATACGCTGAACCCTCACCATCATGTAACTCAAATAAGATCTCTTGAGACTCTTGTTTTCCCAAAAAATGTAACAATGATATACTTAAATATTTCTTGTATAATACCTCATCTAATACAACATAAACATGGGCTTTATATATTATTTTTTAGCCAGTTGTGGATCTTAAGCTAACATACCCCTTAGTAAAAATTCAAGAATATCAGACCTCCAATCACCTCGAATTGTATGTGTAGTGACATATACTTCCTCAACATATTCACAATTCTATGGTCGTGTCAAAATAAAAGGACTCTCGTGTAAGACTATCCAATGATATTATTCTTTATAAGAAATTGTTGCCAAAGAATCAACAACTGTATCATCTCCTAAATTAATATGCTCTACAATCACTTTGTCAAACAAAAGAGCCAAATTTTGAAGCTCGCGAAGATAAAAAGTTAAATGATCCTTTTGAGCCTCGGAAACATCTGCCATATGATTTTCCACTAATTGTGAATTTATTTCCAAACGAACTATGGTTACCTACAAATATTTACAAGCCTTAAACCTGCCAATGCAGCTTCATACTCAGCCTCATTATTCGATGCATGAAAACCAAATTTAATAGCTTGATATATTGCCTCCCCAAAAGGAGCAACCAACTACACTCCTGCACTAGATCCCAAAACACTAGAACCACCATCAGTTAGAACCACCCACAACAAAGTTTATGGTAAGAACTCTTTATCTGTCTCCTCATCTGATCTGCTTGAATGGAATTCAACAAGAAAATCAGCTAAAGCTTGAGCCTCAATAAACTTTCGAAGAGAAAAAATGATATCGAAATCTCGCAACTCAACTGACCACTTGGTCATCCTTCTAGAAATGTATGGGCGTTGTAATATATTCTTTAATAGAAAAGAAGTTCGAACTACAATAGTATGAGCTTGAAAATAAAGGCGCATTTTCCTTGCAGCCACCACTAAAGCCAAAACCATTTTTTCAAATGTCAAATACCTTTTGCACGGATGCCAAAAAACTTTTACTGACATAGTAAACAAGCTTCGAAATTCCCTTATCTTCACTTATTAAAGTAACACTCACAGCAAAGTCAGAAACTACTATGTATAAAAACAATTGCTCTTCAGTTTGAGGCTTGGATATCTCTGGTGATAACCAAAGTTCCTTAATCTTTGAAAATTCTAGTTCACAATCCTATGTCCATCAAAACTACTTTGGTTTTCGTAAGACTTGGAAAAAGGAAATCACTTGTGAGAAAACCTCAAAATAAATCGATTAAGGACAGCTAACCATCTTGTTAAGATTTGCACCTCCTTAATAGTTTGAGGTGATGTCATTGAGACGAAAGCCTTCAACTGCTCTGGATCAGCCTCTATTCCATTTCACCAATAATATATTCTAAGAATTTATCTGATCGAACTTCAAAGGTACATTTGTCATGATTTTGCTTTAATTGAATAACCCTTAGATTTAAAAAAGTTTCCTCTAATCCTTAAAGTGCCTATCATCAGCTGGAATTTTGGTTAACATATAATTAATATATACTTCGATATTTCTCCTAATCTGAGAAGCAAAAGCTTTATTCACCAAATTTTGATATGTTGCTCTAGTATTCTTTCACCCAAAGGGCATAACCCTATAGAAATATAAGCCTCGATTAGTGATAAATATAATGCTTTCTTGGTTTTTTGGATCCATCTGAATCTGGTTATACCCTGCAAAAGCATCCATAAAGACAAATTCTTTTGATGAAGTAGAATCAACCAGCTGATATATTCGAGGAACATGAAATGGATTGTTAGAGCAGGCTCGATTCAAATATTTGAAGTCAACACACATTCTCCATTTTCCATTCTTCTTTCTAACCAACACTGGGTTTGCTGTCCATAAAGAATATTATGCCCCCCTAATATGTCCGACCCTAGGCATTGATCCACTTCTACAACAATAGCCTACGATTTTTCAACAGAAAAGGCACGTTTTTTTTGAATAACTGGCTTGATCCTCGGATTTATAGCCAAGCTATAACACATCACATCAGATGGAACCCCCACTACATCCTCTATTTTCCAAGAGAAAACATTTAAATTAGCAAACAGAAATCATAATAACTGATGACACAAATTTTGGTGACAATAATGTCCATATTTGAAGAATATTTCAATTGGGAAAATAATACACTTATATGCCTTCACTCACTGTTAAAGAACCCAGGGTTTCTCTCGGATCATCAATTCCATGTTATTCTTCTGAGGTCAACCTCCCTGATTGTTATTTAGCCATTCGATCTTCACTGTTAGGACCTCGGATACAAAGACCTGTTGCATAACATTCTTTGGCTACCCTTTGATCACTTCGGACCACCCGGACACGGTCCCCGAACGGTGGATACAACTGCATACATCCTCGAAAGCCAAGATCTTCCAAAAATAACATTATAATTGGTCGGAAAATCCACCACCATGAATAATATGTGAACCTTCTTTTTAAAAGGACCATTTCCCAAACATACTTCACCCTCGAATTCCCTAATCACTTGAGCTGTTACACATGTAAACCCAATTATTGTACGGTTTGATTGACAAATTCAATATGGATTATGCATTCTATCGTATGTTTACTTGAACTGAACATTCACAGAGCTTCCTATATCTATTAAAACACGTTAGATATCAATCTCGCTATTTATGCTCCAATAACCATCGCGTCTTCATAAGGATTCGCAGTGCCTCTCAAAGCATCTTCTTCGAAAAGAATAAAAGGAATATATTTCTTACCATAAAAGTGAGTAGACATTCTTCCTTTTATTTGAGTAGCTAAACTTACCACATACCTTTCCCTAGAGGTGTTAGTGTTACCAGTCATAGAATCTCCTCCCCCTCCCAAACATTTCCAAGGACTCAAAATATTTACATGAGTTTTGAACTCGTCCTTTGCTCTACTCGTTCATCCAGAACCATTAAAATTAACAGATCTGGATATGTATATGTATCCAAATATTATGAAGCAGCGTCAAATTCATCGATCTTAGAATTTGGAATCATCATATTTTATTCCTTCGAATTTGGATTTGCTGCTTGCGAAGTCGATGCACTTGGAGCCTTTGATCCACTGCTCTGTCCTTTAACAAAAACATCTATTTTTCCATTTTCGATTAAAATCTACACCTCATTATTTAAAGCTATACAATCTGCAGTATCATTTCCTATGTCATTTTGATACTTACAGAACCCGTTGTTACGCTCTTCTGTTGGTCTATTTGTCAAAGTTTGTTTTTTAAAGCTAACATATCCTTTGGCCTTTTCATAAATTGCAACAAAATTCTCAGTTAAATCAGTATAATATTCTGGCCTCATCCATTGATTTGGCTTTGGTCTTTGAAACTGATACCTTGTAACTTGAGTTGGGTACCCTCTAGTTCGAGGAGGAAAATTATTTTTATTTATTGGCCTCATCCATTAATTTGGCCTTGGTCTTTGAAACTGATACCTTGTAACTTGAGTTGGGTACCCTCTAGTTCGAGGATGAAAATTATTTTTATTTATTGGACGAGATGGTTGGGTGATATTTGACAAGTGTCCTTGATTATTTGACACCTTCCCTGAATCCTTTTGACTAGGTTCAACCATTCCTCGAACCCTAGTTGATTCTCCACTTTAATTTGATCCTCGACTTGAGCTATGATTTCTCCAAAAGTCAAGGACTTCCTCTTTTTCGTTTCATTTGCTAGGTAAAAAACCTTGTCAAAATGCAACCATACATACAAACTCTTTACAATTATCTAATCCTACTTTTGTTAACACAAAATGCTTGGTATAAGCTTGCAAAAGTTTCTGCCACAGCTTGTTTATATTGTATTATAGTATATCTATTTTCTTGTATTTCCTTACTTCCCACAAATTATAGTCGAAAAGCTGTATAGATATCTCTAAAATTAGAAATAGATCCCCTCAGAATCCTATTGTACCATTTCAAAGTAATTCTTTTAAATGTCTGAGAAAAGGCTCTCCATACCAGCCTATCATCATCTTCAAAGTTCGTCATATAGTTCTTGAATTGTTTTATCTGATCATAGGGATTTGGCATCCCATTAAATTTCTAGACCTTAGAAATATCGAACCGCTTCGGAAGAGTAATAGACCTTATCTAAATTTGTTAAAAGAGAATTTCTCCAGTCAACCCCTTGCACGTATTTGTCAACCCATCATTTTCCCATGACATCGTACAAATTTTGATCATTTATACGTGTGTATTGATTCGATATATTTCCTTTACAATATTTTGTTTCTCTCAAACAACGAGGCACATTGTCTCTTTTCGATATATATTCTTTACCCAATTTTTTAGGCCAACCTTTGTCTTCTTTCGAAGATCCCTGATACCTCTTTTGTTCAGATGTCGAACTGTCAAACTCATCATGACTGGATATAGCATACCTATACTTTTTTTTATCTTTTTGTGAAGTACGATGCTCTTTATCAGATTCAAAATGTGTTTTCCTCCGCTCATTTTGAATCTGGCGAGCTGTACAAGATCAATCAGATTGATTGTCCCCATCGTACTTCTCATCCACTTATCGCACCTTAGATTTCAACCTACATGATTGAATACTTTTCTCTCTTTGAGCATACTTCTCATTTAGAATTGTGACTTTATCCAACAACTGATTTATTCGATCTTCAATGTCTAAATGAGTCTACTGAATTAGAATTTGATCATATTCTTACTTTATCCTCTTTGCAAATCAGATCATAACGTCGCAATTTTATTTCAAACCAAAGGGTAATTTTCATTTTGTGGTTCCATTATTGATCAAGAACAGCAATAACCAATCAAAAATTCAATTATCTTTGTTTTTTATTATAAAATCAAGGTACCGATCGACTGTATCTCCCACTGTGGTCGTCAATTTGATATGCGTGAATATAGTTCTTGAGAATGAAAGAGAGATAGTTTGATATTATAGAGAGAAAGTAAAAGTGAAAAGTATGATTCAGCTATGAATAGGTGTTCAGACTTAGTGTAGCATACTTAGTTACATAAATAAGTTAATTACATTTTAGCCCTTCTATCTTTACAAATAGTCTAAAATCTATCTTACAACTTTAAAATTGATCATATAAGAGTTTAATTCATTATATTTAAGCCCTCGACATTCTATATCCTTATCAAGACCAAGCTTGATTGAAGAAAGCTCTATCAAGACACTTCAATTTATTCTTGTTAGACCAATAAAAAATTTTCCCTGCATAACATGCATCATTTAGGTAACAATCACGAATCATTTTATTAAAATTATCGGAACTTTGACTGCAAAAGGTAGAAAAACCTAGTTGATCAGATAGAGAGCATATAACATTAAAATCACCTAGAAACAACTAAGTTTTAACAATAGTAAAGATATGTCTGAGAATATCCAAAGATCAACTCTGTTAATTATTTGGCACTTAGCATAAATAGCTGTAATAGAGAAGATGTTGTTAATCTGAATATGTATGATTTCAACTAAATGAATTAAGCATGATCAATCATTGCATTAACCTTCAGATCAACCTGCCAGAAAAGCCAGATTTTGTTAGTATTATTAGCAGCATAATTATTGAAACCAATATTATTAGAAATAACCTTCTAACGATTGATACTAATAAAGGGTTATTGGATGATAAAGAACTTGATTTTCTTAGAACGGTGGATTTAAGTCTTCTAACGGAGGCCTTATTACCAATTCCTCTAATGTTCCAATTGAGGACATTTATCATGTCAGACTTTTAAAAGTAACTCTTTTAGGTTCTGCAAATTGTAGAGACTTAATGATGAGGTTTTTTTTCTTTTTGCTTCTTGTTTGTTTGAGATTTTTGTTGAGAAGTTATTGAAAACTTGTGTCAATTTCTTTTCTTTTGAGGATATGAGCTACATGGATGCTTCATATGTTGTTTTGGTTTGGAGTTTGCTTACCAGATAGAAGGCTTTCATAATCCATGGTTAAAGAAAGATTGTAGTCATAATCCAGAGATTTTATAGCTTCAATAACTTCTTCATCATTGTTTGTAGGTTCGATCTGATGATGATTATTTTGAGTTTCATCAGTACTTAAGTTGATTTGCAAGTATTTTCCCAATTCCTTATGGCGTGATATTAGCAGCTTTAGAAGACGATGAAGTGAGGTGATACTTTATCCTGATTATAGTTATTGATTTCTGCTGAATGTTTAATAACTATAGACCTCACTTTATGAATCATTTTTGCTATAATTTCACGATCTCCCTTAGGAAATTTTTTCTCGAATTTCTAATACCTTATCTCAAGCCAGCATCCCTCATTATCACCAAACCCACCCAAACATTATGCTGGATAATTTTGGTAAGATCAAGCTCTATCCAAGCGTAACAAGCGTTATAAAAAGCTCTATTTTTCTCAGGAACCCAAGGTTTAATATGATGACCTATAGAAGATGAAATGGATTGGATGATAGAGTCATTGAATAGAAATTCTGGCACTTTCGCAATTCCGATCCAGATTGGAGTGATTGCACTTTCAACTTTTGGGTTAAAAGATGGGGTCTATTATTGTGAATCTTGACATAACCATTAATTTATCTTTGTCCTGTTTGGTGAATTAAAATGAAATGTGATCATTTTTATGATGAATAGAAATAGGAATGTAGTCCTTGTATTTGATGATTGGCTTGAATAAGTCCATAAAATTCTTTGTAGTGTTTAGAGTATTTATTGTATGAAATTTATGCTGTTTTAATGAATCTTGTATTTATGGTAAGAACTCTTTATCTGTCTCTTGATATTACATTGCAGGAGCTTTATTGTGGGGTCAATGAGCAAGATCCTTGACAAGAATTCAGGAATCTTACTAGTCGAAAAAACTCAAAGATATTACCAATATAAGAAGTTCAAAATAGAATTAATCAATATTGGTGTGGATGATTTATAATCGGAGGGTATTTCGGGTAGTCTAGTAAAGTATTAAATTACCAAGTTGAAGGTAAAGAGATAAAAGAGGTGTGTGCTTGTATTTAATATTCCTAGAAAAAGTCCAAACCCTCTTAATGATGCTCGTTGGGGTATTTATAGTTGTTTTTTCCTTGACCCACGGGCCTTATGGGTCAAACCCTATAATTGAATCATTGTTATGAGCCCTCAGGCCCAATAGACGAACTACTAGGCATGCAGCTGAGTCATTGTTTCACCTAAACTATTGTTCCTCTATTAATATTTTATTTGGATTCTCTAAAAAGTCTTTCGGATATTATTAGGATTAGTAGAGATATGCTTCCACCAATATTTGAACTGATCATATAGCCCCCTTAGCTATTTCAAAATCTTTGAAAGATCTAATTACATCAAATAATATCTGAACTGATTACTTGGGTTCGAAGTATATTCGAAGGGTCTACCACTCAACTCAAAGGTTGCTACTTTATTATCAATTTTTTGTTACACGTGTCAGATTTCAGTTGGACCTACTAGCCGTTTTTTCTAGGGATTTACAGTTAATCCTTCAAAATTATAGCGGCCTACAATTGATAGAATTTAATTAGGACCTAGTCGGTTCATTTCTCCTCGGTGAAACACTCAAGTAGACCTTTTAGTATATACATATGCTTTTTTACTATTTATATTTATATTTTCAAATCTTATATATATATATATATATATATATATATAGAGAAAACTTCATCATCTTAAATATTTTCCAAGGTTTTATGTTCACAGCAAGAACTACCTTAATCAAAAGAGGATGACTTAACTTATCTGAGTTAGACAGAGAGAAAAGAGCGGCCAAAATCGTAACGAGACTGCCAGCCTCTCCTGGTGGATTAATCGTTTAAGAAGTATTAAAACCATACAAAAGTTTAGCTTATTGCAGACCAATAACATTTTCCAAGAAAAATTTCTCTACTTCATCTTTAATAAATTTCGAACCATCAGAGCAACCAGAATTACCAGTTCAGAAATTAAAACAACCATAGGCAATCGTTCTTCAACCAAAGCAACCAGAGACACCGGTTCTCCAATCAAAACAACCAGAAACACCCTTTTTTAAAGACAAAGCCGTTACCAACTGCAAAACTCCATCCCCTTTCATTTCTATGGGTTCAGATATGAGAGATAGCCCACCTCGAAGGGTTACTCGGCTATCCAAAGCCAAAACTGCAACTTCACCTGTCAAAGAGGTAAAGAAGCCCAAGGAAGGTCCTTCAGCGATAAATTCTCCAAAACTTCCAATTTTGGATACACACCCATTGACTTCTCCCATCATATCTTTTTGTATTGAGAAGGAAGATACTAAGCTTACATCGGCAGACCAAGTGCCAAAAATAATGGAAGCGCTGATGGCAGCGAGTGGGCCAGACACCTCTATAGAGACCTTGGAACATACTGGGGACACCAGTACAGTTCGGGAAAATAAAAAATAGTAGAGAAAACTAACACCAAACCATTTAAGGAGTGCCTTGTCGGGCGAGTTGGACCCAAATTTTTCAAGGTTAATGTTAAGTACTTGCTAGCACTTCAACAAATTTCTTATGTGTACACCCATACTGCTGAGTTGGATATGATAAGGAAGAAATGAGGCTTTCCGAGGCATATCAAGGTGAGAATTCCCATCCGTGACATGCTCTTGCATTTCTTAGTCTTTATGATAGTGTGTGATTTATATAGATAATTTTGTATTTGATTATATAATTTTTTTAGTTTTCTAATGGTGTGTCATAATCTCTATGTCATGTCTTAAATAGTTTTAATATTATTTTGATATAACATCATTTGCAGAGGTAATAATATGATTTCATTTTGTAAGAGGCCTATGGTATCTCGATTTGTTCAGGTTTTGAAGACCACCTAGGCTTATTTGGGGATACAAAATTAATTTTATTGTTTGCGCTAGCTAACCTATTAGAGCTATTTGTGAACCACTCTCACCCTTTTTTCACTTTTTTCACTTTTTTCACGAGTATTGGTTTTAAAAGAACTTTAAAAAAACATATGTTTTTTGGAAATGAAAATCTAGCTTTGGTAATAATAGAGAGCAACAATGTCATAAGAGATGGTTATAGTTTTGGTGAAGAAACATTATCGTGTTGAATATTAAATCTAATTACATTTACTGATTTTTATTTTCGTACATTCTTCGCAAGAAAGAAATTATCTTCTTTTATTTTACTGATTGGTAAATGTTAAATTTAATTACATTGACTGATTTTAATGTTTTTTATCTTGGTATATGCCTCGCGAGTAAGAAATTATCTTCCTTTATTTTATTGATCGATGAATGTTAAATCTAATTATGTTTATTGATTTTACTGATTTTTAGTGAATTTTATTGTTTTTTCTGATTTTACTTATTTTACTCCAAAGTTTAGTTATGTTTTTATTTATTTCATACTTATGTCTATCCTCCATAATTTACCATTTAGTTATATTTTTATTAATTTCATACTTGGTTTATAAGGATGTGGTTTTGTTTGAATTATAATTTTAAACTAAATAGTATCAGATGGAAACCGGTTTGCAGGAATAAAATATGAATTAAGAAAAGAAGTACAAATTTTGGCTTGACATACTAATTTTTATCTTGCCAAATGCTTCGCAAGAAATAAATTATCTTCCTTTATTTTATTGATCGAGTAAATGTTAAATCTAATTATATTTACTGATTTTATTGATTTTTTATATTTCTGTTTATAATCTTGGCATATCCATCGTAGAAAAGAATTATTTTCCTTTATTTTATTGATTGGTGAATGTTAAATCTAATTACATTTATTGATTTTAGTGATTTTTATTGACTATTTTTATTTTAGTGTCTTTTTTATCATAAGAAATGTATTATCTTCCCTTATCTTATTGATCAGTGAATGTTAAATTTAATTACATTTACTAATTTTTACTAATTTTTTTATTTTACTAATATTTCAGATTTTTATTAATTCCATACTTGGATTTTTATTAATTTCACACTTGTATCTATCCTCCAAACGTTTATCATTTAGTTATATTTTTATTAATTTCATACTTGGCCGTTAAGGATGTGGTTTTGTTTGGATTATAATTTTAAAATAAATAATCTTTGACATACTGATGTTTATGTGGGTATACGCCTGGTATATGCCTCGCAAGAAATAAATTATCTTATTTTATTTTATTGATGGGTAAATGTTAAATCTAATATTTGACTAATTTTTTTTTGATATTTCTCTTTATAATATTGGCATATCCATAGTAGATAAGAATTATCTTTCTCTATTTTATTGATTGGTGAATGTTAAATCTAATTACACTTATCGATTTTACTGATTTTTTCTATTATAGTGATTTTTATGATTGCAAGAAATGTATTATTTCTTTTATCTTATTGATATTTTACTATATTTTGGATTTTTATCTTGTTATCCTCGAAAAGAAGATTTTTATTTTTATTTTACTGATAGGTGAATGTTAAATCTAATTACATTTACTGATTTATTTATTTATTTTACTGATTTTACTATTTTTTCTCGAAACGTTTATCGTTGAGTTATGTTTTTTATTAATTTCAAACTTATATCTATCCTCCAAACATTTACCATTTACTTATATTTTTATCCTCCAAACATTTACATATACTATTTTAATAATTTTTACTGATTTTTTTATTTCAATAATTTTTCTGATTTTTATCTTGTTATGTTTCTCGCAAGAAAGAAATTAACTTATGTTATTTAACTGATCGGTGAATGTTAAATCTAATTCCATTTACCGATTTTACTGATTTTTTTGATTTTACTATTTTTTTTTAGTTTACTGTTTATATTTTTTTTTTATTAATTTTATACTTGGCCTCTACGGATGTGGTTTATTTTGGGTTATCATTTAAAAATAATCTGTATTATAGGAAAATAGGTTTGCAAGAATAAGATAAGGATGCGCTAAGAAGTTCAAATTTGGTTTGACATACTCTTGCAATTCTTAGTGTTTATGATGGGGCGTGATTTATATAGATAATTTATATTCGATTCTAGTATTTTTTTAGTTTTTTTGATGGTAGATCATTATACAGATAATCTCAATGTGAAGCCTTAAATAGTTTTAATTTTTTTTAATATAACATCATTTGCAAAGGTAACAACATGATCCCCTATTATAAGAGGCCTCTAGTGTCTCGATTTGTTCAGGTTTTGAAGACGATGTAGGCTTATTAGGGGATAAAAAATTAAATTTTTTTTATTTTTGCTTGCTATTTGTGAACCACATCTCATCCTTTTTTCCACGGATAGTGGTTTTAAAAGATCTTTGCAAAAGAACATATGTTTTTTGGAATGAAAATCTAGCTTCGGTAATATCAAAGAGCCACATTGTCACGAGAGATAGTTATAGTTTTGGAGAAGAAGCTCTATAGGTGAATATTAAATCTAATTACATTTACTAATTTTTATTTTCGTATATGCGTAGCAAGAAAGAAATTATCTACATTTATTTTACTGATTGGTGAATGTTAAATTTAATTACATTTGTCATTTACTAATTTTTACTGATTTTTTTATTTTACTTATTTTTTGGATTTTTATTTTGTTATCCTCACAAAAAAAAGAATTTTTTGATTTTATTTTATTTTATTGATAGCTGAATGTTAAATCTAATTATATTTACTGATTTTTTTTACTGATGTTATTAAACTTTCTCCAAACGTTTATCGTTGAATTATGTTTTTATTAATTTCATACTTATGTTTATCCTTCAAATGTTTACCATTTAGTTATATTTTTATCAATTTCATACTTGGCCGGTAAGGATGTGATTTTGTTTAGATTTAAAATTTAAATAAAATAGTATCATAGGGAAAGAAGTTTGTAGGAATAAGATATGATTAAGCTAAGGATTTCAAAAATTGGCTTGAGTGACAGATTTTTATCCTGTTGTATGTCTTGCAAGGAAGAAATTATCTTCCTTAATTGTATTGATCGATAAATGTTAAATCTAATTACATTTAGTGATTTTATTCATTTTTATTGTTTTTTTTGGATTTGTTGATATTTCTCTTTATAATCTTAGCATATCCATAGTAGAAAGGAATTGTCTTCCTTTATTTTATTATGGGTGAATGTTAAAGCTAACTACATTTATTGATTTTACTCATGTTTGCTGATTTTTTTTAGTGTTTATTATGATTTTTGTCTTAGAAGAAAGGAATTATCTTCTTTTACTTTATTGATATGTGCATGTTAAATTTTAATTACATTTACTGATATTTTTATTTCACTAATTTTTCTGATTTTTATCTTTGTATATTCCTCACAAGAAGGAAATTAACTTATTTTATTTTACTCATCGGTGAATGTTAAATCTAATTACATTAACTGATTTTACTAATTTTACTGATTTATCTTCCAAACGTTGTTAAAATTTTAGGTGTCTATCGTTTACTGTTTACTTATATTTTTATTAATTTCATACTTGGCCTGTAAGGATGTGGTTTGGTTTGGATTATAATTCAAAAATAAATAGTAATGTAGGAAAACAGGTTTGTAGGAATAAGATGAGGATGAGCTAAGAAGTTCAAAATTTGGCTTTATATACTCTTGCATTTCTTAGTCTTTATGATGATGTGTGATTTATATAGATAATTTATATTTGACTATAGTATTTTTTTAATTTTGTGATGATGGTTCATTATATAGATAACCTCTATGTCATTCCTAAATAGTTTTTTTTAATATAACATTATTTGCAAAGGTAACAACATGATCCCATATTGTTAGAGGCCTCTAGTGTCTCGATTTGTTCAGGTTTTGAAGACGACGTAGGCTTATTAGGGGATAACAAATTAATTTTTATTATTTCCGTTTGCTAACTTGTTAGAGCCTATTTGTGAACCGCTTCTCATCCTTTTTTCCACGGATAGTGGTTTTAAAAGAACTTTGAAAAAGAACATATGTTTTTTGGAAATGAAAATCTAGCTTTGGTAATACTAGAGAGACACAGTGTCATGAGAGATAGTTATAGTTTTGGCGAATAAGCTTTATAGCGGTGAATATTAGATCTAATAAAGATGGGATGAAAATACAGTCCAAGGACTTAAGTTTTATAATCGAAGCGTCAATAATTTGGGAAAAATCAAACTTCCTAGGATAAAATTGAAGTCCTTTAAAAGGAGGGAACAACTCAGAGAAAACACCAACTTCCATTTCCAAGAATAGCAAATTCAACTAGAGTTTCTTAAGATCTTTTTCTTCAACATTATTCGAATTACAGCCAACGAGCTTGAAGATAGAAAAATCCAAAAGCACGCTTTAAGATTAGCTCGATCTCATATCAAAGGTAAGATTGGAAATAAAGAACTCATTCTGATAAGATATGGCTAGACTTGAATCATTATAACTCCTGGATATATATATAGAAATACAATCCATTATTTCCACATGGATCTTGTAGATGGAGACTTAGATGAGCTTTGCCTTGAATCTGGAGAAAGGAGGAAATCAAGAGATAAGAACAAGGAACCAGTTGATTGAAGCATGAATCAACTAATTAATTCAGAGTTAACCAAGAGATTTGATGTTTTTTTTAACTCTTGATACTAAAGAGCTGAGTGACTTCACTGATGCAACAAACAGGGCCCTAAGACCACTTGGTAATAATCACCTAAGAAAGGAAACTTTTCTCATGTAAGATATTAGAAGTTGAGATTGAATCTGTTATTTATAGAAATAATTCATGTTTAAAAAAGAAAGATAGTAAAAGGAGTATAAGATTAGTAAAGTGAATTAGGATATCATAAACAACTTATTCAATTATGAGGTAAACCAATCCAACTCTTTCTAATCTAGCAATTTTTTCCAAGTGAGAGTGATGGTGGAAATTAATATGGTCGATTTTCATCTTGCATTTCAGATTCAATCTAGCGAGCCAATCAGCCGCTTAATTTTATTCTCTGAAAATGTGATGAACAATCATTGAAGGAGAGATTAAAGACCGTATGTTAGTAAGAATAAACTCCAAAATGAAGGAGATTCACCAGAAGATAAAAGAGTAACTAATATTTTTGAATCAGTTTCAATATCTATTTTTGAAAAACTTTTGATTTTGTAGATCTCAAGACCATCATGAAGGGATCTGGCTTCAACTTTAATGGGAGAAAGCTTGCTATAGTGGTTACCATAACCATGAAGGATGTGTCCAATACTATCACAAATAATTGCACCTCCACTAGATTCACCAAATACGAGATAACACGCATCTGTGTTCAGTTTGTACTAGCCATGTTGAGGAGGATTCCATGAGATATAAGAAGATTTTCTGGATTTCTTAAGATGATTGAAGCAATTCATAGAGTAAGCAACATTTTCAATGTATTTCCATTATTTGAGCTTAAAAGGTTAGCATAATGAAAACTTGATATAATATGCTTAATGTAGTTTATTGATGAGATAGAAGAGAAATAGTTCCTTTCAATTTTAACTTTATTCATTATCTGCCAAATAACTCAGGTGATGATTGCATATAATATAAAGTTGATATGAGCCTTGGTAGAAGATTTCCTAACTTAGTGTCTTATAATCTGTAATATAAAATTGAATTCGCTATTTTTAGACTTGAATAAATCTGTAAATTAATTCTATATATTCCAAGAAAAGTTACAAGATATAAATAAGTGATTAAGATTTTATAAATTGTGAAAAAATGGCACTTGGAAACTACTACTAGATGTCTAGAATGCATGATTGAATCAATATGCAACATATTATTTAGGAGTCTCTGTAGTAAAAAAGAGCACTTCATGGGAGTAGTTTGGTTCCAAAAAAATTCAAATATCAATGATTTATTGTGTTTTTCTCTTATATGTTGTATTGGCTCTTCAATATTGAATAAGCCATCATTTGAGGACTACTATTGAATTAATTCATCCACCCGATCATCAACAAAAATCTTAAAGATTAAGGAAATATTAGAGGAAATGAAATTGAAGTAAGTTTATTCATATTCGAGGAGTTATTTTTCCATAAAAAATTGACTTTATTCACCAATAAACCAATCATTTTCTTCATTAGAGTCTAACTTGATAAGAGGATGCTTGCCAAACCAATTATCAAGCCAGAAATCTAGATTTCCTTTACCCAGCTTCCATCTAATGTTTCCTTCAGCTTATTTTCTGATGTTGCATAGTATTTTCCACATCTGGAAAAACCTTCTTCTTGTAGTTAAGCTGGAGAGGATGAATGTCTTTGCAATAGATGTTATGAAGAAATTTGGCCCAAAGACAATTATTCTCTCTAAATTTGTACCACAGCTTACAAGAATAAGCTTTTCAAATGTCATAAGATTTTTAAGATTGAGACCATCCTTGAAAGATTTACAATTAGTAGACCAAGAAGACCAGTGAATATTGTTAGAATCATTTGTACAACCCCATAAGAATTTTTTAATATTCTTCTATCATTGTAATGATATTTTTAGGAAGCCATCAACTCTAAATCCAGTTGATAGGTATAAAAAGCAAAACAAAGTTTATGAGAGTAAGTCTAACACCGTAAGATAACTTCTTGCCCTCACATTCAACAATTTTGTTTCTGATTTTATCTAGAAGAGATGCATAGTTGTTAAATTTTTTGTTATAGTTGAGAGTGATTCCAAGATAAGTTGTAGGAAGAAATCTAGTCCTAAAACATGTTTGAATGGCTAGACAATTGATCTTCTCTTGAGCTAAATTAGAACTTGTGATGATTTTCCTTTTGTCCTTGTTGATAGCCTGACCAAATATTTCTTGGTAAATCTACAAAAAATTACCTAAAATATTCATAAACGAAGCCAATCCATTAGAGAAGATAAGTAAATCATAAGCAAAGGCAAGACAAGAAATGTTAATGCTACTTGTACAAGAATATTTCAAAGTAAGCTGCTATTTGCATCACTAATAAGTTCAGGAATAATATTGAATATATTGTCATTCATATAAGCCGGATCTTCTTTTATATTCTAATAAAGAGAAGAGAAAATAATGTTTTTAAAATAAGATTCAGCTGATAAAGTAATAAGTTTCTCAAAATGTGATCTAGTGATTGTTGTCTTTAATGCTGGAAATCCTGCTCTTTCTTTTTTTATTTCTTGATCAAATTATAATAGACTTTAGTATTTCTATCGCAAAGAATAAAAGACGATATTGTTTTACAAAAATCTTGCTTGATGATTTTCAAACAAGATAGGAAAAAATATGTGTTGAAGCCAACCATTCCTGCTGTACTAGAAGGCTTGAGATTACGAATAATACTATAAATTTCATCTTCATAAGGAGGAGCTAAAAGTAAGCTATTATCTGCATCACTAATAAATTTAGGAATAAGATTGAATATATTCTCATTCATATAAGCCTGCTCTTCTTTTATATTCTAATAAGGAGAAGAGAAAATAATGTTTTTAAAATAAGATTCAGCTGATAAAGTAATAAGTTTCTCATATGTGATCCAGTGATTGTTGTCTTTAATGCTAGAAATTCTACTCTTTCTTCTTTTATTTCTTGATCAAATTATAATAAACTTTAGTATTTTTATCACTATCCTTGATCCAGCTAGAGTATCACTTTTGAACCAGTATTCTTCTTCCATATTTAGATCAGTCAGATGTTCAGTGGTAGCTTTAGCTAGGTTATTATTGTCTTCAATTCTATTCGTATACATTAATTTGGCTTCACAATCTTTTACAACATCTTCGGTAAATAGAACTTTATCAAATATATTTGCAAAATTATTCTTGTTCCATTCTTTAAGAGCAATAGTATTTTGATTTTATTCAAAAAGACATAAATAGGGAAGCCATCAATAGGAAAACTTAGGTTAGAGTCCATCAACTTGATGACGTCTTTGTCTAAAGTCCACATATTCAGAAATTTGAAACCATTCTTGTGTTTGCTTCAGTCTTTACTAATATTAATATATAATGGAGTGTGATCCAAGAAAGTACAAGCCATATGGACCACCTTAGTATCACATAAGAAGTCAGACCGGATATGTATGAATTTAGTTCTTGAGAATGAAATAGAGAGAGAGAGAGAGAGAGACTAATTTTAGAGAGAGGAAGTAAAAGTGAAAAGTATGTTTGAGCTAATGAAAGTATGGTCCTTTGTATTAACAGCCTCAACCATTATTTATAGGCGTTCAGACTTAGTGTAACATAATTAGTTACATAAATGAGTTAATTGCTCTTTAGTCTCCTACCTTTACAAATAGTCCAAAACCTATCTTAGAACTTTACGATTGATCATATAAGACTTTAATTCATTACATTTAAACCCTCAACATTATATATCCTTATTAGTAGCCCCCCTAGTTCTTTAGGAAGACAGAGAATAAGAACTAGTAATCATGAAAGGTTGTAAGCTTTTTATAAAAGTTGTTCATTACCAAAATTCTATATACTTCAAATTAAATCTTTCTATCTCCTTGTTGAAATGGTTTTTGACAACATATGTAGTCTTCGAAGAAATGTATATCCAAATTCTGCTTCGAATATGTATTATTCGTTTATCAATTCAAAACTGATAGACTTCATATTTGTCATTCCCAAATTACATCTGCTTTCTTTACCTTCGAAAGTTGAACCAACCATTTCATTTACAACCTTTTGCCTCTCACTTCGAATATTCACAGTGCAAGCCTTTTGCCAGTTTTTTCATAACGGTTAGAAATGTATTCTCTTATTAGCATGCGTTCAAAAATCTACTAGGCCTGACAAAAACCATATGTCACACTGCAAATTCTACAAGTAACCATTTTGGCCTTTTTTTAACTAATTGATACAACCACCTCTTCAACGTCTCTGATACCACTCTGTCTCCCTAACCCTTCTATCAATAGTTCTTCAATTAATTTATTTGCCTGATACAAACTTTCTAGAGAGAGAAACTCATCCTCGCCCTCGAAAATCCTTAGCTACCCTTCAATGAGTAATCAATTTCTTGGCTACTATCACTAGAAAATTATTACTTTATTCCCCTAACACTTCTATAAATATTTCTTCATTTACTTCTTTTTTCTCATACAAAATTTCTAAAGAGACAAACTCATATTTGCATTAGAAAAATGCTTAGCTACCTTTAATGAGTAACCAATTTCTTGGCTACCATCACCCGAAAATTCATACTTTACAGTCAATCTTTGACCTATTGTATGAAAAAACACCCCAAAACCAATCTCCTCAGAAACCAAAAAACCAGTTTTTGGTGCTTATGATTATTTTCTTATCAGCAAAAAGACTGAAGAGTACAGAGCTGCAGGATTAGTAAACAATTCTCCTCATTTCTCTATTCAAACAACGTATTACGATAATCTCAACCAAAATCGAAGCTCCCATGCGCTTTCAAGTTCATCAACTCTAGAATCTCAACAACCAACATTGTGAAATCCTTCTCCAGCATCTTCGTTTGCTCATCCTCGAACTTTACGCAAGGTAACTCTAAGCTCATCCACTCAAAGAAGTCAAGAAGATGGTATAATTTTAAAATAAATAGTATCATAGGGATATGGGTCTGCATGAATAAGATATGATTAAGCTAAGAAGTTCAAATTTTGTCTTCAAATACTGATTTATATCTTGGTATATGACTCACATGTCACAAATTAGTGCACTATTTACTCTTTAATCTCAGTTACAAGAAGCTGAGAGAAATAAAGTTCCAACAAAGTTCCCAAAGAAGCAGATAGTTCCCACAAAGTTCCCAATCAATTCTCATTTATTAAATGACGTCAGTGAGTAGTAGAAATTAATATTAGGATCTTGAAAGTTCCAAATTACTTAATGATATTAGCGGGGGTAGTGGGAATCATATTTTCTATAAGTATCAAACACTTTTGTTTCATTCATCAAGTAATAAAATAAACTGTTCTGTGTTCAAATTGTTTCAGTTCCTGTGTCTGTTCTTATTGTTTCAGTTCCCGTGTGTGTTCAAATTTGTTTCATGGTATTAGAGCAAGGTCTCTGTGTATAAAGTGTTTGATTTTATTACCCATTGAAATAAAAAAAATCTTGTTAAGTGTTATTACGTTTAAATCAATATGAATGGAATTAATTCAGCTTCTCCTATGTCTACAGAGAAGCTTGTTGGAACCAATTACCAGTATTGGCGGTTGTGTATGGAGGCTTTCCTTCAAGGACAAGATTTGTGGGATCTTGTTTCCAGTACCGAGATACTTCATAGTGATACACCGGAAAATACTGAGTTAAGGAGAAAATAGAAAGTAAGGTGCGAAAAAGATTTATTCGTGTTTAGAACTTCGACCGGTAAGGAATTTATTGATCATATTCGTGCATTGGATTCTCCAAAGGATATTTGGGATACTCTTGGAATGTTATTTACCCAGAAAAATACTATGCGGCTTCAATACCTTGAGAATGAACTTGCTTCGTTAACCGAAGGTAATATGTCAATCTCTAATTACTTTCTTAAGGTTAAGAATATATGTTCAGAAATTTCAGGTTTGGATAGTGATGAACCTATCAGTGATGCAAGGCTAATACGTTATTTCATTCGTGAATTACAATCTGACCTCATACCGTTTATATCATAAATACAAGGATAGGTCAACCAACCATCAATTGTTGAGTTAGAGAACCTGCTATCTAACCAGGAAGCATTGGTTAAACAAATGCTTGTTAAATATTCTGCTGATGTTGAAAATATAATTTTTATTAAAGACAGGTCAAGGTGGACAAACACACAAAGTCATTTTCAAAATGGTGGTAAGGAGAAAATTATTGAGAGGCAGTCAGCAAACCACTTTAAACGGGCATGTTTTAGATGCAGAAGGAATGGACACATGAAGTCTGATTGTCGTGCAAAGCTTATTTGCAAGAAGTGTGAAAACCAGGCCACATTGAACCAAATTGTTATTTGAAAATCGTCGAATCAGATGAAAATGTTACACATGATGTTGAAGATAACAATAAGTTACAATGGGAAAATTGTTTTTCAATTGAGGTTATTAATCAACCAGACAACATGGCTTCAGTTATTAATCAACCAGTTGCCTTTTGTGCCTCAACTGTCCGTGGTACACCGATTCTTGGACTCGGGCCTTGTGAACCTGCACGCCCCGCACCGAAGAAGGTACCAAATGGTTCGGTTGTGTTTCCTGGTGGTAATAATAAGGTAGAGAAGCCATATAGTGGTAACGTGACTGAAAATGGTCCGCCTGAGAGAAAAAATAAATCGTCTAAAGTTACGTTGAAAGCTTGCAAGGCTCCTCTAAAAGCGGTATTAGTACATAAACATGCGATGATGGTCAAGTTGAAACGGGTTTATCTGAGTCGAATGCGGTATCAGTTCGTAAGTAGTTAGCAGAGATGGTTTTTCAAATCAAGTGGAGAAAATTGAAGTTTGTTTATGGGCATGATATAAGGCTTAGTAAGATACCTGTTAATTGTAAATTTAAGGTTTTGAGGGAGATTGTGAGTATAAGATTTCCAGCGTTAAAGTTGGTTTTGACAGAGCTGTCTGTGGATAGTAAACTTGAATGAAATGTAGCTGAGTCGGTTCTAATGTTGAGGTTGCATATCGTTGAGGTTGATCTTAAACAAGAACCTCCCTTGGTGGAGGAAGAAGAGGAGAATCCTCCCGAGATTCTGGAAATTAAAATAGATGAAAGTGGATCCACTTCTCTCGGTGGTTCCATTTCAGAATATGAGATTATATATCTCGATAAACTGGACAAAAATGTTCAAAAGGAATCGGAAGAACCAAATGGTAAGGAAATTTAAACTGATGATGGTCATGACTGCTATTGCGACTGTGGCTTTAACCATTCATGTTTGTTTTAGTTGGTTGTTTATTTTGAAACTCGGGTGGGGTCTAGCAGGTGTAGGTGGTGTTGAAATTTTTGTGGTGGTTCATTAATGTGGCTCATATCGTTTATATACTGAGCGGAACTTGTGGAGTAGCTTGGTCCGGGTTTTAGGGGCAGGCGTTTATTAATCTGTGGGGGTTTGTTAATTGTCCTTTGCTTCAGATGTCATGTTCTACTTAGAAGTATGGTATTTCACAGCTTTGATACTGTTTGTTGGATATCTAGAGGATGCAGAAGTTTACGTTATAGCTCTCTCTATATACATGAACATAATGAGTTGGACTGCCCATATTGCCATTGGAACAAATGCACTTGTCAGTGTTCGAGTATCAAATGAGCTAGGCACACGACATCCAAGAATGTCGAAGTTTTCTTTAATAGTGTTGGTTATATCATCGACATTTATTGGACTTCTGTTTTCGATGGTTCTTATTGTATACAAAGATGTGTACCCAGGGTTGTTCTTAGACAATAAAAGAGTTCAAGATTTAGTTAGAGAGTTAACACAATTGACATCTATATGTATGGTCGCTAACAATCTTTAACCAGTTCTATTAGGATTTCATGTTGGAGTTGGATGACAAGCTGTTGTAGCCTATATGAATATTACGTGTTACTACGGCGTAAGAATACTTGTCTCCTCAAAATTGTTTCAGGTTCTCCCCAAATCGAAGTTTGAAGAGTTTAGAGAAGTTCTTGGTCTAGCTGATCGAAAGAATGCACTAAGAGAAATAAAGTTCCAACAAAGTTCCCAAAGAAGCAGATAGTTCCCACAAAGTTCCCAATCAATTCTCATTTATTAAATGACGTCAGTGAGTAGTAGAAATTAATATTAGGATCTTGAAAGTTCCAAATTACTTAATGATATTAGCGGGGGTAGTGGGAATCATATTTTCTATAAGTATCAAACACTTTTGTTTCATTCATCAAGTAATAAAATAAACTGTTCTGTGTTCAAATTGTTTCAGTTCCTGTGTCTGTTCTTATTGTTTCAGTTCCCGTGTGTGTTCAAATTTGTTTCATGGTATTAGAGCAAGGTCTCTGTGTATAAAGTGTTTGATTTTATTACCCATTGAAATAAAAAAAATCTTGTTAAGTGTTATTACGTTTAAATCAATATGAATGGAATTAATTCAGCTTCTCCTATGTCTACAGAGAAGCTTGTTGGAACCAATTACCAGTATTGGCGGTTGTGTATGGAGGCTTTCCTTCAAGGACAAGATTTGTGGGATCTTGTTTCCAGTACCGAGATACTTCATAGTGATACTCCGGAAAATACTGAGTTAAGGAGAAAATAGAAAGTAAGGTGCGAAAAAGATTTATTCGTGTTTAGAACTTCGACCGGTAAGGAATTTATTGATCATATTCGTGCATTGGATTCTCCAAAGGATATCTGGGATACTCTTGGAATGTTATTTACCCAGAAAAATACTATGCGGCTTCAATACCTTGAGAATGAACTTGCTTCGTTAACCGAAGGTAATATGTCAATCTCTAATTACTTTCTTAAGCTTAAGAATATATGTTCAGAAATTTCAGGTTTGGATAGTGATGAACCTATCAGTGATGCAAGGCTAATACGTTATTTCATTCGTGAATTACAATCTGACTTCATACCATTTATATCATAAATACAAGGATAGGTCAACCAACCATCAATTGTTGAGTTAGAGAACCTGCTATCTAACCAGGAAGCATTGGTTAAACAAATGCTTGTTAAATATTCTGCTGATGTTGAAAATATACTTTTTATTAAAGACAGGTCAAGGTGGACAAACACACAAAGTCATTTTCAAAATGGTGGTAAGAAGAAAATTATTGAGAGGCAGTCAGCAAACCACTTTAAACGGGCATGTTTTAGATGCAGAAGGAATGGACACATGAAGTCTGATTGTCGTGCAAAGCTTTGATTTAAATCAAATCTAATTATATTAAGATTTGATTTGATTTTATTTTATTTTATTTTAAAATATTTATTTTATTTCCTTGTATTATAATTTAGGGTTTTGAGAAGCTATTATATAAAGCCTCATATGCCTTAAGTTATTTGAAGTTTTTGGAATAATATATTTTTATCTCTGAAAATTTCAGTCTTTGTTACCCTTAGAATTAGGGTTTCATCATGTTACCCTTAGATTAGGGTTTCATCTATCGTTCATTCTTCTTCTATTTCCGCCGCGTTATCAGTTTGGTATCAGAGCCTCAGTTCCTGCTACGGGTCAAGCATGTTTCTGAATCCTGTTTTCATCTGATTCAAGGTTTAAAGAAGAGAACAAAACACATGGTCATGAAGATCGGGAAGATCGTTTGAGTATGAGGGGGCATACCAACTGTTTCAATGACGATCCTATTGATTGGTTACTGAAGGAGTTTAAATTGGCTACCAATCGTCGAATCAAGGTAAAATAGCTTATCAAGATGCTGTCTCGGGCTATGAAGAGGTTTTCAAAACCATTTTTTTCATCAACTGAACATGGAGATGTTGTCTTCAGGCTATAAAAAGGTTTTCGAAACTATTTTTTTCCTTCAGCTGGATGGCTTCAATGTGACTTCGATTAAGGAACACTCGAGAAGAATTTATCTTATTCTGATAAGTTCAACAATTATAATTCTCAATGTAACGATTGAATAAAATAAAATAAATAATTTTGGTTCTTGATGGTGATGGTGCTGTGAATTCGAGGACGAATTCTTGTCAACCAGGAGAGGATGATGTAGCCCAGAAAGTCCACACAAAAGCCTTTTTAATTTGATTTTATTTTATTCAAATGTATTTAAATCAAATCTAATTATATTAAGATTTTATTTTATTTTATATTATTGTAAAATATTTATTTTATTTCCTTGTATTATAATTTAGGGTTTTGAGAAGCTATTATATAAAGTCTCATATGCCTTAAGTTATTTGAAGTTTTTGGAATAATATATTTTTATCTCTGAAAATTTCAGTCTTTTTTACCCTTAGAATTAGCAATTTTTACCTTGATTCGACAATTGGTAGCCAATTTAAACTCCTTCAGTAACCGGTCAATATGATCGACATTGAAATGCCTAACCGGTCAATATGATCGACATTGAAATGCCTAGTGTGTCTCCTGCATACCAAACGATCTTTGAGATCTTCATGGTCGTATGTTGTTCTCTCATTTAGACCTTGAATAAGATGAAATCAAGATTCAGAAACATGCTTGCCCCGTAGCAAGAACTGAGGCTCTGATACCAAACTGATAACGCGGCGGAAATAGAAGAAGAATCAACGATAGATGAAATCCTAATCTAAGGGTAACATGATGAAACCCTAATTCTAAGGGTAACAAAGACTGAAATTTTCAGAGATAAGCTTCTCAAAACCCTAAATTATAATACAAGAAAATAAAATAAATATTTTAAAATAAAATAAAATAAAATAAAATCTTAATATAATTAGATTTGATTTAAATACATAAGATATTTGAATAAAATAAAATAAAATTAGAATGGCTTTTGTATCGACTTTCTAGGCTACATCATCTATCTTCTTGATCGGCAAATGTTAAATCTAATTATAGTTATGGATTAAATTGATTTTTATTGGCATATCCATTGTAAAAAATGATTTTTCCCTTTATTTTATTGATTGGTGAATGTTAAATCTAATTATATTTATTGAATTTACTAATTTTTACTCATTTTTTTTATTTATTTTGATGATTTTTATGATTTTTATCTTCCATGCAATGAATTATCTTCTTTTAGTTTATTCAGCTCTGAATGTTAAATATAACTACATTTACTATTTTACTAATTTTTATTAATTTTTTTATTTCACTAATTTTCTATGATTTTTATCTCAGTATATTCCATGCAAGATAGAAATTAACTTCTTTTATTTTTAGTGATGGGTGAATGTTAAATCCAATTACGTTTACTGATTTTACTGATTTTTTTTTGTTTTCTTTGATTTTACTGTTTTTTTTTTAATTTACGTGTCAACCTCCAAACGTTTATTGTTTAGTTATATTTTTTTTAATTTCATATTTGGCCTTTAAGGATGTGGTTTGGTTTGGATGTAATTTTAAAATAAATAGTATAAAAAACGGGTTTGCAAGAATAAAATGAGGATGAGCTAAGAATTTTGAACATTTGCTTGATATACTCCTGCATTTCTTATTCTTTATGATGGCGTGTGATTTATATAGATAATTTATATTTGATTATAGCATTGTTTTTAGTTTTCTGATGGTATGTCATTATATAGATAATCTCTATCCCATGCCATAAATAGTTTTAACATAGTTTTAATATTATATTATTTGGAGAGGTAACAATATGATCCCCTGTTGTAAGAGGCCTCTAGTATCGGGATTTGTTCAGGTTTTGAAGAACACCTAAGCTTATTAGGGGATACAAAATTAATTTTATTGTTTCGGCTTGTTAACTTGTTATAGCCTATTTGTGAACCGTGTCTCATTTTTTTTCTTTTCGGATAGTGGTTTTAAAAGAACTTTAAAAAAGAATATATATTTTTTGGAAATGAAAATCTAGCTTTAGCAATATCAGAGAGCCACAGAGATGGTTATTGTTTTGGCGAAGAAGCTTGATAGCGGTGAATATTAAATCTAATTACATTTACATGTTTTTATTTTCGTACATGCTTCGCAACAAAAAAATTATTTTCGTTTATTTTAATAATCAGATTTTACTTATTTTTATCTTTGTATATGACTCGCAAAAAATAAATTATCTTCCTTTATTTTATTGATAGGTGAATGTTAAATCATTTATTGATTCTACTGATTTTTTGTATTTTAGTTATTTTTATGAATTTTATTCTCCAAAAAAGGTATTATCTTCCTTTATCTTATTAATGAGTGAATGTTAAATTTAATTATATTTACTGATTTGCACTGATTTTTTTATTTTATTAATATTTCTGATTTTTATCTTTTTTTTTCCTACAAGAAAGGTATTATCATTTTTTATTTTATTGATCGGTGAATGTTAGATGTCATTACATTTACTGGTTTTATTGATTTTTACTCATTTTTATAAATATTTTAATAATTTTTATCTTGCAAGAATGATTTTAGTGATTCTAAACATGTAAACAAATCTGAAACGACTGAAAAATAGTTAGTCGTTCGGGTTTGCAATTTGTTCAAATTAGTCTCAATTGCTTATTCTTATAGTAAATTATTCCATAACATTTTAAACAAATGTAACAAAACAGTATTTAATGGTCTCAATATTGTATTTGCCCAATTTTCCTCATTTACCATCCACGCCGGCTACCATCCAGGACAATTACGTGGACATGCTATAAATTAAAAACTTACCATTTAATCCTAAAATTTCGTTATTAACTCTCTATCTAATCCTATATCAAAACCATACTATTAAAAATTTCAGTTCAAATATAAACTAACCTAATATAATTAAAATAATCCGGCCAATCCAATAACCCGTAACCAATTACCAAATTAACTGAAATCCTATATAGAATACATAATAAAAGATTAAACCTAAATGATAATTTTTTATTTTTTAAAATGTCTACATCCGTTTTTTAGGTGGAAGTTGACGTGATTGGTTAGTAATAAAATTGAATTAAAAAAATGGTTCAGATCACCATTGACTAACTGGAGTGATTTGTTACATTTTTGAAAAGTTGGAGATCAATTTATTAACAAAATAAACAATGGAAACTAATCTGGAATAAATTTAAAAAATAAAGGTCTAACTATATATTTTAATAGACCTAAAACCTAGAACATTGATTTCCAAAACAATGGATAAAAACCCTGTCAAGTCACTTGTGTATGACACATGTTGCATTCGTGTCATTACCTTTTCTTTTTCCCCAAAAGGAGTTATTTGTGTTTCATATAGTTGCATTTTTTGCCACTAGCGCGTGTAAAAGCACAGAAAGCTGACACGTGGCACCACCAATGTACACAACTCTGTTGCATATACAATCATTCATATTCCCTTCCAAAAATACCCCTATTCAGTTTGACCCCTTTGCTTTTAACTTTTACTTTTTTACTCTAACGTTTTACTGCCCCTTTTAATTTTTTACTAACCTATTTAAATTTTTACCCATACTACTGTAATTACCGACTTTTAAACCCATTTTCTTATTGTGCCCCATTTATTGAGAATAACCCGACCCGTTTTGTTTTAACCCAATTCATTTCATGACCCAATTGTGAATTTCCCACAATTTTACAACCCTAACATTTTCCTCCTCAATTCTATTCCCTGGAAGCTGAAAGAACGAGCGTCAGTATCCCCATTCACTCTATGTCACTCACCACCTCTCTCTCTCTCTCTCTCTCTCTCTCTCTCTCTCTCTCTCTCTCTCTCTCTCTTAATTCGTTGTCATCACCACCCAGTGTCTGTCAAACCTTAGGTATGTATCCTAATTTTTCCTTTTTGAAAACCATAATTAGTTACTGACGCCTAAATTTCAAACGATAACAAGTTCAAATCAAGGGTTTGGTTAGGGCTACAATGGCTAAATGTTTATACTAAGATAAGCTTCATACTATGGTCTCTATTTGCGTTTAGTTTGTTACTCATACTTTAAGTTTCTATTCATGGTGCGTGTTCTTTGTTATAATGTGTGTTTTGTTTAATTTCAGGTGTTAACAAACACCTTTTTGCTATTGATTACCATTATGATGGGTATTTTAGACAAAATAGGGTCTGAAGTATGTTGGATGGAAATAGCCAACTATTGATTTCATTAACCCAGATAGGTTCTCTATCTTGGAGCTACATGAGATTAACTCATTGACCGATGCAGCGGAGACTTGTGGACACTACCAGTTTGGCTACAAACTCCATGGTCCTGGACAAAAAATCCAACTAATAAACAGTGACGCAGATGCATTCATGATGACCCGGAAGTTGGATGAAAGCAGGTTAGTGACCATATACTCGAATAGGACACCTTCTTTTTCCATAAACTAATTCCATTAATTATAAATATATTTCTTCAGATCTTTGCCTATATATTCTTCCAATCCTAATTTCTAACTTTTCGAATTCTTTTGATGTTTTTTCGTTTTTACTATTGTGTTTTAGGTACGTTGGTTTAAAAATTCACGTCTTAAACTTTTGTTTTAAATTAAAAATGAAATAAAATTTGATCTGGTTTGGATCAGATCGAACCGGTTCAACCAACCCAAATAGTAAACAAAATGTTTGCGGGTCGGATCAGGCTGACCCGCGGACATAAACGGGGCGGACTCGAGTTCGAAAACATTAAACCCTTTGTGGGTCGGGCCGAGTTTGGATTCAAATAAAAAAAACGAGCCCAAGTGGGTCGGTTCAAACCCAGTCCGACCCCGACCCATTGTCATCCCTAATAACATTTTAAACAAATGCAACAAAACAATATTTAAGGTCTCAATATTTTTTGTGTCTCATTTACCATCCACGTCGGCTTCCATGCAGGAGGAAAATGAAGTGGACACGTTACAAATTAAAAACTTACTATTTAATTTTAAAATTTCACTATTAATCCTAAATCTAATCATAAACCCAACCCATACCATTAAAACATTCAGTCCAAACTGACATAATATAATTAAAATAATAATCCGGGCCATCTAATAACCCGTATCCAATTACCAAATTAACTGAATTCCTATCCCAATTTAGTTAAGGTTTTGGCTAAATTCGGGCCCAGCAAATGTTAACCAGCCCCCAAAAATGAAGTATTTTTAAATTTTTACTATTTTACCCTTACCCCGACGGTTGAACATTTCTCAACTGGCTGGTGAGACCCTCTCACCCGCCGGGTCAAGCTTCCTCGTCGGTTGAAAATGTCTCAACCGGTGGGGTAATATTATAGTTTTGGTACACTTTTACATTTTGGGTTGGTTATTGGGTCCTGATTTAACCGGGGCCTTTAGTTAATTTGGTTATTGGATATGGATTATTAGATTGACTAATTATTTTAATTATATTAAGCTAGTTTATATTTGGGTTGAGTTTTTATAGGGATTAAATCGTATTTAAAGTTAGATATAGAATTGACAGTAAAAGATTAAAATTAAATAATAATTCTTTTTTAAATATTTTTTTTAAATAATCAATAGTAAAATTAAAAGGAAAATATTGAGATCGTTATGGAAGGATTGGAATCATTTGTTACATTTTTAAAAAAAATTGGAAATCAATTTATTAACAAAATAAACAATGGAAACTAATCTGAAATAAATTCCAAAAGTAAAGGACTAACTATAATTTTTTAACAGACCTAAAACCTAGAACGTTGATTTCCAAAACAATCTACTACTCCCTCTGTCCCAAAATACATGTCGTTTTAAGGTTATACACGGGTTTTAAGGAAGGTCATAATTACACCTCTTTTTCATAAAAAGTAGAAAAAAGAAAGAGTCTAATTGGTAGATGATTATAAATAATATTAAAATTTGCATTGGTAAATGAGAACGACATGTATTGTGGGACAAAAAATATTTCCTAGAACGACAAGTATTTTGGGACGGAGGGAGTATTAAAGATTCGTGGTCATCACTAGCCTCGGAGGAGGTAGCCTTTCGTTTCAATTTAGTCAATGACGTTGCAACTTGGAAAGGTTGTACTTATTAAAGTTTTACATTAAGTATGTATAGATAAAAAGACTAAATTTAGAATTTTATATATTAATTTTTAAACTGCTATTTCAATTTTTTTAATATAATATCATCAGAAAAAAAAAAACTGATTTAAATATTAATTCATTGTAACGACTTAATCGAAAACTAAAAAAAAATCACATTTTTTAACATGCGATTTAACTCGTCGTAATACATATTTTGTAAGATATACTTTTTGAAACAATTGAAAATTAAAAACACTTTCGAACCATCTAAACTAAATTATAGATACAAAGGTCGACGAACCATCTAAAATAGATGAGCTCTGCAAAAACAAACATATACTATTTATATTTATGCTTCATTAAAGCACTTATACAATAAAACTTTTTGGTTTGGGTTATGTCGAAATCAACAGGAGTATGGGTGGCAAATTGGGCTGGAATTTCGAGAAAAAATTGGGAAGGATAACTTATGAATCTGACCAGTTATATTTGTAATCTGACAGACCTGTTCATTTGTTAGAACTGCTATAAGTAATATAGGTGTCGTAATTATTTTATAAACCAAAATCATATCTTAAGTTATATTTATAAAATATTTTTATAATGTATATGATTATAAGATTATTATTATATTTTGGTTAGTATTAATTTGTTTTGGTTACTAATAATTTAAGTGTTGTAATTATTTTATAAACTAATATTTTAAAAATTACTTTTAAAGTTATAATGTTATTATTACATTTTGAATATTATTATTATGTTTTGTTTTTAAATATTAGAAGTGTTGATATTATGTTATAAACCAAAACCATATCTTATCATGTTAAAATATTACAAATTTCATGGTTATAATTTTAATATTACATTTTGAATATTATTATTATGAATTGGTTATAAATAATAGTAGTGTTGTTATTATTTTATAAACCAAAATCATATTTTATGATGGTAAAATATTACAAATCATATTGTTGTCATTTTATAATTATATTTTGATTACTATTGTGTTTTGGTTATAAATATTAGAAATGTTTGTTATTATTTTTTAAACCAAAATTAGATCTTATAATTATTTCATAGTACAATTGATGTTATTATAATAAAAGGTAAATGGTTTTTTTTGGTTTACTCTTGCGGGCCAGGAGTTGTACACATGTTTTCAAATTAATATACAAAATAGTAAAAAACTATTACAAACATCATTGATATTCTTCAAGTTCTTCTTTGTAAGTAAAATCTTCCTCCTCACTTGATTCACTTTCAGCTTCGTTTTCTTCCATAATTTCTTGTTCAAGTGTATGTTCATAATCATCCGGATAATCTTCGAAGATATCGTCTACATTCACTTCGTCTCTAAACTCTTTGCCTTGCATCCTTTTATCTGTCGTGGTCCAATCCTTGACTGCCACATGCACTCCAAGTGCTTTGCCCGTCAATCTTGTTCTCTTAGTCGTGTATTGCAACCTCACTTGGTTGAAAGCACACTCGTAGACATAGGTATTGCATAAATCTCTTTAACAAATCTGCAAAGAATAGGATACTCTCCAGTTTTGGTACCCCACCATCTTATGATATCTTCAATACCACGGTCGGGAAAATTCGTAAAATCAAACCTAGTGCTCAAATATCTAGACAACTCATTATCAGATTGAGGGGTTTCTGTAAATTCATTGCTTCATAACATTGCCATTTGAACATAGTTAGTAGAAAATATCTCTCTACCCCTATTGTTACTATTCCTTACATTTGTAGTTGTATTTGATCTATATCTTTCAGCATACTTATCATATATATTATGCATAGAGTAAAAAATACGCTGACAATATGCCCTTCAGGGTCAACTGGATCATCCGGTGGACTAGTTTCATAGAACTGTAAGGATTGACAAAAGCATCTAACTAGCCATTCAAATTGATCTTTTCGTGAAAAATGATCCAAAATGCAAGCAATTGAATAATTCATAGGGATTGGATGAAAATACTATTGGAACTGTAATTCCATTTGGGGCACCATATCTACGCATACAAAATTTGATCTAAATTCATTCATATGCACGACAAGATTAGTAATCGTGAAAAGGGCCAAATGAGTATTAGGTTGATTTTGTGAAGAAAATAGTGTTTTCTTTAAAAAGTTTTTTAAATCTTAACATATGCGCACAATATCTCCAATGTTGATTTTCAATAACTGTTTGAGGATAACATGCATTATAAAGCGACATAATCTTTACTTTAAAAACATGAGCACGTGCAAGCATTGTATAAGTAGAATTCCATCTAGTTTCGACATCTAATATAAGTTTCTTATATTGTTTCCCATTTTCAATAACAAATGTTTTAAAAGCTCTTTTTAGCAGCGGAGGTCGTGCAAAATAGGATCCCATTTTTAATATGGACAATATAATCTTCCAAAACCATCCTTATTCTATCTTTCGCAACTAATTGAAGTACATGGCATAAACATTTGGTGTGAAACAATTTAGGAAAAATAGGAGTGCAATCGGCTTTCAGCAATTTCATAGCATTCAAATTAGCACATGTATTATCGAACAAAATAGACGTAATCTTATTTTTAATTCCATAAATATTCATGCATTCAACCATACTCTCCCTAATTAATTGTCCGTTATGCTGACCAATAGATTCAAACCACACAATTCTCCTTTGGAGTACCCATTCGGGATCCATCCAATGAAGAGTAACACATATCATATCAAAATTAGTAAAAGAAGCTGTCACTAGTAATCGAAACATTCCATGGAAAAGTTCGCATAGTTTCAATAATGTTATTCTTTTTAAAAAATATTTAAAGGCTAGCATCCAATTTTCGTATCTCCAACTATCCGCATAACCGAATGGTTGTAAACGACCAATTGCATAAATTATTGTTTCTTCCCTATACGTATCATGGTTAAACTCAAAAGGAAGACATGTTTGAGGGTTTATGCAAATATTATTTGCGTTAGGTTTTGAAGGATCATATATTTCATGTTTTTTTAAATGTTTTACCATAGTGCTAGTGCCCATATTTCTATTTCATCCTATATAAATATAAATTTTATTGCACACTTTACAAATAGTGGATAAACTATCATCTGATACACTAAAGTATTTCCAAATCAAAGATGTTTTCTTATGAGACCTCGAACCACCACTAGTACTTCCACCACCACTTTCGTGGGAGGAGAGTGTGTCAATGTGAGGGGAGTCTCTAGGAAAATCATCATCGGTATTGAGATCCACATTAGTGGGTGGGTGAGCATTAGTATTTCTACGTTTTAGAGGCATTTTTAAAACTTAAAACAACGTTTTTTAATTTAAATATGCAATAAAATTCTAATCTAAACTAATATCACAAATAATAAAAACTAAATTTAGACTAATACCAACTAATAACAACTAATAACATCTAATAAAATTAAAATTAAAAGAACTAATTTAAATAACTACAACAAGTAAATAACTTGATAAATTATACGAAGCTCTTAATTGAGCTATTATAATTTTATCCCAATGTTATTTAAGTTTTTTTATCAAATAAAAATAATTTGCGGAAAAAAAAAAATCAAACTATTCAGAAAATAGAACTACAATATGTAAAATAAGAAAGTAGAGTTTTATAGAATTTCTAGAACTAGTAGAGAGATTTAGAGAGATGTAGAGTAGATTTAGAGAGTTTGTGAGTTTGGATTTGGGGTCTCCTCTATTTATAGGGGAGACTTATTAAAAAAAATTCAACAAATTTGGAAAAAAAAAGTCCGGGCCATCCAGACGAATTGTCCGGATGACCCGAATTTTCTAGAGCTAGTTTTTTAAACTATAAATAGACCCCCACGCCCTTCATTCACTCACACCATCAATGTCTCTCTAAATTATCTACAATTCTCTCTCTAATGTTTTTTTAATTTTCAAACACAAAACAATCCTACAGGTTTATCGGAATGTTTTTGAGAAAATCAAAGCAATCCCTGAATAGTGAAGGAGATGATTCATCATCCGCGAGACGAAGAGGAAATGCCAAAAGAGATTTAGGGTATGAAGAGGTGGAAGAATCGGATAGCGAGTCAATCGAACATCACAATGAAGGGGAGGTTCGCGTCCGTAATTCTCTAGCACCACGAGGTGTAACCAAATTTTGGGCGGGTATGTAGTTAGATTACGATGAAATAATCCAAGTTGAAGGTATGCAAAAAAAATTCAGACTTATTGAACCTAATAGTGGCGTATGTTGGATGGGAATCGCTAGATTCAATTATGGATGGTATATTAAATTAGTACGAAAGTTTTATGCCACCGCACGTTTAATTGAGAATAATTCACATGGTAGAGGTTTAGGAATGAGTTGTTTAATTGATGATGTTGTATATAGTTTCTTTGAAACTGATTTTGAAGATCTGTTTTTCGTTCCAACCAAGGATATATATACTGGTGAAAAATTACCTTCCATTTCTTATCCTCGTTCTGGTTGGGGTGCTGATTGGCCTATGTCTTACGAAGAAGCAGTAGAGCTTCTGACTTGTGGTTTGGATGCTCCAAAAATTAACGTTAAATTTCGAGCCATAAGAAGTAATTTGGATTCTAATATGAAATTAGCTTTGAAATTGGTAAACGGTTTATTTCTTCCCTCTAGTAACAATGATTCGCAACTTTCCTATATTCAAACATTTTTAACTACTTTTATCATACAAAATGAGAGAATAATTAGTTTGCCTAGTTTGATGATTCAAAATATGGCTATGAGGTCTAGGGGGATAAACTACCTTATGGGATAATATGAGGTCATTTTCTTGTTACAAAAGGGGTTGATGCGAGTATGTACACTCCGATGATGGTTAGGCCAAGTAGTGCTATAGGTAGAAACTCTTTGAAATTGCAGGAGATATACACTTGGGATGGAGAGTTGATATCAAAATGACAGGCATGACGTCAACACAGGCACTCGTTGAATGATATATGGGCTGCGAACAATCTTACCAAACCGCCAAATCGAACTTCTGAGCAAACAATTCAGCCGCCTGTCGATCCAGCTACTCATGGTGGTTCTTTAGGACTACCGCGACAAGAAAGACGTTCCGACCGCGAATTCACTGAGTATTCAACATACGGAGTGGCATTCTCAATATACGAACTGGCAGGGTCAATTTGAGCTGTGGAAGGGAGGGGTGAACGAGCAGCTTAGCCAGCTACAGCAGTGACAGGGAGGGGTAAACGAGCAGCTTGGTCACCTACAGCAGTGGCATGGTGAATACAACCAGTGGCATGGTCAATACGTGCAGTGACATGATTGACACGATCAATGGAATGAGCGATTTGCAAACTCTCAAGCGGAACAATCCGAATACATGCAACAAATGATGGAGAACATGCATTTGCAAGGTTCACCACCTAACAACAACAACAACAATGAAGCTCCTTAGTTTTTTATATTTGATTGTATTAAGGATTTTCATTGTAATGTTTTTCTTTTTTATTTGATTGAACAACTATGTTACTTGTTTGGTTTTTATTATTAATGAATTGTTTATTTTTTATTCATTTTTATTAAATATTATTTAAATCTCTTTCAATTTCATTTTTATTTTGTTATTTACAAGTAATTTATGTTTATGCATATATGTATACAATTCTAAAAACTTTAAATCATAATTCAAATATTGAATAGTTCGAAAATACAATAAACTATTTAAATCATCTAAACATATACACTTCAAACTTGAAAGATCTAAAAAACTACCTAATAATTTAAAATCAAAATACAATTATTTGTCTAATAGGTATATATTATTTAATATCTACCTAATATTAAATAAAATATCTTAAATATCTAAATATAATCAAACAATAACAAAATTATATTACAATTATCTTGTTTACAATATCTTTTTAAGACAATCAAAATATTAATTTTATAATCGTAAAAATACTTTCAATAGTATTGAAATTTATAATCAAAATACAATTAGATGTATATATTTTATTTAATATCTACATAATATATAATAAAATATCTTAAATATGTAAATATAACCAAACAATATCAAAATCATATTACAATTATATTTTTTTACAATATAATTGCCTTGATTATAGAATTTCGATTAAAAGAATATAGTATTTAAATTTAAAATACAATATATAGCCTAATTAGTTCATTTATATTGTACATATCTCAAATTGGACTTAATTAACACTATACAAATTAATTTTAAATAATATTATAAAATACTTGATAAACAGTGTTTTAAATAGATCTTCTGGTGGGTAAGCTGGTGGGTAACCTGATGGGGTAACCTGTGAACCTGACCCGTTATACCTGTAACCCGACAGACCTGTTTACCTGTTATACTTGCATAAGAAGTAACCCGACATATCTGCAACTAGACATAAATTATTAAATAGATCTGGCGGGTCCTGGATTGACCCGTTTACTACCTTTAGCTAGGAGGGTACCTCTCAAGTTGACTAGATTAGGCTCAACCTATTATATACTAGGTCGAGCATATTATTCGACTTTAAAAGAGTTAGTTGTTTTATATTATTTCACTTTTGCGTTTCTAAACTTAAATAGGGTCGTAAAGAAAAACTAAAGTTCAAGATCAAACTAAAGTGTTCATTTTTAAGAATAAAAAATGTGAAAATTTTCCAAAACCAGTTTAAATACAGAGTTTAGTTTAAAAACTTTAGAAGAAATAATAAATCTTTTTAGAATTTAATGGTACATTTTTTCAAGTAAAGAATTTTATTAATTAAGTGGTAAACAATTGAACCGGAACAGTAAATACTATCCAAGCACTTAAATCTTATAATTGAAGTGTCAATAATTTGTGGAAAAATTAAACTTCTCGGGATAAAATTGAAGTCCTTTGAAAGGAGGGAAAAGCCCAGAAAAGACACCAATTTTCAGTTCCAAGAATATCGAATTCAACTAGAGTTTCTTGAGATCATTCTTTAACAGAATTCAAATTCTAGACAAAGAGCTTGAAGATAGAGAAGGCCAAAAGAACGCTTTAAGCTCAACTAGATTTCATATCAAAGGTAAGACTGGAAATAAAGAACTCATTCTAATCAAATATGGCTAGACTTGAATCACTATAACTCCTTGATACATGTCCAGAAATGAAATCCATTATTGCCACATGGATCTTGTAGATAGAGACTTGGATGAGCTTTGCTTTGAATCTGGGGAAATGAGGAAATCGAGAGTCAAGAACGAGGAGCCAGTTGATTGAAGCAGGAAGCAACTAATTAGTTCAGAGTTAACCAAGATATTTGATGTTTTTTAACTGATGATACTAAGGAGCTCAGTGACTTCTCCGATGCAACAAACAAGGCCCTAAGACCACCTGGTAATAATCACTTAAGAAAGGAAACTTTGCTCATGTAAGATATTAGAACTTGAGATTGAATCTGCTATGAATTGAAAGAATTCATGTTTAAAAAAAAGAAAGATAGTAAAAAGAGTATACGATTAGTATAGTAAATTAGGATAACATAAACAACATATTCAATTCTGATGTAAACCAATCCAGCTCTTTCTAATCTAGCAATTTCTTCTAAGTGAGAGTCATGTTGGAAATTAATATGGTCATTGAGGGTAAGAATAGACTCCAAAATAAAGGAGATTCACCAGAAGATAAATGAGCAACTAATATTTTGAATCAGTTTCAATATCTATTTTTAAAAAACTTTTGATTCTGTAGACATGAAAACCATCATGCAGGGCTCTGGCTTCAACTTTAATTGGAGAAAGCTTGCTATAGTGGTTACCATAAACATGAAGGATGTGTCCAATACTATCAAAAATAATTGAACCTCCACTAGATTCACCAGATGCAAGACAACACACATCTGTGTTCAGTTTGTACTGGCCGGGTTGAGGAGGATTCCATGACATATGAGAAGCTTTTATGGATATTTTAAGATGATTGAAGCACTTCATAGAAGAAGCAGTATTTTCAATGTGTTTCCATCATGTTGAGCTTAAAAAGCTTAACATGATGAAAACTTGATATAATATGCTTAATGTAGTTTATTGCTGAGATAGAAGAGAAATGGTTGCCTTTAATTTTAACTTTATTCCTAGTCTTCCAAATAACCTAGATGATGATTGCATGTAATATAAAGTTGATATGAGCCTTGGTAGAAGATTTTCTAAACTAGTATCTTATCAAGTGAATTGTTGACGTGTATTTGCTAATTTTAATCTTGAATAAATATGTAAAGTAATTCTATATATTCTAAGAAAAGTTACAAGATACATAAAAGTGATTAAGAGTTTCTAAATTGTGACAAAAATGACACTTAGAAACTATTACTAAATGTATAGACTGCGTGATTGAATCAATATGCAACATATTATTCAGGAGTCTCTGTAGTAAAAAAGAACACTTCCTATGAACAGTTCGGTTAAAAAAAGAATCAAATAAATATGATTTGTTGTGTTTGTATCTTATGTGTTGCATTGGCTCTCTGATATTGAATGAGCCCTCATTTTAGGATTTCCATTAAATTAAGTCATCCACATGATCATCAACAAAAATCTTATAGGATTAAGTAAATATTAGAGTAAATAAAATTGAAGTAAGTTTATTCATATTCTAAGAATTATTTTCCTAGAAATATTTGACTTTATTCAATAATAAACCAGTCATTATCTTCATCAGAGTCTAACTTGATAAGAGGATGCTTGCCAAACCAATTATCAAGCCAGAAATCTATATTTCCTTTACCTAGCTTCCATTTAATGTTTCCTTGAGTATATTCTTTGCTGTTGCATAGTCTTTTCCATATTTGAAAAACCTTCTTCATGTAGTTGAGTTGGAGAAGATGATTGTCTTTGCAATAGATGATATGAAGAATTTTTTCCCAGAGACATTTCTTCTCTCTAAAATTTTACCACAGCTTACAAGAAAAAGCTTTTAAATGTCATAAGATTTTTAAGATTAAGACCATCTTCCTTACAAGATTTACAATTAACAGACCATGAAGACTACTGAATATTGTTAGAATCATTTGTACAACCCTATAAAAAATTTCTTTAATATTCTTCTATCTTTGTAATGATATTTTTAGGAAGCCAACAACTCTGAATCAAGTAGATAAGTATAGAAAGAAAAGTAGAGTTTATGAGAGTAAGTCTACCACCGTAAGATAACTTCTTGCCCTCCCATTTAACGACTTTGTTTCTGATTTTGTCTAGAAGAGAGACATAATTGTTGGTTTTTTGTTATAGTTGATTGTGACTCCAAGATAAGTTATAGGAAGAAATGTGGTACTAAAACTTGTTTGAATGGCTAGAGAATTGATATTTTCTTGAGCTAAATTAGAAGTTGTGATGATTTTTGTTTTGTCCTTGTTGATAGCATGACCAAATAGTTCTTGGTACGTCTACAAAACATTATCTAAAATATTCATAGAAGAAGCCAATCCATTAGAGAAGATAAGTAAATCATCAGCAAAGGCAAGACAAGAAATGTTAATGCTACTTGTACAAGAATGTTTCAAAGTTATATGAGATTCATAGAGCTTATTAAGACCCCTTATTAGAATTTATTCAACAATTATAAACCGACTAGGGGATAATGGATCCCCTTGTCTAATACCCATATTAGTTTTAAAGAATCTAGTAGCTTTCACATTGATAATTATAGAGATATAAACATACTTTATCAAACTACTGATTAAGTTGGTGAATCTATGATTGAAACCAAAAGATTGAAGAACTAAATATTGAAGCTATGAGAGATTTTATCAAACACTTTTGTCCATATCAAATTTAATGAAAATATTACCAGGCTTAGTTGTTCACCCCAAGTCATGGATAAGATCTTTCGCAAGAAAGATGTTATCTTGAATAGACTTGTCTTTAACATATTCTCCATACACTTTTGAATTTTTCTTAGGAATTAGTTTAGATAGTCTATTATTCAAAATTTTAGACATTAATCTATTAATAATAGTACACAAGCTTATTGGTCTAAAGTGTTTCAATTGTGTTGGATTGTATAATTTAGGAATGAGGAAAATGTATGTTGCCATGATGCATTTGGGGTGGTTTTGACTAAAAATAAAGGATGTTATTATTTTGCAAAAATATTGCTTGATGATTTTCAAACAAGATAGGAAAAAACATATGTTGAAGCCATCCATTTCCGATGCACTGGAAGGCTTGTGATTTTGAATAATACTATAAAATTAATCTTCATAAGGATGAGGTAAAAGTAAGCTATTATCTGCATCACTAAGAAGTTTAAGAATAAGATTGAATATGTTGTCATTCATATAAGCCTGATTTGTTTCTATATTCTGATAAGGAGAAGAATAAATAATGTTTTTAAAATAAAATTCAGCTGATAAAGTAATAAGATTATCATATGTGATCCAATGATTGTTGTCTTTAAATGCTAAAAAAATTTCTCTCTTTTATTTATTGACAAAATTATAATAGACTTTAATATTTATATCGCCATCCTTGATTCAGCTAGAGCATCACATTTGAAACAAGTACTACTCTTCCATAGTTAGATCAGTCAGATGTTCACTAGTAGCTTTAGTTAGGTTATTCTTGTCTTCAATGCTATTAGTAGACTGTAATTTGGCATCACAATCTTTGACGACATATTCGGTAAATTAAACTTCATCAAATATATTTCCAAAATGATTATTGTTGCATTATTTAAAAAAAATCTTTCATATTTTGATTTTATTCCAAAATACATAAATATGGAAACCATCGATAGGAAAATTTATGTTACAGTCAATCAACTTGATGAAGTCTTTTTCTAAAGTTCACATATTCAGAAATTTGAAACCATTTATGTGTTTGATTAAGTCTTTAACAATATTAATGTAAAATGGAGTGTGATCCGAGCAACTACAAGCCATATGGATCATCTTAGTATCACATAAGAAGTCAGACCTGATATGTGTGAATTTAGTTCTTGAGAATAAAAGAGAGATAATTTGATTTTAGAGAGAGAAAGTAAAAGTGAAGAGTATGATTCAACTAATGAAAGTATGCTCTTGTATTAGTAGCCTCAACCATTATTTATTGGTGTTCAGACTTAATGTAAGAGAATTAGTTACATAAATTAGTTAATTGAACTTTAGTCCCATATCTTTACAAATAGTCCAAAACCTATCTTAGAACTTTACAATTGATCATATAAGACTTTAATTCATTACATTTAAACCCTCAACATTCTATATCCTTCAGAAAGACAGTGAATAAGAACTAGTAATCATCAGAGGTTGTGAGCTTCGAATAAAAGTTGTTCCTTGCCAAAGTTCTATATGCTTCGAATTAAATATTCCCCCTCTTCTTGTTGAAATGGTTTTTGACAACATATGTAGTCTTCGAAGAAATGTATATCCAAATTCTGCTTCGAATGTCTATTATTCGTTTATCAATTCAAAACTGTTAGACTTCATATTTGTCATTCCTAAATAAACACTGGTTTGTTTAGCTTTGAATTTGACCTAACCATTTCATATACAACCTTTTTCCTGTCACTTCGAATATTCATAGTTCAAGCATTTTTCAAGTTGTTTCATAACAGTTAGAAACGTTTTCTATTCTTAGCATGCGTTCAAAACCTATTAGGCCTAACAAAAACATATGTCACACTACCAATTCTACAAGTGACCATTTTGGCCTTTTTTAACTAATTGATACAACTACCTCTTCAACGTCTCTGGTACCACTTTCTCTCCCCTAACCCTTCTATCAATAGTTCTTCATTTAGTTCCTTTGCCTCAGACAAAGTTTCTAGATAGAGAAACTCATCTTCGCCCGAGAAAAATCCTTAGCTACCCTTCAATGAGTAATCAATTTCTTGGCCACCATCACTGGAAAATTCATACTTTCTTCTCCGAACCCTTCTATAAATAGTTCTTCATTTACTTCATTTGCCTCATACAAAATTTCTAAAGCGAGAAACTCATCTTCGCCTGAGAAAAATACTTAGCTACCTTTCATGAGTAACCAATTTATTGGCTACCATCACCGAAACGTTCATACTTTCCAGTCAATATTCAACCCAATGTATGAAAAACACCCAAAAACCATCGCCCTAGAAACCAACAATCCAGTTTTTGGTGGTTACGATTATTTTTTTATCAGCGAAAGGAATGAAAAATACAAAGCCGTGGGATTGATAAGCAATTTTCCTCAATTTTCTACTCAAACCATGTATTACGGTAATTTTAACCAAAATAAAAGATCTCATGCGCTTTCAAGTTCATCCACTCCAGAATCTCAACAACCAACGCCTCAAAATCCTTCTACAACATCTTCGTGCGTTCCTCCTTGAACTTTACGCAAGGTAACTCCAAGATTATCCACTGAAAGAAGTCCAGAAGAAGGTACATCACATACCAATTCTAGTCCTCATCGAACAAAATGTCAGGTAACTCCTCGAATTAAACTAGAAGCTCATCCCTCTCGAAATATTTCTACTAAAAAGAAGACTTTCAGAGCTATATGATACTTTGAGGCTGATATATTTTCAAAAGATAATACCAATAATCCTGCACCATTATCTTCTGCCCTGAGGGATATTGCTGAGACAAACACAAAGTCTCAACAAACTCCCTCGTAAACACAAGAAGAAAGACCAACCTCAAATCATATTCCTCGTCAATTAATAGAAGAAACATATAAGGAAAAAACAGACTCAAAAGTTATACCATAAAACGTCGAGGCCAAGGAAAGTGATGTTGTTTCTGACATAGAAGATGATGCCTCAAAACAAAAAGTAACAGAGAGAAGAAAAAAACACAAGGTAACTCCTTGAATTAAACTAGAAGCTCATTCCCCTCGAAATGTTTCTACTAAAAAAAGACTTTCATAGTTGTATGAGAGGTTTTGAACAGTACATCATCCCTCGACTATCGCGTTTAGTGGAAGATATCCCTTGACTTTCAAATGTCTGTTGACAGTCCCTGGACTATTGCGTTTGGATAAAGTTAGTCCACCAGCCATGGGAGACTGCCACCTGTCACCATAGTCCCCAGATTTTTGTATCATTACTAGTCCTTTGAGTTTAGTTATCCGTAATATTCTATATTTTGGGTTTGATCTAAACTCAAGGGACTAGTGGTGATACAAAAATCTGGGGACTATGGTGACAGGTGGCAGTCTCTTATGGATCAGAGGATCTGGTGGACTAATTTTATCCAAACGTGATAGTCCATGGACTGTCAACGTACATTTAGAAGTCAAGGGACTATCTATCACCAAACATGATAGTTGAGGGACGATTTATTGTTCAATGCCCTGTAGGAGACTTCGAGGCTTGTATCTTTTGAAAAGATAATACCAATAATCCTGCACCATTATCTTCTCCCCTAAGGGAGATTGCTGAGACCAACACAAAGTCTCAACAAACTCCCTTGCAAACTCAAGAAGTAAGACCAACCTCAAATCATAATCCTCCTCAATTAATAGAAGAAACATCTGAGGAAACAACTGACTCATAAGCAACACAATCAAATGTCGAGGCGAAGAAAAGTAACGTTGCTTCTGACACATAAGATGATGCCTCGAAACAAAGAGTAGCAGAGAGAAGGAGAAAGAAAAATAAATCTCTAGTTGAAATTCCCGAGGACGTTGCTCCTCAATTCAGTGTAAATTTGAAACTACTCCTCCCCGAATATATGATGGCACTATAAAATGTGTCATATCTTTAATATAATGAAGCTCATGCTGATCGTTTGAATAAACAATGGGGAATCTTAGAAAACATCACTCTTTGAATTTCAAAAGAGGGGGAGACTCCACTAGATTTTGGAGCAAATGAGTTGGTGGTCTATCCTGAGATCATCAACTGGGGTCTTCGATTCCCACTAGATCCGATGATAGTGGAGTACTTCAAAATTTTAAACCTGTTAGCTACATAAGAGACAATAAATCTGTAGTTTACACTCTTGTGAGTGAGTATGGCTTTGAGACTAAGCCAAACCCTTCTTTCTATTAAAGATTTCCTTGTCGTGACTGGTCTTTTAGAGGGACTATTACTACCCTTTTACTACTTGACACTGGTTGGTGAATTCAAGATTATCGACGATCTACTTTAAGCTGACAAATTTTAGAAGGAAAAAATGTCTTTATATACGGAGCTTCGGAGAATGGTAAATAAATATCCGAGAAGAACCCTTTCAAAACTTAATTTTGTTTGGAGAAGCAACAGTAAGTCTTTTCACTTTTATCATTTTTTATCCTTTGTAATTGAAATAATCTTTCCCACACATATTGTTATTCTTCTTAGGAATTTCGTAGAGGTCTAAAAATCGAAAAAATGATGCAAAAATTGTTCTTGCTCAACTGGCCACCTACACGGAAAATGAATGGGGCAATGGATTTCATTCATCTTTTCAACCCATCAATTTTATTAACAGTCCTCTATAGAGGATTTCTTTGGGTGCCGACCTCTTCGAAAATCTAATGGAGCAACCACACCCAAATCTTTTTGTGAAGATATTGATTGCACCTGATAACAAAGTTATATTGCATGTGCACAATAGATTTTACAGCCATTTACCTTCAAAAAAGAAAGGGAATAAGACAACATCAACTAATACATCTGGTGCTAGCCCTTCCAATAAACCAAAACCGCAAAAGAAAAAAGTAACTAAAACCAAAAGGAAAGAATCTGACGTTAGACTTCCAACAATCAAAGAGAGACTCGAGGCTGAACCTTCTTTGAAAAGAAAGAAAATTTCAAACCCAAGGAAAAAGAAAGCTGAAAAGGATTCATCATCGAAAGAAGTAGAACAAATGCATGATTTAACTACCTTAGATATTCCTCCTACCGAGGCTGAAGAGACTGGAACAAACAATCTTTGAGGAGGAGTTGAAGTCGAAATTAATCAAGAAGAAACAACACTAGAAAATTACCAACGAGACGACCACTTCTTTCATGACGAACCTACTAGTGAAGAAAAGCTCCAAGCTCTCTACAAAGATATGGATCCAAAGGTTCAACAAATTTAGGAACAACTTTGACGAATTGACCATCAAGTTATTGCTTCTATCTTGCATGAACTCATACCTTCTTCAGATGCTCACTTGGCTTCCTCATCTGCTATCATGCCCTACAACAATGAAAGGTTCATCTATGTGCAAGAGCCATCCAAAGAGGTCTTACTTGCTCTATAACCTTTTGCCAACCTTGAAGCAGCAACCAAAGCATTATGAACAAATGTATATTATTCTCGAAGCCATTTAGAAAATATAACTAAGGAGATGGTCTAATATAAAAATTATACTGCTGTAGAGAAAAGAATAAGAGAGAGTTTTGGCAAACATCTCGAGGAGAAATTTAGTGTAATCCAAATTGATAGGTCACAATATATCCATGAAGCCATTCAACTTAAACGTTATCTTTGCTCCGTGCATGATCAACAAATGAATGAGTTCAAGACTTCTCACCAAATTGAGATGGAAGAGCTTAAAAAGAAACATGTCAAGGAATTAATCAAGGAGCACAACATATATTTTACTCTTCAAGAATCCTTAAAGAACAGTGAAGAATAAAAGAAGAAGCTGATAAGTGATATGGCTGATCTCAAGACTTCCCTTGGGAAAGAAAAGGAAATTACTATGGAGGCCGCCAAAAATAAGCGTGGGAAAGACACATTAGTTGCTATAAAAAATACCGAGGAACATCAATCAATCAATTTACTTTGTGAAATTCATGCAACGTTCCATAAGGTAAATTTATCCAGCTTATGAGCATTAATCCACATAGACAACCGAACCAGCGAAGCCTTTGATCTTGTCCTCACTTATCCTCCGAAGAGACGGAGTCAGAAGAAGATGAAACTGATGAAGAAGATTCTCCAGAAGAGAAATCTGAAGCAAAATAATTTCTATTTCCACCCCCTTTGTTTTGTTCCAAGTCACTCGATGTCATATAATGACTTGTTGTTGGTGAATGCTCAGTTGTTCGGCATTTATAACATCTTTTTGTAAGATCAGATTATCTTTTCTGAATTAGTACTTTTCCTTGCTCTATATTCAGTTCCCTTATCATAAAAATATATAAGTTTAAGAACAAAGTCATTTTTACCTAAAATAATAATAGTGCCTTAAAAATATGCTTAGGGAATGTAGCATTTCGAATAACAATTGGTGTGAGTAAAGAATGTAAACACCTCTAATACATATATTGTGCTTAGAAAATGTAGCACCTCAAATATGTACAATGAATTTAGAGAATGTAGCACCTCGAATATGTATAGTGTGTTTAGAAAATGTAGCACCTCGAATATTTACAGTGCATTTAGACAATGTAGCACCTTGAATATAATTGTTTCTATGTTGATAATGAATGTTTAACACTTCAGATTAATTACTCTTGGTCAATAACTTTAAAGATGATCAGTCTTTTGACTAGTCACCAAAATTATTTAAATACTTGTGTTTAAAACAACCATTGGCCAAATATCTTTGAATATTTACATGACACCTCAATAAAACCTCCATGGGCTAACAGGGTAGGAAAGAGTATGCCAATTATTTAAGAAAAATTCAATACAAGAAAATCATTCCTATTGGAATTTTAGATTTTTTATATTCCAAAAATGTTGAAGCATACACCCCTGCTCATCACAAAGGCGATACATGCCCGACTTTATTCTCTCCATCACCATATAAGAATCGTATCAATTCGGGGCCATCTTTTCAAGTAGTTTATCCTTTGTGTGGAGGAATACCTTTCTTAAGACTTTATCACCCACTTTATCACCCACACATATTGTTATTCTTCTTAGGAATTTCGTAGAGGTCTAAAAATCGAAAAAATGATGCAAAAATTGTTCTTGCTCAACTGGCCACCTACACGGAAAATGAATGGGGCAATGGATTTCATTCATCTTTTCAACCCATCAATTTTATTAACAGTCCTCTATAGAGGATTTCTTTTGGTGCCGACCTCTTCGAAAATCTAATGGAGCAACCACACCCAAATCTTTTTGTGAAGATATTGATTGCACCTGATAACAAAGTTATATTGCATGTGCACAATAGATTTTACAGCCATTTACCTTCAAAAAAGAAAGGGAATAAGACAACATCAACTAATACATCTGGTGCTAGCCCTTCCAATAAACCAAAACCGCAAAAGAAAAAAGTAACTAAAACCAAAAGGAAAGAATCTGACGTTAGACTTCCAACAATCAAAGAGAGACTCGAGGCTGAACCTTCTTTGAAAAGAAAGAAAATTTCAAACCCAAGGAAAAAGAAAGCTGAAAAGGATTCATCATCGAAAGAAGTAGAACAAATGCATGATTTAACTACCTTAGATATTCCTCCTACCGAGGCTGAAGAGACTGGAACAAACAATCTTTGAGGAGGAGTTGAAGTCGAAATTAATCAAGAAGAAACAACACTAGAAAATTACCAACGAGACGACCACTTCTTTCATGACGAACCTACTAGTGAAGAAAAGCTCCAAGCTCTCTACAAAGATATGGATCCAAAGGTTCAACAAATTTAGGAACAACTTTGACGAATTGACCATCAAGTTATTGCTTCTATCTTGCATGAACTCATACCTTCTTCAGATGCTCACTTGGCTTCCTCATCTGCTATCATGCCCTACAACAATGAAAGGTTCATCTATGTGCAAGAGCCATCCAAAGAGGTCTTACTTGCTCTATAACCTTTTGCCAACCTTGAAGCAGCAACCAAAGCATTATGAACAAATGTATATTATTCTCGAAGCCATTTAGAAAATATAACTAAGGAGATGGTCTAATATAAAAATTATACTGCTGTAGAGAAAAGAATAAGAGAGAGTTTTGGCAAACATCTCGAGGAGAAATTTAGTGTAATCCAAATTGATAGGTCACAATATATCCATGAAGCCATTCAACTTAAACGTTATCTTTGCTCCGTGCATGATCAACAAATGAATGAGTTCAAGACTTCTCACCAAATTGAGATGGAAGAGCTTAAAAAGAAACATGTCAAGGAATTAATCAAGGAGCACAACATATATTTTACTCTTCAAGAATCCTTAAAGAACAGTGAAGAATAAAAGAAGAAGCTGATAAGTGATATGGCTGATCTCAAGACTTCCCTTGGGAAAGAAAAGGAAATTACTATGGAGGCCGCCAAAAATAAGCGTGGGAAAGACACATTAGTTGCTATAAAAAATACCGAGGAACATCAATCAATCAATTTACTTTGTGAAATTCATGCAACGTTCCATAAGGTAAATTTATCCAGCTTATGAGCATTAATCCACATAGACAACCGAACCAGCGAAGCCTTTGATCTTGTCCTCACTTATCCTCCGAAGAGACGGAGTCAGAAGAAGATGAAACTGATGAAGAAGATTCTCCAGAAGAGAAATCTGAAGCAAAATAATTTCTATTTCCACCCCCTTTGTTTTGTTCCAAGTCACTCGATGTCATATAATGACTTGTTGTTGGTGAATGCTCAGTTGTTCGGCATTTATAACATCTTTTTGTAAGATCAGATTATCTTTTCTGAATTAGTACTTTTCCTTGCTCTATATTCAGTTCCCTTATCATAAAAATATATAAGTTTAAGAACAAAGTCATTTTTACCTAAAATAATAATAGTGCCTTAAAAATATGCTTAGGGAATGTAGCATTTCGAATAACAATTGGTGTGAGTAAATAATGTAAACACCTCTAATACATATATTGTGCTTAGAAAATGTAGCACCTCAAATATGTACAATGAATTTAGAGAATGTAGCACCTCGAATATGTATAGTGTGTTTAGAAAATGTAGCACCTCGAATATTTACAGTGCATTTAGACAATGTAGCACCTTGAATATAATTGTTTCTATGTTGATAATGAATGTTTAACACTTCAGATTAATTACTCTTGGTCAATAACTTTAAAGATGATCAGTCTTTTGACTAGTCACCAAAATTATTTAAATACTTGTGTTTAAAACAACCATTGGCCAAATATCTTTGAATATTTACATGACACCTCAATAAAACCTCCATGGGCTAACAGGGTAGGAAAGAGTATGCCAATTATTTAAGAAAAATTCAATACAAGAAAATCATTCCTATTGGAATTTTAGATTTTTTATATTCCAAAAATGTTGAAGCATACACCCCTGCTCATCACAAAGGCGATACATGCCCGACTTTATTCTCTCCATCACCATATAAGAATCGTATCAATTCGGGGCCATCTTTTCAAGTAGTTTATCCTTTGTGTGGAGGAATACCTTTCTTAAGACTTTATCACCCACTTTAAAATCCCTTCTTCTTACCTTCAAATTATACCGACTCGTCATCAAAGTTTGACACTGAGTCATATTCAAATGAGCTTTAACTAAAAAAATGTAAAGTTGACTTTACAAGACTAACAACATCCTTACCACATACCAAGGCAAAAACACTGTGTTATTACTTCTGAAGCACAAAAAGAAGTCTTTCTCTATTGTTGAATTGAGGACCATTATTCGTAGTGATTTTTCAAGGCATTCCAAAACAGCAGTAAATATTGTTCATAATAAACTTAATAACATCCTTTTCCTGTGTTCCAGACAATAGTTCAGCTTCTGCCCACTTTGAAATGTTATCTATAACCATAATAATCATTTGACGTCCTCTAGAAGCCATAGGCAATAGTCCTACCAAATTTAGTCCCCAACTGTAAAAAAAGATAGCTTCAGAATTAGACATACGTGTTAATGCTGGTTTGTGAATAGAATGGACAAAACACTGACAATTATCACAACCTCAAACTAGATCTTTAGCATCACTCATAATTGAATGCCAATAATATCCTGCCAACAAAACTCGACGCATCAAAGACTTGAAACTAAAATGCGATGAACCCTCACCATCATATAACTCATATAAGATCTCTTGAGACTCTTGTTTTCCCGAAAAATGTAGCAATGTTCTACTTAAATATTTCTTGTATAATACTCCATCCAATAGAACATAACCACATGCTTTATATCTAATTTTTTTAGCCAGCTGTGGATCTTAAGGTAACAAACTCCTTAGTAAAAAATTAAGAATATCAGACCTCCACTCACCTCGAATTGTATCTATAGTGACAAATATTTCCTTAACATATTTACATTGTTATCGTCGTGTCAAAATAGAGGGACTCTCTAGTAACAATATCCAAGGATATTATTTTGTATAAGAAATCGTTGCAAAAGAATCAACAATTACATTATCTCATCGATTAATATGCTTTACAATCACTTTGTAAAACAAGAGAGCCAAATTTTGAAGCTCACGAAGATACAAAATTAAATTATCCTTCTTAGCTTCGGAAACACCTACCATATGATTTGCCACTAATTGTGAATCCATTTCCAAATGAAGTATGGTTGCCCCATAAATATTTACAAGCCTTAAACCAGCCAATGCACCTTCATAGTCAACCACATTATTCGATGCATGAAAACCAAATTTAATAGCTTGATACATTGGCTTCCAAAAGGGAGAAACCAACTGCACTTCTTTACTAAATCCTAAAACACTAGAACCACTATCAGTTCAAACGACCCACATTGAAGTTTCTGGCAAGACCTTTTTATCTGTCTCCTCATCTCATATGCTTGAATGAAATTCAACAAGAAAATCAGTTAAAGCTTATGCTTCAATAGCCATTCGAGGAGAAAAAGTGATATCGAAATCTCCCAACTCTACTGAGCACGTGGTTATCTTTCAAGAAATGTATGGGCATTGTAAGAAATTTTCCTAGCAATAATATCGAAATCTCCCAACTCTACTGAGCACGTGGTTATCTCGAACTACAATAATATGAGATTGAAAATAAAGACGCATTTTCCTAGCAGCCACCACTAAAGCTAAAACCATTTTTTCAAGTCTGAAATACTTTTTTCACCAGTGCCAACAAACGTTTACTGACATAGTAAACTGGCTTCGAAATTCCCTTATCTTCCCTTATTAAAATAACACCCACAACAAATTCAGAATCTGCTATGTATAAAAACAATTGATATCGAGTTCGAGGCTTGGAAAATATCTCTGGTGATAACAAAAGTTCCTTAGTCCTTGAAAATACTACTTCACAATTATATGTCCATTGAAACTCCTTTGGGATTCGTAAGACTTGGAAAAAAGGAAAACATTTGTCAGAAAACCTTGAAATAAATCGATTAAGGGCAACTAACCTTCATGTTAAGATTTGCACCTCCTTAATAGTTCATAGTGATGTCATTGAGACTAAAGCCTTCAACTTCTATGGATCAGCCTCTATTCCTTTTTGACTAATAATATATCCCAAGAATTTCCCTGATCAAACTCCAAAGGTATATTTCTCAAGATTTAGCTTTAATCGAATAACCCTTAAATTTAAAAGAGTTTCCTCTGAATCTTCCAAATGCCTATCATCAACTGGACTCTTAACCAACATATCATTAATATATACCTCCACATTTCTCCCAATATAGGAAGCAAAATCTTTATTTGCCTTCTTTTGATATGTTAATCCAGTATTCTTCAACCCAAAGGGCATAACCCTATAACAATGTAAGCTTCGATCTGTGATAAACATAGTGCTTTTTTGGTCTTTTGGATCCATCTGAATTTGGTTATACCCTGCAAAAGTATCCATAAATAAAAATTCTTTTAATGAAGTAGAATCAACCAGCTGATATATTTGAGGAACATGAAATGGATTTTAGAGCATGCTCGATTCAAATATTTGAAGTCAACACACATTATCCATTTCTCATTCTTCTTTTTAACCAACACTGGTTTGTTGTCCATAAGGATATTATGCCTCCCTAATATGTCAGACCCTAGACACATGATCGACATGTACAACAGTAGCCTCTAATTTTTCAACAAAAAAGGCACGTCTTTTTTGAATAACTGGCTTGATCTTCAGATTTATAGCCAAACTATGACATATCACATCAGATGGAACCCCCATTCCATCCTCTGTTTTCCAAGCGAACACATCCAAATTAGAAAACATAAATCATAATAATTGATGATACAAATTTGGTGACAATAATGTCCAATATTCGAAGAATATTTATATTGTGAAGATAATACTCTTATATGCCTCCACTTACTGTTAGAGAACCCCAAAGTTTCTCTCGGATCATCAATTCCTTGTTTTTCTTTCGTGGTCAACCCCCCTGACTGCTATTCCTCCATTCGATATTCACTGGTAAGACATCTGATACGAAGAGCTGTTGCATAAAATTCTCTGGCTACCTTTTGATCACTTCATACCACCCGAACACGATCTCCGATGACATACTTCAAATACTGATGAACGGTGTATACAACTGCATACATCTTAGAAAGCCAAGATTTCCCAAAAATAGCATTATAACTGGTCGGACAATCCACCACCATGCATAAAACTTGGACCTTCTTTTTAAAAGAACCCTTTCCTAATTACACTTCACCCTCGAATTCCCCAATCACCTGAGTTGTCACACTTGTAAATCCAATTATTGTACTGTTTGATTGACAAATTCGAGGTGGATTACGCATCCTATTGTATGTTGACTTCAATAGAACATTTGCAAGAGTTCATGTATCTATCAAAACACGTTGGATTTCAATCCCACCTATTTATGCTCCAATAACCAATGCGTCTTCATAAGGACCTGCAGTGCCTCTCAAATCATCTTCATCAAAAATAATAAAAGGAATATCTTTCTTACCATAAAAGTGAGTAGACATCCTTCCTTATATTTGAGTAGCTAAACTTGTACTTTTCTAAAGTACTCGTCAACCAAATACATGAAGTACATTACACCCCCGATTGTGGGTTTATAGATGGAAATTTTGGTCCAAGTCGGCTCGAACCGGTCTAATCCAGCTCGACCTGTTCGAGCTTTGCCCGACCTGAACATATAACAGACCAGCTACGAATATGAAAATTATGACACGTATGTGGGTCGGGCCGGGAAAACGACCCGATCCGAAAATATAAACTAATATAAATATATATACTAATTACTAATAACTAAAAAACCTTCATTCATATTGTTTCCAATAATATATAAATTTGATTATTCTAGTAATTACTAATTAAATTATTCTTCTAAATATATTTTCAAATAATACATTTACTAATTTGATTCTCTCAACAAACTTAATTTTCAATAATATATAAATTCTTCTAGTTACTAATTTTTTAAAATATAAATATACCATTAGTCTTTTCCTGGAGGTGTTAGTGTTACTAGTCATAGAATCTCCCCCAAATATTTCCAAAGACTCAAAATATTCACATAAGTTTTGAACTCGTCCTTGCTCTATTGGTTCATCCAAAACTATAAAAATTAACCAACCTAGATCTGTATCCAAATATTCTAAAAGATCATCAAATTTATCGATCTTAGATTCTGGCATCATCAGATTTTATTTCTTAGAATTTTAATATACTACTTGCGAAGTCGATGCATTTGGAGCCTTTGATCCACTGCTATGACCTTTAACAAAAGCAATTAATTTTCAATTTTGATTAAAATCCGCACCTCCTTTTTTAAAGCTATACAATCTGAAGTATCATATCCTATGTCATTGTGATACTTACAGAAACTGTTGTTACGCTATTCTCTTAGTCTATTTATCAGAGCTAGTTTTTTTTGAAGTTCACATATCCTTTGGCCTTTTCATAAATCGCAGCAACATTCTCAGTTAAATCAACACAATATTCTGGCCTTATCCATTTATTTTTCCTTGGTCTTTGAAGCTAATACCTTGTAACTTGAGTTTTGTACCTTCTAGTTCGAGGGGGAAGCTTATTGTTATTCATTGGACGAGATGGTTGGGTAAATTTCGACAATTGCCCTTGATTATTTGACACTTGCCCTGAATTATTTTGACTTGGTCCAACCATTCCTCGAACCCTAGTTGATTCCTCCACTTTAATTTGATCTTCGACTTGAGCTATGCTTGCTCCAAAACTCTAGTATGTCCACTTTTCCATTCAATTTGCTAAATCACCCGGTAACAAACCTTGTCAAAATGCAGTCATAACTACCAACTACTTACAATTATCTAATCTTGCTTTTATTAACACAAACGTTTGGTATAATTTTTCAAATTTTCTCCCATTACTTGTTTACATTGTATTATAGTATCTCCATTTTCTTCTATATCTTTACTTCTCACAAATTATAGTAAAAAAGATGTATAGAAATCTCGAATATTAGAAATAGATCCCCTCAGAATCTTATTGTACCATTTCAAAGTTGTGCTCTTAAATGTTCGAGAAAAGGCTCTGCATACCAGCTTATCATCATCTTCAAATTTTATCATATAGTTCTTGAAGTGTTTTATGTTATCATAGGGATCTTGCATCCCATTAAATTTCTCGACTTTAGAAATATCGAACCGCTTTGGAAGAGTAATAGACCTTATCTCAATTGTCAAAGGAAAATTTCTCAAGTCAACTCCTTGCACGTATTGGTCATCTCATCCTGTTCCTATGACAACGTACAAATTTTGATCATTTAAACCCGTGCATTGATTCGATATATTTCATTCACAATATTATATTTCCTTCAAATAACGAGTCACATTGTCTCTTTTTGATCTATATTATTTACGCAATTTTTTAGGCCAATCTTTGTCTTCTTTCGAAGATCCCCGATACCTCTTTTTTCAGATGTCGAACTATCAAACTCATCATCACTGGATGTAACATACTACTGCTTTTTTATCTTTTCGTGAAGTACGATGCTCTTTATCAGATTCAATATATGTTTTCCTCCGCTCACTTCGAATCTGGTGAGCTGTACAAGATCGATCAAATTGATTATCCAAATATTACTTCTCATCCACTTGTTGCAACTTAGATTTCAACATACCTGATTGAATATTTTTCTCTCTTTGAACATACTTCTCATTTACAATTTTGATTTTATCCAGCAATTGATTCATTCGAGCTCCAATGTCCGAATGAGTTTGTTGAATTGGAATTTGATCATATTCCTTACTTTATTTTTTTTGAAAATAAGATCTTAGCGTCTTGATTTCCTTTCGAAAAAAAGATCATGTTCATTTCTTGGTTCCATTATCGATCAAGAATAACAACAACCAATCAAAAATTCAATTATCTCTGGTTTTTTATTACGAAATCAAGGTACCGATCGACTGCATCTGCCACTGCGGTTGCAAATTTGATATGTTTGAATATTGTTTTTGAGAATGAAAGAGAGAGAGAGTTTGATTTTTAAAGAGAGAAAGTAAAGGTGAAATATATGATTTAGCTAATAAAAATATCATCCCTTGTATTAACAGCCTAAACCATTATTTATAGGCGTTCAGACTTAGTGTAACATACTTAGTTATATAAATGGGTTAATTGCATTTTAGTCCTCTATCTTGACAAATAGTCCAAAACCTATCTTACAACTTTAAAATTGATCATATAAGACTTTAATTCATTACATGTAAGCCCTCAACATTTTATATCCTTATCAAGACCAAGATTGATTGAAGAAAGCTTTATCAAGACAGTTCAATTTTTTTTTGTTAGACCAAGAAATTTAGTCCTTGCATAACATGCATCTTTTAGGTCACAGTCGCGAATCTTTTTATTTTAATCATCAGAACTTTTACTGCAAAAGGTAGAAAAATCTATATGATCAGATGGAGAAAATATAACATTAACATCACCTAGAAACAACCAAGTTTTAACAATCATAGAGATATGTCTGAGAGTATTCCAAAGATTAACTCTATTAATTCTTTGGAGCTTAGTGTAAACAAATGTAATAGAGAAAATGTTGTTAATCAGAATATGATTGATTTCAACATGGATGAATTGAGAATGATCAATCATTACATTAACCTCCCGATCATCCTACCAGAAAAGCCAGATTTTGTTAGTAATATTAGCAGCATAATGATTGAAACCAATATTAGTAGAAATAACCTCATGATGATTGATACTAATTATTGAATGATAAGGAACTTGATTTTTTCATTGAGAACGATGGATTTAAGCGTTCTAACAGAGGCCTTATTACCAATTTCCCTAATGTTATAATTGAGGACATTTATCATGTCAGACTTTTAAGAACAACTCTTTTGGGTTCTGCAAATTGCAGAGACTTAATGATAATGGGTTTTTTTTTTCCGTTTTGCTTCGTGCTTATTTGAGCTTTTTGTTGAGAAGTTTTTGAAAACTTGTGTCAGTTTATTTTCTTTTGAGGATAAGAGTTAAATGAAGGCTTCATATGTTGTCTCGGTTTAAAGTATGATTACCACATAGAAGAATTTCATCATCCATGGTTAGAGAAAGATTGTAGTCGTAATCCAAAGATTTTATAGCTTCAATAAACTCTTCATCATTGTTTGTAGGTTCTATCTCATGATGATAATTTTGAATTTTGACATTAATTAAGTTGCTTTGCAAGTCTTTTCCAGTTTGTTATGGCGTGGTGTTAGCAACTTTAGAAGATGAAGAAAGTGAGGTAATACTATCCTGATTATAGTTATTGATGGCTGGTAAATTTTTAATAATTATATACCTCACTTTAATAATCATTTTTGCTAGAATTGCATGATCTCACTTAGGAAATGTTTTCTGGAATTTCTTATACCTTATCTTAAGCCAGCGTCCCTCGTTATCACCAAAACCCACCTAAATATTATGATGGATAGTCTTGGTAAGATCAATCTCTATCCAAGCGTAACAAGCGTTGTGAAGGGCTCTATTTTTCTTAGGAACCCAAGGTTTAAGACCTATAGAAGCAAGAATGGATTGGATGGTAGAGTCAATGAATAGAAATTCTGGCACTTTCGTAATTCTGATCCAGACTGGAGTGATTGGACTTTCAACTTTTGGGTTAAAAGATAAAGTTTATTTAAGTCTTCTCATGATTGTGTGACGAATAGTCTGAAACCTTTTGCTCCAAAGTTTACATAAGTCTTCCTTCATTGTGATTTCCAGTAATATGTAATGTGCATCCCAATTCGAAACACTATATTCTCATGTAAACCTGCGATCATTTAGAAATTTTGTTAGAATGTGTTTCTTTTGGATACGTGAGGAGAATTTTCCCAATTACTATGAATGTTGACATAGCCATTAATTTATCTTTGTTATGTTTGGTGAATTGAAATGGAATGTGAACATTGTTATGATGAATAACAGTAGGAATGTAGTCCTTGTATTTGATGATTGATTTGAATAAGTCTACAAAAGGCTTTGTAGTGTTTAGAGTATCTATTGTATGAACTTTATGTTGCTTTAATGAATCTTGTATTTCTGGGAATTTTTCATCTGTGAAATCTTTGTTTTGTTGATTTTTCATTTCGTTGATTATTTGGTGTTGAGTCTCTTGATATCTGATTGCAAGAGCTTTATTGCATGGTCAATGATCACGATCCTTGACAAGAATTAAAGAATCTTCCCAGTCGAAAAAACTCAGAGATATTACCAATTGGAAAAAGATGAAAACATAATTAATCAATACTGGTGCAGATGATATATAATCGGACGATATTTTGGTTAGTTTAATAGATTATTAAATTACCAAGCTGAAGGTAAAGAGATAAAAGTGGTGTACTTGTATTTAATATTCCTAGCAAAAGTCCAACCCCTCTTAATGATGCTTGTTGGGGGTATTTATACTTGCTTTTCCCTTGACCCGTGGGTTTTATGGGTCAAACCCTATAATTGGATCATTGTTATAAGCCCCCGGGCCCAATAGGCGAACTACTAGGCATGCAGCTGAGTTATGGTTCCACTCCAACTATTGTTCCTCTATTCATCTTTTATTTGGATTCTCTGAAAAGCTCTTCAGATATTATTAGGATTAGTAAAGATATGCTTCCACCAATATTAGAATTGATCATATAAACCCCTTAGCTATTTCAAAAGCTTTGAAAAAGATAATTACATAAAATAATATCCAAACTGATCACCTGGATTCGATGTGAATTCGAAGGGACTACCAATCAACTCAAAGGTTGCTACTTTATTATCAATTTTTTGTTACCGTGTCAACTTTCAGTTTGACCTAATCACCTTTTTTATAGGGATTTAGAGATAATACTTCAAAATTATTGGGGGCTACGATAAAAAGACTTCAATTAGGACCTAATCGATTCATTTCTCCTACGAGAAACACTCAAGTAGATCTTTTAGTATATAAATATGCTTTTTTACTGTTTTTGTTTCTATTTTCAAATCTTAAATCTAGAGAGAGAAAATTTAATCGTCTTAAATATTTTCCAAGGTTTTATCTTCACCCCAAGAAGTGCCTTAATAAATGAGGCTGGCTTAACTTGTCTGAGTTAGACGGAGCAGCCACACTGCCAGCCTCTCCTGGTGGATTGATCATTGAAGAAATATTAGAACCAACCATAAGTTCAGCTCCAACAATATTTCTCAAAAATAATTTATATACTTCATCTTTAATAAATCTCAAACCATCATAGCAACCAGAATTACCAGTTCAACGATTAAAATTACCAGAGACAGCAGTTCTCCAATCAATACAACCATAACACCATTTTTTAGAGCCAAAGTCGTTACGAGCCGCAAAACTCTATCCCCTTTATTTGTATGGGTTTTGATATGGGAGATAGCCCACCTCGAAGGGTTATTAGGCTATCCAAAACCAAAATTGCAACTCCACCTGTCAAAGAGGCAAAGAATCCCGAGGAAGGTCCTTCAATGGTAAAGTCTTCAAAACTGCCAATTTTAGATCCACAACCATCGATTTCTCCTATCGGATCTTCTCATATTGAGAATGAAGATAGTAAGCATATATCAGCAGACCAAGTGCCAAAATAATAGAAGAGGTGATGGCAAAGAGTGGGACAGATACCCCTATAGAGACCTCCGGACATACTAGGGACACCAGTACACTTCGTGAAAAGAAAAAACAGTGGAGAAAACTATTAACGAACCACTTCCGTAGTGCCTTGTCGGCGAGTTGGGCCCAACTTCTCTAAGGTTAGTGTTAAGTACTTTCTAACACTTCAATGAATTTCTTATGTGTATACCTATATTGCTGAGTTGGATAGGATAAGGAAGAAATAGGGCTTTCCGGACTCTATCAAGGTCAGAATTCCCATCCCTGATGAGACTCTGATGGGTAGTAAAATGGGGAGCTAGTTATATACACCAAAGTGCTCAACTGGGGCCTTCGGTTTCTTTTGGACCCAGAGATAGTTAAATACTTTCATTTTATAAAGCTATGTCCGAGTCAGTTAAGCCCCATCTCTTGGAATACCCTATTAACCAGCATCATTGCTTCAAGAATTTTCGAAATCCCAATACCTATGGAATAGTTAGCAGTTATGGCCGGATTATGTAGAAATCATAATATCCTTTTCTATTATTCCAACATGGGAATGATTACAAGGTGTTCAATGACCTACTAGAAGCCGACAAACCTTGGAGGAGTCGATTTCTTTATATCAGTGGTGCTTGGGAGAATAGTAAAAAAACAGAAATAAGGAAAATCCAAGCATGCTAACCAGATACTGGAAAAGCTTAGGTAAACATTTAACGATTCTTTCCAATGTGCATTAATATCGAATTCTTATATCGAATAATTTCAACATTAACTTTTAATTCAGATTTGTTTTTTAGTGTTTTCCAAAATGTTCTTAGAACATTTAGAAGAGCGTCGGACCATCTTGACTACTGAATCAATGGGCCATGCAAAATTGGAAAGGTGGTTTCCACAACTACTTCACTGCAGCTAATATGGTGAAGACTCACTTATGGAGAACAAGCTCAACTAGGGAGCTTTCTTGGGAGAATTAACCAACCCTCTAGAAGCTGCTGAAATCATCAAACATATTGAAGAAAAAAATGGTAAGATCTTCTTAGCAGCTAGGAATACGGCTCATAGTCACCTGGACAAAATGAAGAAGAACAAAAAGAAAAGTGGAGACTCATCTCATGGACTTTCCGATGCGGGGTTTAGGGTTGCCAATAGAAATTAATGATTCACTATTAGAGGCTGTAGCAGTAACAATAGGTGAGGCAGAAAGGCTGTCACCATCTTCCCCAACAATTAAGAAGAAAAAATGGGTCAAGAGACACCAGGCAGGTAGTGATGACAAGGCAAGCAAAAAAAAAGAAAGTAGTTATCGGTTCGGAGATCATACTCCAAAACGAGATCATTCCTCCTGAAAATCCTACTAAAGTTCATACTGAAGAAGAAGTTCATGCTAATCCTTCCTCTCTAGTGTTCCCTACTACTGACCAACCTCATGTTGAACTTGAGGTTAACTTAGATGATATAGGGAGCTTATACTTCAGCGAGTTCGACAAAGAGGATTTTGACCGAACCTTTCCTCAATCATCCAACATAGCCAATGCAGTGATTCATGATGGTGAATCTTTTGAAATGTCTGATGAGCACGACACCTTGGGCTATGCGGTCTTAGGTTACATCAGGCCCATAGTTGACTTAGAAAGACAAGTTAGAGCCCAAACAAAAGATATCACTTCCCTCCAAATTGATAATCAAAGCTTAAGGTCTCCATTGCATCCGGACAAAGCAAGGTAGAGACTTTAATAAAAAACAAATTGCAAATAAACATTGAGTTGAAACAAGACAAGGATTATCGAGAGAAAACACAATCCAGTTTTATCGAACTGCAAAACTCCACCTCTCAAGAAATTAAAAACTTGAATGAAGCATTGCCCAAAGAAAAAGCTACTAACGAACAATTGTCTAAAGAGAAGAATGAACTACAAGATCTTCTCAAGAAAAGAGACGATTAAATCACCGCTCTGAAAGACTCAAGGGCTCAAGATATAGCTACTGACAAGAACAAATATGCCGAGGGGGTGTTGAAGTCTATGGAACAAAGGGAAGAATCTGTTAAATCTGATATGGTCCTTTTATTCCATGAAACTTTCCCTAGACGGTCTCTTGGGAAGCTTTGGGACTATGTGCCAGATGATGAAGTTCCCTATCATACTTTAGCACAAAATGATAAATATAATATGAATTCTGATGGCTCCGACCCTGCTGGCGAGGCTGAGGAAGGTTCAAGTGATGATAAAGATGAAAAATAAAAAAATGATGTTGAGAAGACAACTGAAGGGAATGAGCCATAAGGTTAATTTATTTTTTAAGTTTATGTTTTAAACTAAAGTCCTTGGATGACCAATGCATTTAGTTGTTTTATTTGGATTTCCTTTTCTGAACTGAATTCCTTGGATGGCCAAGACATTTTTTCTAAATGGGATGGATGTCTTCGATAATCCGACCAGAATTTCATGTCATCGTTCATTTATTTCGTAGTTCTTCTTATCTTTTTTATATTTACATTAGAATTTGATTTAAGGATGCTAAACATTAATCCTATATAAACTCAATCAAGTATTTCAAATATTTAATCATTTTTAATATGTTCGAGGTATTTAAAAGGTATTCCATCTGAAGACTAAAAGTATTTAATCGGTGTTTAATTTATTCGAACCATTCCTAAATATTTCAAGGAGTTTAATTGGTGTTTAATTTATCTGATCCATTCACAAACTCAACAACTCTTTAGAAAAGAGAATGATAGTATATTGATTATGATCTAGACACCTCATTAAAACCTCCCCGTGCCACTATGGTAGGAAATAGTATGCCCCTAAATATTTACATTGAAATATAACAAAGTAAATATTTACAAGATGGTTTTATTCAAAGTATAACCCGATGTGCTCAATATTCCAGGAAAGCTTTAAAAGGTTGCCTTCTTTGTTTTGAAGTCTGTACGTTCCTTGTTTGACATTTTCACATACCGTGTATGGCCCTTCCCAATCCAGAGCCAGTTTTACGAGGGTTTCTACTTTGTATATACGAATACTTTTCTTAACACTTTGTCCGCTTTTAAGAAATATCTTCTTTTAATTTTAGAGTCAAACTTGTTTCTATTCTTTTACCCTTCTTTGTTCAATTAGATCTAACGGATTTCTCACAATCATATCATTTCCTTGTTCGAAATAATTTTGCACTCTGAAAGAAGGCAAAGTAGCTTCAATAGGTGTGATTGAAGAGAAGCAGTGTTGAATTCGTCTTGAAGTTCAAAAGGCTTCAATGTCTTTGTTGTCAAACTGATGACCATTATCTGTAGTAATGCGTTTGAGAAATCCAAATCTGCAGCATATATTGGATGTGATAAATTTTATCACTTTCTTTGACGTTGTTCTAGATAAGGGTGCAACTTCTATCCACTTAAAAAAAATATATGGCTAAAATTATAGTTTGACAACCACCAGAGGCCATAGGAAGAGGCCCAACTGAATATAGTCCTTATCTCTCAAAGGGTATTGGTTCAGATACTGATTCCATGGGGACTGCTAGCACATGTATTTCATTTGCATATTTTTTACAATAATCACATTTTCTGACCAAATCCTTAGCATCTGCCATTATAGTGGGCTAGTAGTATTTTGCTAACAAAAATTTCATGGTTAAATAGTTCTAGCCACAATGTGTTGACCTCTCTCCATCGTATAATTTACATAAAATATTTTGAGATTTTTTTAAACCAAGGTTGCGCAGAAAAGGCTTGCTGGAACACTTTTTATAAAGAACTCCTCTCAACATCAGGAAACCAAGAGCCTTGTATTTTACTTTTTTAGCCACAATCTTATCCGAAGGTAAAATTCTATTGGTAATAAAGTGTTGGAATTCATATCTCCAATCTTTGGATATGTTCATACTCTTTTCAGCTTCACCTTTCTTTCCTTGAATTGAGTTAATTCTTGCATAAGGATCCAAAGATATGCTTCAGAGTAAGCTATGGTGGCCAAGGAATCCTCCATGATGTTTTCTAATGTGGGAATATGTTCATATCACATGTCTTTAAAACTTGTGGAAATTTCCTTTAGCATCTGTAGATACTTTATCAAATGATCTTTTTTGGTTTCAAATTTCCCTTTAGCCCGATTAATAAGTAATTGAGAATCACTTACTAACCTGATCCTTTTTGCTCTACATAATTGAGCTAGCCTCACACCAGCTATGGCTGCTTTGTATTCAGACTCGTTATTGGATCTGAAACCATAGCATATAGCTTGGTACATGATGTCACCATAAGGGGAAATTAAACAAACCCCAGCTCCACATCCCATCGTACTAGATCGACCATCTGTCCGGACTACCCACTCTTGATGAAACTTATTACCCTGAGTTTCCTCATAAGGTCTCTTAGTATGAAAATCTACTAAAATATTAGCTACAACTTGAGCTTTGATTGCAGTTCGAGGTGAAAAATCGTATTATGGTGTCCAAACTCAACTGACCATTTAGTCATTCTTCCAGATATATGAGCCTTTTGTAGCACATTATTTAAAGGTAAAGATGTCTGAACCGTGATAAAGTGTGCTTGAAAGTAAGGTCTTATTTTCGTAGCTGCTATCACTAGTGCCAAATCTAATGTTTATAGCTTTAAATGTGTTTTCTCAGCTTCCAATAAACTCTTGCGTATATAATATACCGGACATGGTTAGTTATCCACGTTTCTTACTAGTACAACACTTATTGCATACTCCGATACAACCAGATACATATAAAGTTTTTCTCCTTAAATAGGCTTGAATAATGTCTTGGATGAAGACAAATGTTTCTTGATTTCAAAGAAAGTTTGATCATACTGTGGGGACCAATGGAAGTTTGTAGCATTCCTTAACACTTGGAAAAACTGAGAGCACTTATGTGATGATCTTGAAATGAACCGATTTAAAGTAGCTAATATTCATGTTAGTATCTAGACTTCTTTAGTATTCTGAGGTGGATCCATGGCTAGTAAAACATTTAACCGATCAATATCAGGCTGAATCCTTTTTTCACTTACAATGTATCTTAGAAACTTACCAGATCAGACTCCAAACGTACACTTCTCTAGTTTAACTTCAAGTTGATAGCCTCTAGGCTAAAAAACATTTCTTGGAGATCAGATATGTTATCTTCCTCCTTAGGGATTTTCCCCATCATGTTATCTCTGTAAACTTCTATATTTTTGCCAATTTAGTTGGAAAATGCCTTGTTCACCAACCGTTGATAAGAGGCCCCATCATTTTTTAATCCAAACATTGTCACCTTATAGCAATGAATCGTTCGATCATTAATAAAAGTAGTATGATCTTGATTATTCGAATCTATTTGTGTCTGATTATAACAAGAGAAATGTCCATAAAAGATAATAACTTTTTTCCTGATGCAGAGTCTACCAGCTGGCCTATCCGGGGTACTTGGAAAGGATCTTTAGAGAAATTTCTGTTTAGATTTGTCAAGTTAATACACATACGCCATTTCTCAAAGAGGATATTGAGATTCCTTAATATGCCCCATTCTGGTTAATCAATCTACTTATTGCACAATCACTTCGAGTTTTTCTCTAGAAAAAGTCCTTCTTTGTACCACTAGTCCAACATCAAATTAGAGTGATAGCTAGTGACTAATCACATCGACTGGCACTTCTGCTGCATCTTCACTAGACCATGAAAATACATGTAAATTTTTAGATAAAAACGATAATAATTTTTGTTTTAATTTTAATGGTAATTTGGCTCCAACCCTAACACTTTTTCCTTCTGCCAGACAATGAATTTCAACTTTTTCAATCAGAATTGAAGCACTAAGGGCCTACCTCAGATGATTTATATCATTTTGATTGGAAGAAGGCTTCAATAATTGCTATTCTTTGTTAATTGTATTGCCTCCAATGTTTTTGATCAAGAGGAGTGACATAGCATTCATGAGCTACTTTCTGACTACATGGGACAAGACTCACTTGACCTGCACAACATATTTTAAACATTGGTAGACAGTGGAAGCCACTGCATGCATCTTAGAAAGCGAAGGTCTGCTTAATATGGTGCTGTAAGACGTTGGACAATCAACCACAACGAACAACACCCTTACCATTTTTTTAAATGGTCTTTTACCCAATAACAGTTCTTCCTTAAATTCACTGATGACATCGGCAGAACTCCCCGTAAACCTATAATAGTTGTGCTCAAACACTGGATGATTAAATGGTTGTAAGTAGTAAAAAAAATATATTCTCCGAACTACCTGTATCGACCCAAATCCGACGTATGTCATTGCCCGCAATAGATGCTCCGATCACAACAACATCTTTATGTGGGCTTGCAATATTTATTAAACGTCTTCATCAAAGACAATGAATGAAGCAGGGTCTTTATAAAGATGTGTGGACATTTTTCCCTCCATCTGAGTTGTCACACCATTAACATGTCTTTTTCTTGAACAACTCGGAGGGTGTTGTTTCAGTGTCTCCCCCAAAAATGGTCAATGATTTGAAAACTTTGCGCATATAGAAAATAGTTGTAACCCTATATGAGATAATGAGTGTCTACATCAAATATTTCCACAATCATCATGGTTTCTTATTGTCTGGATACCCCCATACTTTGCCCTGGACCACTTGGTGAGGTTGTTTGGGGTGCATTGTTATTAGGTTGAGGGTTGGCATTATCTTGTCTACTGCCCCATAGCCTTTTAACAAAGACACCCAATTTTCCTCTCTCGATTAGATACTGTACTTGTTGTTTTATAACTATATAACCATATGTATCATGACCCACATCATTGTGGTATTTACAGAAACGAGTATTCCGAATTTTCCTTGGAGACTTTCCCTAGTTTTATTATATATTGTGGCCACACTTTCACCTAGTTCGGGAAACTATTCAGAATAAACCCATTGGCCCCTCTCAGGTCTAGCTTGTTAGTTTTGGTTAGATTGATTTTGTCTGGGCCGATGTGATGCCTGCCTAGACTCTTTTGGCCTATAATTAACAGTAGCTTAAGATTGGGTAGTAGCTTGCAGAATTGATGCTATAGCAGCAAGCCTTTTCAGACATGGTATCTAGGATTTCGAAGTTTCTTCAATCGTAATCTGTTTTCTAACTTTATTTAACAGCCCTTCCCACGTCATCACCTTCTTCTGATTGAATAACAAATTGGCCACTCAATAGATAATCAGTGTCATAATCTACGGAACCCTTTATTTTTCCTTGACTTTTATTCCTTTCTATTTTACCTTTGATGTTTCTTTTTTTTGAATTGTTCTTAGTTAACCTCATTTATTAATCTGACGGTCTTCGTCACTACTGGACGAAAAAGACTCATCAGAGTCAGAATCAGTGGATAAATCATCAGAAGAATGTGATGCACTTATAACTTGTTTAACCCGATGTGTCTTTTTAGATTTAATATGCGCATATGGGGATTTTTCACTGTCAGCATGCTCATCTACAAATACACCACATGCATGAAACGTTTCTTTCATTGATTTTCAGCTTGCTTTTGGGCCTTTAGAGCTTCAATTTAAGCTCTTAATTGATACCGTTCATCCTGCATGAACTGTCTTTCATCTGTGTTGTGATTGACATGATAAAAAGTAGTGTGCTCATTATTATATCTTACACCTTCAATTTCAGGAGGCGGATCATCTTGCATGTTAAGATTCATGTTTGGATGATGTCCGAACTTTAATTTCTAGTTGCTCGTTTCGAGAAAAACTATTTAGGCACCTTCAACTCCCACTGTGGTCATCTGGTGTGGATGATTTATAATCGGAGGGTATTTTGGGTAGTTTATTAGTATAATATTAAATTAGGAAGTAGAAGGTAGAACGATAAAAGAGGTGTGTGCTTGTATTTAATATTCTTAGAAAAAGTCCAACCCCTCTTAATGATGTTTGTTGGGGTATTTATAATTGTTTTTTCCTTGACCCATGGGCCTTATGGGCCAAACCCTATAATTTGGTCATATTATGAGCCCTCATGCCCAATAGACGAACTACTAGGCATACAGCTGAATCGTGGTTCCACTACAACTATCTATAAACACCTATTCAAGTTTCTTATTAACACTTATATATATATGGTAAACTACCCATAGATATCTAGACCAATGTGAAAAATCACAAGTAATCCTTTTCTACTTTTTGGAACTAAATATTCTCTTCATGTTTTTTTTAATATAAAAGGTTTGTATCTTTCAAACTGTATCTCGAAAAAAAAATCCAAAAGTATCATCGATTTGGTTCTTCAAGATGAACAAAACTAGATCCATTAATAATATTTTTTGAATTTCTTTTTTCGCAATAACATACGAGACACATAATACCAAACATGCGAGACCGGGCATAAAATATATACTAGAGATGACATGAAATAAACATGTTAGACGAGTTATAAAATAAACATACGAGATACATACTACTTGATAATGAAGATGCAAGACTAGGGTTTCTAGGTCTGACGAAAAAAAATAAAATAAAAAGAATCAATGGATCTAGTTTTGTTCGTCTTCAAAAAACAATATATGGTCTCGCATGATTTATTATGCCTTGTTTTTTTTTTAATTTTTGGTCTATCATGATTAATATATCTCGTCTCGCGTGTTTTTTTTTATATTCTCTCGTGTTTATTTATGTCTGATCTCGCATGTTTGTTATGTCTGGTCTAACATGTTTGGTTATGCATGGTCAAGCATGTTTGTTATGCCTGGTCTAGCATGTTTGGTGAAGAAGCTTTATACCGGTGAATACTAAATCTAATTAGATTTAGTGATTTTTATCTTCGTGTATGCTTCGCAAGAAAGAAATTATTTTTTTATTTTACTTATTGGTAAATGCTAAATATAATTACATTTACTGATTTTTATCTTGATATATGCCTTGTTAAAAGTATTATCTTCCTTTATTTTGTTCATATTTGAATGTTAAATCTAATTATATCTATTGATTCTACTGATTTTTAATGATTTTTTGTATTTTTGTGATTTTTATGAATTTAATCTTACAAGAAAGGTATTATCTTCCCTTATCTTACTTATCGGTGAACGTTAAAACTAATTACATAGACCGAGTTTATTAAGTTTATTGATTTTTATTAGTTTACGTGTCTATCCTCCAAAATTTTACCGTTTAGTTATATTTTTATTAATTTCAAACTAGGCCTGTAAGGATGTGGTGGATTATAATTTGAAAATAAATAGTATCATAGCAAAACTGGTTTGCATGAATAAGATATGGATAAGATATGAAGTTCAAATTTTGTCATTGTCATACTGATTTTTAATTTGGTATATGCCTCGCAAGGAAATAAATTATCTTCGTTTATTTCATTGATTGGTAAATGTTAAATCTAACTACAGTTATTCATTTTATTGATATTTATTAATTTTTATTGAATTTTTTTTATAATCTTGGCATATCCCACGCAAAAAAGGAATTATCTTTCTATATGGAGATTTACCATTAAAGACGCATCCAACAAATTATCTTTAAGACGCATCCAACAAACCTATTACGGATAAATGCCTAATTGTTTTAAGAGACTTTATATACCTTAAATATCCTTCTATATAAAATATAGTAACAAACTTATCTTTCTTTCTTTTTTAATTTTATTTTTTAAAAGTCTGTATCTTTAAAACTGTAAATGGGAAAAAGAATATGAAAATACCATTGGTTTTATATTTTAAGACGAACAAAACTAATAGCACTTATGATATGTTTTATTTTTTTATAAATATTTTACACATGTTTCTTAGTTATATGGTTTCACATCTAGTGGGTTGGTTTCACATCTAACATCTATCATAGTTGCCATGAATTTGCATTAGTTGTACACAATTTAAACAGGTTTTGCATCTAGCAAAACAAAAAAGGTTTCGTATCCATAAAAACAAAGAAAGTTTTGCATCTAACAAAATAAAGAAGGTTTTGCATCTATCAAAAGAAAGAGATTTATCATGTAGCAAAACAAAGAAGGTTTCGCATCTAGCAAACCAAAGATGGTTTCACATCTAGCAAAATAAAGAAGTTTCGCATCTAGCAAAATAAAAGAGGGTTCACATCTAGCAAAATCTAGAAGGTTTCGCATCTAGAAAAACAAAGAAAGTTTCGCATCTATCAGAATAAAGAAGGTTTCACATCTTTTTCGTTAAACCTCTACAAATTTTAAAACTTTAAGAGTCTTTATCTTTTAAACCGTAACTCGGAAAAAAAAATCAAAAATACAGTTGGTTTTATTTTTTTAAGATGAACAAAACTAGTACCATTCATGATATCTTTTGATTTTTTTTTTAATTTTTTTTAGAACCTTGGATTAGAGAGTTAATGGATCTTTGTGCTGTATTGATGGTTTTGCATCTCTTGGTTTTTTTACTACCTGTTTGGTATCACAAAAAAAAATGAGAATGAGAGAATTTGATGGAAGAGAAACTCGATAGTTGTAACTTTGAGGTATTCATGAAATGTCAGGAAATAATCAATTTGAGAATCGAATCCATAATCATTAAAGTGTTGGTGATCTAACATTGGAAACATAGGGGATTTGTTCGTAATTGCTGAATTTTTAATATTTAGAAAGAACTATATAGCCTACAGAGATGGAAATTTTCGTCTTCCTCTTTGTCTTTCTATAGAATTTTATACAGGACAGAATTAAAAGGACAAAAGCTTTAAGTAGGGGTATTAAGGGTATTTGATGGGTCTTAAATGGTAAATATTTGACTAAAAAGGATCTTTCGAGGAAATATGAAAATATGGGTCTTAAGTGGATAATAGTTATGATTTTACGTCTTAAATGATACTTAACCCTTATTGTATTGATCGGTGAATGTTAAATCTAATTACATTTACTAATTTTATTGATTTTTACTCATTTTTTTTATTTTAATGATTTTTATCTTGCAAGAATGATTTTAGTGATTATGAATATGTATACAGATCTGAAACGACTGAAAAATGGTTAGTCTTTCGTGTTTGCGATTTGTTTCACCTTAGTCTCAATTTTTTACTTTTATAATAAATTAGTCCATAACATTTTAAACAAATGTAACAAAACAATAATTAATGGTCTCAATATTTTTTGTCTAGTTTTTCTCATTTACCATCCACGTCGGCTTCCGTGTAGGACAATGGCGTGGATACGTTACAAATTAAAATTTTCCCAAGCTAATTGGGATATGATTTCAATTAATTTGGTACTTGGATATTGGTTATTAGATTGACGAATTATTTTAATTATATTAGGCTAGTTTATATTTGGGCTGAGTTTTAAATGGGTTGGATCGGGTTTAAAGTTAGATATAGAATTAATAGTAAAATATTAAAATTAAATGATAATTTTTTATTTTTTACTTCATCCACACCCGCTTCTTATGTGGAAGCTTACATGAATGATCAATGGTAAAATTGGACAATTTTGTTTTTGTTGAAATCGTCATGGAAAGAGTATGCCAATTATTCAAAAAATATTCAACACAAGAAAATCATTCCCATTCGAATTTTAGTTATTCTATATTCTAAGATGTTGAGTCGTACTCTCCTGCTCATCAATGTGCCCAAATTTATTCTCTCCTTCACCTTATAATGACCCTCCCAATTCGGGACAATCTTTCCAAGTCATTTATCTTTTGTATGGAGGAATACATTTCTTAAGACTTTATCACCCGCTTTAAAATCCCTTCTTCTTACCTTCGAATTATACTGACTCCTCATCAAAGTTTGATAATGAGTCATATTCAAATGATCTTTAATTTTTTTTCTTCGATCAAATCTAGTTCTATTCTTTTTGTTACTTCATTCGTCTCTTCAGAATATTGAAGTACTCTATAAGAAGGTAAAGTAGACTCTACAGGACTTACAACATCCTTACCATATACTAAGGAAAAATGTGTTTCTTGAGTAGTCTCTCTACGAATTGTACGATAAGCCCACAACAACTCTTGCAAATAATTAGGCCATTTCCTTGCAGCACCTCTTAAATTCTTCTTCAAACCTTCCAAAATAGATCTATTAGTCACTTCTACTTGACCATTTTCTTGAGGATGAAAAGATGTAGAAAAATACCGTGTTGTTCCCTTCGAAGCAAAAAAAAGAAGTAATTTCTCTGTTGTTGAATAGATGACCATTATTCGTAGCGATTTTTCGAAGCACTCCAAAGCGACAACAAATATTGTTCATAATGAACTTAATAACATCCTTTTCATGTGTTCCAGGTAATGCTTTAGCTTCTTCCCACTTCGAAAAGTTATCCACAACCAGAATGATCGTTTGACGTCCTCCAGAAGTCGTAGGAAATGGTCATACCAAATCTATTCCCCATATGTTAAAACGGATAGCTTCGAAAATAGAAATAAGTGTTACTATTGGTTTGTGAATAGAATGGACAAAACCCTGAGAAGTATCACAACCTCAGACTAGATCTTTAGCATCATTCATAATTGAATGTCAATAATATCTTGCCAATAAAACCCGACGCGTCAAAGACTTGAAACCAAAATGCGCGGAAACCCCACTATCATGTAACTCATAGAAGATTTGTTGGGACTTTTATTTTCCCAAACAACATAGCAATGCTCTACTTAAACAATTCTTGTATGATACCCATCTAATACAACATAGCTGCTATCACTAGTGCCAAGTCCAATGTTTTTAGCAAGTTGTGGATCTTGAGATAGCATACCCTTTAGTAAAAAATTAAGAATATCATACCTTCAATCACCTTGAATTGAATCTGTAGTGATAAATACTTCCTCAGCATATTTACATTGCTATGGTCGTGTCAAAATGGAGGGACTCTCGTGTAACAATATCCAAAGATATTCTTCTGTGTCCCAAAGAATCACTTATTTTATTATCTCCTCAATTGATATGCTGTACAATCACTTTGTCAAACAAGAGAGCCAAATTTCGAAGCTCTCGAAGATACACAATTAAATGATCCTTCTTAGCCTCAAAAACATCTTCCATATGATTTTCCACTAATTGTGAATCTATTTTCAAGCGAACTATAGTTGCCCCACAAATGTTTGAAGGCCTTAAACCAGCTAATACAGCTTCATAATCAGCCTAATTATTCATACTCATCAATTGTATTATCTCCTCGATTAATATGCTCTACAATCACTTTATCAAATAAGACAGCCAAATTTCAAAGCTCTCGAAGATAAAAAAAATTAAATGATCCTTCTTAGCCTCGGAAACATCTGTCATATGATTTTCCACTAATTGTGAATCTATTTCCCAACGAACTATAGTTGCCCCACAAATATTTGAAAGCCTTCAACCAGTCAATGCAACTTTATACTCAGCCTCATTATTTTATGTATGAAAACCAAATTTAATAGCTTGATACACTACCTCCCCAAAGGGAGCAACCAACTGCATTCTTGCGCTAGATCCCAAAATACTAGAACCACCAAAAGTTCGAATCACCCACATCGAAGTTTCTGGCAAGACATCTTTATTTGTCTTCTCATATGATGTTCTTGAATAAAATTTAACAAGAAAATCAGCTAAATCTTGACTCTTAATAGTCGTTCAAGGAGAAAACGTGATATCAAAATCTTCCAACTATACTGACCACTTGGTCATCCTTCCAGAAATGTATGTGCGTTGTAACAAATTGTTTAATAGAAAAGAAGTTCGAACTAGAATAGTATGAGCTTGAAAATAAGGTGTATTTTTCTAGCAGCCACCACCAAAGCCAAAACCATTTTTTCAAGTCTCATATACCTTTTCATTGATGCCAACAAAGTTTTACTAACATAGCAAACTGGCTTTGAAATTCCCTTTTCTTCACTTATTAAAACAATAGTCACAGTTGATAAGGAAGTAATTCGCCGAGCCCAATAAAAAAGGAGTTAATTGCAAAAAGGAGAAGTGAAATATACCCATTAGTGTATTTATTATTTATTAGAGAATAATGTGGAAATAAATTAGGTTGTAAATGACTAATTATGAAATAATCAAGACTACCTAGGACATAAATGGATCCCACTTTCCCCACTACATAAGGGAGCCCCTTTATTCATGGGTAGCGGGATATTCTTTAATACATTCTCTTTCTATATTCTCTCTCTACACTTTTAGTTCTAGTCACATCAAGCACAAGATCCAAGATTCCTCATTCTTGTCATTTATTCTCTCATCACGGGCGCCGTCTGTGGGAACACGTGATACCTAAAAGAAAACGTTTTCTTCGAAAATCACGACTTAATCTTAAGAAATGAATGACGAGGAAACTGGGGAGAGGGTCGGGAGAAAGGTGGCCCGAGCCATTTTGCTGTCCGAGGGCGAGGAGGCACCGGACCGTGAACATTACGCGCATGGTCGGGATAAGCGATCAACTCTTATCATGACCAGAAGACAGTTAATGGAAGATATCGCGAAGCTGAACGCTGAAAAGAAGAGGGCTTTAGATGACAAAAGAGCTCGGGAAGGCAAAGGGAAAAAGCCGATGATTGACAACCGCGGAGAAAGTTGTCCGGGTGTAGACCACCGTATCGATGCCCGACCTGTTCGAAATTATCAAGAGCCCCACCCCGACTGAGAGCGGGATGGAAAAACCAGGCGATATCAAAAGGATGACCGGGGTATTTCTGCTAATTATACTTCGGACGATTCGTCAGGAAGAGAATATCGACGCAAGGAAAGACTAAACAAACGTGCACGAAAAATTAATTCCCGACGTTATAGGGCACCCCGTTCTGATTCACCCAAGTTCAAGAAGGACAACACCGAAAAAAGAACGCCAATTTCACACGAAAAATAAGAAATGTTGACGGCCAGTAGAGAGGAGCGGGTAATTCTACCCCAGGTTCAGTGGCAGCCGTCAAATAGCCAGACGCAAGGGTACAGGGTCAGTAGCCAGTTCATCAACCCGGGCAATGAAGGATTGTATGGAATTCCTACCTAGGGGCTCAGCGGCGGTTAGACGAAATATTGTCAGGACACCTCCCGAAGAGGTTAGACATATCTAAATTGGAGAAGTACGACGGCAAAAGAGATTCGGACAACCATTCGGAATCCTTCATGTTAAGTTTCGATAATGACAACAAGCTGTTATGCCGAGCTTTTTCGATGACCTTCAAGGATGGGGCATCTAAGTGGTACAACCGGTTACCGCAGGGTTGTATAAAGAATTTTGGGATGTTCTGGATGATGTTCCGTCAGCAATTTGTGGGAAGCAAAAGTTTATGAGCCAACGGTGACACAATCGTTAACTGTAAACAAAGACTGGGAGAGAGCCTCAGGGACTACACGCGACGCTTTATCGATACAAAGACCGACCTTGACCGCTGTGAGGAGAACGTGGCTCTGACAGCATACCGTTTAGGGCTACTCCTAGGACCGATGAAACAAACAGTCACTAAGAAACAAGCTTTTACTTTTTCCGCCCTTCTAGCTCAGGTGGAAAAACAAATATTGATCCCGATGTCAGTCGTAACCTCATCAGGGTCATTGAGGAAGAAGCTGTGGAAAGCAGAGGAAATGTAAGGAACCTCTCTCAATTTTTCGAATCGTTGACTATTTTTGGGGGTGATTCTATGGCAGGGATCACGCATTCTTGCAGGAAGCGACATATTGTGAACCTAGCAACTCAGTTGGAACTCGTAAATATCCTCATTCGAAAGGCAACCCGTCACCAAATTTATATTTTGACGATGACGACATGAGAGACATAGTCGGCCTCACAAAGATGCCGTCGTTATCGGGCCGGCCATTACGGGAGAAGAAGTCCAACATATTCTTGTCGACACCGGAAGCTCGGCAAACATAATATTTGTATCAATGTTCGCCAAGTTCAGGAAACCCCCAGTGATTACACATTCGGACTGAACTATCGTGGGATTCACAGGATCGGTTGCAGAAGTGATAGGAGAGTTCGAAGGCATCGTTCAGCTAGGTCGCGGGCCTTTCAAGAAAGAGGTCATTGTTTTATTCGTCGTGGTAGATGCACCAACTTCTCATTATGCGATCTTTGGCAGGCCATGGCTATCGCGAATGCACGTGGTAACGTCCATTATTCATCAGTGCTTGAAATACGTGGTCGGGAACAATGTAGGGTGGTGAGAAGCAGCCAGAAAGCGGCAAGAGAATGCTACCATACGACTTTAGTGCCAAAAAGGGACCAAGAAATGGAGCAAGTTCGGGAATAACAGTTAGCGGGACTTCCATTGGGGTCGCTACCTATTGATGATCCCAGGGAAGCTCCTAGGTTTTTTTACTACCGATAAAGAATGTGGAAAACACCAGTTTACCGAAGGAAGAGTTTTACAGATCGGAACTAACTTATCGCCAGGTTTCAAGAGACATTTGATTTTATTACTAAAAGAGAATTTGAATTTGTTCGCTTGGTGTTCGAAGGACGTTACTAGAGTCCTAGAAGACCTGATAATCCACAAGTTAACCATCAACAAAAACGTCCGACCAATCTCACAAAAGCGTCAGACCTTTTCACCAGAAAAGGCGGAAATTATTCTAGGTGAGGTGGAAAGAATGCTCAGCGTCGGTCATATCAAAGAACTGAGTTACCCACTATGGACATCCAATCCCGTTCTGGTCAAAAAGAAAAATGGCAAGTGGAGGATGTGCGTAGATTTTACCGACCTCAATCGAGCATGGCCTAAAGACCCTTTCCTGATGCCAAGAATCGACCAGTTGGTTGACTCGACGTCGGGTAACAGACTACTCATTTTTACGGATGCATATGCAGGATATAATCAAATCAAATTGAACCCATCAGACCAAGAAAGCATGATGTTCGTTACTGGGCGAGGCTTGTATTGTTATAGGGTTATGCCATTCGGGTTAAAAAACGCAGGAGCGACTTACCAAAGATTGGTGAACAAGACTTTTGAAAGCCAGATAGGGAGAAACATTGAAGTTTATATCGACGACATGCTTGTGAAGAGTGGCAGAGACGATGACCATCTCGGTGATTATAAAGAGACTTTTGGCAATCTAAGGAATATAAATCTCAAATTAAACCCGGATAAATATTCTTTTCGGGTAAGTTCGGGAAAGTTCCTAGGATTCTTCGTCAGCGAGAAAGTAATCGAGGCAGATCCGATACAATTACAAGCTCTTGCCAGCATGACCCCACCGAGGAACATCAAGGAGGTTTAGATATTAACCGCGCGCTTAACGGCTCTGAATCGATTTATTTCTCGTTCATCTGACAAGTGCGCTCCCTTTTTTCAGGTCTTCAGAAACACTAAGTCTTTTGTTTGGACACCAGCTTGTGATGAGACCTTTTTAGGGATCAAAACTTACTTATCATCCCCGAACCTTCTGACAAAGCCCCTGAAAGGGGAGAGTCTTTTTTTTTATGTAGCAGTTTTAGATTTTACAGTAAGTGCGACATTGATTAGTGAATCGGGAACAATTCCCAAAGCTTATTAGATGCAGAGACAAGGTATTAGAAGATGGAAAAAATGGCTTTGGCATTGGTGACCGCGCCGCGAAAAATGCGACCATATTTTCAGTCTCATCCCATTATCGTTCAAACCTCTTTTCCACTCAAGTATGTTCTTCAGCGACCGGACATGTCAGAAAGAATGTCTAAATGGTTGGTCGAGCTAGGCGATTTTGGTATCAATTTTGAGCAAAAAACAGCCATTAAAGGCCAGGCCTTTGCTGATTCTTTAGTTGAATTTCATTCCGACCGACTAGACCAAGAATAGCCGCCCAAGGAAGACAATCAAGTCGAGTCGGTAATTCGAACCGATGGGGGATCGAACGTCAGTGGATGCGGCGCGAGTGTACAAATAGTCACTCATACAGGCAAAAGTATGTATCAGGAGATCCGATTTGGTTTTACCACCTCTAACAACAAAGCTGAATATGAGGCTGCCCTGGCTGGTTTAAGATTAGCGCAGGTGTGTGGGCCTAGGCATATGAGGCTGCCCCTTGTCCAACATCATCAACCTCCGCATTTTCGGCATTCTCCGGCTCGACATCCTCGTCAGACTTTGAGCGTTTGCTAGGCGCCTTGTTGCGTTTGGGAAGGAACAATTGCGCATCAGGTGCGTCTGTCTTTGCGACCAAATCCACCAAGCTAGGTGGTTGGCGCAACTTCTCCCAAGTGAGTGGTTCATCAGAGCAACGCCACAGGTTGCTCATGATCAAGTTAGTATTCTTGAAGCCGCGGTGGAATGCCTGACCCTAGTTCTTTCGGGCGAAGTCCTTCGAAATTTGGAAGGTAACTTTGACGGCCTTGAAGTAGTCATTTTTCAGCCTCTGAATAAAGTCCTTGGACACTAAACAAAGGATCGGGCAAAATAATAATAATAATAATATGATTACCATCAGGAACCCATGTCCACAGCAACCGCCTCGGGTTCTCCTTAGTATATGGGCGACCGTTCTCCCAACAGCCTCTGAGGAAGACAAACCGATGCTTCCAGGACTTGTCGCCCTCAAGAAAATCATTTACAATCTTCTAAATGTTGGCTAAGAAAGAATAGAAGAAAGGCGATTTGGGTGATTTGGAAAGCCTGGACAGGGCAATATACTCCTCTATCGGCATAATTCGACCCGACAGTCGAGAGACCATTATACACGACATCAGTGTATACCACGCATTGGGCGTTAGCTGTGAGGGGCATATACCAATTACCTCAAAGTACCGAGCAATCTCAAGGTCTAGAGGAAACCTGAGACCCCAGTTGAAAATCTCTGTAAAGACAACAATCTCCCGAGAGCGAACGTGCACGGGCGTCTCCTCAAGAACAGGGAATCTAACTTTGATGCATTCCGGGATTCCCCACCGGATCAGAAGCTCCGCTTGTTCTGCAGCGGAGAAGTACAGATACTTGCCTTCAAAAAGGGAAATGATGTTGTAACTTGGCAATAACCGATGATAGGTGGAGGTTATGACAGCCTCTATCTCTAGAGGACGGGGCTCTTCGGGAGGAGCAGCAACATTACCGTCTGCAGCAGCGACACCTTTCCCCGTTTCATTTTCCTCTGCGGGATTGTCTCCTGAACCAGCTAAATCGTTCGCTTCTGGCTCGGTAGTGCCTTCTATTGGTATATCTCCAGTGCAAGTAGGAACCAGGCATATGTGAACCGGCCACTTGAGGGTCGACCGATTGGGAAAGCGGCTGTATAAAGCTGGAGCTACTACCGGTGTGGATAACCTTTGATTCGTTTCCTCGCTGATGGCGAGCGCGCTCTATTTCCAAGTTCTGGTGATCAAGATCCCTTCGTGCAACACCCAAAGGGGTAGCCGCGGTATTGATACCCGTGCGAAACCCTTGGATCGTGGGAGTTAATTGGACCATTTTGGGTTAGGCGCCCTCCACCGGCGAGAAAGAGGCGCTGGAGTCTCCCATTGAAAGGAACTTTGGTTTGCTTTGGAGTTTAGGAAGAAGATATGGCAAGTTGGTAGGAGCGTTTACCGACGAAGGCGGCGGGTGATTGGATTGTGCGATAGGGGAATTTGGAGAACTGCTACTGGAGGGAATAACGATGGCCTCGGGATTTTGAGCGACAGCAGGCTTGGGAACTATGAATAATTCTCCAAGAATGGGATTAGGTAGAACAGGGTCGTGGGGGAGAGGCACGGGTGCGAAAGGCTTCGTGTCAGAACTCAAGATTAATCCAGCAGCTCGGTATTCTTCGACTCGATCACTAATACTAGCTCAGTTGATAAACCCAAACACAAATTTGTTTTTCTTCTTCGGTTTCTGTTTAAGCTTCGAGTTCTTATTTTTCATAAACACTGCTTTCTCTCTCTAAAACGATCAGGGGGGACTTTCTCTCTCTAGGATTTCTCTGAAAGAGATTTTATGAATGAATTATTTATAGGCAGTTTGCCTTAACCGTTCTACGCATGGGGGAGTCCAAACGACAAAAAGCAGCGGGAAGTCGAAGAGCCTTTTGGAGTGATGTGCAGATGAGCATGCTTCGAATGAGGAGATGACACGTGTGGACTCAACCCAACAAAGCACGCCATAGGCACTTGTCAGGCTAGCCTTGTTGGTCTACGCCACGTGTCTGGTATTTTTTCCAAGATCTAATGATCCGTTTGGGCCCATGGTGAATCCATTAGTCGGAATCGGTAGTAGGCCCATAACGAGTTCATTAGCGTCGGGGGCGTTTCACAACCTCCCCCGAAGCTTTAAGAAACGTAAGAGGTCGGTCGTCAGTTAGGAGAAAGCGGTCGGTCGAGGGGCTCATCCCTAAGCCTTAGGCGATGCGATACTGAGGCATTGTGGTCAGAGGTGTTTTGACTGAATTATTTACAAGTCTTCATTCCTGACGCTCTTGAAGACTGCGGGGCTACTGATAAGGAAGTAATTCTCCGAGCCTAATAAAAAAAGAATTAATTGCAAAAAGGAGAAGTGAAATATAACCATTAGTGTATTTATTATTTATTAGAGAACAATGTGTAAATAAAATAGGTTGTAAAGGACTAATTATGAAATAATCAAGACTACCTAGGACATAAATGGGTCCCACTTTCCCCACTATATAAGGAAGCCCATTTATTCTTGGGTAGGGGGACATTATTTTATACATTCTCTTTCTACTTTCTCTCTCTACACTTTTAGTTTTAGTCACATAAAGCACAAGATCCAAGATTCCTCATTCTTGTCATTTATTCTCTCATCAATAGCGAAGTCAAAAACTAATATGTATAAAAACAATTACTCTCTAGTTCGAGGGACGAACAATATCTGTGGTGATAACAAAAGTCCCTTAATCCTTGAAAATACTACTTCACAATCTTATGTCCATTGGAACTCTTTTGGTCTTCGTATGACTTGGAAAAAAGGAAAACATTTGTCATAAAACCTCGAAATAAATCATTTAAGGGTAGTTAATCTTCCTGTTAAGATTTGTACCTCCTTAATAGTTCAAGGTTATTTTATTCAGACTAAAGCCTTCAACTTCTTTGGATCGACCTCTATTATTTTTCCTTAATAATATATCCCAAGAGTTTCCCCGATCGAACTCCAAAGATACATTTCTCAAGATTTAGTTTTAATCGAATGACCCTTAAATTTAAAAATGTTTCCTCTAAATCATCCAAGTGCCTATCATCAGCTGGACTTTTAACCGACATATCATTTATATGCGCCTCCATATTTCTCCTAATCTGAGAAACATAAGCTATATTATTCAAATTTTGATATGTTACTCCAGTATTCTTCAACCCGAAGGGCATAACCCTATAGCAATGTAAGCCTCGATCATTGATAAATTTAGTGCTTTCTTGGTCTTTTGGATCCATCTGAATCTAGTTATACCCTACAAAAAAATCCGTAAAAGACAATTATTTTTAATGAAGTAGAATCAACCAGGTGATCTATTCGAGGAACGGGAAATGGATCTTTAGAGCAAGCTCGATTCAAATATTTTAAGTCAACATATATTCTTCATTTCCCATTCTTGTTTTTAACTAACACTGGGTTTGTTGTCCATAATGGATATTGTGCCTCCCTAATATGTTTGACCCTAGACAAATAATCCACTTATACAAAAATGGCCTCTGATTTGTCAACAAAAAAGGTACATCTCTTTTAAATAAGTGGCTTGATCCTTGGATTTATAGCTAAGATATGATATATCACATCAGATGGAACCGCAACTAAATTCTCTATTTTCCAAGAGAAAACATCCAAATTAGCGAAAAAAAATCATAATAATTGATGACAGACATTTGGTGACAGTAATGTCCATATTCGAAGAATATTTTTATTTAAAAAAGAATACTCTTATATGCCTTCACTTAATGTTAGAGAACCCATGGGTTCTCTCAGATCATCAATTCCTTGTTCTTCTTCCAAGGTCAACCCCCCTGATTGTTATTCAGCCATTCAAACTTCACTTTTAGGACCTCAGATACGAAGAGTTGTTGCATAAATTTCTTTGGCTACCTTTTGATCACTTCGGACCACCCGAACACGGTCTCTGATGACATACTTCAAACATTGATGAATGGTGGATATAACTGCATACATCTTTGAAAGACAAGATCTCCCAAAAATAGCATTATAATTGGTTGGACAATCCACAAACATGAATAAAACTTGAACCTTCTTTTTAAAAAGACCCTTTCCCAAACACACTTCACCCACGAATTCTCCAATCACCTGAGTTGTCACCCTTGTAACCTAGATTATTGTACGTTTGATTGACAAATTAGAGGTGGATTACACATCCTATCGTATGTTGACTTGAACAGAACATTCACAGATATTCATGTATCTATCAAAACACGTTGGATTTCAATCCCAGTTATTTATTCTCCAATAACTACCGCGTCTTCATAAGGACCTACAGTGCCTCTCAAATCATCTTCATCGAAAAGAATAAAAAGAATATCTTTCTTACCATAAAAGTCAGTAGACATCCTTCATTCTATTTGAGTAACTAAACTTACCACATGTCATTTCTTGAAGGTGTTAGTGTTACGAGTCATAAAATCTCTCCCAAACATTTTCCAAGGACTTCAAATATTCATATTATTTATGAACTTGCCCTTGCTCTACTAGTTCGTCCACAACCATCAAAATTGCCCGATCTGGATTTGTATCTAAATATTCCAAAGCAGCGTCAAATTCATCGATCTTAGAATCTGGAATCATCAGATTTTCTTCCTTCGAATTTGGATTTTTTAATTGCGAAGTTGATGCATTTGGAGCTTGTGATCCACTGCTCTGCCTTTTAACAGAAGCAACCAATTTTCCATATTCGATTAAAATCTGCACGTCTTTCTTTAAAGCCATACAATATACAATATCATGTCCTATGTCTTCGAAAAACTTACAGAACATGTTGTTGCTCTCTTCTCTTGGTCTATTTATCGGAGTTGGTTTTTTAAAGCTCACATATATTTTGGTTTTGTCATAAATCCCAACAACAGTCTTAGTTAAATCAGCATAATATTCTGGCCTTATCCACTGATTTGTCCTTGGTCTTTGAAACAGATACCTTGTAACATGAGTTAGGTACCCTCCAGTTCGAGTTGGAAAATTATTATTATTCATTGGACGAGATGGTTGTGGTAAAATTTGACAAGTGTCCTTGATTATTTGACATCTACCCTGAATTATTTTGACAAGGTCTCACCATTCCTCGAACCCTAGTTGATTCCTCCACTTTAATTTGTTTATCGACCCGAGTTATCATTGCTCCAAAAAGTAAAGGATCTCCTATTTGTCATTTCATTTTCTAAAACACCCGGTAACGAACCTTGTCAAAATGCAGCCATAGCTACCAACTCATTACAATTATCTAATCCTGCTTTTGTTAACCTAAAACGTTTGATATAATATTTCAACATTTCTCCCACGACTTGTTTACATAATATAATAGTAGCTCTATTTTCTCGTATTTCTTTACTTCCCACAAATTATCGTCGAAAAGATGTATAGAAATCGCTAAAATTAGAAATAGAACCCATCGAAATCCTATTGTACCATGTTAAAGTTGTTCCCTTAAATATATAAGAAAACATCTGCATACCAGCCTATCATCATCTTCAAAGTTCATCATATAGTTCTTGAATTGTTTTATGTGATCATAGGGATCTTGCGAACCATAAAATTTCTCGAACTTAGACATATCGAACCATTTCGGAAGAGTAATAGACCTTATCTCAGTTGTTAAATGAGAATTTCTCCATTCAATTCCTTGCATGTATTGGTCATCTCCTTCTGTTCCCATAACAGCGTACAAATTTTGATTATCTAAACCTGTGTATTTATTCGATATATATTCTTCACACTATTATGTTTCCCTCAAACAACGTGGCACATTTTCTATCTATCTTCGATCTATATTATTTACGCGATTTTCGAGGCCGACCTTTTTCTTCTTTCGAAGATCCCCGATACCTATTTTGTTCATATGTCGAACTGTCAGACTCATACTCACTAGATGTAACATACCTATGCTTTTATTTTTTTATCTTTTTGTGAAGTATGATGTTATTTATCAGATTCAAAATGTGTTTTCACCCACTCATTTCGAATCTGGCGAGTTGTACAACATCAATCAGATTGACTGTCTAGATCGTACTTCTCATCCACTTTGTGCACCTTAGACTTCAACCTACCTGATTGAATATTTTTCTATATTTGAACATACTTCTCATTTAGAATTGTGATTTTATCCAGTAACTGATTCATTCGAGCTTCAATGTCTAAATGAGTCTGCTGCATTGGAATTTGATCATATTTCTTACTTTCTCCTATTTGCAAATCAAATCTTAGCGTCTCGATTTCCTTTCTAACCAAATATAATTTTCATTTCATGGTTCCATTATCGATCAAGAACAGCAACAACCGATCAAAAATTCAATTATCTCTGGTTTTTATTACAAAATCAAGGTATCGATCGACTAAATCACCCACTATGGTCGCCAATTTGATATGTGTGAATATAGTTCTTGAGAATCAAAGAGACGGAGTTTGATTTTAAAAAGAGAAATTAAATGTAAAAAGTATGATCCAACTAATGAAAGTATCATCACTTGTATTAACAGCCTCAAATATTATTTATAAGCGTGTAGACTTAGTGTAGCATACTTAGTTACATAAATGAGTTAATTGTATTTTACTCCCCTGTATTTACAAATACTCCAAAACCTATCTTACAACTTTACAATTTATCATATAAGACTTTAATTCATTACATTTAAGCCCTCAACATTCTGGACCACGAAAATTTGATCCTTGCATAGCATGCATCTTTTAGGTAACAATCGTGAATCATTTAATTAAAATCATCGGAACTTTGACTGTAAAAGGTAGAAAAACCTAGCAGATCACGTGGAGAACATATAACATTAAAATTACCTACAAACAACCAAGTTTTAACAATAGGACAGATATGTCTTAGAGTATCTGAAAGATCAACTCTATTACTTATTTGTCACTTAGCGTAAATAGTTGTAATATAGAAGATGTTGTTAATCCAAATATGCTTGATTTTACCATGGATGAATTGAGCATGATCAATAATTACATTAACCTTCAGATCGTCCTGCCAGAAAAGCAAGATTTTGTTAGTAATATTAGCAACGTAATGATTAAAACCAATATTAGTAGAAATAACCTCATGACGATTCATACTAATAAAGGGTTGTTGAATGATAATGAATTTGATTTTTTCTTTTGAGAACGATGGATTTAAGCCTTCTAACATTGGCCTTATTACTAATTCCTCTAAAGTTCCAATTGAGGACCTTTATCATGTCAGATTTTTACGAGTAACTTTTTTGGGTTTTATAATTTGCAGAGACTTAATGATGATGTGTTTTTTTCTTTTTGCTTCTTGCTTGTTTAAGCTTTTTGTTGAGAAGTTTCTGAAAGTTGTGTCAATTTATTTTCTTTTGAGGATACGAGTTAAAAGGAGGCTTCACATGTTGTCCTGGTTTGGAGTATGATTACCAGATAGAAGGCTTTCATCATTCATGGTTGAAGAAAGATTGTAGTCGTAATCCATAGATTTTATAGCTTCAATAACCTTTTCATCGTTGTTTGCAGGTTCCATTTAATGGTAATTATTTTAAGTTTCATGAGGACTTAAGTTGCTTTGCAAGTATTTTCCCGGTTCGTTATGGCGTGATATTAGGAGCTTTAGAAGATGAAGAAAGTGAGGTAATACTCTATCGTGATTATAATTATTGATGTCTTGTAAATATTTAATAACTATAGACCTCACTTTAGTAATCATTTTTGCTAGAATTTCAGGATGTCCCTTAGGGAAATTTTGCTCGAACTTTCTTATACCTTATCTCAAGAAAACATCCCTCATTATCACCAAACCCCCACCCAAACATTATGTCGGGTAGTTTTGATACGATCAAGCTCTATCCAAGTGTAACAAGCGTTGTAAAGAGCTCTATTTTTCTTAAGAACCCTAGCTTTAATATGATGACCAATAAAAGTTGCAATGGATTTGATGATAGAGTCAATGAATAGAAATTCTGGCACTTTTGCAATTCTAATCCAGACTGGAGTGATTGCACTTTCTACTTTTGGGTTAAAAGATTGGATCTAATTAAGTATTCTCATGACTGTGTGACCAATAGTCTACACGTTTTTGCTCCAAAGCTTACATAAGTCTTCCTTCATTGTGATTTCCAGTAATATGTGATGTGCATCCCAGTTTGAAATACTATCATTTAGATTTTTTTTAGAAAGTTCTTCTTTGGGATATGTGAGGAGAAATTTCCTATTAATGTGAATATTGACATAGCCATTAATTTAACTTTTCCTGTTTGGTGAATTGAAGTCAAATGTGATCATTTTATGATGAATAACAATAAGAATATAGTTCTTGTATTTGATGATTGGTTCGAATAAGTCTACAAATGGCTTTGTATTTTTTTAGAGTATATATTGTATGAACTTTATGTTTCTTTAATGAATATTATATTTCTGGGAATTCTTCATCTATGAAATCTCTTCATCTGATTGGCGGAGCTTTATTACAAGGTCAATGAGCAAGATCCTTGACAAGAATTCAAGAATCTTCCCAGTAAAAAAATCTCAAAGATATTACCAATAGAAAAAGCTGAAAATAGAATTTATCAATACTAGTGTGGATGATTTATAATCGGAGGATATTTTGGGTAGTTTAGTAGAGTATTAAATTACCAAGTTGAACGTAAAGAGTATTTATAATGATGTTAGTTGGGGTATTTTTAATTGTTTTTTCTTTGACCCATGGGCCTTATGGGTCAAACCCTATAATTAAATCATTATTATGAGCCTCGAGGCCCAATAGACAAACTACTAGGCATGCAACTGAGTCATGGTTCCACTCCAACTACTGTTCCTCTATTAATCTTTTATTTGGATTCTATGAAAAGCCCTTCAGATATTATTAGGATTAGTAGAGATATGCTTCCACCAATTTTCAAACTGATCATATAGCCCCCTTAGCTATTTCAAATGCTTTGAAAGAGATAATCACATCGAATAATGTTCGAAATAATCACCTGGGTTCAAAGTGAATTCGAAGGGTTTACCAATAAACTCAAAGGTTGCTACTTTAATATCAATTTTTTTGTTAAACGTGTCAACTTTTAGTTGGACATACTAGCCTTTTTTCTAGGGATTTACAGCTAATCCTTCAAAATTTTAGGGGGCTACAATTAATAAAATTTAATTAGGACTTAGTCGATTCATTTTTTCTAGGCGAAACACTAAAGTAGACCTTTTAGTATATATGTATGCTTTTTACTGTTTTTATTTTTAGAGTAAAAAAAAAATTAAATCTTAAATCTAGAGAGAGAAAAATTCATCGTCTTAAATATTTTCCAAGGTTTTATGCTCACAAGAAGAACTTCCTTAAAAAGGAGGCTTGCATAAATTATCTGAGTTATACAAAGAGAAAAGAGAGGCCAGAATCGCAGTCGGACTACCAGCCTCTCCCGGTGGATTGATCATTGAAGAAGTATTAGAACCAAACAAAAGTTCAGCTTATTGCAGACCAACAACATTTCCCAAGAAACATTTCTCTACTTTATCTTTAATAAATCTCAAATGATCAGAGCAACCAGAATTACCAGTTTAGCGGTTAAAACAACTAGAGGCACCAGTTCTCCAATCAAAACAACCAGAGACACCAGTTCTCCAATCAAAACAACGAGCGACACCCTTTTTAGTGCCAAAACTGTTACCAACCGCAAAAATCCATCATCTTTCATTTCTATGGGTTCAGATATGGGAGATAGCTAACATAGAAGGGTTACTAGGCGATCTAAAGCCAAAATTGCAACTCCACGTGTCAAAGAGGCAAAAAAGCCCAAAGAAGGTCGTTCAACGATAAATTCCTTAAAACTACCAATTTTGGATCGACACCCATCGACTTCTCCTATCGGATCTTCTCGTTATTGAGAAGGAAGATACTGAGAATACATCGACAAAAAAAATTGCAGCAAATAATAGAAGATGTGATGGCAAAAAATGGGCCATACACCCCTATAGAGACCTTCAGACATACAAGAACACTAGTACAGTTTGGGAAAAGAAAAATAACAGTGAGGAAAACTAACACCGAACCATTTCCGGAGTGCCTTGTCGGGAAAGTTGCACCCAACTTCTACAAGGTTAGTGTTAAGTACTTGCTATCACTTCAACGAATTAATTATGTGTTCACCCATATTGCTGAGTTGGATAGGATAAGGAAGAAATGGGGTTGTCCAGAGTCTATCAAGGTGATAATTCCCATCCATGATGAGACTCTGATGAATAGTAAAATAGGGAGCTAGTAGTATACACCAAACTACTTCACTAGGGCCTTCGGTTTCCTTTGATAAAGTTTTATCAGAGTCAGTTAAGCCTCAATGCTTGGTAAACCCTATTAGCCAGTATCATTGCTTCAAAGCTTTCCAAAATCCCAATGCCTATGGAACAGTTTGCAGTTGTGGCCAGATGATGTAGAAATCATAATATCCCTTTCTACTATTTCAACATGGGGAATGATTACAAAGTGGTCAATGACCTGCTAGAAGTTGACAAGCCTTAGAGGAGTCGATTTTTTTATATCAGTGGTGTTTGGGTGAATAGTAGAAAAATTAGAAACAAGGAAAATCCAAGCATGCTAACTAGATACTGGAAAGTGTCAGGTAAACGTTTAATGATTCTTTCCAATGTTCATTCATATCGAAGTCTTACATCGGATAATTTCAATATTAACTCTTAATTCAGATTTGATTTTTAGTGTTTTCCAAAATGTTCTTAGAACATTTGGAAGAGGGTCAGACCACCTTTATTAAACTGAATAAATGGGCCATGTAAAATTAGGAAACTGGTTTCTACAACTTCTTCACTACATGTGACATTATGAGAACTCACTTATGGAAAACAAGCTCAACTAGGGAGGTTTCTTGGGAAGAATTCACCAACCCTCCCAAAGATGCTAAAATCATAAAATGTATTAAAGAAAAAGATAGTAAGCTCTTCTTAACAACTAAGAATAAGTCTTATAGTCACCTAGACAAAATGAAGAAGAAAAAAAAAGAAAAGTGAAGATTTTTTATCAAGGACTTCCGAATGCGGGTAGTTCGGGGTTGCCATTAGAGATTAATGCTGCACTGTTAGAGATTGTGGCAGTAACAGTTGGTGAGGCCGAAAGGCCGTCACCATTTTCCCCAACAATCAAGAAGAGAAAAGGGGTTAAGAGACGTTAGGCAGGTAGTAATGACATGACACACAGAAAAAAGAAAGTAGTTATCGGTTTAGAGATCATACTCTGAACCGAGATCATTTCTCCTGAAAAGTTTACTGAAGTTTCTACTGAAGAAGGGGTTCGTGTTAATTTTTCCTCTCTAGTGTTCCCTATTGCTGACCAACCTCCTATTGAAGTCGGGTTTAACTTAGATGATATAGGGAACTTATACTTCAGCGAGTTTGACAAAAAAGATTTTGACCAAACATTTCCTCAATCATCCAACATAGCCAACACAGTGATCCATGACAGTGAATCTCTTGAAGTGTCTCATGAGAAAGACACTTTGGGCTATGCACTATTAGGTTATTTCAGGCCCATAGTTGAGACTTTAATCAAGGATGATCGAGAGAAAACACAATCAAGTTATAGCAAACTGCAAACCTTCACCTCCTAAGATATTAAAAACGTGAATGAAGCATTGACAAAAAAAAGGCTACCAACGAACAATTATCAAAAGAGAAGAAGGAACTACAAGATCTTCTCAAGAAAAGAGACAATGCAATCACCGTTTTGAAAAACTCAAGGGCTTAAAGATATAGTTGATGCAAAAAATGAATATGCCGAGGGGGTGCTGAAGTCCATGGAACGAAGAGAATAATTTATTAAATCCGATATGGTCGTTTTATTCCATGAAACTTACCTTAAACGGTCTCTTGGGAAGCTATGTGCCTATGTGCCAGATGGTGAAGTTCCCTATAATAATTTAGCACAAAGTAAAAAATATAATATGACTTTGAATGATTCCAACCCTGATGACGAGGCTGAGGAAGGCTCAAGCGTTGATAAAGATGGAAAATAAAAAAGTGATGTTGAGAAGACAACCAAAGAAAATAAGCCCTAAGGTTAATTTATTTTTTGAGTTTATGTTCTGAACTAAAGTCGTTGGATGGCCAAGTCATTTGGTTGTTTTATTTGGTTTTCCTTTTGTGAACTGAAGTCCTTGGATGGTCAATGCATTTTTTTGTAATATGGGTTGGATGTCTTTGATAATCCGACCATAATTTCATGTCATCTTTCATTTATTTTTTACTTTGCCTTATCTTTTTAATATTTTCATTAGAACCTGATCATCCTTAAAAGATGGTAAATCTTAATCATATATGAACCCAATCAAGTATTTTAAACATTTAATCATTTTTAATATGTTTGAGGTATTCAAAACGTATTCCATCTAAAGACTAAAAGTATTTAATTGGTGTTTAATTTTTTCGTACCATTCCCAAATATTTCAAGGAGTTTACTCGGTGTTTAATTTATCTGATCCATTCATAAAATCAACAACTATTTGAAAAGAAAAATGAATAGTATATTGATTAGGATCCAGACACCTCACTAAAACCTCCCCGCCCTACCAGGGTAGGAATTATTATGCCCCGAATATTTACATTGAAATATAACAAAGTAAATATTTACAAGAAAATTTTATATTAAGTATAACCGTAGGTGCTCAATATTCCAGGAATTCTTTATAAGGTTTCCTTCTTTTGTCTTGAAGTTTGTACGTTCTTTGTTTGACATTTTCACATACAGTGTATGGCCCTTCCCAATTTGGAGCTAGTTTTCAGAATTCTTTCTCCTTGATATGTAAGAATACGTTTTAACACTTTGTCCACTTCTAAGAAATCTATTCTCTTAACTTTAGAGGAGAAATTTATTCTCATCAAACCATGGTAGTGTGTTGTTCTCAAGTGTACTTTTACCATTATTTCTTCAATTAGATCCAACTAATTTCTCACAATCATATCATTACCTTGTTAGGAATAATTTGGTACTATGAATGAAGGTAAAATAGCTTCAATAGGTGAAATTGCATCCATTCTGTAACACAAGAGAGAAAGAAGTCTCTTGAGTAGCTGTATGAGAAGTGGTTCGGTAGACCCATAACACTTCTTGCAAATAAGTTGGCCATTTTCCCGCTTCTCTTTCCAAATTCTTTTTCAAACCCTTCAAGACTGTTCGATTAGCAATTTTGACCTTTCATTAGCCTAAGGGTGAAAAGGAGAAGAGAAGAAGTGTTGAATTCCTCTAAAGGTACAAAATGCTTTCATATTTTTGTTGTCGAACTGAGGACCATTATCTGTAGTAATGCGTTTGGGAATTCCAAATCTGCAACATATATTGTATAAGATAAATTTCAGCAATTCCTTTGACGTTGTTCCAGATAAGAGTGCAGTTTCTATCCACTTAGAAAAATAATTTATGGCCATATGAAGGGGCCCAACTAAATCTAGTACCCATCTGTCAATGGGTATTGGTTCAGATACCGCTTCTATGGGGACTGGTGGCACAAGTATTTCATTTCCATATTTTTTACAAGGATCACATTTTCTAACCAAATATGTAGCATCTGCCATTATAGTGGGCTAGTAGTATCCTGCTAACAAAACTCTCATGGTTAAAGCTTTGTAACTATAATATGCTGACCCCTCTGCATCGTGTAATTTAGATTAAATATTTTGAGATTCTTCAATATCAAGGAAGCACAAAAAGGCCTGCTGAAAGAACTTTGATAAAGAACTTATCTCGACACCAGGAAACCACGGACTTTGTATTTTACTTTCTTAACCACAATCTTATCCGAAGGTAAAGTTTAATTGCTAATAAATTGTTGGACTTCATATCAGCTACAGTTTGAGCCTTGATCTCAGTTTGAGGTGCTAAATCGTATCACAGTCTTCAAGCTCAACTGACTATTTAGTTATTCTTCTAGATATATCAACCTTTTGTAACACGTATTTTAAAGGTAAAGATGTCCGAACCGTGATAGGTGTGCTTGAAAGCATGGTCTCATTTTCCTAGCTACTATCACCAGTCCCAATGCCAATTTTTATAGCATCAAATATTTTTTCTCAACTTCTAATAAACTCTTGCTTATATAATATACTGGACGAGGGTAGTTATCCACTTCTCTTACCAATACAACACTTACTGCATACTCCGATACAACCGGATACATATAAAGTCTTTGTCCTTAAATAGGCTTGAATAATGTCTTGGGCAAATAAAAATGTTTCTTGATTTCAAGGAAAGCTTGATCATACTATGGGGACCAATTAAATATTTTAGCATTCCTTAACACTTGGAAAAACTGAGACCACTTGTCTGATGATCTTGAAATGAACTGATTTAAAACAGCTAATCTTCCCGTTAGTATCTAGACTTCTTTAGTATTCTGAGGTAAATCCAGGATTAATAAAGCATTTAACTGATCTGTGTCAGCCTGAATCCCTTTCTCACTTATATTGTATCCAAGAAACTTACCAGATGTATACTTCTTTGGGTTTAACTTCAAGTTGATAGCCTCTAAGGTTAGAAAAAGTTTATTGGAGATTAGATATGTGATCTTCCTTCTTAGGGATTTTCACCATCATGGCATCTATGTAAACCTCTATATTTCTCCCAATTTGGTTGGAAAATGCCTTGTTCACCAACCGTTAATAAGTGGCTCAAACATTCTTTAATCCAAACGACATCACCTTATAGCAATGAAGCCCCCTATCAGTAATAAATATAGTATGGTAGTGATCATTCGAATCCATTTGTATTTGATTATACCGGGAAAAGCGTCCATAAAAGATAATAACTTATTTCCTGACGCAGAGTCTACCAGCTGGTCTATCCGGGGCATTAAGAAAATATCTTAAGGGCAAGCTCTATTTAGATCTGTGAAGTTAATACACATACAACATTTCCCAAAGAGGATATTAAGATTCCTTAATCGATCTACTTCTTGCACAATCACTTCGGGTTTTTCTCTAGAAAAAGTTCTTCTTTGTACCACTGGCCGAGCTTTAGATCAGACTGATGGCTTACGAGTAATCACATCGGCTGGCACTCCTATCAAATCTTCATTAAACCATGCAAATATATTTAAATTGTTAGATAAAAAGGATAATAATTTTTGTTTTAACTTTAATGGTAATTTAGCTCCAACCCTAACACTTTTACCTTCTCTCGGGAAATGAATTTCAACTTCTTTAATATAGTCTTGTATATTCATGTCTCTCGATATTGTAAGTATTTTATTCTCCAACCTTTGATAGGTTTCTCCGATATTTTTTAATTTGAATGACATCAATTTGTAACAATATAACTCAATTATGTGATAAACATTTTGCGTTCTTGATGCTATTCTTTCATTTCGATTTAATTGTGATTTAGTTTCAAGCCCGAATATCCACCAATTAGGCCATATTTTAGCTCTTTTCGTTATGTTTTTTCATTTTCCAATTTTTGTTAGATTTAATTAAAATACTTAACTACCTCTAATCACTTTAAACTTGGGCTGAGCTTTATTTTATTATGAAAAGAATGAGCTTTTATTTTTTTTAATAGGGTTTTGAGCACTTCTCTAAAATGCTCTCAAAGCCTACTTTTATCGTCATAGTTTTGGAATCAAATTTGAGATTGTTTTTCTCTAAGTCTCTTTATGTCTAATCTAGGGCTATGGTTTATATCCACTGTTGTGTTTTCTCTTTCTTGATTACTTACAGGCTTAAACGATGTTCAACATTCAGTCCGCCATTAGTTGGTATCATCGCGACAAAGCTCATACAACGTTGTTTAAGGAAATATGCAGCCAAAGAGATCCATGCGCGGGAATTGTACTCTTCCAATCTCAAAACCAATCGATTGGGAGGAGATAGAAAACCGATTTGTCCAAATAGGTGAACAGATGAATTCGATGGGAGACCAGATAAGGGGCGTACATGCGGCTATACATAGGTTGTTGAACAACCAAACCACAGGATTTTGAGCTCCAGTTTCGAGCAACCAACCATCAGGATTTGAGAGAGAGACAATCCAGGGACATAATCTGTTTGCTCCTTGGAGGGAACAAGGTAGAGTTTAATATTACCCCCAAAACAGCCGTGAACAAGTCTTTGATTCAACCGTCAGCGAGAAATTTCAATCAGCACGCCAGCAACCGGTGGGAATCAGAATTCAGACATGAGATCCCAGAGTTCCTGAGGGTTCTCCAAGCGGAGGAATGTTTAGATTGGATCCCCTCGGTTGAAAAAATCCTTGATTTCAAGGAGGTAACAGATGCAAAACGGGCACAGTTGGTTGCAACTAAGGTTTGAGGTTGTGCTGCATCTTTGTAGCAGCAGTTAAAATATACCAGATCGAGCAAGGTAAGCCAAAAATAACAAGCTAGGCTAAATTTGTGAAGCAGTTGAGGGCTGTGTTTTTGCCTTACAAATATGCACACATAATGTACCAACACTTCCAAAACCTTAAAGAAGGGTCAATGACTGTTGATGAATACACTCAAGACTTTTCAAGTTACAAAACCGTGTGGATATTGCAGATTCGACAGATCAATTAGTATCTCCTTACATAGGTGGGATGAGATAACACTTTTAAGATAGTTGAATATGTTCGACCCTGTGAATGTGTCTGAAGCACATCAACATGCACTGCATGTAGAGAAAGAACTTTCAAGAAGGTCTTATGGAGAATGTAGTGGCATACCAACTCCAATGGTGTTTCTAAAAAGGTTGGTTCCAGGTCCTAGCCCAGCGGTACCAACTGTCGCCCTATTCATGCAGATCCTAATTTATATGTCCCTAGTCACGTAGGTACTTCTTAGTTGGTCAGGTGCTATAATTTTTAGAAACTAGGGCACGTTACTTGGCAGTGTGCGAAATTACGACAAAAGTCGTAACAATTGAGGGGTTTGTTTACTAGAAGATGCTGATTTTGATATGGAAAATGAACCATAGTGTTATGAGGAACTAAAAGAAGCTATTGATGACGTTCAGTCGGACCAGATTACCAGAAGAGATATTGGACATGCATTGGTTTTAAGGCGCACATATTTACGCCTAAGGCAAGAGGTGGAGATGATGATTGAATACGAAACAAAATTTTCCAGTCGACTTGCACTATCGGCAAAAAGGTATGTAACTTTGTAATTAGTTCAAGGAGCTGCGAAAACGTGATTTCAAAAGAGGTTGGGCAGAAGGTGGCCCTGCAAATAGAAAACCAACCCAACCCCTACAAACTCGGTTGGTTAAAGAATGGTATTGAGGTAATAATCTCTAAAAGATGTCTAGTATGTTTTTCTGTCGATAACTATAACGATAAGACGTGATGTGATGCCATTCTATGGATGCTTATCACTTATTACTAGGCAAACAATGACAATATGATAGAAGTGTCACATACGATGGTAGAAAGAACCCCTATAGTTTCAATTAGAATAAATTTTGATTCATATTAACACGAACTAAGGAGGCATCCCAAAAACCTGCACTTGTTATATCACTAGAGTCGGGTAAGAACTTTTTAGCTTGTAAAGCATTTATAGAGTATACTAGTGTTACATGAATTGTTTATCTATTGTTAGTTAAAGAATTTAATAATGATCCGTTTTCTAGGATCCCTGAGCGCGTTCGCCCACTATTAGCAGAATTTGTTGTTGTGTTTCCCGATAATCCGTATATAGTTCTTCCTCCATAAAAGACATCCAACACGAGATTCACATAGTACCGGGTGTTAGTCTTCCAGATTGAAAGAATTATTGGATGAGTCCAAAGAAGCATGAGAAGCTCCGTAGATACGTGGCAGAACTTTTTACCAAAGGCCACATCCATGAAAGGCTCAGTCCTTATGATGTTCCTGCACTATTAACACCAAAAAAAGATGAATCAATGAGGATGTGCATGGATAGCCGGGCTATCAACAAAATTATAGTCATATACCGGCTTCATATTCCTCGCCTTGATAATTTAATGGATCAGTTACGTAGTGTTTACAAAACTGGATTTGAAGAGAAAATATCACCAGATTCGTATTTGCATGGGAGATGAGTGGAAAACAACCTTTAAGACTCGAGAAGGTCTGTTTGACTGTATGGTAATGCCATTCGTCCTTCCCAATGCTTCTAACACGTTTATGAGGATTATGAACTAGGTATTTCATTCCATCATTGGAAAAAATTTAGTTGTGTACTTTGACGATATTTTGATATATAGTACTATGGAGGAGTTGCACGTCCAACACTTACGGGAAATATTGGATATTTTGAGGCAAAATGAGTTTTACGCGGGATTCGTCAGGTGCTCTTTTATGACAGATTTAGTTTTATTCCTTTATCACACATTGAGTTCCTACTTGGTACATAACGAATTTGTACTCTACACCAATCATGATTGCTTAAAGCATCTGCAGAGTGAGGATAAGCTCTTTTCACGCTATGCGTGTTGGGCAACATTTACTCAATAATTTACCTTTCTCACAAGCATACTTCGGGGGCGGTTAACTGCGTAGCTGGTTCACTGAGCCAACGTAGTATGATGATTCGTATGCAAGGAGAGTTTGTAGGATTCGAGATGATGAAGGACCTACTAGCTACAAATCCATATTTTGGTTTGAGAAAATATTTTGTAGTGAGCAACAACTACCTCTTCAAAAGTAACTAACTCTGTATTCATGAGGGCACTTTGAGATTACTACTTTTATAGGAAAGACACAACGAGGGGCATGGTGGTAATGATCAAAACCTTTACTCTATATCCAGTCAGTTCTTTTGGATGTATTTAAGGAGAGACGTTATCCGCTTTGTGGCTGGTTGTCAGATTTGCCATATGGAAAAAGGCACATCCTCCAACGTAGGTTTATACTTACCACTCACAATACCGGAGGGACCGTAGTGAAGTGTCAGCAAGGATTTCCTCTATGGACTACCGAGAATGCACAGAGGTAACGATTCCATTTTTGTGGTGGTTGACAGGTTTTCAAAGATGGCCCACTTTATTGCCTGCGAGAAAACCACCAATGTTATGAATGTTCCCAATTTATACTTCTGTGAGTTCTACAACTTGCATGGCCTACCCATGAACATCATTTCTGATCCCGACACGCGGTTTGATGAAGATGTTTGGAGGAGTTTGTGGAGGCTCACAAATACGAAGCTCAGTAGCAGTGCGTATCACGTGTAGACAAACAAACAAAATGAGGTAACTAATCAAACACTTGGCAACATGTTGTGCACAGAGGTCTCCGAGAACTTGAAAGCATGAGATTTCTGTTGTTATCACGTTCAGTTCTCCTATAATAGGCACTACCAGAAACGTATTGGGAACGATCCCTCCATCTTAGTCGATGGCTATAACCCATGTTTTCCACCCAACACTTGACAAGGTTCCAACTATGGTAGAGACCACCATCGCTGATTTATGGAAGATCCATCAGAACATGCGCAAACACCCTGAGGAAACAACTCAGAACTACAAAGTTGCCACAAATAAGAAGCGCCAACTAGTGGTTTTTCCAATATGGGACTTTGTATGGGCAGTTTTGACTAGAGATCACTATTCAGTAAATGATTGTAACAAAATAGCTGCAAGGAAGAGGATTTTGTTTGAAATAATTGAAAAGATTAATCCTAATGTATACATGTTAAAGCTACCCGACAACATGAAGACCCAAGACGGGTTCAACCTGAAGCACTTGGTATTGTTTACCAATACCACCGATGATGATGAAGCTGAGAATTTGTGGGCAAATTCTTCGGAAGAAGGAGAGGATGATGTAGTTGCACAACCCCATGGTTATATGGCCCTTTTGGACAAGTAGAAACGGGCTTTACTTAGGGCTCGATTATTCGAATTAGGCATTGTGAATATTCAAATCGATCGCATTGAGAAGTCTAACGAATTTCGAACGCATCATGAGGCTAAGCCCGATGATGAAGTTAAGGCCTAAAAATCCTCTATTTAGGACATCTTTTAGTTGTTTTCATTATTTTTTTTTCATTTTCCTATTTTGTTAGATTTAATTCAAATACTTAACCAGCTCCAATATCTTTGAAATTGACTCGAGATTTATTTTTTTATACAAAGAACGGGCTGTCATTTTTATGAGGGTTTCGAGCATTTCTATAAAAGGCTTTCAACCCTACTTTCATCGTCATACTTTTTGAATTAAATTTGAGATTGTTTTTTTCTCTAAGTCTCTTTATCTCTAACCTATGGCTTAGGGTTTATATTCACTGCTTTATTTTCTCTTTCTTGATTTCTTACCGTCCTCGATCCTGTTTAACATTCAGTTATCCATCAGATTGTAACCTCTAAAAACATCAATAAACGATAGGAATTTATTGCATCATGTCGCGTCTACAAGCTAGTCGATTCTTGGTATTAGAAAAAGGATCATTTGCGCACACTTTATTTAATTATGTGAAGCACATGTTATCCATTTACTATTTTTAATATTTGATTAAAACATGATTCATTGTCCACAATGGATAATGGAACCCACTTATGTGTCCCACCGCTGTCAGTCTCTCTATGCCGACAAATGGTTACCTCAACTTTTTTGTTGAGAATATGATGTCCTATTTTTTTTATCAGTCTAAAAATACTTGTGATGTTTAACTGGTGACGTATGACCTCGACCGCGATTCATGTTATATTACGTGTACACCAAGTAAACATATCTAGGTTATTTTTCCAAAAGTTCAAAATTTGGTACATGTGATCAATTGGTATGCTTATGCCAATCTTCGGCGTATTTTCTTTTTCCATAATAATTTCTCCACTTCTTTCATGGTTGAACTAATTGAGGGTATTCTTTACGGACATTTACTTCCTCCAAGACGACCTATTCATTCTCTCACTAATATGCTCTGAGAGACAAGGATGATGCATTTCCTTTTTGTCGTTTGGTTTCCTTTAATTACGAACACTCTACCATTGATAAGATACCTTATACATTGATTTACGGTAAAAACCAAAACATATATTTGTTCTAGCCATGATCAACCTAAAATTATATTTTATGGCTACGGTGTATCTACTACCATAAAAGACATGTCACGTTTTTATGAAATTCTTGTTTTCCTAATGCCACTTCCAGAATTAACTCTCGCAAGACTGAAGCATTTGCAGCTATAAACCATGTCAAGACTCTTTGGCTTTGGATCATCATTGTTGATCCTCTCATCCTTTCATATGTTCCTATGTATAGCATAGTTTCCAAAATGTATGTACTGATCATCATCTATTTTATCTATATACCGGTCAAAATTACTATGATTTGTATTGTGTCTTTGTGAGGAGAGGCTACTCGTCTTAGATCGTCATCGGTGCATGACAGTTCTATATACGGATTTATGTATAAATATGGGAAAGTTTGCCCTCGACACACTATCTCAATAGAATTGTCCTACCTATTCCTTGATCTTTTTGTTATAATAGAGTATGGACCTTCTTTGGCGATAACTTATATTATTTATAGTTTTGGATAAGGATCCAGGTAATCCTCTTCATCTACTTTCTTTGCTTCTATTATGAAATTTGTTTGCAGTGCTTGTTGAGCTGCTATCGAGGCTTTTAATACGAAATTACCTGATCCTTATCCATGCTCCTATCTTCGGCCTGAATAGATTTTCAAGTCCATTTTACTTAACTGACTTTTCTGTTATCTCATAAATTGTCATTGATGACCATGTTAATTATGCGAATTATCTCTTGAGTGGTCGATTTTCCCATCTATCAATTTTTATATTGTAATTATCTTTTGGATTTTCTTTTTTATATTGATTTGACCTCTGTTTGATCAGGCTGGAGTGACATTACTTTTTCATTCTTTATCTTTCATGCTTACTTGTGCCACATTATCTAGTTTGCTTGCCCATGGGGCTTCTGCTTGATTTTCAGTATTTCTCATCTCTTTTGATGAACTGTTCTACTTGGTCCTATAAGTTAGATATGTAAATATATCCTTGACAACAGCTTTGTGGAGCTTGTAGCGCCTCAAAAATTTATATAGAGAATAACAACACATCAAAAGATTTGAAGAAAAATTACGGTCGAAACAAAATAAATTGTTTATTACTTAACAGTGCAATTTCATTGGAGGTTTAACCTCTCGAGGGATTCTCGGTATAAATTTGCTTCCCATTATCCCAAGCACAAGAAAAGAAGAAAACTTTATGTTTCCACATCTATCATCCTCGAGGATACCGTAAACAAGCTTCGAGAAATTTTCGAGGGTAAGGTAGTAAAAAGACAGCACAAGATTCTCTAAGAGACTAGTTTGTGCGATGAACTGCTCTATTAGTAGAGGTATCTGGGCAGGTCTTGATTCCATTATACTCGATAACAGACTAAACCATAAGTTCGGACTTGCTTACGTTGGATATGGACCAATTATCTCAAAATAATCTACCGCGACTAGATCCAACAGATACCGAAGGCCCCAGTTTAGAATATCAGAGTAGGCAACAAGTTATTTTTCCCTCAAGAAACAAAATAGAGTCTCTTCCACCACAGATAACCAAAGAGTGATATTATCTTGGATACCCCACTGCTTCCTGAAGATCTCAGTCTTAGATTGCTTGAAATACGCACGAGTGCAATAAGGTATTCAGGGAAGACTTCCTTAATATTAACACTTAAATGTGCAGTGACTTCCTCGGGAACGGATATGGCTTCCCGAACTTTCTATTTTTCTTCTTCTTCTTCTTCGAAGACGGTTTCTTTGACGTATTACCCTTGGATTCAGAGGGAAGAGTGCTTCATGTATCTTTTTCTTCTTCGAAGACGGTTTTTTTAACGTATTACCTTTGGATTCAGAGGGAAGAGTGCTTCATGTATATTTTATATTAGAGTTAGTCTATGTCCTAGACTCTAATTCAGAAATCTCCGTAGAGACTTCATCTTGAAGTTGTGGGGGGGGGGGGACAATAGTGGACGGTATGTTGAGATGAGGTATTGATATTTTATGAAGTGTTGAGATCATCAGACTTCCCCATAGATACGAATTGACTTTCTCGAGGGAGTTCGATCTTTCGAGAAAACGCTCTTGAATTTATTTAAGAGGTTTATTTTTTATTAATTCAAAGAGATTGGGTCATGTGAGAAGATGTTTTTGCGTTGTTGCGAGGATGTGTTTATTTACGATTCGAGGAGGTTGTTGGGAACATGTTTTAAGTGCTAAATTAAAAGGATTTTGGTTTCCAACAGAGCGAATCTGATCAAGTTTAAAGGCCCTATACGAATTGGTATTGGTGGATAGCTTTTGAGAGTTGTCGATCACACATGCTATCGGTATTCGACAGGTCTATAATAAATGTTGAAGTAATCGTAAATACTGAAGATGGGTTATTTTATTAGGATTTGGATTTTTTTCATAACAGATGCGATAACAATTCTTCAAACAAAACATGAACAGGGTAAATGGAAATCAGAGAAATTTGAATGTGACTGAAGAAGGATGAACACGACTGTGATAGCGGAGGAGTAAAATTTCTTAGGTGAATTTCTCTTTCTATCTCTAAAATTTATACATCATAGGTAAAATAAGTATTGATATTGTATTTATAGAAGGAATAGTAAAGATATGATTACGCTTTTCAAATAAGGGAGTGGAAGGGTCGAGAGACGTCCATAAGATGAAATATTAATAGAATGATACCTTGTTTAAAGTAGGTCGATAGGTCTAGAGTGTCAAAATCAGATAGCATGCGCACTAAGAAGCTTCTGTAATGTTCTATTATGGTTCTAGGAGGATAGCCATTGAGCCTCTTTAGAACTTCGATGACTAACCAATTGAGTTATTTTCGCCAACAAATATTGGTGTATATTTTAAAAGGATACACAATTTTCCGACACAAATAAAGATAATGATTCTGTTCGAATTACCTGAGCAGCTTACAAATATAGGACCAAAGAGCGTTTTGATTTATGTATAATACGAGTTAGTCCTTCCTCATAATTTTTCGCAAGAACTAGAGGACCACTGATAATGATATATATAGTTGGAAAGTGAAATTAATTACGGAAAATGTTTTAATTTGAGGGTTTTTTAGTTGAATAATATATTTAATACGTAATATAAATGTTAGGGGCTGAGAGGGAAATTCCTTATAAACCGAATCTGTTACTTATAACCCTTTCCTATAAATAAAGGACAAAATTTGGAAATAAAGGGGATTGCCAATTTTTACTTACAACTACTCTTAATTGAATTACTTTCTCTCTCTAAATTAATCTAAAAATAATTTATACTCAAGAGAGATGACTTCCTAAAATCAAATAAAAAGGACTTAATGAACAACCTCTCAATTTTCCTATTAATCTTAAATCCACCTAAAAGTTTTAGAACATACTAAAGGTTCTATTGATCTTAACAACCATCAAGAAGTCTTAGAACACACTCGAGGAAAAGTATGGAACTAAGGACAATAAAAATAATTATATATATATATATATATATATATATATATATATATATATACACACGGTATTTTAATTATGAGGGGACACATATTCCACTTATGTATAGATATGTGAATCTGATCTCTACACTAGTATTATCTTGTTCACTCTATGTCTGAATGTCCGCATGGATTGGTTTTTGGTCCACTTCTAAAAGTTCTCGTATTCACAGATATTATGTTTACACTTATAAACTATAAGTCATTCACATGCGTAACTTATGTAGGACTTTAATCACACCTAACAATCCTCCTCTCGAACAAAATATGCATTTAGCCTCCTCTTAATTGACTTTCATTCATTCATCTAATCAAGTTGTGTCATGACTCATCACATATATCATATAGCTTTAGAATGGATCTATATTATCATTCTAATAAGACCATGTGTATGAGTGATAGAGCTCAAAAACATATTTTTCATCTTGAGCATGTCTGCTATCAATTGAACTTTCTCATCTCCCTCTAAGATAAACTAAAAGCTAAAATAAAATATTTATCTTCATACATATATCTCAGCACTTGATGAGATATTTCACTTTTTAAAATGTGAAATATCTTCCAAAAACTATACAATCTTGATTACTAAATGGTTCACAATACGTAAAAAAAACTATATAACTATACATCTTTAAATACACAAGACTACAACCAAACATGACAAGAATAACTAAAGATAATAAAAAAATTGTATTTAATTTTTATTTGGAAAAAATGTATTAGAATGATTTTTATTATTTAAAAAAATATTTTAATTAGAATATATACGTATTATTTAAAAATGTAATAAAAATACTTTTTCATCCTTGCTTTATTGAGAAAAAAAAACACATGTTTCTTTATCATATATATATATATAATAACCTAATATTGCGAAATAAATTCTATAGAATTCACAATAATTAAAAATAAACTATAACATAAAAAACTTTAAAATCTAGGAAAATTAAAAATGAATTTAACTTACTATAGATATGTAGATTCTAACTATATCTCGTTTTCTTATCTTAGATGTTACTAAGCATTATCACACTTCATAATTTGTTTCCTAATGTCTAAACCTAAATTGAATATTTTTAGCTATATCCCTAAAGTAATCAACGAAGATGAAAATAACTTAATTGCGAGAGAGCCTTCTAAGGAAAAGATCTTCAACATTATATCCAATATGAACTCTTCCAAAGCTGATGGCATAGATGGCTCTTTAGTGCTCATTTATTTAAAACTTGTTGAGGCACCATCAAACTGATCTCATTGGTGCCATGATTGACTTCATAAATAGTCATAATATATCTAAAAGGATTATGGTCACAGGTTCGTGCTTCTATCCAAAATCAATCGAACCTACACATTGGAAAGATTATCATCTTATTAGTTTGTGTACTTTGTTAATAATAGGTTATCTAAACTGTTTCCTAGAATTATCTCTGAGTCTCATGTTGGTTTTGTGAATAATAATTATATCCATAAAAATACCTTAATAGCTAAGGAGTTGGTTTATGATATTAATAGGAAAGCCAAAACAAGGAACATTTAAATTCAAATAAACATGTCAAGGATTTTGACAAAATGTCTCATCCTTTTTGTTATTAAAATTTTATCTTCCTTTGGCTTTTCTAATAAGTTTACTAACCTCATTAATAATCTAATTAAGGCTGCCTATACTTCTATCCTCGTAATTTGGGAATATTTATTGGTATTTAAACACAAAAATAGGTTTGAGATAAAAGACCCTTTATATTATTGTCTCTTCATCATTGGTGATGAGGTGATGTTAAGAGGGTTACATAAGCTATTGAATAATAACAGATCTATAAAGTACTCTAATAAGACTAAGATAAATATACCTTGTTTAAGTTTCGCTAAGAATATTTTGATTTTCACTAATGGTTTTAGCTCCAATGTTGATAAGCTAAGCAGGTTCGTGCAAAAATATCAAAACGTGGCTGGTCAGATTATTAACAAAAGCAAAACTAAAGGGGTTACTTTTAAGCTAATACATCGGGATAGAATAAATTCTATTGCAAATCAAACTAGGTTCAACACATATTTTTTACCTATTGAGTATCTTGGTATTAGTCTCAGCACTACTAAAAATTCTAGTAACTATATTATAATGTTGAATGGAATCAGTAGTAAGGTTCAAGAGTGGTAAATTAAGTACTTGTCCTACGGTGGGAGGCTGACTCTAATTAATGTTATCCTCATGGATTTCTAGATGTATTGGCTTAAAAATATTTATATTCCTATAAGTGGTATAAAAAATTATTAAGATCTATAATAAATTCCTTTATGGGTCTTCCATAAATGATCAAAAGATTCATTGGGCTTCATGGAATAGTTTGTGAATACCCTTCTCTGAGGGGGGGGGGGTCTGAATATAAAGAATATTGGTGATGTGAAATATGATTTTTCTTACAAACTATGGGTTACTTTTAAGAACAACTAGACCTTCTTAGCTAAGGTTATTAACGACATCCACAGTGACAACACTCACCCCCTCAAAGCTGATTTCAACAAGAGGGGTTCTCTTACTTGGAACATGTTATCTAAAATTAAAGATAAGGCTGGTCCTAACATAACCTGGAGTCTCGACAAAGGGGAGATGGACTTTTAGGTTAATAATTGGCAAAATACTCTCCCTATTATAACTCTTGATTAGTCTCAAGACAACTTTTGGTTCAACACTGAAACGTTGTATTCTTATTGGAAAGATAATAAATGGAATATGGATTGCATTAGTGGCTTACTTAATCTCGACATCATTAATTAAATCAAAGCTACTAAAATCAAGAGTATTACGGAAGATACAATTCTCTGGAAACCTTCGAAAGATATGATATTTAACATCAAGGACATCTGGGATTACCTAAGGACTCATTTTAACTATTCTAATCTCATGTACAAGATTTGGATTTCGATTACTCCAATGAAGTATTTTTCTTATTATGGAAAATTCTTAAATATTATATTCCTATAGACTCTGTTCTTCACAAAAAGCATTTAATAACTATTTCCAAATTCCAATTATGTGATTCTAATGAAACTCCTAACCATATTTTTATGTCTTATTGTTTGCGTGGCCTATGTCGTCATACTATGCTGATTTTTTTAATGTAAAGGTTTGCAGATATATGAAAAAAAAACTCATTTCAACAAGAATTGGTTTAGCTCGTCTAAAAATAAGATTCATATAAGATATACCATTACTTTATTAATCAGTTTGGTTATATGGCATAACAAAAACAAATCTAAATTTATAGGGTTTCATGGTTCTAGCTTAGCAGATATTGCATACATTAATCATATTTTGGTAAGCTTAGACTACTCAAATCTCTTAACTCCTAAATATTAGGAAAAGTACAACAAGGTAGCAGAGAAGTTGGGTTGCTACAATTCTATCAATTATGATACCAAAAAAAGTTACTTATAGTGGAAGGCTTCGAATTAGGGTAGGATCAAGATGAATTCTGATGGCTCTTCTGCTAAACATAACGACGCTAGCGGGGGAGTTGTCTTGCGAAATGAATAAAAAGATATCATCAAAGCCTTTCGGAACCTTTATGGTAAGCTTAGTCATTTGGTTGCAGAAATAAGAGCCTTTCGGGACGGGCTTATTATCTGCAAGAAAGAGGGTTGGACAAATGTAGACCTGGAAATAGATATCATGTTTTATTTAAATTGCTAGTTAAATGTACTTACCATTACTTTCTTAGTACAATCTTGAAGTGTTGCAGGGACCTCATCAACCCTTCAATGCTTCTTATGAACATCCTTAGAGTCCAAAACCAAGTCGCAGATTGGCTTGCAAAAGGGACTCTGAAATGCAAAATGAAGATCGGTTTTGCTCAGAATCAGGCCTCGCTAATCTTCATGCTATTGCCTTGTTGTAAAGTATAAGCCCGGGCTACTATCAAATTCTGATTGTTATTTCTAATTTGATGTGGATAACAACATTCTCGAAATTAATCAATAAAAATATTATATTTAACTTAATATCAAGAATATCCTGACTAGTCTTAAGTGCAGATATACATTTTATTATTACCTTAATGGAATCTTCTTGTTGAACATGGTGGTTAACTAGCTGCCATATTTTGGAGCCTTTGAGTGAATGATTTTATTTATATCCTTGGTCATTCTTCTTCAATCATACATATATAATATTGGTTGAGCTTCTGGTTTAATTAGTTTCAAATAACTCAGGATATTTACATGTTACTGTTTTTGTGTGGATGACTTTAGTGAAGGATAAGTTCTTCTTTTTTAGGGATCTTCTCTAAATATGCACTCTCCTATTTCTAGACCCACATTACTAAGCTCATCTTCTATTGACTAAATCAATAGAATTGACTATTCATGATAAGGTACTCGAGGGGGCATCACCTCACTAGAGAATGTTATGTTCGCCTGTTTGAAGATTAATCAGTTCTTTGCTGATGGCTTTATATCCTTATATTATATCGAATTTATTAACCTACATAGAATTTAAGTGGATATGGGAAGTTTGAGAAGTAATAGTGGAGCTGATTGTAATGAGCTATGGTTATTTAACTCTTTTAGTACTTCCCGGTTTGGAAGCTTGGTGGAGATGACTACATCGAGTATGGTGACTTCATTTAGCTGATCGGAATTGTGGTTGAAATGTGCTAAGGTTTGAAAATATTACAAGGCCTATATCGGTAGAGACTAGGAGGGATTATTTTACCAGTAAAAGCTGCTCTTTAAATTCAATTAGACTTACTAAACCATGATATAAAATAAAAATGGTAAATTTTAACATTAAGCACGTGTAATAGAACTAAAATTTATCATCTATACTATTTTTTTTCTATTTAGTTGACTCTTCCGGGTCTGCAAGTTAAATGGATGTTGGCCTCGCGACTGATTGTAGTCCCCTAAAGGGGTATGCGAGTTGGTTGAGTAAGGCATTCTTGTGACGAAAGGTCATGAGTTCGAGTCCCTCTACATATGCTTTCTCGGCTGAGCCTCTCACATTGTGTTGTTTATCTTCTGGCGTTGGTTTGCAGGCTATTGCGTCAGACTGAGGGTTTACCCTGCGCGAACTCATTGCACTCTAACTTGGGTCTGCGGGTTCCCTCCGAAAAAAAAGTGGTATACTATGATAAAAAAAATAAAAAAACAAGAAGGCAACAAATACAAACTTTTATAATTTAATAATAGATACTCAACAATATAAAATATACATGTAATTGTGTAGGTAACATTTAGACTTTTTTATACTAAACAAGAATTATAATTGTATATTTTTAATTGATTCTATTGCTTTCCGCAGTTTTTCTAAGTTATAAAAGTTTACAAAAATTTATACGGATGAGTAAAATTTAATAAGTAAAAAATACTAGCATAAAATTTGACATATCGCGAATCATTATATTTTACAAATAATTTAGTTTATTTTGAAACGAGTTAATAAAGAAAGAACAAAATATAAGTTTTTGTGAATAAAACAAAAATAAATAACCAATCATCTAATTGTTTTTCTAAATAATAATATTTAGCATATTATTTTTCCGAATAAAAAAAATATTTTATCTAGTCAAAACTAAAAATGTATAATCCAACTACTGGATTTATACAGTAAATAATATGGTAAAAATAAATGGATTACCAAACTAAAAATGGATTTAACTTTTGATAAACATGTATAATCCAACTACTGTATTAATCTTATTGATTAAAGAATACCATATAAATACGCCATATTAAAGATTTATAAATGCAATAATCAAACAGAAGGCAGTAGACATATAAATAAAAAAATCTAAAATTAAAGCACATAATATATGTTTCCAACGTTGGCATCTACCGATATTAAAATATTTAATATTACCATTAAATGCAATTCATGTTTATAAATACCTATTTTATTTTCTGAACTGACACCAAAACTTAAGTCTCCTTATATTGCATGAGAATTGCTAAAAAAAATAAAAAAAAATCAAAACTATTTTCTATCTTTCAATATTTACAAAATTGTTATTAGTTAAAAACCCCCAAAAATTCCTTAAAACTTTATTTAATTACGTTTTATACCATTATTTACTTCATGAAGTTGCAAAATAGAAAATCTACCATAACCTAACATTTTACTTCCTAAAACTCAGTAAAATCATAAAAACTAAAAACTTAAACTAACGATTTTTTTTTCTTTTCAACTTTGTAAAATTTAAAAATACTTGCCGAAATGGTAGCAAAACTTGTTTTTCTACAAACCAACATGAACATGGACCATTCTATCTTTCTGTTTTTTTGAAAAAATGATTTTTAAAAAATCAAAAAATGTCTGTTTCCGCTAGACGATGGCGTCTAGGTGGTGTTCCTCGTCATCATCCTGTCGAAGAAGATAATACTTTTCGCTGGACAAATGGTGGACACGATGGTGCTGACGCCATTACATGACGGAAACAGAATGTATGTCTGCCATTGCCTGGCGTACGAACCCCTGTGTCCGCCGTGCAATGGCGGACATACCCTCTCTTTCCGCCATGCAATGACGTCAGCACCATTGTGTCCGCCATTGCATTGGCGGACAAACCTGTATTGTTTTTTTCTAATTTTTTAATATTTATCTTCTAATTTTGTCCATTTTTGTAATTTTTTAGTAGGTTATAACTTACTAAAGACTTACACTAACTAAAAACAATATCAATTTACAGTAAAACAAAATACTCATTATGGTTTTAGAAACCTTTCTAATAACTAAGATGTAAATATGTTTTTTTTTTTGGAAATAAGTCATTTAAGTGTTATGATATATGATTAAGTGATTTTAAAGGTAAGGAGTAACATTTTAATTGATGATGATAGTGTTAACTTCTTTAGTTTTAGTTCTTTATGTTTAAAGAGAGAAAGTAGAGAGCAAATAGAGAAATTGTAAATATGGTTTGAGAAACCTTTCTAATAACTAAGATGTAAATATGTTTTTTCTTAAATAAGTTATTTAAGTGTTAGGATATATGAGTAAGTGGTTTTAAAGGTAATGAGTAACATTTTAATTGATAATGATAGTGTTAACTTCTTTAGTTTTAGTTTTAGTTCTTTATGTTTAGAGAGAGAAAGTAAAGAGAATGTAGAAAAATTGTATTTTTTTTTGAAAATTACGATAACTTAAGGGAATAATTTTTTTTATTTATACGATTTCGTGAATGACAAAATTGTACAAAAAAAAACTTCGCAGAATAATTTTTAAAATTCAAAACAAACGATTTCATGGAGTAAAAATGATTTTTTTTAGCAATTTTCATATTGTATCACTCTAATTTTCAGAACTAGGTTTGCAATTCCAAAAAGTATGTGTTTTTTTTCTATGTTTTTTTAAAGCACAAACTAAAATGAAAATGCAAGACCGTTCACAAATAATCTCTAACAAGTTTCCAACTAGAGTAAAAAGACCTATTTTTTATCCGATATTCTCTTGAAGATTATGCTTACTATTTTAAACGATCTTGTTTTATTACTACTGTGGTAGTCAGATTTTTTTTACTATTTAGCCGTTGAAGATTCCAAAACATTGAACATTTAGAGTTTTATAATTTTAATTTTATAATTAGTTCAATAAAACTTTATCTTAAAATCTGTTTGCTCAGGATAATATTGTATGTTTGAAACTTTAAAGCAAAAGAGGTTACTTTTCTTTTTCTAATAAAACCATATTTATACTTACACGGAATAATGTTGTTGTTTTTTCCCCTAAAATGACATTCAAAGACTAACGAATCATAAAACAAATTTTCAGCTCATCCTTGCTTTTAATTTTATATCGAAGTCAGTTATATCTTATCATGTAATATCTCAAAAGACAAATGAAATAGCCCAGTTCATTTAATTTTATATCGAAGTCGGTTATATCTTATCATGTAATATCTCAAAAGACAAATGAAATAGCCCAGTTCATTTAATTTTATATCGAAGTCAGTTATATCTTATCATGTAATATCTCAAAAGACAAATGAAATAGCCCAGTTCATTTAATTTTATATCGAAGTCAGTTATATCTTATCATGTAATATCTCAAAAGACAAATGAAATAGCCCAGTTCAAATGAAATAGCCCAGTTCAACTAGAATTGATTTGGCTTTCTTGAACTTCAAGAAACCTCCATTCTCTTTTCCTCTTCTATCTTCTTCTCTCCTTTCATTTGTTTCTGCTGTGAGTGTTGCAGTTCGTGGTGCTCCGGTGAGGGCCTCCCTCTTGGAGGCTTTGGTTTGGTTATTTTGGTTCTTCGTTTGAATTCTAGTCTTCCCTTGAAGACTTTGTTTTGTGGTGTGCATTATAACAAATGATGAAGACTTTCCTCCTTTAAATGGTGCTAAAGATTCGGCTTCGTTGAACCATTGTGCTAGCAATGTTTGGGCTCATGGTAAAAGTTTATTTGCTGATGTTTTAAAGAACAAGTCAGATTGTTCTATGTTACATCCGGTGGAGGTTACTAGTTATGATGACCATAATGTTGTTCGGTTTCCTCAACATGTTAAAGCCTCTTTGGTGGCTCAATCTAGGCATACTTTGGTCATTAAATTCAATCTTGGTATTCCCAAGAGGGCAGTCTTTCAGGCTTTCCTTGATGGGTTTAAGTTCAAGGGTTGTTTCACATATGCTACTATAGACTCCAGGCAGATTCTTGTGGAGTTTTCGCTAATGGAAGATGTCGACAGGCTGTGGGCTAAAACATTTTGGAGTGTGGATGGCAAGGTCATGAGAATAATCAAGTGGTGTCCGCAAAACAGTCGTTACTTTGAAAGCCCGATGGTCTTGCTTTGGGTCAGGTTTGAGAAACTACCAGAGTTTATGTATAACAGGTCTCTGATTCATGAACTGGCTGCTTCTTTAGGCTCAGTTCATCAGGTTGTGGTCCCTGAAACGCTCAGGGCTAAGACTAATGCGTGTTATGCTTTAGTTGAAATTGATGTCTCTAAGTTTTTAAAAAGGAAAGTCTGGGTGGGGTTTGGTGCTCACGATGGTTACTGGATTGGCCTGAGTTATAAGAATGCTCCACTCTACTGTAAAACATGTCATCATTTGGGACATGATGTTGGGATGTGCAAGAAAGGTTTGAGCAAAGATAATGATACCATTAATGTTAAAAATGATAACAGGATTGATAACACTAGCAATAAGCCTGTTGTTCTAGATACAAGCAAACTCTCTACGAATGATACTTTCCTAAAAGTTTATACTAGAAGACTGAAATCGATGATTGCTCCTAAAGATGCTTCTATTGAAGTACCTAATTGCACTGGAGCTACTCCTGATGCTGATCCTGATCCTGTTGGAGCTGCTAGTGGCTCTGGTAATGTTGGGGAATCTTTGAAGCAGGACTTGGAATTGATCAGTGCTCTTCAGGGTCTTGATCAGGTCCAGATTGCTGATGTGACTGTGCCTTCTCCTAAGCAAAGCAACATGGGGAGTTGTAACCCTTCCCCTGAGGTGGCTTCTCCCAATTCTTCTAATGATGGATTCACTTCCATTATTCGTAATAGGTTAAAATCTGCTAACAAAAGTAAGAATAAAAGGTTAAACATAAAATCTCTTCATAAAAGAGACAAAAACAATTCATACTCTTTATCTGAATGATTAAGTTTTTGAATTGGAATGCTCGTGGTCTTAACAATAAATCTACTCTGTCTAGACTTAAGCATATTATTGATCATCATAAGGTTAAGGTCATAGCTATTCAGGAGCCTATGGCCAGAGTTGATAAAATTGATAAAATTGCGCAGAAAATTGGTTTTTCCTGTTGGATTTCTAATTGTTCTAATAAAGTCTAGCTTTTCTGGAATAATGAGATAAGTGTTAAGGTTATCTGTGATCATGCTCAGTTTCTCCATCTGGGGATCAATACCTCTTATTTTTCTGGCTATCTAACCTCTGTGTATGCTAAGAATACTTGTAGGCAGCGTAAGGATTTGTGGAGTGAGTTAGTTACTTTACCTCAGGATAGCAAGCCTTGGTTACTGGCTGGTGACTTCAATGCTATTTCATCCACTGATGATCAGATTAATTGTTCCTTTTTTTATATTACAAGTGCTGATGACTTCAATGATTTCATCGGAACTTGTAATCTTGTTGATCCAGGCTTCGTTGGTTCCAGATATACCTGTAGTAACAACAGGGTTTGGAAGCGTTTAGACAGACTGCTTGTTAATGATAAAGCTACTAATAGTTTTCAAATTCAGGTTTTACACATGGTCAGAACTTGCTCTGACCATGCTCCATTGCTTATCACTTTGTCTAATTCTAATGGTCCTAATTTCAAGAGGAAAGTTTCTTTAAGTTTATTAACGCTTGGACTAACCATCCCGATTTCATTCATGATGTTACTCATAACTGGAACACTAGTTGTATGGGTGACAGTAACATGGTGTTCTGGTATAAGCTAAGGAGGTTGAAAAACTTTCTTAAAGGTTGGAATATTAACAAGTTTGGTAATATCTTTAGTCATGTGGAGCAAGCTATGGAAAATGTGGCCAGTATGGAGATCAATCATCAGGCTGTCAACACCAGGGAGTCTAATGATAAGTTAAATAATGCTAACAGTTTGCTTATGTAGGCCCTAAAGAACGAGGAGAACTACTGGAGGCAGAAATGCTACAACTCTTGGTTAAGCAGTGGGGATGGTAACACTAAGTTGTATCATTCCTATGTTAATCAAAAGAAGAAAAAGAACTCTATCATGGGGATCAAGGATAAGGGCATTTGGCTGACTAATGGCTCTGATATTGCTACTTCTGCTGAGAACTATTTTAAGCTTATTCTTTCTGGTGATAGCTATTGCTGTGAGGATAATGTCATTAATAATTCTGTTCTTAATAGTATTCCTACTCTTGTTACTTCTACTGATAATGAGAGTATTTTGAAGGATGTATCTAAAGAGGAATTGTGGGCTATTGTTATGGCTATGAAGCATGATAGTGCCCCTGGCACTGATGGCTTCAATTGTCATTTTATCAAGTCTTGCTGGGGAATCATTAATCAGGATCTTTGTCTGGCTATCAATGCTTATCTTAAAGGCATGATCATTCCTAAAGGGATCTTTGCTACGGGCATATGTCTGATTCCTAAGTCTTCTAACCCTATCTTGTGGAGTAATTTTAGGCCTATTAGTCTTTGTACGATTTTTAACAGAATGATTTCTTCTCTTATTAATACTAGATTGTCTCTTATTTTGCCTAAGATTGTCTCTAACTGTCAAGGTGCATTTGTGAGACACAGGCTTATTCATGACAATATTCTCACTATTAAGGAAATGTTGCATAACATTAATAGGAGGCCTTCTAAAGGGAACATTATTATGCAGCTGGATATGACAAAGGCATTTGACAGATTGTCTCATGCTTTTGTCATTAAGGTTATGGACAAATTTGGTTTCTCTAGTAGGCTGTTGGTCCTTATTCAGTCTCTTATTTCTAATGTCATGATTTCAATTCTAATTAATGGCAGTAGTGTTGGGTATTTCCCTCAAAAGAATGGCTTAAGGCAAGGGGATCCTTTATCCCCAAGCCTTTTCATTCTTGCTGAGGAGGCTCTCCTAAGAGGACTGTCTGATGCTTATACTTCTAATCCTACTATGAAATACTATCTTAAGTCAAATTTTACGTTACCTTGCCTTGCCTTTGCTGATGACATTGTCATCTTCTCTAACTGTGCAGCTCCTTCCCTTGCTATCCTGTGCAACATTCTAGACAATTACCAGTCTGCATCTGGGCAATTGATCAATAAGGACAAAACAAAAATAATTACCTCAACAAAGATGGCTTTGGCTGCTAACTCCAGATTGAAGGCTGCTACTGGTTTCAAGCTGGATCATGCCCCTTTTCAGTATTTGGGCATCAATATCTCTGCAATTAACAAGGGAATAAATTTTGTCAAGTTAATTTCTGCTATTTACAGTAAAATTCAAATATGGGATCTTAAGTCTTTGTCTTTTGGGGGGAGATTAACTCTCATCAAGAGTGTTCTTCATCCAATTGTATATTATTGGATGCAGAACACCTTAATTCCCAAGTCTGTTTTGAATAAAATTGAATTGTGTTTCAATAAATTCCTTTGGAGGTCTAATTTCAATGACAAAGCCATTCATTGGACTTCATGGGGCTCTTTATGTAAGCCCTATGATGAAGGTGGTTTGAATATCAAGTCTTTATCTGATATTCAAACCACATTCTCTTTCAAATTATGGTTCTTATTCAGGCAAGGCAAGTCTCTTTGGTCTGATTTGATGTATCACACCTATTGTAAGAATAGTCACCCTTCTATTGCTAATTGTAGCCCTTCTGATTCTATTATTTGGAAGCGTTTAGCTACTATTAGGGCTCAGGCTGATGGGTATATTCACTGGCATGTGGGCAATGGGGATGTAAACTTTTGGAGAGATGCCTGGCATGGCATGTCCCCTATAGTCTCTGATTCTGATCACAGATCATGGATGCTTCCTGCTAAAGTAAAAATCTTTTGGAAAGATACTAATTGGGACTTCACTCTTCTTAACTTCTTATCCCAAGATCGTATTTCACACATTAAGTGTGTGAAGCTTGATATGGGAAAGGAAGACAATATTGAGTGGACTATTTCTAAAGATAAAGTTTTTAAAACTAGCTTAACTTGGGACATTATCAGAGTTAAGCACACCAAGCAAAACATTTTTAAGAAGATTTGGAGTCACTTTGTCCCAAGCAAGTTTTCGTTTCTTTGTTGGAAACTGTTAAAGAATTTTATCCCAATAGACAGTATTCTTTCGAAAAGGAATTTTACTTTGGTCTCTAAATGTCAGTTCTGCCACAGTTGTGAAGAGAAGAATCACCTCTTCATCAACTGTGGGTATGCCTGGTCTCTGTGGAACTACTATGGAGTTCTTTTCAGGGTTCCTATAGGCAGATTTATGTCCATCAGTCACATGTTCTATAGCTGGTTCTGGGCTTCTAATGGTAAGTTTCATATTACTCATCTAGTCCCACAAATTATCTGTTGGACTATTTGGCGTAATAGAAATGCTTCTAAGTTCTCTGGCTCCTATGATGGGTTTGAGAATGCTATCTTAAGCATTAACAGAATAATAAAAGGTATTGATGCTAATGAAGTCTTAAAATCGACTCACTTGTCAGGTATGCATAGGGCTGGCTTGGCTCTAGGGTGTAATTCGATTTATAACAGAAAGCAAAGAGTGAGGTACCTGAAATGGGAGTCTCCTCCTTCTGGCAGGCTCAAGGTAAACGTTGACGGAGCGTGCAGTTACACCGGTGAAGCCAGTGGGGGCTTTCTGGTCAGAGACGATCTTGGCAATCTGATTTTTGGTCAGGGCTTCTGTTTTGGCAAAGTAGGACCGTTTGAGGCTGAATGCTTGGCTATGGTTGAGGCCATCTCTTACTGTCGTCGCAATGGTTTGGTGAATGTCGATGTAGAGTCTGACTGTCAGACTCTAATCGACACTCTGGCATTTGGTGTTGAGACGTCTTTCTCGATGGTTGCTGTGTGTAGAAGCTTGATTCATCATTCGATGATTCTCCGGCATGTATCTCGTATCCAGAACTCGGCTGCTGACTGGATTTCGAGATGGGCATTGAAGGCGAAGGGTGACAAATCTTTCCGGGTTAGTGATGCCCCGGTGGAGCTTCTGGCGATTGTCACGCTTGAGAGCCTAGGCGTGGGCTACATTGATCCCGGTTGAGTCTGCTGCTGGCTGCTGCTATCGATCGATCTGTTAAGAATCACTCGTTTTCTTGGTGGTTCGATTTTGTCTGTGGACTCTGTTTGCTGGTGCTGTTGGTTTCGTTAAAGCTTTGTTGGCTTGGATAGGTGGTGGCTCGATTGTTGGGGGTGGAGGTCGATTTTAGGGTTTCAATTGGGGGCGAGATTGAATTTGTCTGTGAGAAAGGAGTAGGAGAGAAATTAGGGTTTCGAGTTTGGAGTGGTGTCTAATTGCGGGTTTATGTTTGGGTTTATTTGTCCTGGGTTTTATCTTTGTGGGTTTGGTCCTTTATTTGTATCTGACTATTCAACTGTTCAATTCTAATAAATGAGGTCTTTTGCCAAAAAAAAATAACTAGGTATTACAAAAACTTTATGTAACCAAACTTAAATTTTAAATATGAGTGGGTTTGCTAGAGAGGTCTTAAGTTAACCTCCAAAAAGACAAAAAGACACAGAGACAATTTGCTAGGTTGTGTAGTTTCCTAGTAAATGAGATTTTAAGCTACCGTAACTGAGAAATTGACTAGAAACCGTAACTGAGATTTTAGGCTAAGCAAGTAAAACGTAATTGATTCTTTATTAGAATATACTGATATTGGCCGTGCGATGTACTGATTTTGGACGTGCCATGATGACGACAAAAAGATGGAGTGAGTTAAATTGATGGAATTCGTCTCCGCCTAATTCCATCTTGCAAACGCCTTCGCATGTAAACCTCCAATCTTTTCTTAAACCACAATTATCATGAACTGCACGAGACCATCGATTTTCACAGCAAGCACATACAGTGGCGCAACATTATAGGGCTAGGGGGGGCTCACGCCCCCCATAGCCCCTTCATACATCCGCCACTGACATACGAAAACTACTCGACGATGGAGCAACAACGAAATATGACGATGAGGCGAATGGGTTATATGTTGGGCAAAAGTGTTTTCGATGGTTGGGTAACTAAGGCATGACCTGAGGCTGAGTTGAGGCAGCTTGCCTTCAGTGAATTTTCGGGGATAATGGTTATTAGCTCGCAATTGAGATTGGAGGTCATTTCTTCTTAAGGTATTGTCATATTTTTGCTAAATTTTCAGTCTTGAGTGGCGTGTTTCGACGGTTTCTTATAAAGGTTTTTAGTCATAGATGTAAATTAGAGGTGTTATCGATCATCTCTCTCCGTCTAACTGATGGCTTGTTAGGATCTCAAATGTAGATAAATTATCTAGCATTGTTGCTTTATCCTCCATTTGATCATAAGAAACTAATGATTAGTAGTTTTGTTGTTACATAATCCAAAATATAATGTTTGTTCAATATGAATAGCCAGGTAAGCTTTAGAATATTTAGTATTTAAGAAAATTTCATGCCTATTACAATAGGCAAGAGCCTTTATTGTTTTGGGTTTAACCAACAATTTGTTACACCATGTTATTGTGCGTGACAAATTATTATTCTAAGGTATTCTTATCAGCTTTGTACTTATCCTTTTACAATTTTAGTGAGATGGATCATGGGCTATGAACCACAAATCAATGTTACCCAACAACAATGACAAATCCCAGTTCTTTTAGACAAATACTTAGGTTCTTCTACTGCCACTATGCCAGCTGCTACTCCATAAAAACCCAAACACGTCTATCACGCCTTCAACCTATTGCTTTTCAATCATATATCCTTTGGCTTCTCTGTTATGTAATCTCACACACCCTTCCCTCTATTAAACTGTCCAGAGAAATAGATCCCTAGTTTGTCCCATAAAATCTAAATCCAAACCGTAAGTGACTGAGGGGCTTCGTGAAGCTGTCCGCGGTATGGTCATGCGAGGAGATATACCTGATTTTAAGGTTCAATCATAGGATATGATATTAGATAAAATGAACATCGATCTCGACATGTTTAGTACGAGCGTAAAAAATAAGGTTAGAAACAAGTGAAGCAGCTTCCAAATCGTCGCATCAGACAATCGAGGTAGAGGAATTTATAGCTCCCTAAGCACTATTTGAAGTCAAAAGAGTTCATCAGAAAGGTTAGTGAGAGCACGATATTATTTTATCCCCGATTAATTTGCTGGAGTAAGGTTGCAACAGAATCATGAGTCTTTCTGTGAACTTTATCTCTACAACTCAATGTTGTTGTATAAAACCCTAGTAGATAGTACCTTAGGAACTCCGCCATCCATTCTCAATCTCTCTATTGGTCTTCGTTGCCATTTTTCTGTTGTTTGATTCTTTATTTGTCCGCATAAAAATGTAGCTTTTCATAGAAAAAACGTAACTTTTCAATGGCAAGATTCTTGTGTCGTGTTTTACATTTCGCCATGGCAATGTAAGGGTTAACCCTGACTTATAAAGATTCAAAAAGCTCATTGTCCAGATACTAGGATCCAAATAAATAAACCAATGTGTCTTCCCCATGCAAGCATCTCTATAGCCTAAAATCTCAAACTTCATACTGTAAGGCTATTATGCATTACAAGATAAACCAGATTTTTGGGATAAACATTATCAAACTTCAAAAAGTAACCATTCTAGCTAGTTCATCAAACAACGCCCGCTATGGTGTTTGCCTTTTAAGACAATGAATCCCATATCTATATATTGTTGTCTTGAGTCATCACGACAATAATATATAAATATGGGATTCGATCTCTTAAGAGGCAAACACCAGAGAAGGTGTTGTTTGATGAACTAGCTATAATGGTTAGTTTTTATAATTGGATAATTTTAATCCTAAAATCTGGTCTATTTTGTACCTTACGGTATCAAGTGTGAGTTTTGAGGCTATAGAGATGCTTGCATGGGGAAGGCACATTGGTTTCTTTATTTGGATCCTACTATATCGACAATGAGCTTTTTGAAACCTTATCAGTCAGGGTTAACCCTTACATTGCCACGGAAAAATGTATAATACGACACAAGAAGCTTGTCATTGAAAAGTTAAGTTTTTCTCTATGAAAAGTAACATTTTTTACGCGGACAAATAAAGAATCAAACAGCCGAAAAAGCAAGGAAGACCAATAGAGAGATTGAGATAGGATGGTGGGTTCCTAAGTTACTAGATAGTAGGGATAAAGTTCCAATAAAGAATCATGTAAGGAAGTAGGTTTAGTGACGTTAACCTCAATATCTGCAAGAAGCCATCATAACCAAACAATCTCACATGTGGTTAAAGTCATAGGACGGTACTCAACTTCAGTAGACGATCTAGAGACAACATCTTGTTTATTTATTTTCCATGAGATTAATGAATATCCAAAGAAAATACAGAAATCAGTAGTAGATTTTTGGTCATGAGGATCACTATCTCAATCAGGATCGCTATAGGCACGCACTTCAAGTGAAGAGGTCGAAGGAAACAAAATGCTTTGGAACTGAGTGTCACAAAGATATCTCAATATTCGAAGAACAGCTCCCCAATGGACGGATGTGGGAGCAGTAACAAACTTACTAAACACGTGAACAACATAAGTTATATCTGGTCGAGTAACTATAAGATAGACCAAGTTTCCTACGAGATTTCGATATAAAGTTAGGTCTCACAAAGGAACACCATCAGTTGGAGAACACCAAACATTGGTTTCAAGAAGAGTATCCACCGTCCTGTTATCAGAAATCTGTACTCGCTCGAATAAATCAGATATATATTTTGTTTGAGAGAGATTATAACCCTTTAGAGAGTGAGCCACCTCAATCCCAAAAAATAAAGCAATAGTCCCAAGTCTTGCACCCCAAAACACTGAGCAAAATCATGTTTTAGTTCCTCAATACAATCAATATCATCACCTGTAATGATCATATCATCTACATATATGGATAAAATAATTCTTCTTGCACTCGTACATCTGATAAACAAGGCGGAATCATGATTACTAGCAAGAAAACCAAATGAAGTGATAACCGTAGAGAATTTGTCAAACCAAGCACGAAGAGCTTGTTTTTGAGATCATATAAAGCTTTCCTAAGTCAACAAACTTCACCTGCTCGGTGAGCAATACCTGAAGAAAGAGTCATGCGAACCTTCTCATGAAAATTACCATTCAAAAATGCATATTTGACATCTAGTTAGAAGATTTTCCACTAGCGAACGAAGGCAACTGCAGTAAGAGTACGAACTGCCGTCATTTTTTCCTATGGAAAATATATCATCATAATCAGTACTATACTTCTGTGAATACAATTTTTCTACAAGACCATCCTTATGTCTTTCAATAGACCCATCCGACTTTGTTTTAATTTTAAAAACCCATCGAGAGCCGATTATATGCTTACCGGATGAAGGTTTAATTATATCCCATATATGAGTCTGGTAAAGAGTGGTAAGCTTTTTGACTATTTTATTTTTTCAACTAGGATCAGAAACAACTTCTTTAAACAACCGAGGTTCATATAAATCATGTATGTTTGCTATGAAAGAAGTGAAAGGAGTTGAGTAGAAAGAATACGCAAAATCTGGTAGTTTGGTAGACATAGTTGTACGAGTAGATCTTCTGAGGGGTGGAGCAGGTGGTTCACTAAAATAAGGAGTTGACTTAGGCCTTGATGAAGCAAAATTAGTATCAGTTGTAGTCGGTGTCTCATCATCTGGCACATTAATATCAATGGGTATGTCGCTATTATTTTCAAAAAGATTAATAGTTTGAAGTTTGATACTTGTTATATCATGTGATTTCGCTAGAATCTAATAAAATGGGATATGCTCAAGAAATGTAACATGTCGAGAGACATAAAGTTTCTGACTAGTGGGACCAAAACAACGATAACCTTTTTGTCTAACACCAGAACGCGAGGATGAAGGACAATATATGTACATCAAAACACTCGTAAAGAAGAATAATCTGGAAGTTATCCGTATAACTTCTGAAGGGAGACATCCTTGTCTTATGAGCAGTGGGAATTCAATTAATCACATATACAACAGTAAGAATTGCTTTTCCCCAAAAAATAGTATGAACTTTACCAAATAAAAGCAAAGAACAAGCAGTCTCAACAAGGTGACAGTGATTTCTTTTGGCAACACCTTTCGGCTGAAGGGTGCCAGTAAAACACCATTACTCCAAAGATTAAACATGCTCTGATACCATATAAATAAACAAAGAGAGAAAATAGAGAAGTAGCCGCCAAGAAGCGACTACGGTGTCTGTTTATTTAGAAGCGTAAGAATTACATAGAACATATTCTTATATATATGAATAAAATAAAGAGCTAATGAGCTTGGGCCCTTATATCTCTAACAATCAGTAATCTGCACTTTCGATCTTAGTAGTATAAAAATATGGAGTATATCCAAATATACTAACGAGGCGAAAAAAATAGGATAAAGACAACACATGAATGAACCGAAAGGAAAATTTGTGTAAAACACAAGAAAGAAAAAATAAATTAGCAATGTTTTAGCACAACAAGAAAATCTTTGTGTCATGAAAATTTGTAACGGAGGTCCGAAAAGAGACGATGGGATTGGTCAGAATCCAATGATAGGGAGTCTGAAAAAAAAAATACTAGAGTTCATATCTTACCAAATATGGTAGACCACCACACAAAAAGTGGTGTGTCAAAATTGACCAATACCAGTGGAGGAGGGGATCCAAGCACTAACGGTATGTAACCACGACGTCCAATCCGAGATCAAGTTTGGAAACTTGATCTTTCTCAAACTAGCATCCTACTCTTGTTAGGAAAATGAACAATCCACCAAGATTTGGTTGAAAAATTCAAGTAATTGTTCACATAAAACCCACTATGGAGCTGTGGTATAACCCCAAACAAATAGCTTGTCTACTAGTTTTTTTGTTTTAGTTTTTACAAATCTCGCTTGTTTTATGTATAGTTTCGCTCCCGTGTTGTTTCTTTGTCGACATTAGAATCGGTTGTTTAAGCATTCTCTTTATAAAAGTTGTTTATTTTGTACTCTTCATGCCTAAAATGTTCATTTTTTACTCACTCAGTAAAATAATACCTTATAAATTTTGTACATTAGTACCTATGTATTCATGAGAATGCTTTGATGATGATATATACAATTTTTTACTATTAATTCATCATGGTTTCTTTAAAAAAATGTATATTTTATTTTTATTTAAGATATTGATAAAATAAAAAATTGAACTCTTGATTTCTCCTATTCAAATTTTTATTTTAATACAATATTTTTTATCCAAATGATTAGGACATCCTCCAATCCTATCAAATACTAAATCAAATCGATTATAGCTTGTATTTTCTATGTTTACAATATTTTTAGTAATAGTTTAAAAATATTATTTATTAAAACAATTATAATATTTTTAATTTATTAAAACCATTATAATATTTTTAATATATTATTTAACTTTATTATTTAATTTGAAAAATAAAAATATATATCTAATACTCTAAAAATAATATGGTAAATAGATAATGTTTCCAACCGTTATTTACTTTCGAGAACTTAATTTGTTTCACATCAAACGATGTTCAATTTCAATGTGTTACTGTTTGAGGAGTGTTTAATTTTACTAGGTTTTGATTAGTTATTTTTTTAGTCGTGTTTCTACCCTGACGTGTTCTTCTATCAAGTTTTTAAGGTGTTTTGAAGATTAAACTTGATGAGACGTCTAATATTTTTTAGGCATAGAAAAACTCAATGTAATATAAATATAAACATACGTAAACTAGCATTAAATCTTTTGAATGTGTACTAAAAGTAAAATTCTATAAATTCTTTGACCCAACAAAAGACAATAGTTTGTGAGATTTTGCAAGTCAACTTAAAATAAAATAAAATAGTTATATATATTAAATATAGTATAATATCATGTCGTATATTATCAAATGGTAATTGAATAATTAATAATTAGTGGATATTTATCGTTATTTCTTAATTAATAATTAACGGATATTTACCGTTATTTCTTAATTAATAATTAACGGATATTTACGTTATTTCTTAGCATATGAAATTTTATATCGATCTGTTGTGATATTTATGTAGCTAGTACATATATACAAATTAATTTTTTATGATTATTGATATAAGTTTTTAGAATTTTTTATATTTATTCACCAATTGCATATACAATTATATCATGAAAATAATTATTTTTATACAATTTTTTTTCTTTATTTATCTTAATTATTTGAACGATAATTTTTTTTGTGTGGAATATTTGGATGGATTTGATTTTTTTTTTCTCGTGAATATTTGAAATGTAATTTTTTTTGGTGGAGTTTTTGAGTGATCTTTAAACTTTGCTCTTGCTCGTATCTTTTTATTATTAAAGGTAATATTAATGCTTCTCGAGGTTGTTGATGAGGTGTTGTGTTTTTCATCCAATTTGTTGATGGTAAATTAAATTAATGTCAATTTTGTTAATGAATTCAATTACCTTCCATGATCAATGAATTATCATAGATGTACAGTAAGGTTGAGATTCATTAATGATAGTGTCAATATCATGTATCTATTTCACCAAAATATAAGGTATGGAGGTCGAAAGACCAACAAGTTATGCTGTGACGATGCGTTAACTC